>OX371007.1:11885451-13085451 GCA_947308005.1 Yponomeuta malinellus | reverse complement strand
ATCTTGCACTTGTTCTGGTAGTTGATCAGGTCCAGTTCGTAGCTCTGCCACGACTCGCGCACCTGGCGGAGAAGGAAGGACGATTTACGATCAGTTTCAATGTGCTTCATTGTCATCAGCCATTTGACGCCCACTGCAGGACATAGGTCTCCCTCATGGTTTTCCAAGCTTCCCGGTGTTGTGCCGCCCGCATCCAGCGACTCCCCGCCGCCGTAACCAGGTCGATGTGCTTACTGCGTTTTGATTTGACGACGCTAGGATAAAGAGGATCCGTAAAAGTTTCGGAAACGTTTCCTGAATGTAACGTTTAGTAATCTCTGAATTGCAGGTACTCAATTCCAGATATATTTGTATTTGAACTAAGAATTATATTCAGATATATTCGGGGCTTGTTTTCTCGGTTTGAGCAGATTACGAGTCGATTTCTGACGTTTTTAAGCGAGAGTCCAAGTCAGAGATATGTAAACTAGCATTAATCTATATAAAAATTATGTATCTGTGTTCAGCAAGCCTGCATCTTATGCTCGGCTTAAAGTAAGTTCCGACCAGGCCCACTTCACTCCGTCCTTCTAAAACGGCAGAAAAAGATACAAACATACCTGCTTCAAGAACTGTTCCAACGCCATCTCTCCTTGAGTCACCAAGACCATGTTCTTAACGGTATGCTCGTTGTGTAGTAAGTCCGCGTCCCAAACTTGGCCCAGAGTGAGCGCCGACAAGGCCCGGTCTACTCCTTCCTTCCACGATTGTTGTCTACCTAAAACGGCGGAGAAAAACACAAACATACCTGCTTCAAAAACTCTTCCAGCGCCATCTCTCCTTGAGCAACCAAAACAACGTCTTTCACGGTATGCTCGTTGTGTAGCAAGTCCGCGTCCCAAACTTGTCCCAGAGTGAGCTCGGACAAGGCCCAGTCCACTTTGAGCGCGCGACACAGCTGGCGCCAGTGGCGCTCCTTCAGCGCGTCGGATTTCAGCTCCACGATTAACATGTTGACCTGGAATTGAGGAAAAAGTTATATTCGGAAATATTTTCCTAGCGGAATAAGTAGGATTAAAAACCTTATAGCAGTTTTTCAACGTACTCGTCACCGTTGTAAATCTACTACTACATCGAACATCGGGTTTTATAACACCGGATTTAACCTTGGGGGGTCGTGCATTAATCACGTGATGTCTGTAACAACTTTTTAAACCCTCCCGCCCCTCTGGTAATACGTTATGAGATTTCAGACGAAACAGTTTTAGCCTCATAGTTATGTTTACCCATCATCATCATCATCCTGGTTGTGCAATAAAGTGTTCTCTATCTATCTATCTATCATCATCGGCCTACGCTCGTCCACTGCTGGACATAGGTGTCTCCTATTGCACGCCGTTGAGCACGGTGTTTATCCAAGCATGTGATACTGTGAGGCAAGCATTACAATAGCTTTGGAGCCAGCACTAAAAGTAAGAGAATTTACCTTAGTGTAAGACTGCAGCAGCTTCCGCACGTACTCATAACTGTCGTACATCCTCAGCCGGGCCGGCAGCTCCTTGAGCTCGTTGAGCATGGCTTCCAGCTGCTGCCTGAGCTTCCTGGGCTGCACGGAGAGCCAGGGCTTCTCGCGGATGTCGTCGATCTGCGTCCAGATCTTGCTGAGCGAGGCCCACACGCCGCGCAGGTCTTGCAGCTCTTCCAGCGCCACGGTCATGCGCTCGTTGTTTACGGACGAGCCTGTGGGCGGACGGGTCGGGTTACTTGCCGGTCCTTGCGCGCCCTGTCTTTTTAATCTCTTAAGTCCTGACCTTGATAATAACAATCCAACACTATTTTTATTTTCAAGGTCAGGACTTAGGAGGTTAAGTCGCTACACAGATTGGATGCAATCACCAGGGTCAGACTACTAGAGAAGAATTGGAAAATTAACAGATGGCACAATTAGTCTAGCCCTGTTCCGGAGTCTTTAAAGGGCTCCACGAGGTTCACTAGCGAGTCGGACTCGCCCACGGAGGGTTCCGTACAAATTTGTAGGTAGGTGCGTTTATTCGTGCACATCGACCATGTCTTACCAGTATCGTGCAGCTCCAAAGCCTCCCTGGCCTTGGCCACGTTATCCCTCTCGTCCTTCAGC
Source organism: Yponomeuta malinellus (assembly GCA_947308005.1). Taxonomy (NCBI): domain Eukaryota; kingdom Metazoa; phylum Arthropoda; class Insecta; order Lepidoptera; family Yponomeutidae; genus Yponomeuta; species Yponomeuta malinellus. The sequence goes on along the minus strand of OX371007.1, from coordinate 13,083,335 downwards.
TTGGTGTAGCGAGCCTCCATGGCCTGCAGGCGCGCCAAGGCGTCCTCGGGCCGGGTGGAGCCGTCGGTCGGCTTGCTGCGCTCCCACTCGCCGAGGAACTCCACCGTGCGTGCCTCCACCGCTTTGTCTTCCGCCACGATCTTTTGTTGGAGGGACGCGACCTGGGAACCGAGGAGTGTTGTTTATGCTGGACTCGTACTGACCGACGTTTCCGAACGATAAGGCTCTCAGAAAATCTACTCCACTAGGCACACCACTTCCATTAACTGACCGGTAGAAGGTAGGTATTTTTTTCTATGTAGGTAATTATCTGCGCAGAGCCCATCGAATCCTCCTCTTTAGTCTTACGCTCGTATCTGTCTCCGACCACCCGAGCAAAAAGATCCTTTCGTAACCTTTCATTCGATAACCTTCGAGGGTAGAGTGGACCCTGCTTCCGGCACTCACTTGCGTCTGTATGGAGGAGTCCTTCCGGCGCATGATCTCGTTGAAGGCGCTCCACTCGCCCTCGATATTATCGACGTGCAGCCACTGCGCGGGGAACTGGAACCGCTGGCGCTCGAGGATGCGCTGCGCCTCGCGGTACGTGTCCACCTGCGTCTCCCACGCCAGCACCTCGCGCTTCAGCTGCTGCACGTACGTGATCAGCGACACGGCGTCGCTCGTCGACGCGGCTTCTGCGGGGGGGACGTAGATTGTTAAAGTCTCCAAGGAAAACTTGCGCTAAGACTGGTTCAGCTGCTGCACTTACGTGAGCAGCGACACGGCGTCGCTGGTCGACGCGGCTCCTGCGGGGGCGGAGGGAGCGGGACTGGTTCTAACTGGATTACGACCGCGAAGACATGGGTGAACTATCAAATAAGTCTCCAGGGGAGACTTGCGCTAAGACTGGTTCAGCTGCTGCACTTACGTGAGCAGCGACACGGCGTCGCTGGTCGACGCGGCTCCTGCGGGGGCGGAGGGAGCGGGACTGGTTCTAACTGGATTACGACCGCGAAGACATGGGTGAACTATCAAATAAGTCTCCAGGGGAGACTTCCGCTAAGACTCTGGATAAGTAAATAGATAAAAACGTATTCGGCGCAGGCAGCATGACGATGCAAGTCGTGCGTTTTAAGGCGCTCAAATGTCGCAACTGCACAGCACTTTCATTGTGAAATTCCGACATTTTAAGGCCACAAGTCGTGCGACTGACAACCCTTTCAATCAGCTATTTATTAGTTCATCCATGGATAAGTATTTATCTATTTACTTGGTGCAGGTCGAAATAATAACATCAAATAAGCCGTTTAAGCCATAACAACCATAGAGACACCGCTGTACCAACAATTTCATAAGAAAACCTTAACAATATTTCAATTTTAATAGCTAAAAACATTGCATTACTCCTATTGATTATCGGAGAGGAAGGCAGAGACTAGAGTTGAGAACAGCAACCAAACTACTAAACTTTTCACAAGATCAAAGGTCTTGGTCTTGGACTTAAGGTCCTGAAAGAGTCACAGGCGACATCGTTCCACATCAGTAACTGAAACAATAGCAAGTAGAAGTGGCTGTGGGCTGGTCAGGGTCACATCTGCCGAAGAATCGACAGTCAATGTGGTACAACGGCAAACGCAGCAGACGCCCTGGTGGGCGTCCGACGCTCACTGTACCGACAATTTGTGACAGATCGGTGGCAGCGGCGCGTGCCTCGGGAGAGGGCCAAGCAGTGGACGAATACGTGCGGATTGTTTGATCGAACATACCGATACTCTGTTGCTCGAGCTGCGTCCTAGATTTGGCCAGCTGGCCGTGGAACTGCACCATCTCGCCGCCGAGCAGCGCGCCGAACTTGCCCAGCACCTCCTTGTGCCACGCGTCGTACTTGAGGGCCACCTTGCTCTGCACGCGCGCGAAGTCGATCACCACGGGCCCGTACTCGCGACGGGTGTCCGACGTGTCGAACGTTGTGCGCGATTTCCTGTGGTACGATTGGAGGTTAGGAGGAAGAAGACATTATTTAAATAGGCACAGAAACACAGAGTAAACGAGTGAACAAAAGCCGTATGCCGAGATTCTGTCGATTAAATGATCATTTAAGTGAATGTTCAGTGGTCGCGTGCATGGTCAAAATTACATAAATGTAAGTTCATACGTTGTATTTGTCTAATTAAGCGGTGCGCGTTTGTTTGAATGAACGTTTATTCTGTGTAGCAATTCAGCAACTTTAACTCATGCAATGAAAGATGCTAAACGAACTATTGATTCATTCACAAATGAATTCATTCGGAATTTAGATAGCTAGATAGAAATCATTTGTTAGAAGGTCATTCCCTTTTTAGACATTTCATTTTAACAGGTAGAAGGGGAATGGAAGACGGATATGAACGAAAAAGTAAATCGTCTAATTTTGCTAAAGGGCGTAACGCAATCCTATGAGTTTTTAATAGAAAACTTGGGTAAAAGTATAAAAAGGGTTTTTTTGTGTCCATTGTCCGCATAAGATCACGATAGGGAATTCTAAGGAGACATCGCGATGATATCACCATCGGCTAGTGTATCGTTTGGGATGAAGTTTTATGAACAGTGGCATAGGAAAGATTATCAAATCACTTACTTGATGTCATTTAGGCACTTCATCCACAAGGCGATGTCTTCGCCGAGCCGACCGTACAAACTTTCAGGCTGTAGATCCCACAGGGCTTGATAACTGAAAGAACACAGATATAATTTTACGATCTGAACATGTCGACTTTGTCCCCCTTTGTCTTATTTCAGTCCAGAGTTACCGGTCCTAGACCACCTTAAACCACTCTGGCAGATGTTTCAGTTTTTAAGTCTTCGAAAATACAATATGATTGAACTGTGTTTATTGCAAATACATTAATGTTCTTTATAAAAGCTGGCCGTGGCGCCCCTCAGAGCACCCCGAGAGAATAATAGTTATTTGTTATACAAGAGTGTAAGGTTGCTTTTTAACCGCGTGCTCAATTCTGATGACCGAGCAAGCGAAGGATTCTAAAATTGAATCATGAGCGCAGCGAGTGATTTCAAAATTAGAATCCTGAACGTAAGCGAGGGAAACAAAAGAGCACGAGGTGAAAAATCTTTGCACTCGAATGCAACACGTAACTTTTCATTCCACCTCAGCGAGGAAATTACTAAATGCAAAAAAAATACACAAATCAGGTTCGAGTCTGAGTTTTTAACAAATTAAAAAAAGTTGTATGATAAATTCGCCACCACACGATGTTCTGAATTCAATTTACTTTATTCTCTAGCGGATCAAAACGGCTTTTACACTCAGATATCGAAGAGCAAAAATACTCTTTACGAGATGGCGGATGAAAAATAAATGAATATAAGTTTATAAATTAAGAAAAAAGAAAGTTTTAGAAGTCTAAATTAGTTAGGGTTAAAATTTACAAACAGTCTAAATACATACTAGATACACAAGTTTAGGGTCAGAGGCTAGATCTATGTATGTATGTAAAATTTGGTAAATGTGTCTGTAACCTGTTTTGTGTTCAAAATAAATAAAATAAAAATAGATTTCTCTCGACGGTCGCCTAATAAAAAAAAAAAATAGATTCGTTGTAGACTCACCGCAGCCACTCGTCGACGTAGTCGCGCACCTGCGAGATCTTCTGGTCGATGGCGTCGTAGGCGCTCTCGAGCGGCGCCGAGCCGCCCGGCAGCTTGGTCAGCAGGTTGCGGTACGTGGCCGCCTGCGCCCGCGCCACGCCCACCTGGTACCTGCGCCCGCCCGCGGTTAGATCGGGGTCAAACTACTTCCGTGCGCACGAACAGGATTGAGGGTAGGGTATATCAAACCCTCAGACCACATTTATCAAAACTATACTAAGTTTATTACAACCAATAAAATTGTTACATTGTGGGAACGAGGCAGTATGCCCGACGTAACAGCAGCCTTAACAAACCTGGTGCTCTGCAGACGCTGCTGGCTAGTGACTACTGCTTGCCAGGCGAACATCTGCCGCATGAGCTGGAAGCGAGCCTCCTCCAAGGACGGGAACAGGTACATCTGCTGGTTCGTGATGCGGACCTCGTGCACCACGCGCGCGATCTGTGTCGAGGGTTGTTTGTGTTATAAACTGATCTTGTTACTAGCTGTAAGAGTCGTTCGGTGGGTTGGCCGCCGACCCGATGGGTCGATAATCTTAAGAAGGCGACATGAAGACAACGGACGAGATTGGCAGAGGACCAGCGAGGTTGGCGTGACGGTGAAGAGGCCTATGTCTAACTGCGATACATATTTATAATAATTATAATAGAGCTCTATAGGATTTAAATACGAACCCTTCCTACCTAGACGACTGCTCCCGTGAACCAAGATGTCTTGATTGAGACAGCGTGATATTTAAAGGTTAATATAATGAGTCCAACCCGTAACATTCGTGATAGTAATTTAAGACGAGGCAGTTAAGAGTTCTGTAAGGTAGAGTGCTTAAGGCTAGGTTTTCAGTAGTAGTAGTAGCAGGCATTTTCGAAGTTACGGAAATAAAAATACTATAAATAGAATGCTGACGACCGACGGCACTAAGACATTTAGTGATAGTAATTTTGGTATATCTTTTAATATCAAAAACTCAGTGCAGCTCAAATAAAACCATATTAGTGATAATTTATACTCATGTTCGCGTTTTAAGTTTAAAAAATCACAAAAATAATTACTGGCGGCCCTAAACAGGACATCGAAAAGTAATATATTTTTTTACGATTTTAAATACTAACCAGCAGAGAGCAAAATGAATTTAAAACACCTGATTTAGGGGTAATGTCGGAGAATCCAGCCTTAAAGTGGAAGTAACTTTTATTGGTTCCCGATGCGAGCACATAAGTTCTCCAGTCTATTTGTGACCACATCAGCTGCGAAGTTGCTGAATTATCGGACAAAGGAATGTCCTACCTCGTGTGGTTTTCGCCCGCTGATAGAATAAGATATTTTAGTTTACCTTGTGCCTATATGAAACTAAATAATAAAAAAAAATACCTAATAACTTCAATTAGTACAACATTCAGCGTGAACGATAAAAAAGTCAACGTGTAAAAAAATAAACAAAAACTAAGCAGTATTATTTGTAGAGTGTAGCTTTATTATCTAAATAAGTAAAAAAAGAACTACTTTTGTAAAACTTTCACGATCCAGTAGTAACACGGGCAAAAAAGCTTCCCAAGTAACACGAGCAGAAAACCAATTTCTATTAATGTCTAGCGCTGGCCTAGGCTTCACCGAAAAGGCCCTTTTATGTAAGAGGTGAAGTTTCAAATCAGCACGTTACCTGCGGCTCCCCGCCGGGCTTGTGCGTGGGCTCGGCGGGCGAGTAGGTGTCCATGGACAGGTCGATGTCGTTGGCTTTGCCTAACAGAGCCATGGTCCACGCCTCCACGCCCGACTGGAGGCGCGCAGCGAGGCTCTTCTCCACCTGGGGAAAGATACGGTTGTTTTAAATAATTTATGAATGTTCAATTCAATTCAATTCTTAATTATGGCTACCCTAAGGAGGATTCTGCCAATGTCGAGTTTTGGAGATATCAAGTTTAATAAAACCCCGTAGGTTAGTTCTGGTGATGTAGTAATAACAAAATAGATAAAATACATAAAAAAACAGATACATTAGTAATAGACAGACAATCACAATCGATTTATTATTGGGACAGTTCGTAGTTCTAGGGATCCATAGCGTTTTAAATTCTTTCCATGTCCTGTCACACCCACCCGATTGTTTTTGAGAATTCCACTACACACACGCACGTATACACACATGCATACCATGTCGAAGTTGGTACACTCTGTTCTACTTCTATCTACATTCTCCTTTCTACGGAGGGTCCGTTTGCCTGAACATCACTGATGAAATCAGAGCCACTTTTTTACAGACACTTTTTTTGAAATACGAGCTGTAAAAGAAGAAATCAGAGCCAAGGCGAGTGGCAAACTCACAACCATGGCGATCATATCGAATGACCTTACCTCTTCATCTAGGCGCTGCACCCACAGATGCAGGTTGCTGTACTGGCGCAGAGACAGCTCGTCGATGGCGCGCTGCAGCCGGCTCAGTATGTCGGCCAGGCTTTGGGCCGAGTACGGACACGTCTCTAACGAGCGCGCGTCCACTGAGATCTGCTCCTCCACAGCTAACAGGTCTTCCACCTGATGAGAGGGTGATAAGTGTACTTTATCGAAGCAAAGATCACTGGAATATTTAGGAACAGACTGAAAATAAATCTGGACTGAAAGGAAGTTAATCTTTGACCGACATTGCCTGGTTTCACGTTAAACGATAGTCTTAACGACACGATATTGTTGGACTAGTGTTCATACAGCCTTCACATAATGTTAGTATAACGGCCTTGGTAAATGTATGAAACTATTAATCCGAAGACGTCGTGTCGTTACGGTTATCATACAATGTGAAACCGGCCACCGAGGCATGGAACCAATAAAGATGTTACGTAAAGATAAGCAAGAGACTGCTGTGTCGAAGTCATAAGAATTATTTGTTAAGAGAAAATAGATAAGAAAATAATAAAACTTTATCTCATACCACTCCTTACTCAGTTTTCAAGATGGGTACGTATGGGCAGAGTTAGGATGGAAGGAAACACTTGTGGGAATGGAATCCACAATACTGCACGGTAGATGAAAATACATAAAAGTGGCTCACCTTCTCCTGGAATAGCAGCACCACTTCGCTCAGCTTCTGCACGTACGGGTCCAGCTTATAGGACTCCCAGACCAGCGCCATTCCCTCGGACACCTGATTCAGCACGTCGCGCCGCAGCCCGGCTACCAGCGGAACTATGGACGCCTTGTCGCGGATCTGGGGGCCCGCAACTTTGCTTAGGGGCGGCGTGATGGAGACAGCGGTCGTGTACGGTAAGGTTTGTAAGCGGAGGTCAACTAACTAGGTTTGTGAAATGCGTGCTTTGCCTGTCTACACTCCTATTCGCTAACGAAACTGTACGAAGTAGTCTAGGACTAACTAAAGCTCGCCAGTCACGTTGCATGAAATGACAGTCCATTTGGCATGTTGGAATGGACGGTGTTACCATTACAGAATGGTAACACGGTCCATTCTGGGTTGAATTTCGAGAAACGCGCTTCACGCCGTCTGATGACAGTCCAAATCGATTCATAAATGACAGAAATGGCGTCGATTATTCATTCATTTTAGGATTAATGTATACGAATATCCCCTCCAGTTGATCGTATCGTGAGTGGCGGCCATAAGATTCACCTAACTTACGCCCAAGCCCAGAAAACTTTTCTTGTACTCGCCGTAGACTACCATTGTCAATGCCGCCAACGAATAGGTCCTGTAGTCATTTTGCTTGAGTAGTCGATCGCGACTTAATCCCTCAATGGAAAGCAAACGAACTGATTCGTAGACAAATGCGTAGGTGTTAGCTAGACATGCATAAGAAAAACCACGTAAATTAGCATGCGTGTACGAACAATAACAGCTCCCTCTCTAATATGGGTTGGAGTAATTTTAGACAGCTTAAAGCATAATCTCAAATAAAAATCTAAAATCATGCAGATCTAAATAAATAACAATAAGCTTTTGCACTCACCATATTAATCAGAATGTTAGTTAGGAAAGTACAAAGTGCAACGCAAATGTATTTACAAATATCGATGTCATGCAACCTAAAATGTTAAAACTACCTTCGTATGATTCCTATTATTTAGCTGCACAAGTAAAAACGCTTGCGTTAGTGTCATCACACTCACACACAAACTTTATCGTGTTCAAAGTGTGTTAGAAAATCTGTATTTTAGTTGTAGTTGGACAACCAAGATAACTGACACTTTATTACTGTAAAGACGTTCTCTAACGGTGGATAAACATTTGTATCGTCGACTATACCATGGACGTCAAGTCAGTTTCCTTAGCGTCCCAGCGAATTAGTAGTAAAATATTAATTCGGTGTAAAAATCTAGTTGTTCGAGTGTGATCTGTATCTGCAGTGCTTTATTTGTAAGCGGGTAAGGTCTAAAACCGAAACAACGCGTCGTACCTTCTCTAGAGTGCGTTCGTAAGTGCGGACGCTTTCGATGAGCGAGATGGCGAATGGGTACAGTTGATTCGCCTGGTGGGCCTTGTTCACGATGGCCAGGGGCACTCTGAAAGGGGTCATGAATTAGACAAGGGAATTAAAAATGGATTCTGTTTGGATTTCATAAGCAGCCTATATACATCCCACTGTAAGGCACAGGCCTTCTCTCAGAGAGAGAGTATGGGCTTAATCCCTGCACGTGCCCACCGTGGAATGGCGATTTCAGGCGCTGAGGTATGTGAATGGCTCAGACACTCAGGTTTCCTCACGATGTTTTCTTCCACCGTTAGCGAGTGGTTTGGATTTAAACAAGGACAATTTTAATACGACTTCACTACTCTTTATCTTCTTTCTATTTTAAACACAGAAGTTTTAGTAAGTATAAAGAAGGAGAGAAAGGAAGACAGTGGATAATACTTTTTCGAGAATAAAGTCAAGTAAACAGTACAATTTTACCAAGTGGAGTAAGTATTTTTTTCGCCAAGGTAAAACACCAAATGACTCCTTACCTGAAGCCGGGATTTTTGAAGTTGTATACTTCTTTATTATAAAGGAAGGAAGGAATTATATATTATCTCAGGTAGGAAATTGACCTTGCGCCGGTATCGCTGGATTCGATTGACTCAAATACATTTCAAAATAGTTCACCTGAAGCCAAGGTTCTTCAAGTTGCGCACTTCCTTGTAGAGCGTGATGATCTCGGGCAGGAAGTTGACCTTCAGTTTGAGGATGGTGCCGGACTTACTGGAGCGCGCGCGGACCGACTCGATGGCGAAAATGCGTCCGGACACGCCCAAGTTGCGCTGCTGGACCTGCAACCAAATTTCTTTGATTAAAACCCAGTCCAGACTGCGAGGACCACGTCTAGATTCCTACTTAGAGCCTAGAATCTGTTCTAGAATCTAATGTAATCTCTGTGTACAATAAATAATATTCTATCTATCTTCCTATGTAGAATGTATTGAACAAGTCGATTTAATTTCATTGCTGCTTTAAGTTTACGCGCGCACACGTGTCAACCGCTTAGGCGTCAATGGGATGAAAAATCATGTCACGTGACTCGATCGTGAATCTGTCATTGTAATATAATATACTACAAGGGCCAGTTTCTGAATTGAGAATTTCGCTAAGTAAATAGTTAACTGTAGTGTTGTCTCTTCAAATTCCACAGAAAAGAGCGTGACAGAACGTTACTTAAGTATTTACTTGGTGTAATTCTCAATTCAGAAAGCGAGCTTGAAGCTGGTCAGGCCGTGTCAGCCTACTAGGTGGCACGGTGATCTCGACCGACGCTCACCGGAGTAGTATCAGGTGGGCAAGGATAGAAAGATCTGGTACAGGTTGAGCGCCTTTGCTTAGCAGTAAAAAAAATACGCATATTTTTCACTGAAGTCATCGTTCTGAAGATTCGGCCCGGCAAGCACTGAACCGTACAACAAATGTTTGAAATGCCTTTACATTGTACGGTGAACGATTTATGCAAGCATCGTCTGATAGAATCTTCTACGGAAGTACAACATGCGAAGTGACGTGAGTTTTAATGTTATATAAAATATTGCACTTTCTGTATACGTATATGCAGTTACTTTGGGGTTTTTTTTATAATGAATCAGATTTCTGTCTTACCTTACGAGCCCAATCATCAAATACTTCTTGAGTGTCGAGCTTGAGACGGAAGCTGTCACCATCAGCTTTCAGCTTCTGACCTTCTATGTGATTCTCCCACCCTTTTCCTAGACCAAAACAAATAATATTAGATCCTCCTAGTTTATTGGTGACGTGAAAGTTTTTGCTTAGGAAACTTGAGTGTCGATCAGGGACGCTGCTACGTAAGTTCTCCACTGTATGGAGTTGTCCGATTTAACTTAGTCCGAACTGTCAAATACATACACATTTTGACACTTTGGAATCATCAAAATGGTTAACACAATAGAGTGGACAGTTACGTAATCGGAGGGCATGTCTGTTACTGTTTACTGATTTGACTGGTTACAACATACTCGTTACCATGAGACACTCAGGACTTTAGTATGTAAATACTAAGTAATCACTCAGAAGCTAGATTGGAAAAAAACGTGTTTGGATTGAGAGATGAAAATATGTCCCTTTCTTGCAATGAATGCTGCAAATTAAGTTTCTCTTCACTGACCTCCATAGTACTAATATTATTCCAGTTAATGAAGATCGTTTGCAGCTTTTCGGCTGGTTTGTACGCGGCATTTAATCATACGATCAAAAACATAGAGCGAAGTAGGGAGAAACGGTGACGTCACTCGCCTGCCACGATGTGTTTAACGTAAAGCCAACTATGGCAAACCCGGGGATATAGTCTTTTATCTCCGGCAATAAGAGTTAATTTAATTTACCTAGTACGTCCTCCACTCGCTTCAAGTAAGCTGTGAGCTGATGGTCGATCTGCTTCGCCCAGATGATGGAGCCGGCGACGGGCGGTAAGTCTCGCACGAGGGACAGGCGGCTGCATTTGGACTGGGGGTATTGGACCTGTTGGACAAATAGAAAGCTGATAGTGTGATAGAGGTCTGAGAAACTGAGAGGAGAGGAGAATTTGGAACAGGTCGTTTTCACAGACGCGAAAAATAAAACCCTCTATTGCCTTCATGTAAAAAGCCTCCCTGACCGATGTTAATGCCGATGAAACGGAAGCATAATATCGGCTAACCGCCGGATGGTTTTCAACTCGACGAATAAAGATAGTGCAACTCTGAACAGCCCTTCTGCCGTTTTAACATCGGCCCACTCCTTGATGTTGCACAACCATGACATCCTTCCACTTCCCCCTATAATATCATAACTATAGCATCTGCTAAATCACACCAGTTTACCTTGAACTTCTCGTGCAGAGCCTCGATATCGTCCTTGACCCGTTGAATCAGCTGCGTCTGGTATTCCCTAATGGCGCCGCGGATGTGCGGTCGCACGAACAGCGCGTTGAACCGCGAGAAGATGCGGAACATCTCGTTGGCGTTCTTGGCGGTGCCCAGCTGGTCGCGCAGGTGGGCCGTGATGCGGGTCTCCACACGGTCTGGGCACGGAAGTGTTGGGTTAAGTGATGCGGGTTCCAACTAAGCCTGGGTGCGGTTTTCGATTAGGTGATGCGGATCTATACAGTCTGGGCACGGAAGTGTTGGGTTAGGTGACATGGATCTCTGTAAAGTCTGGGTACAGAAGTGTTGGGTTTGGTGATGCGGGTCTCCACACGGTCTGGGTACGGAATGGTCAAGATAGATGATACGGTTTTCCTCATAGTCTGAGTGCGGCATTATTGGGTTAGGTGGTTCGGATTTAAAGAAGGCCTTGGTGCGAAAATATTAGGTTAGAGAGTAAAATGTATCTTAAAACGCCTGATTTTGGTGTAATGTCGGAGATGCGGGAGTCCACACGGACTGGCTCCGGAAATATAGGGTTAGGTGAAGCGAGTGAGCGGTGTTTACATTAGATGAAAACTCATTATTGCACACCATACATTAAAAAAGTACATGAAAAATCTCAAATATCTAAGTTACATAGTCGACTTAAGCCAGCCTTTTGATATAATCTGTGAATTAGTTTAGTCAACATTTAGGACTTAAATGCCAATAACATCCGCAAATAGTTAGCTTTTTGGTCGGCAGCGCAAATCCTAGTTATTTTTGTTGTCGCGTGTACTGTGTAGTAGTATTATTAAATAGGTCATGGTGGCTTACCAATCCTGTCTTCATAGCGACGGACTGCCGCCTCCCAAGCGTCGCAGCCTTCGCGCGAGATGTCGAGGCAGTCTACTTCCTTCACGTTTTCATACGCCAGATTCACCTGTAGTCGAGAAATAGAAGTAACATGTGGGCACAAACGGGTAGCATTCGTTTGTCTAGCGGTATTGGTCTAGCGGAAGACCGCGAAAAATGGCGTAGTGGGTAAAAGGCCTATAACCAGCAATGGGCAGTGATAGGCTGATAATGATGATTGGTCTAGAGGTACATGTTTGACTACCATGTCAGAAGTCATAAAAACGGAAATACGTCCTGACTGAGGCCATTTGTTACAAATCAAGTACGGCGAGCTCCAATGGGAATCGACTTCATGACCTCCGTGTTGGTAGTCAAGAACGCAAGACCAAGGAGGCAGTCGATACGTATTTTGTTACTGTTTATAATGTATTTTAATTATTTATTATTATTCATTATTACTAACAAGCAGCTTCAAGCTGAGGCGTCTGTATTACTTTCGAGCACTAATAACTGCCTCTGGTAGTTTTCATGTTTGTGACGTTATTGCCTTGTTACCATAGCACAGGGTATCCCAGTTTGGGACCAGGTCAAGTGATCGTGTTGCGTGGAAGTTATTATTATTATTATTTCACGTATTCACTACACAGTACGGAAAGAAGGGATCGCTCGTTCACGGTCGCTCGGGCAATCGTGGACAAGTAACCATGCGAGCAATCTTTATCGACATATTGCGACTAGGTAGTCAACGGCGAGTGTGGCCACGTACCTCAGCGATGGCGTTGGCGTCGGCGGCGTCCATGGGCAGCGAGTGCGGCTGGGCGGGCTCGCCGCCGGCGCCGCCCTCGCTGGCAGCCGCGGCGGCGCGCGGGCGCAGCACCTGCGGGCCGGCCGGCACGGGTCGAGGTTAACGGCTTGCTACGTCGAGTGTGCCGTCTCGCTCGCACGATGTTCAATTATTTGTAATAAAATTTGTTAACTTTTTATAATTAATGTGATCTGAGGGCTCGAGGCATAATTACATTACGGACATTTCATATATATTTATGTTTTCCGATACGTAGCCATTAATAAAGAAAAGTTGTTTTAAAAATTATTAATTTTGGAATGAAATTTTCTCAATGAAAAACTTAGTACAGGATAAGAAAAATATGCCTTGAATATCCGCAATTTAATTATCCATCAAACCCTCAGACCACATTTATCAAAAGTTTACTCGTATTAAAAAAAAAATGAAATTTTGCGAGACAGCACGCTTAAAGATGTTAAATTTTGCGAGCGAGACAGCATGCTTCAAGTAACAGCAGCCTTAACTGACAGGCCGCGCCAGACGTTGCCACGCCTGTCAAGGCCTGTCGCTGTTCATGCCGAGCAATCCCGCTCGACGGAACCGACGGCAGGCCTCGTGGCATCCGACTGTTCTCATGCCGTCGGCCTGTCTAGGCGCGATCTGGCCTGTGAGAAAGCGGGCGGTAGGACCCTAGCTTGACGCTACTATTACAGTCTGCACATATAGTTCGCGTTACCTTACATTAAGAATGCTGTTAGGTCTAGCATGCTGTCTCGCTTACACAATATAAAATTATTTGTAATTTTAATAAAATTAGTATACTATAAACAAATTTAATTCATTATTTTAAGTTTGTTTCGTTGAGCGCAAAGTGCGCCTACATAAGTTTTCACTTCAGAAAGAGTTCAGAGTAGAAACACAGAAGATACCCTAAGGACGTCAGTGCGAAATTGCTTGTAGTACCTGCAAAAGCACACTGACACAAGCAGATACGCACAAAGCGCCGCTTGTACGAGGAAGCCACGCGCCACGCCATCTTAATATGCTCGTCTCGCTTCTTCAGAAAAAGTTTAGTGCAGAAACACAGAAGTTACCCGCAGCATGACTGTGCGCAGTTGCTCGTGGTGTCTGCGGAACCGCCGCATGTGCTCCATGCGCGCCTGCAGCCGCTTGTGCGAGGGAGCCACGCGCCACACCATCTTAATGTGCTCATCTCGCTTCTTCTTCACGATGTCACTGCAAAATTTGCCTTATTTAAGACTATACACTTTGTTGCACTAATCCGTGCTAAGGACAATTTTAAGAACTTATTTAGAGTCTAAAAATTCCACCCATGCCCGGACTTGAATCCGCTCATCATGCAGCAATATAATTCCGATGTAAGACCTAACTGCAAAGTGGGTACTCGGGGCTGCAAGTGATGTAAATTACTTCAGCCAGATGTCGCTGCTTATAAGTAATACAGAGAACTTTGTAAAGAGGTTCGAAAATTCGCCGATGCCTGCACTTGCCCATTAGCTCAGTTAGGAGACCGACGGTACGGAGAGCGCTGGCACCCATGACTGGCTGGTTCAAGTCCCAGCATGGGTGGAATTTTTAGCTTTTAAATAGGTTCTTGTTTAAGACTGTTCTTATATGGATGCCCCACACATTATCCAAATCATACACTTTTCAATTCAAAATTTTCTTTTGTTAAAGCCAAGTATTTTTGTGTAGGTCTCGTGAGCCACGTCAAACCACAAGTTCATCCTAACGGCCGCCACTATAGGCTAATTGCTTACTGTGGAGACCACTGATAAAATGCACAACTGTGTACCTATTTTATTAAAATAAAAAAAAAACTAAATCTAGACGATACTACTAGCATCCGAGTAGTCATTGTAGCTCATTCGGTCTGCGCGCGCGAGGATCGTGAAACCTTAAGACTTTTCCTACGTGGAGCATGCTGTCTCGCTCGCACAATTTATTATTTTTCGTGATTGGTAATATATGAGTATACTTTTGATGAATGTGGTCTGAGGGTTTGATGGATAATTAAATTGCGGACATTCAAGGCATATTTTTCTTATCCCGTACAAAGTTTTATGTTTGAGAAAATTTGATTGCAAAATTCTTAATTTTGGAAACAACTCTTCTTTATTTTACAACTCTTCTTTATAAAAAACTACGTATAAGAAAACAAAAATATATCTAAAATATCCCCAATTTAATTATGCATCAAACCCTCAGACGACATTTATGAAAAGTTTACTCGTATTATTAACTCCTGGACTGCCCTCGCGGAACGCAACGTATAGGTGGCCCATACTAAGTTGGACACAGATCTGTGTCGCGGCAGACGAGTGGTTAAATATTAAAAAAAAAGTTAAATTGTGCGAGCGAGACAGCACGCTCCACGTAAGAGCAGCCTTGATGGCCATCTCATCATTATCTGCCCACCTCTGCCCACTGCGGGGTATAGATTGTAGGTCAAAGGGAATGGAGTTGTTCGCTGCCTTCTTCTCCATTACGAATCCGACTTGAAGGCAACTGTCGTTAAAATATAACATACGCACATAAACTCAAGCTCCTATCTCGCAGAGGTAGGCAGAGTCCAGGGTTTACACATCGAACAATTTCTATACAGCACAATCACTTGTCCTGGTCTCAAACTGGGATACCCTGTACCATAGTAACCAGGCAAGAACATAACAGACACGGAAATATATCAACACTAAGGTCCTTGAAAAGTAAATACTATTCAGGTTTACTAGTTCGAGCCAGAACTTCAAAATTATATAGTTTGCTACATTTCAGCCACTCGTCGCTTTCATCATCAGCCACTTGACGCCCACTGCAGGGCACAGGCCTCCCTCGTGGTTTTCATAACCATGAGGGGTTTTGCCGTAATCGCCACGCTTGGCAGGCGGGTTGGCGATCGCAGTATGCAGTTGGAATTTCAGGAAGACGCTGCTGCCCGTCTCCTAGTTAATTTATTTCCTTAGTCGCCTTCTACGACATCCACGGAAGGAAATAGAGTGACGCTATTATTAATTCAGCGCCACACTTCGCTTTATCGGCTCAGAATTCGTGAATGGAAGAAGCGTCAAAATATCTCCATCACAAGTCCTCACGGGATTTCTATAAAACATCTGATTTCTGTAACATCAATAAGGGATATCATTCATCATATTCATCTTTTGTCTTTTAAAGGGAAACAAGTTGGATTTATAATTTTGCATCTTAAATACACTAATCAAAGGGTGGAATTCCGACAAGTGGCTTACCGCAACAGGCCCTGCAGTTTCTCGTACTCGTCGTCCCAGCAAGAGAACACCTCGAAGCATTGCGTCATGACGCGCTCGAAGTCTTCAAAAGGAATGTGCATCAGACGACGGGTGCCGAGGACCTGGATACATTGGACAGCGTACAGAGATTACCGTAAAAAAATCTTTAATTTCTTTGAAAATTAAGGAGAGAAGGAAGGAGCAGGGATAAGATTCATGTATTCATTGGCTTGATTTATGATTAAGTAACCACAGTAATTGAGAAGTGAGTACTGCTCTGTCTATTCAGATTTCTCAAAAAATTACGAGAAAGACCGATTAGTTAGTTGGTTTAATTCTCAATTCAAAGACCAGCTGTATGTACAGCTAATGAGTCCACAATGATCTATAGTGGAATTAAAAATTACGCCCGGATTAAAAGCAGCGATCGGAAATGGTCATGCTTTTGTGAGCCTATTCCTAGTGACGTCGTGTCCACATAGCATGGATACGGATCGCGATGGGCCCTCAGCGGCATTTCGAGGCGTTACATTGTACTGAAATCTGTCTGTCACCACGCTTCAATAAAAAAAAGCCCATACGCGAATCCATTTCAACTTAGCGTTTGACGTTCTAAGGCGCAAAAAGATCACTTATGATAACTAAGTAAGAGCTTCCGAGGCAAATTATTTGAACCAAGTCGAATTAGACTCAAATTAGTTTCACTTTTCTGCGTCAACGGTCACTGACCCCCAGTTTCTCATACACTAACAAGACCTCAATCTACTGTTAACAGCTATCAGTGGGCCAAAGGACATACAAATTACAGCTATTAACAGTACATTAACAGATTGTTAGTATACGAGAAACCGGGGGTTGAACACGAATGTAACAGGTATACAATCTAAGGAGCTTGTACTAATCTTTTTCACTGCTTCCCTTTTGATGACTGAATGAAGTGATTTTCAAAGACAAAGCTGGATGGAGTTCACGGCACTACCCTAGTACAGTGAGTTTCTCAAACTGTTCGCCGGAGTAGTTCACCTTCAGAAGCTGTTGGCCCAGGTCGCGAGAGATAGCCTCGACCAATCGCAGCCCGCGCTGTATCGGGTACTTCGTGGAGCGGATCTTGCGCAGGTGGGAGAAAATCTGCTGAACTGCCAGCCTGGCCAAGGAAACATACAGATGCAACAGTTGGATCGAAGTGCTGTTGGCAGATTCACGGCAGTTTCCTATAAACAATCCATCGGTAGATTCCATACAGGTTACGTCAGAACTCCAAATAAAAGGGCTCGTTTATAGGAAACCGCCATTGCGCCATTAGAAAGCTGGATGTTTAGAGGGGCACTTTGAAGTAATGTTTTTAAGACGTCATTCACTGTCATATTATGGCAATCATTTAACGAAACCTCTTTTCTAAACTAGCTTACGTCTTCAGCCTCATCATGAGGGTTTGTATTGCTTATAGAAGTGATTAATTCAAATTGGCCAGTCATTGCACGTTCAAAATACAGGCATGGTTATTAGCACTCGTAACTGCCAATTATGATCATCCAAAGATGCGCAAACGAATTGGCCATGTGCGTTTTGTGCATAACCGTGTGAAAGTAATTTATTTACAGCGAGTGTCCAGTGCATTGAGGTTCTATTGGTCTAACTCACTAACCGTGTTCTCAGTAGTAAACACATCTATGGACCACATACCTAATTCTCTCCAGCTCCGTAGCGCTAAGAAGGTCGTTGATGGGGAAGTCCTTCATCAGGGGATTGTAGTCGGAGACGGTTGCCAGGGCCTGCTTGAGTCCGGTGTCCGTGTCGAACGAGACAGTGGCGTGGAAACGCTTGCCATATTTCAGGATCTCTAGGGTCAGGGCCACCTAATGAGATAAAACAATTACTTAGATAAGAATGAGCCATTTTCAGCACAAATTCACAAAGCACTTCGTAGATGGCGCTTATAGGCGTGCACATACAAGAACAGGGATACGTCTGTCAAATTTTGCTTAGCGCAGATTAATTTTGACAGCCGTATTCCGGTTCTTCTATGGCCACGCCTGTTGCTTTGTGAATTTGTACTGAAAACGGCTCATTGACCACAGACAATCGGTCGATTCAGACACTAAGGCATCGCCCTAATATCGGACGAATCGATAAACGAGTCATCCAAAACTACGCTGCGTGATACTCCGCGCGTTAACTTCACAGATTCTTTGTAGCAGAGCTGACGTGTAATCCTTTATGGCGTGAATGGGCCTTAAGATTGGCTTTTGGAATATGCTACACTCTCGAAAACCCGAGTGGGTACAATTAATTGAGAAATCTAGTGTTCCCAATGGTTTGATATGGACGAAATCTGTTTAACTGAGTCGAAAGAGATTACCCTCGCTTTCCATCATCTTTACTAATTTGGAAGAGCCTTATTTCAGCCCCCTACCCTGCTGAAGGGTAGGAGATGAAGGAAGTTGAAAATACACCTTCAACTGTTTACATCATAAAAATAGACGAACCTCAATACTCTCTCGCTTCTCTTGGATACGATGGAGAGCTCTCTCCAAGTTCAGCCAGAAGGAAATCTCCTGGAGTGCAGTCCCGTTGGATGGGTCTCGGTCCAGTTTGGTAACCTATAAAACAACATATTAATTTAGTAAATGGAGTAAACATTATTTAATGTACACCAGTCCTAGTGTAAAGTTTTTCAATTTAACGATATAAGCACGCAAATTGCGACCGCGGACCGGCTGTCAGGGAAGGGCTGCTTTTTATTAAAGGTATCCCTTACCTAAACTCATATCCTACATACCTACTAAGCGTGCTAGCAGGCAGAAAATTTATTCGAAAAACACCTCATGTGTGCGTACCTTCTGAATCTCCTTGATCCAGCGGTTGACGCCATTCTGCAGCTGGTTGAGGAATGTCGAGTCTTCCACTTTGTCACCGAAGTCGGCGACGCGCGGTTTTCGACCCTCGTCGGCCGCCCTGTGATAAGATTAAGTTAGGATTATAATAATCAAATGATTGTTCCCAAGTCAGCATGATGATTTTTTAATGCGGCGGGCTTCGCCTCTCTTCACCCACCGTGCCCTGTTTTTTTGACTAGCGTGAACTCTATATCTTAAATCATATTAGTACAATTTTGTCGATTTAATGCGGTTATGTGAAGAAAAGTTAACTAATGTTCGGTTGCCAAATGACAATAAGAAAGAATTACTTTGTGAGATTTTAAGGTTTGCGAAACATTTTTTTATGGAATGTCGAGTTGTGAAATGATATATTTGCATTCCGTTGCTTGTTGTCTGAAAATTTGTTTAATAATTGTCAGTCATTCGTAGGGACCCCTGTTGGCATACATACAAATTTGTTTCTAAATTTCTTTCTCCACGAATACATGTACACGAACCTCTTGATGACAGCGGCGACCAGCGGGTGGACGGGCAGGGTGATCTCCGGAATGTCAATGTTCTGCTGCAGGTGGAGCAGCCCCATCTCCAGCTCCGCGATCTTTTTCTCCACAGACGGCGCCATCTTGTCGCCGTCCCTGTTGCGGTTATCGGTGCAGGCCAATAAGTTGTACTTCTCTTTTGGGCAACAACACTACTCTATAGAATTTTAAAATTAAACAATAGGGGATGTACATATCTTACAAAGGACAAGATAAAAAGAGTCTGAAACTAATGAATGCAAGACTAATTGTTGAAGAAGCGACAGAGATTTGTCACGATCGTGGCAAGTGGAAAACCCTGATCTCTGTCCTCTCCTTCCACCCTCCAGGATACTTTCCCTTTACCCAGGCCTAACTGTAGCTCAAGAGTGTTTGAAAAAAACATTTTTTTTTTTTTCATAAAAAAAATTATTATATTTTTAAATCCACTGAGGCTTGAGACCTAAAGGGTTTAACATAAAAAAAACTGTTCAGTGTCAGAGGTTTGCACAAATTGGGAACACAAGAAAGAGGTAGGTTTTACTAAGCACCTAGAGCTATATGGAAGTCCATGGCAGGTCAGAATTATTTACCTATCGGCCCTCCCACTCTCCTTGACGTAGCTCTTGAAGAATGGAGCCATAGTCTTGCTGATAAAAGCATGGAGAGTCTCGTACGGCGAGCCATCAGAGAGGTTGATGAGACGCAGCTGGCTGTGGATGGACTTGTCAGCTTCGATGACGACTCCACGTTTGATGCAGACGAAGGCTGCCACTCGGGGCGACGTGAAATGCACCTGATAAGTGACAGGTAATGTTGAAGCAAAGCAATGGTTAGTTATTTGAGATTTCTGAAATTTTACTCTTGGTATTTGGTATTGGTGGTGATTTGGGTTTCAGTGACTCTACACATCTAATAGTATTCCTGCCACCACTATTCATGTCTTTTACTCAGCAACCTTAGCCTTACAAAAAAATTGTTATAAACCTAAAAAATCAAATATGTGTTAAATAAGTTCAATTCACTTATATCATGATTAAGGTCTGCTAGAAAGTCTCTACAGCCAACCCAAAAAGGAATATTAAATTAATTCCAATGTAGACGTGTGCAGATATTGGAGGAGGTTTAATGTTGTGTGAGTTTACAAGTACATACCTCATTGCTTAACTGGTAAGACACAGCCTCTTTCTCCTCTTCGCCTTCAGTTGGCTGCTCACTGTCGTCTTCTACAAATAGAAAGTGAAGTTCTAACATTCTTGCAACAATATACATGTTTCATTGTTAATTGTTGCAAGAATTGAAGTACATTATACATGTCTACTCTCTCTCTGAGTGAAGGCCTGTGCCCTACAGTGGGACGTATATAGGCTGCTTATGAACGAATGAATGAATACATGTCAACTATTATGAATGTTATTCTAGATAGCCCGACCAGGTTTTGCTCAGGGCGATTTGCGCACACCGCATACAGCATGCGGTAAGCAAAGTTATCAGATTGGTCGACGATTTTCACCGTTTCGATTTGAGCTAACCAAAAAATGACTACTACATTACTTTTATCTTGAACATCTAGTACTGCATTAATGCGCTGATTTACCCAACTGCAGCGGAGCCCAAACGGAGGGTAATGAATGTATTTGGCTTGTATGACCAATTCTATGTCTCTCATCATAAGATAAAGATAAGAATATTCTTTATTGCACACACGTAGTGATTATTTTCTCTGTGTTGCACACAAGAACTCATAAATCTTTCCCTCATACCAGCAGTTAGATTTTGACTAATAATATCTCAATCAATTCGTCGTGTTTGCGCGAGTTTCAAAGGTATAGGAATTCAGCACAAAACCAACAAAGAAAATAAAAAATCACTCCAAAAGACAAAAATAACCAACAACCCGACTGCTGAGCATTAACTATGGGGATCCAAATTCAACAATGTACCTCATTGCGAGGTAATAGGTTGGTTCCACCTGCTTAGTGGTTAATGTTCAGCAGTCAGGTGGCTGGTTATTTTTTATTTGATGACATTGTCAAATTGGAACGCCCCATGAGGAATTACAACATTATGTGCACCCGCCCGCCATTTCTAGGTTACTGCAATTTTTGTTACCGCAAAGTATTTTAATGCCTTTTGAATAGTGGTAAGGGTAAAAACAATTAGTGAATTGATACTCTTCAATGTAAAAGCAATAGAATTGGTGTTTACGAAGTGTAAGTGGATAAAATAGCCAGCAATTTGGTTTTACTAAAGGGCGGAATACAACAGACGCCGGAGTTATGTTACTTAAACATATTTTCAGCGCGTGGGAGGATCGCAAGGATGCAGTGATTGTTTTGGCATCTTTTTAGATGCTGTAATCAGTAAAAACACCTTGATTTACATTTTAAAACATTTATTTTAAATGAGTGAATCAAAGACAACTTATGCACATTGTGTGACTGTTTTACGTTGCCATAGTAATGTCAAGTTATGTTTGTTTTTCACAAACATAAATTTATCAAAAGCATTTGATTGTGTAGGTAGACCACGAAACGCTACTAAAGTTAAAACACTACGGAATAAAGGGTGCAGGTTTAGGTCTTTTAAGATCGTATTTAGAAGGAAGGGTCCAAAATGCAGACGTAAATCGTATTAAATCCCCGGGTTCACTTGTAAAAATAGGAGTCCCGCAGAGATCTATCTTAGGGCTGCTCCTTTTCCTAGTCTATATAAATGATTTACCGTTTATGGTACAAAAAATGTCTGAGATAGTGTTATTTGCTGATGACACATCACTTATTTTTAAAATAAGGAGACAAGAAAATAATCTTGACGATGCAAATAATGCTCTCTCGCAAGTACTAGATTGGTTCACAGCAAATAATCTGCTGCTAAATTCTAAAAAGACAAAATGTATAAAGTTTTCCTTACCTAACGTACGAGTAGTTGAGAACAACATAGTAATTGGACATGAAAAACTAGAATTTGTAGATGATACTGTATTTCTGGGCATCACAATCGATGCAAAACTACAATGGGGTCCACATATTGTAAAATTAGCACACAGACTTAGCTCTGCAGCATATGCAGTGAAAAGAATTAGGGAACTCACTGACGTTGCAACTGCTAGGCTAGTTTATTTTAGTTACTTCCATAGTATTATGTCCTACGGTATACTACTATGGGGCCGGGCAGCAGACATTAAGACTATCTTCATCTTGCAGAAGAGAGCTATCCGATTTATTTACAAGTTAGGTAGTAGGGATTCGCTAAGAGATTTCTTCAAAGAAACCAACATCTTAACAGTTGCATGTCAATACATTTATGAAAATACTATGTACGTTAGAAAAAATATCAAAGACTTCGAAAATGTTGGTGGCCACCATAATGTTAATACTAGAAATAAACATAAATTGTCATTTCCACTATTTAGACTTGCAAAAGTTAACACATCCTTTATGGGGCACTGTATAAGGTTCTACAACAAAATTCCTCAAGATATATTAGAGTTACCTCCAACACGATTTAAAAAATGTGTTAAGCACATTTTGTGCAAAAAGGCTTACTATAACATCAAGGATTATTTAGAAGACAAAGATGTTTGGCATTAAACAGTAGATTAATATTATTTATAGGACGATTGTGACTAGTGTTCAACACATTCATGACTAATATTTTAAGTTGAAAACTCTGTTAATTAAGTTAAAATGTGTTTTGAAAAGAATAAATGTGGAGTTTCTTTGTTAGCTTCTTCTCCACATAATCCATTAATTGTGAAACTAACAACTTTGACGTTCATTAAGTAAACATTCTGTTTTTACAATGAATAAAAATATTTGAATTGAATTGAAAACGTCGAATTGAAATATGACCCGTGTCAAAAAAAAGGCGATACGAAATATCACACCATGGAAGTAATTTCGATGTCTTATTTTTAGGATAACACAGGCGTAAGAAATTTAATCTAGTTTACAACGGTATATAATTTATGCAACAATAATGTTTGACTGCCTAATTATGATTTTTATTCCAGCGGGTCTGAAGAAAATAGTTTTTTATTTTCTGTTGAGCGCTCGAGCTCTACTGGGCAGTTTTCATTCAATCCCGGAAATACCAGAACTTTCTGTTATTGATTATAGAAAAAGGCTCATCCATGTTATGACATATGATGCAAGCTTGACAAACAAATATTCCAACCATATTTTAATAAAGATCTAGCTAAGAAGCTGTAAGAGAATAAAGCGGTCTTACACCGCCTTATGTAGTGGGTAGACAACGACAATGATCTAATAGGAAAGGCATGCATCTCATTACCTTTAGACGAAAATCTCTGCACATACAACGCCGCGACCTGCGGGTCGCTGATAAACTTCCTGATGCAGTCTTGGTGCAGTTTGTCATCCAGAGCAGCGTTCAGCGCCGGCGGAACGATATCATCTTCAGGCAAAAGTACCGTTGCTGCCCGACGCAAGTAATTGGCAAAGTCTTGAAAGTCGACCACCACGACGTTATGCACGTCCGGAGCGTTCTCGCTCCCGTCTAGGGAGTCTCCCATGATGACTTTACGGTAAAATCCCTTAGTATTTGGGGAATAAATAAAATGATTCGCAAACAAACGGCTGATTCCAGCAGCCGAAACAACCGATTTTTGACAACTGGCTGAAGTGATAAAATCGGAAGTGTTGGATGACGCATCAAGTAAGTGTTGCCATAATACAAAAAAAAATGGCTGCGTTCAATAAGTCTTGTCGAATATTAATCGAAACACACTACCCGTACTACCCGACGTGTCGGGTGTTGAGTCAAAAGTACTATTTTGAAACAAGAACCGCACAGATCTTTTTGGCGGTGACGTGAACATAGTGACAGATCATTTGCACATCGCTTACTGTCTTTACAGTGTGTATGTGAGTAATTGACGAAGTGTGATGGGTAGTAAATTACTGTTAGTCAATAATTGAGCAATAGTATTTATTACTAAAATAGTCAATTACTCAAGTCATACACTGTAAAGACAGTAAGCGATGTGCAAACGATCTGTGACTATGTTAACGTTACCGACAAAAAGATTTGTGCGGACTAACTGTTTAGACGTTTATTAAAAATAGATTTTTTTTCTTCAAATAACTTACTTAAGTTACAAAATAATTTACAAAACCTAAAAAAAAACCATACTAATCTATACTTTATTGGTTTAATAGATTACCCTACTCCATACAGAAATATTTTTTTGTATGAGAATTCTATTTTGATGTTTCTGTAGTAATGCAATCTTGTATACCTACAAACAAAAAGAAAATTCTCAAAGTAAATCTTATAACAAGTACCTAACTTATCGCCAACGGAAAAAATTTTAGTGTTATCCGACCGAACACAAGATGCGGGGCGAATTTTTTAACCGACTTCAAAAAAGGAGGAGGTTATCAATTCGAAGCGTATATTTTTTATATTCATCGTTTTTTGTAATGTAAGTAGGTAGGTACCTATTTACATGAAATCTTTAAATCAAAATTAAAAGTCACCCATGGGTGAGTTTCCTTGGCGATGGTCCATAAAACAAAATTTAATTAAGTTTCCTTTGTAACATCTTATTTATTTATTTAATATAATCCACTTACAGCTAATATAGATTCGCTGAGTACCTACGGTAAGTTAACTACACAAGCCACTGATGTTAACTCAGGCCCCGCCTACGGTTAAAGTAAACTAGGTGCATAGCTGGGCATTAACTCGTAAATCCGTTAATTAACGAAGTTAACATTTTGACTAACGGATTAACTTTTAAGTTAACTTTAAAAAATGTTAACGGACTCGTTAATCCAGTAGCTACTATTTGCTGTGGGTTAATCGCCTATGCAATGTACGTTAAATTGTCATAGTAAACCATGAATTATAGTTCTATGAAATAGGGCCTAGGTAGATACATGTATGTCTTACCGGCGCAAGTGAGTGAGAAAACTGTGAAGAAATTTGATTCATATTTTAAAATTGTATCATAATCTACGAATAAAAAAAAACAACAGAAGTATTTCTTCGTACAAAATTCACACTCAAAAACGGCCCCAGTCCGCTCGATTAGTCTTTACCAATAAAACGAGCGCAAGATGTGTTGTAGAGTAAATCACTCTGTGATTGGTTCATTCTGTGCGCCATGCGTGATGACGTAAAAGTTGATTCGGTGATAGTAAATGACCGCGGGATGATTGGTATTATACAAAAACGACAAACCATTGACTTCACGAGTATAACCCGTCGAAATATCTAGGTACCTACCTCGCAAGACAGCGGTCTGACGGTGGCGGATGCATAGATATTTAGCTGGGTAATACTGAATTCGCTCCGATTGGTAACACAATTGACAATTCCCGCCGGCCATCCCTTATTTAAACGTGAGGTCATATTTTAGCGCTAGTTAGACATCTATATTTTTAACTATCACTATTCGTAACATAATCCATTTGTACCAACTACACAATTCTGTCTCCAGTGACACTGAGCCTAATCAGCCAAAATAGCGTGGTGCGTGGGGTGGGGTCACATATTGCTAAATATGTGCACGGTACACATGGGTACACGACGTCGCATTATAATAATAAGACTATGTTTCTGACTTTATAAAATCACTGAAGGTTACGCCGCGCACGCAAATCGTTTGCAAAATGCGGCGAAGCGGACTAGTGGCGCGGCGTGTCGTGCAATCCTTTTTGATGTGAACGGGAAATGATAGTTAAAAAGATAAATGTCTAACTAGAGCTGAAAAAACCGGCCAAGTGCGAGTCGGGCTCGCGCACGAAGAATTCCGTACCATTATCTATACAACATTAGAAACAGAGATCGAGAAAAAACGGCAAAAAATCGGGTTTGTTGTATTGCCTCAAATATTAATTTTATTTTAATTTAATTATTTATTATTGAAGCAAATATTATTGTTTTTGTTATCACCGCAGCGTTGGTCTGCCAACTTAGACCAGCTTGGCAACTGTTTACCTCGAGGTGACGGAGCCCGTGAAGTTATAGTAGCAATATGCTGAGTCAGTTGCCATTTGCAGCAGCAGAGACACACCGCGACAATGTCTGAAAAGTGTTCCTATTATTTTTTATTACTATTTTTTGCTGTACATGTTTTGTTTTGTTTTAAGTTTTAATTACCGTGTGTTGTTTGTTGCTGCAATAAATGTTTCTCTTTCTTTCTTTCTTTCTTCTTTCAATACCACTCGCTAACGGCGAAGGAAATATGGTGAGGAAACCTGAGTGTCCGAGCTATTTACATAGGTACCTCAGCGCTTGAAATCGCCAATCCGCGGTGGGCATGCGTAGTGATTAGGCCCATACTCTGGGACGTATAATAGGCTGCTTATGATGAAGAGAATATAGAAGTAAATATTCTGTGAATATTTGAAGCATCTGCGTGAAGCGGCAAAAGTTACGTTTGTTGTATGGGAGCTTCCCTTAAATATTTATTTCATTCTGTTTTTAATATTTTCTGTTATAGCGACAACAGAAATACGTCATCTGTGAAAATTTTAACTGCCTAGCTATAACGGTTCATGAGATACAGCCTGGTGACAGACAGCCAGACAGACACGGACAGTGAAGTCTTAGTAGTAGGGTACCGTTTGGAACCCTTTGGATACGGAACCCTAAAAATTACCCCAGGACGGTGCTTATCACTCAGGCTTGTCAATTGTGTTGCCAATCGGAGCGAGTTAAGTATTACCCGGCAAAATATCTATTCACCTGCCACTTTCAGACCGCCATCTTGCGAGGTACCTCGATATTTCATGATGAAGTCAATGGTTTGACGTTTTTGTATAAAACCAATCATAAGTTACGCTTACTATCGCCCAATCAACGTTTATGTCGTCACCCAAGGCGCATAGAATGAACCGATCACAGAGTGATTTACTCTACAGCACATCTTGCTCTCCTTTCAGTACAGACTAATCGAGAGGACAGGGGCCATTTTTGAGAGTGAATTTTGTAGGAAGAAATACTTCTATGGTTTCTTAATCCGTAGTAAACGGGCTTATTGTCCGTGAAGACTCCGCGTTTCCTATTGCAAAGGATACAGTGTGGAGAGAATACCTACGCTTAGCTTTGCGTAACGCTTTGTAGTGTAAGCGTGCCTTTTAAAGCGGGTTAGATATATAGAAAACACTCTTGAATTTCATTTCTAATAAGCGCTTTGTTTCGGCGAAACAAACCGAGGCCTGTGACAAATTAATTTAATAAGCGGCCGTCTTTGTTCACGTTGCCGGTGCCGCGCACAATATTATTATGTTATATTGATGTATCTGGGTTGGGTGGTATCCTTAGGTACAGTCCACAGCATATCAACCTTTACATTTTAGTTGCAATTTCACCCATAAAGTAACCAAGTAGAGTGTAAAGGTTGATGTGCTCTCGACTGTAGGTACTACGAATAAAATAAAAAGCTGTTTTTACGTGTCCAACGCCAACTCATTCCGACGGAGCGGATTTTTACCCGACTGCGGCGGAGCTCAAAAGGAGGGTTATGTGTTTAGCTCGTATGTATTGTAAGTATGTCGGATTCTATGTTCCTTCATAATTCCTTAACCAATGGTCAGATTTTGATAAATAAGGTCTCAACCGATTCGTCATCCCCGCGCAAGTGTCATAGCCTATATTAAAATCGCTATTAAGTAACGTTATAGTTCAACCATGAGTCACTAGATGGCGCTGTTATATTTAATTTATTATACCTGGATCTTAATTTTATTTAACTACGCCAATCACGTTTAAAGTAGGTATGCAAAACATCGGTACGTGGGTGTCATGTGCTATATTACCTATATACTCGTAAATCAGCATTAAAAATCACTAAAATAAATTCAGCAATATAACTCCCTAGGTTGGTCCCGCCTGCTTAGTAGTTAATGCTTAGTAGTCGAGTTGTTGGTTATTTTAAAGTAATTTTTGTTCAAGTTATATGCCGGCCATTAGCTACTTAGCTATCGAAAATTGTATGTAGTTTGATATCAGAACAAAAGTAATTTAACTTAACTTTTTTTTATTTATTGATACCGTAAAACTACCCAACTATA
The DNA here is from genome assembly GCA_947308005.1 of Yponomeuta malinellus. Taxonomy (NCBI): domain Eukaryota; kingdom Metazoa; phylum Arthropoda; class Insecta; order Lepidoptera; family Yponomeutidae; genus Yponomeuta; species Yponomeuta malinellus. The sequence goes on along the minus strand of OX371007.1, from coordinate 13,055,046 downwards.
ATCCAGGGCCCCAACTCTGTTCCAGCAACCACTTAGCCGGAAAAGCTTCGTCCGTGACTTCTAGTGACATCTATTGAAATTAGACGGTACTATTTTGTTTCTATGCAAAATGGCACAATTAGTTACGCGCAAAAAAGTGAGATGGCGTACTCACATTCCGTCATTCATCTGTCGGCGAGTTTACCCGTTCAAACACGTCACGAGTGCATTGCAAACTTTAATTTCAAAACATTAGTCAAAGTGCGGTAAACGTTTCGGAGTTGAATTCATATGGAAGGTAATGTTGTTAACTTGCATACAACGTATGGTTTATTATCTTATTTAATAAAATAAAAGAGAAGTCAGTTTTTTTACAAAATTGGGTACTTAGGTTTTAACTATAGTCCAAAAATTTTATTGGACCATAATTAAAAGCCAACTTTTTTGTTCCAGAAAATGACGTCTAGAGATAAGTTAGTAAGAAGAAAGGTTGGAGGGCGCGCTTATAAGTGCTACACTGAGCGACAAATGGACCAATGTCTTCTTGATGTGACTAACAAGGTGTTAACTCAGCGTGTAGCCTCTGAAAAGTACAAAATTCCAAGAAGTTCAATTATTTTGAAACTGAAGGCATACCGGCAGAACAAAGTACGGAAGCCTGGACGTCAGTGTATCTTTTCAGAGGCCGAAGAGGCCGCTTTTATCGAACATGCAACAAAAATGTGTGACTTCGGTTTCCCTATAACGGTATTCGATCTCAGATGCATTGTAAAAATGTACCTAGATAAAAAAGGATTAAAAGTTGAAAAATTCCAGAAGAATTTACCAGGCAAAACCTGGGTTACTTTGTTTCTTAAAAGACACAAAAAAGGTCTGTCCCAAAGGTTCTGCAGTAACATAAAGAGGGTAAGAGCAGCTGTTGACGCTGAACAAATACAGTCGTATTTCGACCATTTAAAGACTGAAGTCGAGGGAGTGCCACCTCATCTCATATTTAACTATGATGAGACAAATGTTGTTGACGATCCTGGCAAGATTAAGGTGCTAACAAAACGAGGATGTAAGTACCCGGAAGCCATAAAGAATTCCACGAAAGCTTCTGTTAGTTTGATGATATGTGGAAACGCTGCTGGAGAAATTCTACCACCTTACGTGAATTATAAAGCTGAGCATTTGTGGACCACATGGACGGAGGGTGGACCCAACAGCACTCGATACAATAGAACTAAGTCCGGCTGGTTCGATACCAGCATTTTTGAAGACTGGTTCTTTTCCATGATGCTGCCTGCTCTACGCAATGAAGAAGGGAAAAAGGTCCTCATAGGAGATAATCTAAGTTCCCATGTCAACAAAGAAGTTTTGAAAGCTTGCGAAGACAACAACATTGCCTTTGTCGCTCTTCCGCCAAACAGCACCCACCTTACGCAGCCTTTAGATGTGGCATACTTTAGGCCGCTTAAATTGTGTTGGCGCAAAATTTTAAACGACTGGAAGGAAAGTCAGGAAGGGCAAAAGTGTCCCACTATCCCAAAAGATAAGTTTCCGAAATTGCTAAAGAAGCTATGGGATAAAATCTTGCACAATTCTGCAGATAATTTGAAAGCTGGTTTTAAAAAAACTGGCATTTTTCCATTAGACGCCACTCCAGTGCTGCAACGCCTGCCATCATTTGCAGATCCAGATGCTCCACCTCAAGATCCAAGCCTGATCTCTGAATCCTTTGTGGAATTCCTACAAAATAAAAAAAAGGAAGTCGTTGAAAGTGGTGGCAAAGGACGAAAAAAGAAACTTAACATTCCGCCGGGTAAAAGTATTTCGTCAGAAAAACATGCTCTCACGCAACTTACCACATCAAAAGAGCCAAAAAACAAACATGAAGAGCAACCGCAGCCCAGCACATCAAAAGATTCCAAACGAAAATCTAAAAAGCAATATACAGATCCTTCGAGTGAAAGCGAAGATGATGTTGAAATCCATTACGATTCAGATACGACTATGTGTCTCTCAAATGGCGAAGAAAATTTCTCGAATGACGACGAAAATGAACTTCCAGCCAAAACTCTGAATTCTTCGGAGATCATCCCTAAACCAGGAGAATACGTATTAGTCGAATACGAAGGTGAAACGTGGCCAGGACAAGTGAAAAGTGTCGAAATTGACGGAGCATTTATTAGCTGCTTGTCACGATGTGGGTTATCTTGGAAATGGCCTGAGAAACTTGATTGCATATTCTATCCACTCAACAAGATTCTCTCCCGGATTAACACACCATCAAAATTAAGCACTAAGCCTGCATTGTTCCGTGTACCAGAACTGGAATATAAATGGGGAAGGCCAAAAAAATAATTGGTTTTTTTATTTCTTATTATTGACTAATTATTATTTAATTAAAACCCGTTGATTGCTGAAGAGTTTACTAAATAAATATAAGTGTGATTAAAAAAAAATATTAGAGTTAAGGTGTGTTTCTTGAAATGTGATTTTTAATTAAAAAACCTTCTTTGATCTCATTATTTAGATTTTTTATTAAAGACTAAACAATAGCCAGACAAATGAAGCGTCCAAATGTAGTCCAGAGTGTTGTTACATTCGTCGTGAGGATGATTTATATATGTAGCCCATAGTTGCAAATATACCATACAACAATAGTCCAAATTTTGTTAAATAAAAAAAGTATAATAATAACGCATTTATTACATTTTGACCTAAGGGTATCCATTAACTACATTCTGCTTCATAAAAAATAATAGTAGTAACTACATAATAATAAATATTCCCAAATGGCAAATGCACAAACTTGAAACCTGAAAAATCCGGACCATAGTTGGGTAGTTTTACGGTACTTTTATTACACTTAAAAAAAATCGTACAATGCGGCGGACTTAATGCCATAAGCATTTTCTACCAGCCGCAGGAGGTAAGGGAAAGAGTTGACTTACTGTCTCTGTTAGTAGGTATTTGTTTTTGTTTATTTGGTACTCACAGAGGTATTAGAACACAAGCAATTGCCACCTCGCTCTTACCCAGAAATATAGCAAAAGCCTCTTGAAGCACCACCACTCAATACCTACTCCTCTAACAGAGGTCAAAAATCGGTTTTTGTTCTCTCGCAATCAAATCCCGAACTGGCCTTTTCCCCAGGGACTTCTTGAAGCACCTCTTTCTGTAACGGGATTTTCAATCAAGGCGTCCATCGTTTCTGCGATTTATCAGTCACGGCCGACGAAAAAGTCTGCCTATCTCATTCAGCCTACAGTGCTATACTCGGACTCAAATAAATTCCAACCCTATGACCGTAAATTTTAAGGCTGATTTTCTTTGCTGACGTCCCCCTTCAGAAAATTTCAGCTGTACCGTTCTTTTCAAGGGAATTTGGCCTGTGGCTTAGAAATTTAACGTCGAGTTTCGTCTGTCGGCTATTCTTTGTCGGTACTGTTTGGGAAGGTGAATACCGGGAGCGCAGGCCATAAAGGCAGTGATTCGAGAAGCGTTCTGTCAGTTTACAAGCTCGCCGTAATAAGATATCGAACGCTCTATCACCCTGGAAAATGTCTTTATTATGTTTAGAAACAAAGCTCAGTAGGCTGACTGTTGATGGAAATGCGAGAATATACTGTCTCATCGTTCTCTGATATTATCATTTAGGTAATTACAATGGATTTGAAATGGTAATATCTGACATTATGTAGGTAGGTGTAAGCAAATTGAGGCTTGCCATATAACATGTTGGGTTTAGGTAACTTGAAGCTGTGACGGCAAATAAATATTAGAATGGTATATATCCAGCATATACCTATCTAATTCCACCAAACGCAATTCAACATAGCTGGGCATTAACTCGTTAATTAACGAAGTTAACGTTTCGACTAACGGATTAACTTTTAAGTTAACTTTGAAGAAAATTAACGATCTCGTTAACCTCTATTACAATTTCCCCAGTCCATTAATCGTTAATCCAGTACCTACTATTTACCGCACGCACTGCGCCGCGTCACGAAAAACACGTTCTGATAGGTACAGTCGACAGCAGGGGCCTAATTACGCGCCCAAATCCTGAGCGATTCCAATCGTCTAACTGCCAAATTCCATACTAATTTGACAGTTAGACGATTGGAATCGCTCAGGATTTGGTGCGCGTAATATAAGGGCTGGTCACTCTTTAAATTTTTGTTGCAAAGTCGTCCACAACGTAGAGCAGTAGAGTGCAGGTATGTAAAGGCTGATGTGCTGTCGACGTACTATTTAAAACTAGATAGACATGTATGTCTTGCCGGCTTGTGTGAGAGAATAAACTGCAAAAATATTTGATTCATATGATTCGTTTGATGGTTTCATTACTTAGGGCCGCCGCTTAGCGTGACAAGTGTTTTGTTAAGTTAGTTTATATTGGCGAAAGAGTTCAAAACGAGCCACTTTCAGACGAGAGTTTCAACATATTAATGTTCATGAAGGGTAATATCCACAATATGCCATACTAAATTAAACACCCCAATTATACTCGTCTTTTTTGTTCCTAACCGGTTAACTTAAAGAACCCAAACCAACAGTTTATATAAGTAGATCATTAACGCAACGATATAGAACATGCAAATTTTATCACGTGTTAACGGATTAACGATTAACGTTAACTTGCGTTAAATCTTTTGAAATGAAACGCTTAAAACGTTTAACAAGTTAACTTTTTTAGTAACGGATTTGCGATTAACGAAGTTAACTATTTCATTAAGTGTGCCCAGCTTTGCAATTCAACTAAAGTAGGTGGCCAAGACCCGCAAGCTCATAACATTTGACTGCCTCGTTGGTCTAGCCGTTAAGGTGCCTAGTTACCAAAACAGAGGTCGTGGGTTCGATTCCCATTGGGGGCCGCAGTATGTACATTTGTACAAATGCCCTCAGTCTGGGTGTATTTTTATTTTTGTGACGTCCTTGCCTGGTTACCATAGCCATCCATAGCACAGGGTATCCTAGTTTGGGACCAAGTGATTGTATTGTGTTAGTTATTATTATTATTACTTTCACTGTTATAAAGTGATCAACCTATTTAGAGGCTAAAAATTCCACCCATGCCGGGACTTGAACCCGCGACCTCTGGCTAACCGTGCCAATTGAGCTAATGGGCAAGTGCAGGCATCGGCGAAATTTTGAGCCTCTTTACGAACTTCTCTGTATTACGTAATAATTATTACGGTCGCAGGTTCAAGTCCGGCATGGGTGGAATTGTTAGCCTCTAACTTGGTTTTTAAAACTGTCCTCGGCACGGGTTGGTGCAACAAAAAGAATACAATAAAGTTATCAGACAAGCCCCCTAGCTCTGCAAAGGCTGTATTTATACAAACACAATTCTTCTAAAACTTTCGAGGTGAAGTCTTTCCTTCCATTTACCACTACTATTTAAACTCAAGGAGTGCTTTAAGGAATCGTGTTTTTATAAATAAGATTACATTTTTCCTTACAATTTTTTTTCCTTGCATATTTTCTATTAGGTAGGTACCAATCTGTATTCTACAATCTTGTTGCTGGGGTGATAGGCTAATGATCATTGGCGGTGATTAAGTTCAAATTCCCCGTTGCGCTTCACAAATCACCGCCCCCGATTGCGCATTAACTATCATTAAGCCGAGTGCACATCTGCGGCGTAGTTGGCGTGTTTAGCGAGAGAGAGAGAGAGAGAGAGAGAGAGAGAGAGAGAGAGAGAGAGAGAGAGAGAGAGAGAGAGAGAGAGAGTAGTCTAACTAAGCATAGTGTCAAATACAGTACTTATGTTCAGTATTGTGTCCACACTTGAACGGATCGATCTAGTAGCTGCGTTTTGTTTTAGCTTTCGTTACTCTACGTCTGAAGACCCTATTCAGATAGAGAAAAAACATGGATTGGGGAACTTAACAAAATATATAGTCGGTTACGAAAAACTTACCCAAAACACATAGTAAATATTTAACTGTAGTGCTGTCTCTTCGAATTTCTCAGAGACGAGCATGACAGAACGTTACTTAATTATTTACTTAGTGGAATTCTCAATTCAGAAAACGGCCCCTAGGCACTTACGCACGAGGAAAGTAGTACTCTTTTTACAATAATAATACAAACGACTATAAGGGTGAAAAAATGAGTAAATTGGCCGGCGCAATCGCAAGTGAGAGTCGGACTATTATATACACCATTGAATATTTCAAGCGTCTACCTGTTGCCGTCGTTAATATTGAGCAAAAAACGGAAAAAATCACGTTCATATGGGATGAAATCCCCCTTAAATATTTATTTTCCATTCTACTTTACTAACTACTAAAATCTTATTGTATTCTACACACAATCATCATATAATTTTTTATGCATCTTATAAATCATTTTTCGACTTCGGGATCAGTTTGCGAAATATTAAGCTTTGAAGCGCAAATTTTTGCCCTTGTAGGGCGTCCCCCCCTCTCTCCTTGCTAAACGGTATGGACGCTTCCAATTGAATTTGGAGGTTTGTTTATTTTCTGTTAAAAAATTGTGTTAGTTAAGCTCACGATGCTTGAGTGTCTGGGGAAACCAGCGCTTGAAATTTCCATTCCTTAGTGGGCACGCGTGGTGATTAAGCTCTTTCTCTCGTAATCGATTGAGATTTACTGGGCTCCTTCCTTTGGCTTCCTTTCCTTTTCAACGCGTGGCACCATCAGAGATCGTGTGGTGGTTTGTTCGAACGTTAATGGTGTAGATGTAGCTTTATTAGTGGAATCAGATATTTGGAGCCAGTTTGAACCTAACTCGCTCCTTTGTTAGTTGTCACGCTGTTCAAATGCCTCAAAAGGGTTACTTGAGATTGACTAATTTTAAAGGCGCGGAAAGCATTCTTTGGTGTTGCTACCGAAAAAAATTTGTAGAAGTTTGGTAACATTTTTAAAAACCTATTTAGAGGCTACAAATTCTATCCATGCCGTGACTTGAACCCGCGACCTCTGGCTAACCGTGCACGAATACCCAAAGGTCACGGGTTCAAGTCCCAGCATGGGTGGAATTTTTCGTTAAATAGGTTTTTAAAAGAATTTTCCTCGGCACGGGTTAGTGCAACAAAAAGAATATAATGTGGTAACATTTATTACCATGTCGTTTTTGACATGACCTAATGATACTAATTGTTGTACCTGGGGTTGGAGGGGGGGGGGGGGGGGGGGGTATGGTCTAGTTTTCCCCGGCAAACTCTAAGTGCTAAGTATCCCCGCAAAAGCGAAATTTAGCGAAGGTGACATTTTGATATTTAAGAAATAGCATTAAACTTATTGGAACTTCACAGCGCAGTAACACTGAAAGCACATTTTGGCCAAGCTAATAAATTGAACAACTCAACTCTAATTGGCTAAATTTGCGTCGAGAGTAGAGGGGCAGGACATTTTGAGAATGGTCAATATAGCAGGAGCAGGCGAAGTGGACGTCAGACTTAAACTTACCTGCTGCCGCAGCTACTGTAGAATCACAATATGTAAATATCCTTGGTCCTCTCTAATCTCTCTTCCGATTGGACCTTCCGGTCGTGTTTATACTACGTCACCAGGTCACGGCGGGATAATCGAATGCAAACTCGCCTTTCATAATTAATGGCCGTATTAGCCGAGCAAATAAGAGGGGTTATGCTCGGAGGGATTTAATTAATTATATTTGCCGTAAGCTGGACTATTACCTGATCAGTAAAATAAGAAGTATTAGGTCACTCAAGAGGTTATTCCAGGTACAGTACGGTAAGCCTGTTTCTCCGAAATGCTTATCAGATCCTGGCGTAGACTCGGTGTTTGCCTATACGCTCGGTCTTTGCCTATATCTAGGCCGAGTGTAGACAAAATATGAGGAGATCCTAACCAAAAGATCTCTTGCATTGTTCCTCCCATGTAAATAAATTTTTGCTAGATCAGAAAGAAGTAGCGTGACATGTAGGAGGCCTATCATCGCCATTATTAGCCATTTCACGCCCACTGCAGGACATAGGCCTCCCTCATGGTTTTCTAACCATGAAGGTTCTAACCATGAAGGGTTTCGCCATAATCGCCACGCTAGGTAGGCGGGTTGGCGATCGCAGTATGCGGTTGGAATCTCAGGAAGACGCTGCTGCCCGTCTCCTGGTAATTTATTTTCCTAGTCGCCTTCTATGACATCCACGGAATGAAATGGAGTGATGCTACTCTTAATCCGGCACCACACGGAAAGCCGGAACTCGGAGGCCTATGCTCACTGCTCAGCAATAAATACTTTCTGATTGATTTAAATACATGACGAGATGAACTCAACACGTTCTTGTTGGAATGGTCAGAGGTCGCAAATGACCTTTGCCTTGCAGTGGGCTACCCATATTTACTTAAACTTACCTCTCATGTCACTACTCAAAGTAAGAATAGTATGTAAACAGTGTTTCTTGTGATAATAATATGTGTAATGAAACATAACATCGATTTAGTAAGTAGAAGAAGGTATAGGTCTTTTGCCGAGAGTTAGGCTTCTCAACCCCATGACGTGGTCAGCAATGACGGGGCGGGGGCGTGAGTGGTGGAGGGACGTGTGTCGTGTAACAGGAAGCCCCGTCTGAGCGCCGCAAGGGTCGCTCTCCCTCCGCCCCTGCTGTTGGCCTGCATGCACGGGTATATGGGGCTGTGCTCTCGGCAAGAGGCGTAGGTACCATCATAAATAGTAATTTTTTATAAAACTTTTATAGGCTTCATAGCCTGCCGAGTTACTGTAACACTTGTGTTCGTATGTACTAGACTGTGTTTAGTTAACTTACATTTGTGATGTTTATGCTTACTAATATTATAAACGCGAAAGTTTGAATGTGTGGATGAATGTTTGTTACTATTTCACGCAAAAACTGCTGAACGGATCCGGATGAAATTTTGCACAGAGATAGATTATAGTCTGGATTAGCACATAAGCTATTTTAATCTGAAAAACACACATCAAAATTACCACGCGAACGAAGTCGCGGGCAACAGCTAATGATAAATAAAGACTCCTTTTAAACATATAAAGTTATAAAGGCTTCATAAATATGTTGATTAATTGGCATGGGTAGAATTTTAGCCTCGAAATAGGTTTTTTAAGATTAATTGTCTGTCAAATAATTTAAAAAATATATCTCGTGTGGACCATTGTTATATTCAGTACGTGAACGTTTTAAATAGCTACGTATTATGGTTCGAGAGAAAAGCCCTTTATAAAATATGACAAACAGACACACGTCGTAGGAATAATAATTGGTTCCCGTTTGCACACTTCGGCTACGGAACCCAAAACAGGCCCAAGCCTATGAATTCCTCTCTAAGTTTGATTCGAAGGAAACCTTCTATCCATAAAGCAGAATGAAACCATTCAAACAGTCGTCCTGGGGACTCTCAGCCATATCCGTTAAACGAGTTTGCATACGGAGAAAGTTCAAGCGGAATGTTATTAAAGTCTGCTGCCATATTTCAAGTGAAACAAGAAAACGAGGATTCAACCCCAATATGTGCTCAAGTGTGTCCGCACCATACTCAGTGAAGCGACTCTAAAGGGGCGAAGTTTAGGAGTACGCCTCCGGAGGCTGTCCAACTTCCCAGTACCGATAAATAAGGATTTTGGCGACAAATTACCGCCTGAACACGTTTCGCCCTTCTTTTGAGAAGTTTAGCGAAACTAGTGGAAACAGTGAACGCAACAGAAAGAAGTCGTGCGGCGCGCCCGTGGGTATACCCACGTGCCTGAGTGAGGAGCGGCGAGATGAGCGGTATTGTCACTGTCATCGTCGCGACTAAAAAAACACTTATTACTTTATATTCTTTATTGCACTAATCCGTGCTGAGGACAATTCCGATTTCATTCCGATGTACAACCTAACTGCATAACATAACATAACATAACATAACATAACATAACATAACATAACATAACATAACATAACATAACATAACATAACATAACATAACATAACATAACATAACATAACATAACATAACATAACATAACATAACATAACATTTACATACAGGCACATACATTGCTTCTGACCCCACACTAGGATACCCTGTGCCGTGGGAACCAGAAACAACGACATCACAAACATGTAAACATTCAAGACCTGGGGTTATTTTTTTTGTCCACAGCCGGGATGGTGCAAAGTGGGTACTCGGGGCTGCAAGTGACGTAAATTACTTCAACCAGATGTCGCTGCCTGTACGTAATACAGAGAAGTTTGTAAAGAGGATCGAAATTTCGCCGATGCCTGCACTTGCCCATTAGCTGAGTTGGGAGAGCGCTGGCATGTTTAGACAAAGGTCGCGGGTCCCAAGTCCCGGCATGGGTGGAATTTTTAGCCTCTAAATAGATTTAAAAATAAAAAAACCAGCCGAGTGCGTGTCGGGCCACGCGGAATGTAGTTTTCCGTAGAAAGAGGTTTTTTTACCTGCTTTACAGATCTAACAACTTCATCGAAGTCATTTTCAATGGATTTTGCACGAAAATTTACCTTATGTTAATTTTAAGTTGGTTGCCTATTACGCGTAAAGCCTACTTAGCCGTGATACTTTTTCATTTAAGTTCATTATATGTGGTACTACACTGAATTTTTTCACGTTTCTACAATCAATCCTCTAGCCAGGAGAAGGGCGGACGCCCTACTATGACAAAAATTTGCGCTTTAAAGCTTAATATTTCGCAAACGGAACCCTAAATAAAAAATGGTCTTTCTACACCCACAATATTTTTCAACGACCAATCGAACGACGCTCCACATGATGGGATAGACGAGAAAAAAACATCATCCCCACTTTATATGTTACGGGAGTTACAGAAAAAAAAATTTGTACAACATTTTATTCTTTAATTTTGTCGGCGTAATAAATATGTATACACATACCAAATTACAGCTTTCTAGTACCACCGGTCTTTGCGCTACGCCGCGGACGGACAGACCGACAGACAGACAGACGAACATGGCGAAACTATAAGGGTTCCTTGTCGGACTACGGCACCCTAAAAACGTATATTATATTTAAAAAATCCCGACTCCTAAAAAGGTGTAATAAGATTTTCTTTGAAACCAAACGAATGCTGAAAAGTCTTTGATTATAAACAAGACCTCTCCGATAAGATTTTTAGCGCAGATCTGTGCTCAAGCGTTAACGTAGCGCACATAGTACTTGTGTAGTACCTTCGTAGCGAGTGGCATGGCGACTACGAAGAATGGCTGCTCCAATTATAGAATGTAGATACTCGTAGTTGTAGCTTTGATTGAAGTAAAAACTTCTTCAAGGGCACTTTGCGCTCTTTCTAAACAGTGAACGAAAGTGAACCGTCACATTGGGGTCCGTGACACTGAATAGGATAAACTCGGCTCCAGTCGGTCAATATTCTGTACGGTCGGTCATTCCAGAAAATACTCGTGGCAAGTGGCAGTCCCTGGTCTCTGCCTACCCCTCTGGGATACAGGCGTGAGTTTATGTTATGTTATGTTTAAGAAACATTGCAGACGCAAAGACGGTTGTACCCATTTGCATGGGTTTTTTGTAGAGACTCAATATAAAGCAAATTAATTTGCCTCTCGCTGACACAATTATGCCGGTATAAGTTGTGTAAAGGAGAGACAAATAGTTTTCAGGCAAATAGTATAGGTACTTTTTTTTAAGTTGTGTTACAATTTAACGGGATTATTTATAAAAAATCGATGCCGCTAAAACACTCTAAAGACAGAGTTAAAGCAGGTTTATGAGACGAATTCCTTATGTTATAAGCCGACTTTAACTCCGTCTTAAGAGTATGTCGATTTTCTATGAATAGAACTGTTAGTAATAGGGTCGGCGGACTGAAGAACATAAGTCATACTGGCATTAAATTATTGTTCTATACAATATAACTAATTAAAATAGCTGTTTGCTTATTGTTTTTAAAAAAACATGTATGTTCAATTCATTGATTCATGACAATGAAATAAAAATGATAAAAATATTATTTTAAATGTATTATATTTTTATTTTACTGTAACCAAATCTAATATTAACTTTGAAGTATCGAAACTGGTTAAGATTGCATGCTTTTAATATTATAATTTTGTTAACTTAAGGGACCTCCAGATCTATTTTGTATACATATACTTTTCCATTTCCTTCCGTGGATGTCGTAGAAGGCGACTAAGGAAATTAATTACCAGGAGACGGGCAGCAGCGTCTTCCTGAGATTCCAACCGCATACTGCGATCGCCAACCCGCCTGCCAAGCGTGGTGATTATGGCAAAACCCCGTCATGGTTATGAAAATCACGAGGGAGGCCTGTGCCCTGCAGTGGGCGTCATGTGGCTGATGATGATGATGATGATACTTTTTTATTTTTTTTCTGTGTGACTGTTTTTGTCCCAAATAAAGTAAAATAAATAAATAAAGTAAATAGCTTTTTTACTGCTTTTTAAAACTTACGTGATTTAGTCCGCCGACCGGTGTAGCTGGGTGACACTAGGAACCGTTACATATTATACACAATATATATTGCTATCTGAATAAATTGGATGATACCAGGATGTCAACAGTTACCAACGACTCTACTTTCCCCTTTACATTTTTTATGCAAAATCGCCCGTAACGTAACTGAGTAGTGCATGCATGTAATTCGTACATAGCCTTGTAAAACTGTATTTACGCATTGACTGTTGTACCTATTGATTAATAAATTACTTAGTTGCTTTCTTACTTGCCTACCCCTCCGGGATTCAGGCGTGATTTTATGTAATGTAGCCTGAAGCAATAATTATTTGGGAGATTTTAAGTTTAAATATTTTACCGATAATTATATTATCAACGGCTTCCTAGGGAATTTTTGTTTCAAACAGGGTATAATTAATTATTCATTATTGTACACGGAACATTAAACAGGACATTACATAACAAATAATATGTATAAAGGCGAGCTTATCTCTGTAAGAGGTATAAAGTACAAGAATGTCAGCTCTTCCGCTACCGCCACCGCTTATGCCTTGCCGGCAAAGGAGAAACAACAATGGCGCCGCGCGAAAATGTTAATAAATCACCAGGAAGCTCTCAATTTTCTTAAGTGCCCTTTAGCACTGAATCATAGTGGAGAATAGAAGTTTTCTGGACTAACAAAGGGAAAGGCTGAGCAATTTGCTCGTATGCTTGAGGTACAAGCATGGGTTGCTTAAAAGCTGGCGATTACTTTGCATTTGCCTTGTTTGTAGTCCCACTGCAGGGATCGTTAACACTACTGACTACCAAAATAAAGGTCGTGGCTTCGATTCCCACTGGAGGCCAAATGGCCTTAGTATCGTTGTATTTACATGTTTGTGATGTCCTTGCCTAGTTTTCATAGCACATGGTATCCTAGTTTGGGATAAGGACAAGTGATTGTGTTGTGTGGAAGCTACTTATTTATTCGTTTGCTATTGTCGAATCGGTTTGAATAATTACGAGCTCACCCATAAAAAGCTTTCGTTACATTCGAGAAATCCTGGGTTCGGATTCGGCAAACAAACAACTTTTTTTAGGTTACGTACATTTGTGAATGTGTAGTTTAAGGAAAACATTGTGAGGAAATTTGGGTGTCTGACGTGTTCACATACCTTAGGTGTGGGGTACTTAGGAAGGACGTGGGGACGGACGGGGAAAAGACGCGGCGTGCTTTCAATTCACTTTCATACAAAATGTACTGAAGCCATGGGACGTAGAACACTACGAAACCATTTGTAATTCTTTCTTCTAAAAACCTATTTAGAGGCTAAAAATTCCACCCATGCAGGGACATGAACCCACGACCTCTGGCTAACCGTGCCAGCGCTCTCCTAACAGAGCTAATGGGCAAGTGCAGGCATCAGTGAAATTTCGAGCCTCTTTACAAACTTCTCTGTATCACGTACAGGCAGCGACAACTGCATGCCCGCACTGGGAATCGAACCTGGGTCTCCCGCTTCCGAGTCCAATGTTCTACCCACTAGGCTACTATCGCTTCTGCTAGGCTACCATCGCTTCTATTCAGTGTGCGTTAGGATTTGGCGCGCGGCGGCGCGAACGAGAAACATGTGCCAATTTAAGTTGAGCATGTTTTATTCCTTTTGTCGGTACCATGAAATCATTATCCCAAAAATACTCACTAAGTTTGACATATACAATTTTGACTGTTTTTAAATAGACAGAATTCAAATAATTCTGAAACTTGGCGCGGTTTTGTAAAAACTATGTTTTCTTGATTTTTTTAAAAGGTTTTCAGGTTTAACGTTATTTTAATAACACTGTACACCAGAAATTATAAAGTTAAGATAATTAAACCTTTACATTCACGTCAACGAGTAGTATTATCTCTGTAAATAAAGGTATTGACAGAGTGAACTCGTACAGTCAATATAAATAAATTCTTTGCTGGAAAGAAATTAACCTTATTAAAAATCTTAATAACATATTTTGATAAAATATTTTTAATAAAGGGAATTTAATAAAAATATATTAATTTATTAGACACAGTTCTTGATTAATTTGTATTTCTGTTAGGTACACGCTACAAAATAAAAATAATGCATTGTACGATTTTTTTAAGTGCAATAAAAGTATCAATGAATAAAAAATATTGACTCTTACATTTTCTATTTAATTCAATACATACTAGCAAAAATACTTTCTGTTTAAGTACCATTTGTGTACATAGTACAAACGCGAGTATCAAAGGGAACATCGACGGAATAACAACAAAGAATGGAAAACACCAGAGTTTCGCTGTCGCGACTTTTCGCGCAAGGTTTTTGAATACTCCCATAGGGAAAGTTGGGACAATCCGGTCTTAGCGGCAACCCTTAGAAATGGATGAGTGGAATTGGAAAAGTTGAAGCGCGGCACCGGCGACTCCCGAGGATTACGCTCAGAGACGGATACAATACGATACAGACAAACTTTCAATGTAACACGAGGAAAATGTGTTACGGACGTACCGAACCTCCACTGTTGGGTTAGAGCAAATTCATGTAAACTACACGAAGTTGAATGAAAAACAATTTGCTTTGAACAAAAGGGTGCTTCCATCAATTTTCAAATTCAATCGATTCAATTTCCGACGAAACTGTGCGGGACACGGGTTACGAACGATAACGTCGGTTGGTCCGAAACTGTTGTTGGAGATTTTCTAAGAAATTTTCACGTAATTAGTGGCGCATGATGTAATATCGCCGGTACAAATAATGGCTGGTTTCAATTTATGCTGGGCACGCGTAGGGCCGTGTTCTCGCCCCGGTCACGTCTGCGAAAGAGGTGAGGCCGCGAATTCGCCAAATTTCCGTTGCGGTCATCATCGGACCGTCACCCATCGGCCGGACTTTGATCGCTTCATTGCAATTCAGCGACGCCGCTGCCTTTCTGATTGAAACGAAGGGATACTTGACTACAAAGACCCAGACTATGTACTTAGTTAACCGACGAGGTTATACATAAGCAGCCTATATACGTCCCACTGTAGGGCACAGGCCTTCTCTCAGGGAGAGAGTACGGGCTTAATCACCACGCGTGCCCACCGCGGATTGGCGATTTCAAGCGCTGAGGTATGTGAATAGCTCAGACACTCAGGTTTCCTCACGACGTTTTCCTTCACCGTTAGCGTGTGGTATTGCTACTTATACCTTCACAAATGTACATAACTTAGAAAACCAAGTCATAGGTACATGCCCGCACTGGGGATCGAACCTGGGTCTCTCGCTTCCGAGTCCGATGTTCTACCCACTTGGCTACCAACGCTCTTGGTTATAGTAGGACGCGATCTGCAGAATGAGAAATAAGTACGCGAACCGAATTCCACCACGTACTTAATTTTCGATTTACGGCGCGATTTTTCAATTGTTATTTTTCGCGGCGCTGCGCGGCGAGTGGACATAACTTTGTATGAACACGGTTATAAATTTTACGATTTGTTGCGGGCCCGAGACGACGTCGCTCCATACTACGTAATGTTTATTTGAATAATATCGACTCCGGCACAGTCGTTTACGAGGACCCACCCCGTAATATTTTTTCATTATGTATGTCCCATTTATTCGTAGGCGGCCGATATCAGCTTTGTACCTATGGTACGCTTTACCCTCAAATGTCAACACGGCATACTGTAGAAAGGTTTTTATTGAATTTACGTAATGTTACGCCCATGAAAAGCCTCCAGAATACGACCAGTATGCTATAGGTACATTAAGTACATACCTACACGATGAATTTCATTAGCGTATTCGGAAAGGGGTGGAATCGGTTTCAAGGTACAGGTAATATTGTTTTCAAGAAAACAAAACGACCTACTGAGCTACTCTACGACTGTAACCTTTATCTATTTCCACGTAGGGAGTAAAGTAAACAATAGTAGCCAAAACGTAGCCCGAATAAAACAAACATAAATTATTGTAAAGATCACATCACAGGAAAGTTAAGAAAAAACACGCAACATTTCTAGACTGGCCTACCTTTTTTTTATTAAAACTGATAAATGAAGACGAATATGATTCAAGCGAATGATGAGGCATCAGGGGCAAGACAAATAGCGTGCATTATTTGCGGCCGAGATAAACGGGGCTCTTTCGGCATTCTCATCAGATTATATTATTATATCGAAAGAACTTGGATGAGACGCTTGAGCGCTCGGAGGGGTTTTCAGATTATTACATTTTTAGGGCTCTGTAACCGAAGTGTGCCAAATGGAACTCTATTAATATACCTACGTCTGTCTACTTCAGGTTTATCCGTGTGACATCTAAGACTTTATGTCTTGACCCGTAATAGTTAGCTAGTTGAAATTTGCATACAATACGCGTCATAAGCCCTACAAATAATAAAGAAAATAAAGGGGCGAATTCCTTATAGTATAAAAAAACTAAGAACAAACAATAAAAATCGGCCAAGTACCGCCAAGGTTGCCGAATTAAATAAAAGAAAACACATCTTTGTATGCAAATATATACGGTAACTTTGATGCTCAAGTCTGACTTGCACTTGGCCAATGTTTTTATCGAGGGCATGGGTCATTTCAATACTACCGAACATTCGGATATACGACAAGATCAGTATAATTTCATTTCAAAGACTGAAAAAACTCTCAAGTAATTAATTGCAAAACTCACCCATATTTTTCTCGCAATAGACAATTGTAATCATGAGACGGTTAATTTCCTGAACTGGTACAAAGAAAAATTTGCAAAAGTTTGGTTCAATGACTGTTGTTGGTTATTCGAATTGTTTCAAAGTCAAAGTAACATTAAGAAGAAAGGAATACTTAGCACGAATTTTGTGAGTAAATAAAAGATAAATAATTTATTTTGGAACATCTTCCCAACTTTTAATGTTATGAATTTTTGTAAGGCTATTGTTACGTCTGGCATTCGTCTCGCTCGCTCATTCTAACATTTTTTAATGATTGTAAAAAAAGTACCCACTTTTAATAAATGTGGTCTTAAGTTTTGTTAGATAACTATATCACACATTTTATAACTGACAAGAACTCAATCTGCAGGTTTGCTAAAGGTCATTCGAATGGTGGCGTGGTGGTCAGATCACATATCTCCCTATAAAATAGTTGAAACTAGTGATGGCTGACCCCTGCGTTATGCTCGTGAACGGGTGCTGTTCGTGTGTCTGGCCGCAGCATTAATGTTTTTCCTACTTTTGTAAGAATATTAAGTAATTTTTTGGCTTTTAAAGCTATGTAGTATTAAGTTTAAGATGATTTGTGAAAAGATGGTCAGAGTGGACTTTTTTTCCCGCTGCCTTTTGCTCCACTACAAATACGGCCCGAAGGCAGCGGCTTACGTAGTAACATAGTACATTGATTGAATAAATTATTGATTTCTGATATATAAATTTACTTCGACGACTTCTCGTCGTTACTATAAACGACTTCTCGTCGCCTATACCGCAGTCTCTAAAGACAAAAGTCTTTAATCAGTGCGTACTACCCGTCATGACATACGGGGCCGAGACGTGGACACTCACGGTTCGACTAGTCCACCAATTTAAAGCCGCTCAGCGAGCTATGGAGAGAGCTATGCTCGGTGTTTCTCTGCAGGATCGAATCCGAAACGAAGTAATTCGCCAGAGAACCGAAGTGATCGACATAGCTGAACGGATTAGCAAACTGAAGTGGCAGTGGGCTGGTCATATCTGCCGCAGGACCGATAACCGTTGGGGAAGACTGGTCCTAGAGTGGAGACCGCGCATCGGCAAACGTAGGGTAGGACGCCCTGTGACCAGGTGGAGCGACGATATTCGCAAAGCGGTGGGCAGTGACTGGGAAAGAAGAGCCTTAGATCGAGCTCAGTGGCGTGTCTTGGGAGAGGCCTATGTCCAGCAGTGGACTGACACCGGCTGATGATGATGATGATGATGATATAAATTTAAGACATATTTTTGTTATCTTATAGTTAGTTTTCGATTGAGGACATTTGCTACTGAAATTGATAATTGTAAAAGCAAACTTTAGTTTATCAAAAACTAAGAAATATATGTGACAAAAACTATAGGTAAACAAAATAGCAAATCCCACCAATACCTAATTTGCAAAATGGACAATTCTCTTGACACCAACTTCTTAAGAAGACAAATGTGAGATTGTGAAACCTCACCTCTGCTTTTACGGCGGGTGGCATTCCAACAAGAAGTTGAAGAGAACTGCTCTTAAAAACAATTAAAATAAACTCTCAGAATATGAAGTCCAAGATTTGACTTCATTTTAAGCTTCTAAATGTGCCGCCTATCATATTAAACCAAAATAATATTTGTAGTGGAGACCGCTGATCGGTAAACGTAGTGTAGGACGTCCTCAGACTCTGTGGAGCGATGATCTCCGCAGGCCGGCTCGCAAGAGCTGGATGAGAGTAGCCGAGGACCGTGCTCGGTGGCGTGCAATAGGAGAGGCCTATGTCCAGCAGTGGACAAGCGTAGGCCGATCATGATGATGAATATTTGTAGCTGAAGAATCAAACAGAATTCAATGATTCATCATCATCATCATCATTCAGCCACAAGAAGTTCACTGCTGGACATAGGCCTCCTCCATGGATTTCCAAAAAGACCGGTTAGAAGCGGCCTGCAGCCAGCGCCTTCTTGCCACTTGGATGAGGTCATCTGTCCATCTTGTGGCTGGTGGTCCTACGCTGCGCTTGCCGATATGTGGTGATTCAATTAACTACAAATGTGATTAACGTTAATGGGACTAAAATCGTTCTTTTAGAACAATTTTTATTTCACCAAAATTTTCCGCACCCACGTAACGGAGCCGCTATTTTTTAATCATTAGACTAGACTTAGGGCGAAATTTACTGATATTGTAGGTTACATAACATACATAAGCAGTCTATATACGTCCCACTGTAGGACACAGGCCTTCTCTCAGGAAGAGAGTATGGGCTTAATCACCACGCGCGTCCACCGCGGATTGACGATTTCAAGCGCTGAAGTAATAGCTCAGACGATCAGGTTTCCTCACGATATGTTCCGCGGTGGGAATCGAACCTGGGCTTCCAATGTAAGGTAACATTGTAAGTTAATTACTAATAATGTAGCTTTGTGAAATGTGGCTCAGATTGTCGCTGTACCTAGAGAGGTATATGGGGTGTCGCGTATAGGGAGTTACTCAGCTTTGCTGCCTTGCAATTAAGGCAATATAAGTCAATGTCACAGGCGTTGGCGGGTATTACTTAGCAAATATTATTTAATAAGGGCACCGCCAGCCACCAGCCCGTAACGTGATTAGCGGACACGTCTCAGTTGGAAAAGGGTAAAAAAAATCTTAGGCCTTTTACATCAGACCTTAAACATAAGCTGAAGCTTATCAAGTGATATAAAAGGCTTAAGGTCGTCCTAAATTTAGATTTTACATTTTCCCTTAAAAAAATTCTCGCCTCTTTCGGTCTTGTGGATTTATTATGATTTTATTTTCTACATTTTAGGTATGGACGGACTTATACAGGGTCTGATCTTACATTTTAGTTTCATATCGCCCGGTGCAGACCAACCGAATTTAAGCGATCGAATTGTTAGACTCCTTGTATGTATGCCGCTGTGCTCCGAATACTCCTACACTTCCTGACTTAGCAGCAGCTCCCTTCCAGAAGCCTCAGAAATAGCCCTCTATCCCAGTCAGTCTTCTTCCGCCGCGAGATCACATATTTATTAATTTTTTTAACAACTTTTTAATATTATATAATTTGAGTTCAAAACAAATCTTTTTCTGAAAACGTTTTACTAGGTCCGTTCTAAAAGTGAACGAATCAAAGCACAGACTAAAAAGAGATACTACGAATCACAGAAAAAGTTTCGGCGTAGACAAGCGATTTTAATTGACTGACATAGTATAGATAGATAACACTTTGTTGCACAACCAGGTGAAAGAATTACAAATAATTTCTTAGTAGTGGTATACAATTGGCGGTCTTATCGCTTAGAGTACCTTTTTGTGCGTAGTATTGTTTAGTCATGAATCTGTAGTAATTGTTCGAAATAAAATTCCTTATAAAATAGATAAAGGAATTTTATTATTCTCTGGATAAAACTCAACTAGTAGACTAGCTCTTTTCGCGACTTCGTACGCTTTGGTTTCAGCAAAAAACGTAATCCATATTATTATTCAAAACAGATTCAGATAAGAGTTCTTTCGACCCCATTCAGCTGTTCATTGTGTGATAACCATTCGTATTATTTGTGTGTTAAAAATATCCAAACATTTAAATGTACAATCTTTCACATTTTTTTATATTAGTCGGATGGGGTATTTTTTATAACAAAGCGTAAATCTCTAACCTACGAAGCGTAGGTAGATGGAGATTTTGCTAAGATTATTTATTCAAAGAAACACGAAGTACAATTGATGTATGAAATGTTATGTAATATGCGTGGTTATCATAGCACAGGCTATCCTAGTTTGGGGCCAGGGTAACCTAGTTTGTATTATGTGGAAGTTATTATAATTATTCAAAATAGCTAACAAAAACCTATACAGAACAGAGGTAGGCCAATGAGTAGAAAGCGATGGTGGTGCTTCGGTAGAATGCTTGCCTCATATTTGACAGGTCTCGAGTTCGATTCCGATTCGTATATTAATATTGATTTGTCTTTGTTTTCTAAATCATCACACCCAATACCATTTGTCAATATCGCGAGGTAACGCGAACGCGTAGGACGCCCAGCAGCTCGCCGGACCGCAGCGGTTGGATGAGGATGGCTAAGGACAGAAAAAAGTGGCGTGCCCTGTGCCCATACAATATATGCCTTTTTCCCAGTTATCATCATCATCATCATCAACCCATTATGTCCCCACCGAGGGGCACGGGTCTCTTCCCTGAGGAAGGTATAGGCCATACTCCACCACGGGGGCCAAGTCCGGATTGGTGGAGGCTTGTAGACTAGTGGCTCGTCTACTGTCAGAAGTTGTCAAGCCGCCCTAAGGCCTCTGACTTGGCTTAACGACTGCCATCTATCGACGGCAGCCGGGTACCAACAGCTTAACGTGCCTTGCGAAGCACGGAACCGCTCGGAAAAATGCCACTAGCGTTAGGCATAGACGGCGACCCATCCATGCACTGAACGCGCCCAGTGTTGCTTAACCTTCGTGATCGTTTAAGATCACTCAGGCAGCCGGGGCTACGAGCGATTCGCCCAGTTATGCTTATGGCAAATACAATATACAAACAATAATATAATGATAAATAGTAATCTAATATTATATAAAATCTCGTGTCACAGTGTTTGTTATCGAACTCCTCTGAAATGGCTTCACTGATTTCTATGAATATTTTTGTGCATTTGATAGGTCTGAGAATAGGTTTTAGGCTAATTAATATGGCAAAATAACAATTGCCAGGTCAAGTAATATATATAGCGATAAGACCGCCAATTGTATATCATTACTTAAATATTATAAGAAATCATTGGTAATTCTTTGTTCTGGTTGGGCAATAAAGGGTTCTCTATCTATCTATTTAATGTCAAAAGCTTTTTAAAAATTATAATTTTATTAATGTATAGTATACACGTCTTAAATTTCATAATTTCATTAGTATTAGTTCCGTGTGGCGCCGGATTAAGAATAGCGTCACTCCATTTCCTTCCGCGGATGTCGTAGAAGGCGGCTAAGGAAATCAATTACCAGGAGACGGGCAGCAGCGTCTTCCTGAGATTCCAACCGCATACTGCGATTGTCAACCCGCCTGCCAAGCGTGGCGATTATGGCCCCTCATTGTTATGAAAACCACGAAGGAGGCCTATGTCACAGTCTATGTCCTGTAGTGGGCGTCAAATGGCTGATGATGATGATGATTAGTATTGTGTTTACGAAAGTTTGTTAAAGTGAAATTGAAAGTTACTACTCGAAAGTAGTAATAGTAGATTATTTCACGTAAGTTCAGGTAGCGCTTGTAGCAAAATATAACACAATTCATTGGTATTTTTAATTTAATTTTGTGACTAACATAATATAGTAAAAACTGTTACTATAGGCAATTGGACACTCTCTTATGTAAATAAACTATTAATATTACTAAAGCAGTGCTGATATAAATTTACGCCAGTCGGTCAGTAAATAATTACAGTGTTATTTAATGGTTTACAAATCACGTAACGATAGGTTAAGTGTGGTTTACAAAATACCGCATACAATAAAGTCATTGTACACACAATGTTTTATTTCCGAATTGATTCCCGAGAAATAATACACTTCTATAAAAAAACTGTAATTGGCGATGCATTTTCTTATGAAATTTGATTTTGCAACCTTATGACGTCGGTCGCGCCCGACTGATAAAACCGATCGCGTCCGCCTCGCTTTCTCATACAGCAATAAAAAGAGAAAGAAAAGGAAGCCGGGACAGTGCAGCCTACCTCGGCCACTTTGGGGCGCGATGAAGGCGAGCGAGACAGAGCTTTTTTGTGGGAGTGCGAGCGAGACAGAGCATTATTGTTCAAAGCGGCTTGTATGGCCCAGGTAAGCCTGTTGGCATTTACTTTATACTTACTTTTATACTTTATTGCACACATAAAACACATAAATAAAACACAACACTTACAGAAAAATTAAAGTGCACATGGCGAGCTTATTTCAGCAGAAATCTCAGAAGCGTTGTTTCGATAAAATGTATGGGGAACTCGGAGTGCCTGACCTATGGGTGTAGCAAATTTGTTTTTGGGGGGTTCGGATTTCTAAAAGGGAAGCTGGCTTATATGGACCCTTAGCCACACATATGTATGTATGTGTTCATGAGTGCTTGCGTGTGTCTGTGTGTAGTATAAAGTTTCACCAGGTTTCAAAACGGTGTCAATCGGTTCCCAAGTTATGCAATCAAGCAAGAGGGGCTGATTGGACAGCGACCGCCACCGCAAGGGCGTCCGCTCCCGAATCCGCAGCGAGGCAATAAACTGGTGGGTAATAAATAACTGATACAACGGCGGGGCTTGCAAGTGGTTCGTGCAGTTTGCTCTCAACTGCCCAGCGATCACCCTGATTCGCGAAGAAACTGGAGGAGGCAATTTGGAAACATAAAGATTCTCTGAATGAAATTGTTGATTGGAAATAAGGAACTCCTCAGATCGAAGCAATAATATTAAACAGAATAAGCCAGCCAATTGTAAGTCCTCGTATTATTTGAGGAAATATTTAATTGCAAATCAAGAAAGTAACTCGCTTCCAATGACTACTATCATTAGGCGATTCCCATCTTCGCTTCACTATCAAGAATCGTTATAAATAAACGATCAAAAAATTGAGAGCATATGTCAACACCGGACGTTATTTATTTTCCCAGTTCATAGCAGAAATCTAAAGTTAAAATAAATTTTCCGTTCGTTAGAACTATTGAGTGTTTTTGATAGAATTCTCGTAAACTTTGTTCATAAAAACCGGGACATTTCATGTGCAGTGAAATACTACCATTTTCTTTGCAATTGTGGTTTTTGTTTTGTTTTTTTTAGGGTTCCACATCCGGAGGGTAAGGGACCCTATTACTAAGACTCCGCCCTTCGTCCGTCTGTCACCATGCTGTATCTCATGAACCGTGATAGTTAGACAGATGATGTATTTCTGTTGCCGCTATAACAACAAATAGTAAAAACAAAATAAAATAAATATTTAACGGGGGCTCATACAACAAACTTTATTTTTTTGCCGTGTTTTGTTCGATATATAATAACGGCAACAGGTAGACGCTTGAAATATTCAAATGTTGTATGGAACGAAACCCTTCGCGTGCGAGTCTGGCTCGCACTAGGCCGGTTTTTAAGTACAATAAGCCATATTATTATCTTATCTCCAAGACCAGTGACATGGACTCACACAGCGAAGTTAAGTAACATCACTGAAAGAATGCTGATGACGATCTTAACAATTTTATGCATTTTAGAACCTATGCCAATACAATATTTTTTTCATAAAAACAGCTCATTAAGTTTAACTCGTTGAGTTTTTTATACTTCTCAAACCTGTACAAAAAGCTATGTCCTAGTGGCTAACTATTAGCTTAATTCCGGATTCACTTACTCGATTTTTTGTCGAAATGGCATTCCTTTTAAAAAACATATTCATACCCATTCATGGGTATGTTTATAACAGAGCTGCTTATGAATGCACATAAGGCCCGATTTTTTCTTTTTCTTGTAGACTTTTTTATTATACTTTATTGCACACGAAAAATCGAACGGGACATTACATAAGAAAAAGCATGTACAAAGGCGAGTTTATCTCTGTAAAAGAGCTTATCTCTGTAGAACTTAAAAGGTTCCACACGATGCTTCTTATTTTATGAGCGAAACTCGTACTGCTATAAATTTTAAATAGGTACTCGTTCTGGTCTTATAAAATAGGCGCTAAGTGGCGACTGCGTCGTAAATTTCTATCTATCACATCCCTACGATGTACTACTTCGAACGTCAATTGAAACTACATCGAAGTCAGACTGATTTTACGGTAATTTGTGCTACGGACTACTCACGGATACAAGTGCTACAATGCTACAATAATGCTACGTGCTACGCACTACACGCTACGAATTGTTTTGAACTCTCGGGTTACTTGGTTCGCTTTGTCAGCATCCGAGCCAGCTTCGCTTTTTCTGAATATTTATTTTCCAATTATACTCAACGTTTTTAGGGTTCCGTACCCGAAGGGTGCCAAACGGGACTCTATTACTAAGACTTCACTGTCCGTCTGTCTGTCTGTCTGTCTGTCCATGTGTCTGTCTATCCGGGTGTCTGTCTGTCACCAAGCTGTATCTGATGAACCGTGATAGCTAGGTAGTTGAAACTTTCACAGATGATGTAATAGGGGTTAAAGTATGAAATTGCCGTTTTATTGCAATAGGTTCTTTGAATTGACATAGAATCTTCATGGTTTGAGGTTTTCGAATGAAACTTTTTTCAAATGGTTCCTACGATGTTCTTTTTTTAAAAAAATGTGAAACATTTGAATATCGTCTTTCAATTGTTTTTGTTATTCAATTTAGACAAGAAAGATGGATACTGCGAAAATTCGAGTTTTTGAATTGAATAATAAAAACAATTGAAAGTCGATATTCAAATGTTTCACATTTTTTAAAAAAAGAACATCATAGAAACCATTTGAAAAAAGTTTCATTCGAAAACCTGAAACCATGAAGATTCTATGTCAATTCAAAGAACCTATTGCAATAAAACGGCAATTTCATACTTTAACCCCTAATATTTATGTTGCCGTTAAAACAACAAATACTAAAAACAGAATAAAATTAATATTTAAGGGGGCTACCATACACCAAACGACAACTAAACGACGATCTAAAGACAGCGCTCGCCATCTAGCGGCCATCTATGTAACCTTCACAGCGCCGATTTAACAAGAAGCTGTCGAGCTCCTTGTTGGTTTCTTTAAATGTCTCTGTTCTTAAATTCGATCTTTGTATAGCATAAGCATAAGCAGCCTATATACGTCCCACTGTAGGGCACAGGCCTTCTCTCAGGGAGAGAGTATGGGCTTAATCACCACGCGTGCCCACCGCGAATTGGCGATTTCATGCGCTGAGGTATATGAATAGCTCAGACACTCAGGTTTCCTCAGGATATTTTCCTTCACAGTTAGCGAGTGGTATTGCTACTATAACTTCACAAATGTACATAACTTAGAAAACAAAGTCATAATGTTGTGTAGATAATGGTACGGAACCCTTCGTGCGCCAGTCCGTCTTGCACTTGGCCGGTTTTTTTTATAATGATAACCTCTAAATGAACAATTCAATTTACTTCATAGCTTCGCGTCCCCGGGCAGTTCTTGTGATTGGCGCGCAGCCAGCGGACATGGCGGACCTGCGAAGTAAGACAAATGATGCTTTCGGTAATACATACGATATGCTGTTATACAGCACAACTTTCCATACACCTTGACACTTCCACGAAACTGGATGTTAAAAGACAACTTTACTCACAGGTGAAATAATCGCAAAGTATGCCTTTGCAAATTAAATCTTAGCGCCGCACATAAAATGTACTTACATACATCAAGGTTAGTGCCGAGTCCTTTAGAGGTTACCTTAGTATATTTTGTAGCTGGAATTTAAAGGCCTAAAAAGTCGTAAACTCCCAATGAAGTTATAGAGTGAAGTAAAAAATGCAACAGAACATTTTTATGAGTGGCATGGCAACTTATAATAAATGCTAATCTAGAAACATAGCCTCGAGAAAGTTAGAACTATCATAAAACGAACAAAGTACATACTCAATTTGACCAATTTGACTTAATAAAGGTGAAGTTGGTAAGTTTACTGGTAGTTAAATGAAACATTTTGTGGGTTCAAAAGTTTTGCAGCTTTTGTGTCATTATGTGGCATTAGGGGATACGTTTGGGGGCAACTTATTTTAACTCCTAGAGATCAGTTGGGATTGGAGACATACTCGAAAGTATTTATTTCAACATGACAGTTTAGCCTGTTTACACTTCAGTAAGATGTAGTTCTGACTTATTAAACTACAATTTAAGTTTTCACCGGTGACAAATTATCACAGTAGATGATTTCTAAGTAGAGCATCTTGTGGCACAATTGATAAATTCACCGTTGCTGGTGAATTATCAACTGTTTTACATGCACATTATTTTGGTAAATAGATAGATAGATAGAATATTCTTTATTGTATGTACACCAGGAATTACATATGAGAATTTAACAATAATATAGTACAGTACAATTGGCGGTGTACAGTACTTGGCTCGTAGTAGGGAGTTGTAGTACTGGTACACTTGAGTTGAGTCTAGGTGACGTAGAAGAAGAAGAAACTCGCACCAAAAGTATGTAGTAAAAATGTATTGGTAAATCTACAGATAGGTAGAATATTGACTGTTCCTCTCTCTAGTGCAGTAAACGGTAGACTGACTTAATTATACGAAATTACCTAACAATGTAAACTGCTTAGCATGCCTAAAGCCTAAAGGTAAAACTAGGTTAAACGAGTAAGCAAAATGTGCGACGCTAGATCGTACATCTTCCAGACCGCAGAAAAATAAAGGGGAATTTACTGCAAAACATAAATAGCTATTTACAAAAGAAAGCGGTAATGCAAGTTGAGTAGAGGAGCGGTCATTACAGTTATAATACTTAAATAACATGTAGTAGCTTATTCGAAATTAAATGATGCGTTGTCCGTTCCCTTATCCCGGTGTTTAACTGGGACCTCCTGCATTTCCATGTCGTTCTTGGTGGAAGTTGTTGGTCGCCGATAAGCGCGCGCGCAGCCTTGCCCGCAGCCGCGGGTCCTCACCCCCCACACGATGAACGCGAGTGCAGATGCACCTAATAGCGAGTAGATGACTATGTAATGTACCTGTTCGTCGGTCGTAGTCCTTTTGAGCGGTTTGTTTTCGGAGTCGCTTTGAAACCTTAACTTGTCATCTATTTCGGCTAGATGGGTGTGGTCGGGTTCGTATAGTTGTGTGGAACCGCCTCGTATTTTTGCACTCACTATTGAATTTATTGACGTGTTGAATTCCACAGTAGGTAAGATGAAGCCGGGATCCATTGTCAAATTGCTGTCGTGTCTGTTTTGCGAGTAGATAATCAAACTGCCTGTCTGTAGTACACAGCCCCTGGCTAGAGTTACGTTGCTGGAACCTTGCAACGTATGCAGAATCAGGTCATTGTCGCACAGAGTCCTTATCGTGCATTCACCGCAGCAGATCGCGAGCCGGGTATTGAGTGTTTGTAACTCGATCCAGTCGTTCGCGCATGGGGCTTTTCTCAATGCGCATGGCAATGTCGCGTGTTGGCCTATCAGTTTTGCTTCGCACGGCGTCCTGTAGCTATCGTACAAGTTGTAAATAGGTAGCGTCGAGTGACATATGAGACTGTCAGCTGATCGTCTGGTGCATTGGTCGACATTGCGTTGAGTCATACTTAAGTAGGTACTCTTTCTGAAGTTTATTGCCAGATATTCCGCTGACGTTTCTACCCACTCTGCGTAGTTTTCCTGCAATTGTATGGGTAGGGGGATATTTTTGTAGAGTTTGAACGTTTCATCGCTTAAAAGCGGGATGTGGACTTCGAATAAGAAAAATCCGTTTGTTATTCTCCCTCTAACGTAGAGCAGTTTGTAGACGTCCTTGACTTCCTTTCGTATGTTGTCCACTGGCAAAGTTAGTGTCCGTGGTAATTGTCCGGATATTATTTCCATTTGGTGGATAAGGTTTGCCGGCGTAAGGAGATGAATATCAATGCGTCCTTTGTAAATATCCGTCAGCGTGTTGAACAGTAAGTCCTGGACTGTTCTTAAATTGTTCAATAGTAGACTTGCTGCTATTGATGACGTACTGAAGTAAGTGGTCACCATTGTCGCTTCGAGAAGTGTCTCTGTTTCGGTGACACTTGCGTTGACTTGTTGCAAGAAGTGGTTAATGGTTTGAAACTGATGATTGATGTTGTCTTCGTTTCTTTTCAATGCTTCATTTTCGAGTTGTGCGATTGATGTTTGGTTTTTTATTAGCGACAAAAGATGACCTTCATTTTCTTGTATCGCTTGGATGTCGCTCTCATATTTCGTAGCGAATCGCTGATCCAGGATACCAAAAAGGCTGTTTGCTACGTAACCGACGCCGTCGATCAGTCCACGCTTCTTCCTAGACAGATGCTTGCTGGGTTCCAAGAGGATGTCGTTGTAGTAGGTCAGCAGGCCCATCTCGTGTTTGAGTTGGGTCAACGTCGGAGTACAGTAGATTGGTTCTATACGTTTACAGACATCTTCCAAGTGTTGCAGGTAACGTTGCATCTGCTGCGTTCCTTCCCAGTAGCTTGTTAGGTTGTAGTACATCACTAGAATCCATTCGTCGTGCATAAGAGCCAACTGTCCGTGTGGATCATAGTATATGGGTCGCTCTCTTCCTAGACTAGTGATGTGTGTGGCAATCTTTGCTTGTTTGGAATCAACAGCCATGGCGTTTGATAGCAGGAATAGTGTAAGAAGGACGAGGTTCAAAAAGCCGCACGTTGACATTTTCTTCACCGACTTTGCCGCAGTAGAAGTGCCAGGAACTCGGGCACTTGTGATTGTTTCACGTTTGTCCTTTTGTGCCGCATGTCCTTGGAGATGGAAAGTCTTTTTCTCATCTTCGTTTATTGGCAACGGCGAGAGCTTGGTGACGGGTCGCTTCATAGACGTCGTTTGAGTTTTGAGTGTAGCCACTCTCACGTACCCGTCCCTCCCAGGGTGCAGTTGTGTGACTCGAGCGAGGGCCCACTTTCCTGGTGGTAGGTTATCCTCCTTTACCAGAACCACATCGCCTTCTTGTAAGTTTTGTGTGGGTTTATTCCACTTGCAGCGACTTTGTAGCTGCTGTAGATATTCGCCCGACCAATTTTTCCAGAATTGGTGAGACATGTGCTTGACGAGTTTCCAGCGTTTTCTCAAGTCGATGCGTGTGACGTCGTTGTAATCGCCGTCTGGAATGTGCATCGTAGGACTGCCGGTTAAAAAGTGACCCGGGGTCAGTCCGTTGTAAAACTCATCGGGATCTTCAGTTAGTGGGCAGAGATAGCGCGAGTTTAGGCACGCCTCTATCTTTGAGAGCAGTGTCGTAAATTCTTCAAATGTGAGCTTCTGGTCACCAAGTACACGCCGCATGTGGTGTTTCATGGATTTGACGGCCGCTTCCCATATCCCGTTGGCGCTTGCCCATGTAGGTACGCTGAAGTGCCAAGTAACCCCCCCATTTTTGAGATGTTATTGAAGAAGTCGACAGTAAGCAGTTGTTGAAATTGCTCGAACTCGCTGCGTAGCACTCGGGCCGCACCGACGAAGTTGGTTCCGTTGTCTGTGTAGCCGTGCTTTGGTGTCCCTCTTCTTGCACAGGCGGTCGAAGGCAGCCAGGAACGTATCCGCCGACAAGTCAGATGCAAGTTCGATATGCACAGCTTTGGTAGCCAGACATATGAAAATCACGACGTAGCCTTTTGAAGTCGTCACTCCTCGCCCCTTGTTAATCTTTACGTCCACGTGACCAGTGTAGTCAATCCCGGTGTGCGTAAAGGGTCGAGAGGGCGTCACTCTTGGTCGAGGGAGATCGCCCATCAGTTGATGATGTTCAGTGAGGTTGTAACGATGACATCTTACGCAACGTCTTAGCAGTGTTTTGACTGCTCGATTGCCACCGATGATCCAATATTTCTGTCGTACGTGCGCTAGAGTGAGGCGCGCTCCGCCATGCAACGTCAATGCATGCGCGTGTTCGACCACTAATTCGGTGAGCCTTCCGGTATGTGGCAGAATAATCGGATTTTTTATGTTGAGTGGTAAGTCGGAATGCTTTAGTCGCCCTCCAACACGTAGTATCCCATTTTCATCTAAGTAAGGCAGCAGCTTGAAGATCTTGCTCTTCGCGGAGACAGTCTTGTCTTTCCGTAGTTGCTTGCACTCCCCCTCAAACTCGGTTTGTTGTACGTGTTTCACAATTTGGTCAGCTGATTGATTCAGTTCCGCCGCGGATAGGTATGTTGTTTCGGGTTGCTTGCCGCGAAGTCGGTTGATAAAGCGAAACAACCAGGCAACGACCCGTAGAGCACGTGTGAAAGCGCTGCAGTTTTCGAGCAATGTGCAAATAACACTGTCTGTTCCGATTTCTCGCTTAGCGACATAGGTATTAGGTGTCACGTGTTCTTCCAACGTGGTTGCGTAACAGTCGGGTGTTGGTTTTTCACTGAATGTTTTCAAGAACTCCGGTCCTTGCCACCATAGGTTGAAGTTGACCAGTTTTCGCGGTGGCAAACCTCGCGAGGCGCAGTCAGCAGGATTTTCTTCCGATGGAACATAGCTCCAGTTGTTCGCAGGAGCGATCTCGACGATCTTTGTAACACGATTCGCGACGTACTTCTCCCATTTCGATGGCCCGCCTTGTAGCCATGCTAGAACCACCTGAGAATCACACCATAGATAGACAGCTATGTTTTTCGTACTGTCCTTGAGTGCCTTTTTTATTTTATCGATCAGCTGACTCAGTAGCAAAGCTCCACATAGTTCTAACCGTGGCAACGTGATTTTTTCGGACAGTGGTGTTACTCTAGTTTTGGCCGCAATCAGAGTTGTAGTTTGCTGACCATCGCTGTTCTTAACACGACTGTACACCACACAAGCGTAAGCTTTCTCGCTCGCGTCACAAAATCCGTGTAGTTCGATGTGGTCTTTTGTAGTGCCGATCCATCGATTAAGCTTTACTTTTCGCAGAAGTGGCAGCTCATCTTTTACTTTTTCCCACTGTACTTGTATCTCTTGCCGTAGTGTGTGGCTCCAAGTTACTGATTTTTCGCTCCATACTTGTTGGAAAAGTAGTTTGGCTGCAACTATGACGGGCGAAAACCACCCAAGGGGGTCATACAGCTTCGAGATTTGGGACAGTGGTTCACTTTTCGTCAAGTCTAGGCGTTTCTCAGTCTCAGTGTCCCAGTTCAGTCGGAAAGTGTCAGTTTGTGGACACCAACTGAGGCCTAGCGTTTTCGCTGTGTCTTCGGTTTTGAAGTCGACAGTTTTGTGCGTGGAAATCTGATCTTCGGATAGGTTTTCGAGGATGGTGCCGTTGTTGCTGGACCATTTATTATTTTTCGATGTTCTTATTAAGCTACTCTACACAACACAAAACACAAACACACAAAAATTACACAACAAAGACAAACTTACCACACTCTCCATTACACATATTACACTTCTCTTTATTGAGTTCTATATGTTCCTCTTTAAACATAATTTTGTGCCCCAGTCTTTTATTGTGTTCCGGTTTATAACTCTACTTAGCCGCGAAGCCTCGGTCGGCAATATTAATTCAATTTTTACCTTCAAATCAGCCATTACGAGGTCTATTATTTATATAATCCATTATGCCTAGAAAAAAAGATACATATTTAGACAACCTAGACAACTTTACCTTATCTACTGCCTTATCTTGTACCCCAGAACAATGCCGAACCCATTTTACTAACCCTAACACTAATTTAAAATTGCTAACTCTAAATATACGTTCAATAAACAATAATTTTTCGAACTTTCTGACTCTTATATCGAGATTAAACTTAGATTGTGATATCTTGGCCTTAACCGAATGCTGGCTCCCATGTCTGTCTAACACCAATGTGCCAATCCTCGAAAACTATAACTATATCCAAACGACTAAGCACCAAAACCAAAGCGATGGCGTTGTAGTGTATATGAAATCCGAGCTTTCTTATACCTCTGAAGAAATTGACCTTAATGGAACAGCCTCTGGCCTCTTAATAAAATTTGACTCAAACACGGCCATTATCTGTATTTATAGATCGCCTTCCAACAATAATATTGACCCTTTTCTACAGGCCCTTGACCAAATACTACCTTCCCTCTCCAAATACAAATCTCTCGTACTGACCGGAGACCTTAATATTAACATTATACCGTCTTCTTTAGACTCCCGATCTCACAACTATCTAAATCGATTATCGTTCCACGGCCTACTCCCTGCTCATGATCTACCCACTAGAGACTTAACCTGTTTAGACCACGTAATGCTTAGGTCACAGACACCGTCCAAAACTCTCATACTTGAGTCCCATGCCACTGATCACCGACCTATTCTCTTCATTCTGGATGTTAAGCCCAAACGTGACCTGACTATAACAACTAGATCTTTTATCAACTATGATAGACTAGACAAAGACTTCGAACAACTTGACCTTACTCCAATCCTCTTCTCCTCAAACCCTGAGAGCGCAACCATAACCCTAATAAATAATCTCTCGGCAATAATTGAGAAAAATACTAGTACTAAAGCACTTCCTAAAAAGCAAATAATTCTAAAACCTTGGATAACGCCGGGTATCCTACGATGCATGAGAAATCGAGATCGCCTCCATAGACAATCTAAAGCTAAACCTACAAACGATTTTCTTAAACTAACTTACCTCCGTTATAGAAATTATTGTAATAAACTTGTAAAAAAACTAAAAAGGCAGTTCGACATTTCCGAATTCCAAAAAGCTGGTACCAATAGTAAACTCCTCTGGGACACAATAAAAAGAATTTCAAACTGTGTTAAGACAAAACCTGTACCTAATCAGCTTCTTCAACCCTCAGTCACTCCCCAGCAATCGTGTAATGACGTAAATAATTTCTTTGTTAATATTGGAAAAAGCCTGGCTGACAATATATCCAACCGACCCTCCTCCTCGTTTAATCCTCCGCCTCAATCCTCCACCACTACCCCTTTTTCTTTTGTCCTGTTAAATACTGACCCAGACGAAATTATAACTACTATTCATTCCCTGAAACCCCACGCTGCAACTGGTTGGGACGGCATTTCTCCTACATTGCTTAAAAGATTTTCTAAGCGTCTAGCCCCCGTACTTACGCACATATTTAACTTATGTTTCGAAAACGGACACTTCCCTTCTGCATTTAAAAGAGCTATTATTCACCCTATCTTTAAGAGTGGAGACAGGTCCTGTCCCACCAATTATCGTCCAATTGCCGTCTTGACATCTCTATCTAAAGTGTTAGAGCGTTTGATAAATAATAGACTTTGCATTTTTCTTGAAAAAAATTGTTTAATTTCCCCGCAACAATTTGGCTTCCGCAAAAAGATCTCCACCACCGACGCCGTTTTGAGACTCACAAATTCCATTGCTCAAAATATCAATAGCAATAAAAAAACGCTCGCAGTATTTCTTGACTTAGCAAAAGCTTTTGATACTGTACCGGTATCCACTCTCCTGTCGAAGCTATCTACAATAGGAATCAGAGGTCCCCAACACGCGCTTTTGTCGTCCTACCTTGTAGGTCGATCACAGGCCGTAAAAATTGGATCTCACTTAAGTGATGATCTAACTATTTCATATGGCGTCCCGCAGGGCAGTATTTTAGGGCCGACACTTTTCCTCATATTTATTAACGATATGTGCAACATTTCCCTTCCAAACGGCTCCATCACAACTTACGCAGACGACACGGTCCTGCTCTTCAATGCTGACTCTTGGACTAACCTCCAAAATATAACCCAATCTGGTCTCAACACAATCCTTAACTGGCTTTCCGCAAACTCTCTAACGTTAAATACCTCAAAAACTAAATTCATCCCTTTTTCAGCTACTTCCGCTAATCAACCTAAAAAACCCTTAATTCTCCAAGCTCATTCCTGCTCCGATCTTTCTCTATGCCAATGTCCCCTTATTACCCAAACCGACACAATCAAATATCTAGGTATTACCGTAGATAAATACCTCAATTTCAAACCACATATTGACTTTCTTACTTGTAGACTTCGTAAATTAATGTACGTTTTCAAATCCATCAGAAATGCCGCACCCCCTCATATAATCAAAACCGTCTACTTGGCACTCGTCCAATCAATCCTCATCTACTGCATTCCATGCTGGGGAGGAGCAGCCAAAACTTACTTGAAACCATTAGAGATCGCTCAACGCGGTGTACTTAAAGTTGCCACAAATCGCCCTATATTGTTCCCTACCTCTACGCTATACTCTCTGTGTGACGTTTTAACTGTCAGGCAGCTTTTTGTTTCGAATACCCTAATGCTTCAGCACAACAACACACCACTATTTGAAATCTCAAAACGCCGCAAAGACTTAATTTGTCCAACACCATTTCCGAGACTTTCATTCACAAAACGACACAATCTGTACCTTGGACCTTCGCTATATAATAAATTTAACCACAAACATCCTATTTTCACGCTTACGTCACACGAATGTAAAAAGAAAGTGAACTCAGTTTTAAAATCTCTTTCCTACGAACAAACCGAAAATATTCTAACATCGTCTAACCCGTTCTCCAGCTGATTAGTCAATAGTATCCCTCAATAAATGACTTCACACCACAGCCACATACCCACACAAACTCACACAACACGCGCACACACACACACACACACACACACACACACACACACACACACACACACACACACACTCACACACACACACACACACACACACACACACGCATACACACACGCACACACACACACACACATACACACACACACACACACACACACACACACACACACATGTCAGCATGTTATTTAGTAGCAATCAATTTAGTTTTAATTTAATTTTGTTTATCTTCGTGTTTAGCTTCCCAAAATTATTTACATTAGCTTTTACTTTAATACCTCCATTGTAATATCCAAAGCATGACACCACATAAATTCTATGTCTCAGCATGTACCTCGCCAGAGGCACGGGCCTGCTCGCCATAAACACAGGCTACATGTGAGCCTAGCTATGGCAGCAGACACTTACCAATGTACATTTTATGTTATGTTTTTTCTATTGAATAACTTAATGTAGATGTATTACTATGTAACCATAACTTTTTTCAATAAACAATTTATTATTATTATTATTATTATTATTATTTACGCAGATTCATTCCCCCTCCTTTCAGTAACGCGATGAGGGAGTCTTTGATGCTTTTGGCAGTTTCCAACGAGTGGTGGCCACTTATTAAGTCGTCCACGTAAAAATGATGTTTCAGCACTTCAGCGGCTTCTGGGTATTTGTGGCCGTCATCGGCCGCCAACTGCTCGAGCGTTCTCATAGCGAGCCACGGCGCGCACTTAATGCCGTAGGTAACAGTGCGAAGGCTCATTTCTTGCAGTTTATTATCCGGGCCGCGCCAGATAATTTTCTGTAGGCACTGCTGATCTTCAGATAGCCAGATTGAGCGATAATGCTTCTCAATGTCTGCCGTGAAGGCATACTTGTAACTCCTCCATTTAATCAGTAGCGCTTGAATGTCCTTTTGTAAATTTGGGCCCTTGTGCATCAAATCGTTGAGGCTGGATCCAGTGCTAGTTTTTTGAGATGCATTAAAAACAACTCTCAACTTTGTAGTAGTTGATTGTTCTCGTAGAACACCATGATGCGGTAGGAAGCACTCTGTTGTGTCATTCGAGGCGACGGGTGTCATGTGACCGAGGTCGGTGTACTCATTGATAAAGTCGTTGTAACGCGAAGCTAGTAAGCCGTCCTTAGACAATCGTCGTTCCAGTTGTAAATACTGAGATATGGCAATGTTTTTTGACTTTCCCAGATTTTCCTCGTAGTTTGGAAGCATCGGCATTTTCACAATGTATTTTCCATCAGCAGCGCGTCGGGTAGTCTCCTGGTAGTACTTTTCACAGAAGTCTTCGTCAGTGGTGTCCTGGTTACTGGTCAAGATATCCTCAGTCTCCCAGAAACGTGATAACTCACTCAGGTCGGTTAGAGTTGCGTGGCACCTGAGAGTCTCAATGTTCCCCGCGTTGCCGCACAGAATCCATCCCAACTTAGTTTGTTGAGCTGTTGGGGATTGAGCATCGCCTCTGAGTACACCGCTCATAATTATGTTTGAGTAAACGTCCGCGCCGAGCAGAAGGTCGATTCCGCGCGAGACGTTAAAATCCGGATCAGCGAGCTTTAAGTTGGTCAAATGTTCCCAGTTGGGGAGTTCGAATGTTTTGTTCGGCAGGGGGTTTGTCAATTGTCTCATGACCAGTACATCAGTGTCGAAAGTGTAATCTGAGTTTGTAGATTTACACTCAAGATGTAGACAACCTCTGCAGTCGCCTGAGATGGACCCCACCCCTGATACAGTGGCAGTCACCTTTTTTCTAGAGAGGTTCAGTAGTTGCGCTGCGCTTTCGGAGATAAGATTGGCTTGTGAGCCTTGATCGAGCAGAGCCCGGAGTATTACGTAAGTCCCGTTGGAAGCCTTGACTTGGACGAGTGTAGTAGTAAGTAAAATCTCCAGCGCGTTGAAAGATGCATGATTTGTAGTCAAGTTCTGCGCGTTGGGTGATGAAGTTCCAGCCAAGGATTTGCTATCCTTCGGAGTAGACTTTTTCATGTCGTTGTGTAGCAACGTATGATGTTGCTGATCGCACTCTCTGCAAGTTTTTCGTGATGGACATTCTTCGTTCCCATGACTGTATAGACAGTTTTTGCATAGTTTGCTGCCTTGAGCGTTGAGTTTTGCGAAAGCAGTGTTTCTATCCGCGGCGTTCATTTTGATGAATTTGCGGCACTGCATCAACACGTGACTTTTGTTGCACAGAGGGCATTGGCCGAACATGACGTGATATGCTTTTGTAAAGTGGAATCGTTTGAATGCACCTTTCTTGGATGGAATGTTGCTCGCCACCGAAGGTTTTTGCTGTGAACCTGTTGATGTTCCTGTCGGAGTGTCCTTTTGTCTATTGCGCAGAGTTTCTAGCGCCATGAACTTGCTTTCCAGAAACGCCGTAAGTTCGTCGACGCTCGGTATTTCGCGGGGATTTCGCAGCTCCTTAGTGTACTCGCTGTACGTAGTAGTGTCGAGTTTCTGTGCCATCAAGTGGGCAATCATAGGACCCCATGACTGCGTATCTATACCGATGTTGTGAAGGCCGTTCAGACATTCTATGATGACGTCATGCAGCTTCTTTAAGTTGTTAGCGTTCGCTTGTTGTATAGTCGGAATATTGAGCATAGTGTTGACATACGAAGTGAAGACGAGTCTGCGATTGTCATATCGCTGTGTCAGTATTTCCCAGCAGGACTCGTAGTTATCCGAGTTGATGTGGAGATGGCGTACCAGATTTTCAGCTTCGCCTCGCAGCTTGGACTTTAGGTGCTGCATTTTTTGAACTTTAGACAACGACGGATTCTTGTCCACAGTTTGTAGAAACAAGTCCTTGAAGGAGATCCACTGTGAATAGTCGCCAGAGAACACAGGAACGTCGAGCTTGGGTGCAGATTGCTGGTAGTGTAGATTTGACGAAAGTTTGTTGTTTATTTGCCTCTTCAGCAAGTCATACTGCTGCTCGATGTCTTCAAAACTGCGATAGTAAGATGGGTCATCGTACTCGCCGTCTAGTTCCCAGTGTAACTTGTCGATATCTGACCACTTCGATTTTAAGATGCTGAGTTGTTCCTCCAATTCCCACCTTTCACTTAATTTTTCAATATCCATCTTGGCATTAGCTCTATGCATGGCTCGGAAGTTGCGATTTTGGATGCTGATTAATCTTGCCAGATTGGCGTTTGCCACAGTTTCTTCGGCTAACTCGGCAGTCTGGGTTAGTCCCGATCTAGCACCACTTCGTGACTTTTCCTCCTGCGGTGGGTAGAGCTTGTGCGCCACCGGCGTGCTTGGTAACTCAGATTGTAAACGGGTTAGAATGTCTTGTTTTAAGTCCTCGTACAATTTCTTAGTACGAATGTAGACGTTTTCCGTAAAATATCCGTGGGATTTGTCTTCCGACTCGATGAGGATGTTGTTTCTCTCATCAAAGTCACCCCACTGATTTTCGAGAAGAATTAGCTTCTGAGTAAGATAGTCGCTTGTTTTCCTCGACGGACCATCTTTCTTGTAGTTGCTGCAGAGTTGCTTGATGTTTTCGAAGACTTCTGACTGGACCTTTAATTCTGAAGACATGGTGAACTGATGAATCACCTCCGTAGCCACAGCCAGTTGTAGAAAGTGTGTTGCGCGTAGTAGAGGTACTTGCAACGAGTATCACCGCTGAGCGACGCGTAGTAGTTTGCGCCAGAAGCTGTAGCCGTAGCAATACGTAGTCCCGCTGAGCGACGCGTAGTAGACGGCGTCAGTAGCTGCAGCAGTAGTAGTAGGAGAACTGTGTTCCCACAGATCGCTTCAAGAAGTCCAACGTTCGTTGTAGCCCGATGAACTCAGTAGTGCTTGAAGTGGTCCGTGTCTCAGAATTCCCGGCGTCTCACGTGTAATATTAGCGACCTTCTCAATTAGACCGGGGCGACCCGCTTGTGGGAGACCGGTGAAACCGATTCGCTATCGACACGAGTCAACGCACGAAAAAACTGAGAGTAGTTTCGAAGGACCAATAAATGTACAGTACTTGGCTCGTAGTAGGGAGTTGTAGTACTGGTACACTTGAGTTGAGTCTAGGTGACGTAGAAGAAGAAGAAACTCGCACTCGCAAGTATGTAGTAAAAATGTATTGGTAAATCTACAGATAGGTAGAATATTGACTGTTCCTCTCTCTAGTGCAGTAAACGGTAGACTGACTTAATTATACGAAATTACCTAACAATGTAAACTGCTTAGCATGCCTAAAGCCTAAAGGTAAAACTAGGTTAAACGAGTAAGCAAAATGTGCGACGCTAGATCGTACAGGCGGCCTTATTACTAAAAGTAATTTCTTCTAGACAACCACTGACGGAAAAAAAATGAGAAGCTAAATGAGAAGTCGGTGCAACCATACAATACTAAGAAAGATATTTATATATTTAATACACATACATAAACGGTACATAAATATGAGATAAATATAGAATAAACATACATAAATAAAAATTATCATATGAAGGGAGGAGATGAACGAAAATTATAGCTACATACTACTTCCTAGATTATTCCTATAGATTTCACCAGAAAGAAAAATAAATAAATAAAAAACAACAAACTTAAACTTAAAGGCAGATCATTCCACAGGCGGACAGCTGTGATAGTAAAGGAATTGCTGAAGAACCTATCTGAAGATCTATTGCTATTTGGAAGAAGCCTGGTTACCCATAGCATAGGGAATCCTAGTTTGGGAGCCAGTAACCACTTTTTGAACCCTTTTCTAAATAAAGTTTTTTTTCTCTTTCATTTTTATTTCATTTATTCATATAAGTATGTATTTTTATATTAATATTCTTATTTACACCAACTACACTTGTAGTACACGTCTGTCTTCTTTCCAGCAACTTTACATCATAGCAGTGTCTGGATGAAATTGCTTTTAGTTATTGCTAAAAGCCGCCAATTTTACTGTGTATCTCTGAATTGTTTTATGTCATGTGCTCTGGTGTATAATAAAGAATATTCTTATCCTCTCTAAATCCACCAAAAGATGTATTAATGAATATAAAAAAAAAACACACACTGCCTCATCTTTTAGAATGAGAAGTGGATTGTGCTCGTCCGTAGATCAAACATATTTTATGCGTGGTAGTGACCAATTTAATTGTAATGTAGAGTAGATTAAATTACAGATAGGCAAGTGCTTTGTGAGCGACAACATTAATATAATTTACACGCAATTAACCTCTCAAAGAGACCCTCCATAATGATATTCGTTGTCAACTAACGCAAACTGAATTTATGATAACACTTGGGATTATTAACGCCTAATTTATTTCGCTACCTATGTTCAAAGTAAATGGAACAGTATTATCTAGGATTTCAAACGGGACGAGTCTCTCCCCAAATAAATAGAAAAAAAATATTACTCAAAGAGAGATTAAAAGCGACATCAACTTAGATTAGATTGGACCTAAATAAATATGAAGGACTATTCTATCTTAAAAAGTGCCTTTAGAAAATTGTACTTGGCCGGCGTTGGCGACTTTTGGTACGAAGATAACATCGTAGGCGATCAAAGGAGGCCCTTCTATAGATTTATCCAAGCCCTGACGTTTGCCGCTTGTATCCTTATGACGGTTCTGGAGATATTAGCGGTCACTATCGGCGATTTTCCCGACGACGTGCGCGGCGACGCCACAACATTTTCTCTGAGCCACTCGATCGTTTTACTTAAGCTGGTCTCAGTAATCTCGAATAAGAAGACCATTAAGAGCCTAAGTAGCAAACTCGTGACGGTCTGCGAGAGACATGAGGATGACGCGAAGATGACACGCAAGTACAACCTGATCAAGACGAATGTGATTGCTTATATTATGTGTATCATTATGTCGCTTGTCTCTTTCATTTTTGAGGGCTTTAGGAAGCTATATTTTGAAGGTGGGCCACTCTGCAAATTCTCTACTAATTCTTCTTTTAGGTGCACTGAAGTATTAGTATTTGCTAACGAACATAAAATCTACGAACTTCTTGTAACATGTTTCGTTTCTCTATAAAAACGCAGTGTAGGCAGATTTTATTGACTGCCCTAGGTCAAAACTACATATTTTTTTATAACAATTAAAAATGGTCATAATGTGCGTGTGAAAGGGGTGCCAGAAGTAAAAACAGCCCTGATATAGTTATAGTTATTTATTCTCTTGTCTCAATATTTTAGTCTACCTACGCAGTTTACCGGGTCTAATCGCGATTTACCTATTAGGTTAGTACCTGAATTTGTAGTAAAAAGACCACTCGCCAAACATGAAGGAAACCATCGTGAGGAAACCTGAGTACCTGATGTGTTCACACTCCTGAGCACTAGAAGTTTTCATTCCGCGGTAGGCTTGTGTCCTGCAGCCTTAATTTATTAGGTAAACTTAATTAACTAAATGTTGTGTCGACCCGGTGCGAAAAATACAAGAGACGTGAGGGTAGACTACCTAACCTCACTACAATAATAATTGACTGTACTCGCCATTTCTGTCTGCCATTGACCACGGTAACTGCAAATTTGTCGAAACGGCGGGAACTATAATCTTTCTCATTTCCTTCAGCAACTTTCCATCGTAAGGCTGTCTGGAGACCGCCAAATGCATGATGTACCTTTGTAAATATTTTGTGCCTGTTGTTTTTCCCGGTGTACAATAAGGAATATTCTTATCTTATCTTATAATAAATGTACTTGCTGCTCTCCATAGCTTCAATTGCATCACGTTCGAAATTGTAGAAATTGTCAATATACTAGCTAATCATCTTGTGTGCACTTAAAGCTTACTGCTGAAGTTGCTTCCCTCTTACCAATACAATACAACCGGTACCTTGATCCATAATTTCCTAGTTTTATACTTGTATGTTTGTCCATTTCTTTATGCTGCTATAATTTCAAAGCGCTCAAAATTCCTAAATTGTTTGGAATTTATAGGGTAGTTACTTGTCAGCAAAGGGCAAGATAAAAACTATCTGAAACCAGCGTGCGTGTATGCAACGACTAATGAATGTTGAGGAAGCGAAAGTGATCTGTCTGGATCGTGGCAAGTGGCAGTCCCTGGTCTCTGCCGACCCCTCGGGATACAGGCGTGAGTTTATGTATGTATGGTGTCACTTATTATTCATTATTGCCCCAGTCGAGAAATCTGGACATAGCGTTGCTTTGTTCATTCCATACATGGTCTAAAATTCACAATTTCTGAAACGCCCCAATTTTGTTCTATGACTTTTTTCTCTGATTTATATATTTTGAAATAGGTATCAGGGTTTCTATAATTTTATTCCATTCGCGCACTATGCACTCTAATGTCGCAGTCTTCAGTAAATCATTGTCCTACGAAGACTAACCATTCTACTAAACACACAATTGTACACATTTTAGGTGCCCATTTCATCGTGATTGTAACTTACTGGCCAAGCTATGACGATAATTCTAGCTTTGCTACTGCGCTCAGAATCTTCTGGACGCTAATGTTAAGCATCTTGATGGTGCCCATGATTGCCGTGGACGGTTTGGCTGTGACCCTGATGATATCTGTGAAGTATAAGTTTATCACTTTGAGGAATTACTTCGAGAAGTTACAAGAAGATTTTGGTAAAATAAAAGAGACTGTTCCAGAGGACGAGGCGTCGGAATATCTGCGCCAGCGCTGTGTGGAAGGGATAATTATGCATCAGGAGTTACTTAAGTCTGTATTTGGTGGTATTTGTATAGATATGATTCGTGAGTGATGTATTGTAATAGCCTTATTTTGCAGAATTACCAAAGAGCTTCATCAGTCGTTCGGCTTTTTGATAGCGATGCAGATTTGTTTGAGTTTTGCGTCGGACATATCTCTCTTGTTGACATTAGCGGTGAGTTTTATTTTCATTTTTACCCAACTGCGGTGGCGCCCAAAAGGAGGGTAATGT
Source organism: Yponomeuta malinellus (assembly GCA_947308005.1). Taxonomy (NCBI): domain Eukaryota; kingdom Metazoa; phylum Arthropoda; class Insecta; order Lepidoptera; family Yponomeutidae; genus Yponomeuta; species Yponomeuta malinellus. Next base: position 13,011,850 of record OX371007.1, on the reverse strand, counting down.
GCTTGGCTCGTAGGTATGTATGTAAGGGTGTCCGATTCTATGTTCCCTCATAACTCTTTAAGGGGGGGATCCAGGGGACTAACTAGCGCCACCAATGAAAAAAAATTAATCCATATCTTTTTTTACAGATCAAATTTGAAAAAGTGTCCACACAATCTTTCAATCGTGTTAACAGTGATTTTCAGGACCCACGACAAAGAACCTAGGATCACGAACCTGGGACTACATAGCATTTATGCCGAAAACTGCCGTTTTTGACGTTAATGCTATCTAGTCCTAGATTTTTTGCCTTAGGTTTACGGCTACTAGTCCTAAAAGCGCTGTTAACATGATGGTGAGATTGTACAGACACTTTTTGCAAATTCGATCTGTAAAAAACATGCGATTTTTTTCCTCGGTAGCGCTTGTGTTACTCCCTATAGCTCCTTAACCGATAGCTATATTTTGACAAAAGATATATCAATCGATTCGTCGTATTTGCGCGAGTGTCAAGTAAAAAAGAAAAACACAAAAATAAAAAAATCACTAAAAGATAAAAATAAAAAACTGAAATAAAAAATAACTAACAACCCGACTGCTGAGCATTAACTACGTAGCAGACGTGATCCAAATTTAACAATGTAACTCCTTACGAGTTTCTAGGTTGGTCTCGCCTACTTAGTAGTTAATGCTCAGCATTCGGGTTGTTGGTTATTTTTTATTTCAGTTTTTTTATTAGTTAAAAGTTAAAGGTCTACATCGGGAAACCGCAACTTCTTGACACGTTGTCATTGGACTGGTAGTTTCATGCATTTCCTGCACTAAGCCCGTTGTGTGAATATTGTATGTATACTATAGTCTAGAACCAGGTAGGTACCTAATTAGGTACGACCTGTACGGCTCTAATAGGAATTAGGATCTATAACACCGTTAATAGACGAGAAGTCAGAGACGAGCTACCGATGACGCAAGCTCCTTCTCTACTTACCATGATTGAGCTCTACGAATAAGAGCAAAACCTGGTCGGAGTCGGTCAAAGTGACGCATGAAACTACGACTTAACGGACGTTACCTACAAGTTAAACGAGGAGTTCTTTTCATAATCTAGATAATTTTGGAGACAAAATGTATACAAAAACTCTTAGTCTATCTAGACATAAAACGCTTGACAGACAGCGCACCTAATAAACGAGTCCCAATTCGAGTAATACCGCTTCCAGCTGACGCCTAACCTGACGTTCACGACGGCACTCAAGATAGTGTTCTTCATCGTGGCGCTGCTATTTCTGTTGGCTGTATTTCTGTGCAACGCAGGCGAGATTACTTACCAGGTGAAAAATTTTACTTTGTTTTAATAGGAAATCTTACAGGTATGCAAGCGAGGGATATATTTCGTATTATAAGAGTTTTAAATTCTTTTTTCATTTATTTTTTTACATACAACACATCCTTGAAAGATTCGCCTATTTTAGACGATAAAAGTTGATTCAGCCTGGTAGCGCTCCATGATCTAAATTGAAGACTCGCACTGGGGCTTTCCGGGCGATCGTCGCGCCTCTATCGGCGACGTGGCACACTTTTCGCTTGGCAAATTTCAGACGTGAGAGAAGTTGCGCTCTCTGTGTTTTTCGTGCTTTACATACTATCAATCTAAGTTGAAGATTTTAAATGTGCCAGCGTGTTTCATTTCATCCTATGGACGTTGAAGAACAATTTGTGGTACCTGGAAAACGCTTTAAATCGCCAAACAAGATTTGACGTTGTTATTTAAAAGACGGTTTCGTGACAACTTATTTTTAATAACATTATTTTTCAACACACCTGCTCGTAAAGTAGGTCTTATTACAGCGTATTTACACTGATAATGCAGAATATTACCCATGCCGTGCCTTTTACATTACATTATCGCACTAGTGCCTTTTCATTACATATCTTTTTAAATATTAGCAAGAAGTATTAATGTTTCGAAAACAGCTAAGTAGTTATTTGCGTAAATATATTTACGGAAATAACTACTTAGGTGTTTTCAATTCAAAATGTGATAAATAATTAAAGAATTTCATGAAACTGCTTGTTAGCTTGTTGGTATTTATATTTTGACGGTGTATTTTTACCTATAAATACCCAATTTCAAAATTTATAAATATGTGGCTGATTAGCTACTTTGCCGGTGCCCTTATCTCAGACTTGCACGCGCATGCAGCGCTGAGCGCGCGAAAAATAGTACATTACGATACTAGTGCGAAAAGTAGGAAATTCGCAACGAGTGGCGATAAATTAAAACACGACCGAAGGGAGTGTTTTATATCGACACGAGTTGCGGATTACCTATTCGCACGTGTATCGTACAACGTTTTATAGTACATATGGCCCTTTGAAGTTTCGACATAGGCACGTAAAGTGCTCATTATCGCACTAGTGCGGTAATGTAGCACCATATGTGCTATAAATAAAATTACGGCCGCCATCTTTTAAATGGGTTTCTGTTTGTTAAGTTTAAATAAATGTGAACTTTTATTTACTTTTCCTCGCAAGTGTGTTGAAAAACGTCGTATGAAACACGTGAGCATTGGTCATTACACTTCTCGTCTCCATTAAGCCTTCGCCTTCGGCTCAGGCTTAAAAACCGACTCGAGTGTAATGACCAACATACCACACTTGTATCATAATGTACTAATAAAGAAGAAATATGTGCAAAAAGGCTATATAAAAAGGTTCCTATGCTATAAAATTATTAATTGCCAACAGACGTAGAGCCCGAGCGCGCTAGAGTTGAAGGTGCGGAGATCGGGGGAAGGCCCATAAGAATTCTCTTTAACAGATAACAAATTTAAATAGAAACAGAGATTCAATTAAAAGTTTTGACTGATAGACGTAGCTTGATTACCAGTTGCTTTGATTGATTGTCTGTCACTGAGCATTGAGCACTTGCTTTCCGCTAGCGATGGTGTGTATGATGCCCTGGAGAAGCTGTTCAATTTGTGTATCAATTTTGGCTATTTGCCAAAAAAACTAATGAGGACCGTTGTCGTACCTGTTCCTAAGAACAAAACCGGTGATTTGTCTAGCTTGTCCAATTATAGACCAATATCGTTAGGTACAGTCATCGGAAAAATTTTGGAACGCATATTGCAGCCCGCACTGGCGAAAAGTATTTGCATAAATGATGCTCAGTTTGGTTTTCGTCCTGGTCTCTCAATGGATTCCGCTATTTTCAGCCTAAAACATGTTGTAAAACACTACACCGAAAGAAACACATCTGTGTATGGCTGTTTTCTCGACCTTAGCCGTGCTTTTGACCTAGTAAATTAAGATTTACTTTGGGCAAAAATGCGAAAGTCGAATGTACCTACGAGTGTGGTGAATCTGTTGAGATACTGGTACGAGAACCAAACCAATCATGTAAGATGGGGCGACACACAGTCTAAGGAGTACAGATTAGACTGTGGTGTACGTCAAGGCGGGCTGACCTCTCCGGACTTGTTCAACCTCTACGTCAATGAGCTGATCGTGGAACTGAGAGGCGCCAGAGTCGGCTGTCATATTGCCGGTATTTGTATAAATAATCTTAGTTATGCGGACGATATGGTGCTTCTCAGCCCCTCAATCAGTGGCCTTAGAAAACTTCTGTCAATATGTGAGCGTTATGCAAAATCCCATGGACTTTTGTATAATGCGAAGAAGACGGAGTTACTCGTTTTTAGGTCTCGGGCAGGTCCGGACGTGGTACCCCCAGTGTATTTGGATGGGTCGCCGGTGCGGGTTGTAGAGAGGTTTAAATATTTAGGACACATCCTCACAGAGAAACTGACGGATAATGACGACATGGAGCGGGAGCGCCAGGCCCTGGCCGTGCGCTGTAACATGATCGCACGAAGGTTTGCAAGGTGTACGGGGGACGTCAGGGTTGCGCTATCCAAAGCTTACTGTCAAAGTTTTTATACTTGCCAGCTGTGGTTTAATTACACGAGAAGCGCGTACAGTACTCTGAGAGTGCAATATAATGAAGCCTTCCGTATACTAATGCGTTTGCCTCGATTTTGTAGTGCATCGCAAATGTTCGCTTCGGCCAGGGTTCCGGATTTCTTTGCCATTCTTCGTAACAGAGTTGCCTCATTTTGGAGCCGACTAAGGGCCTCCAAAAATGAGATTCTGTCGTGTCTGTGTGAGGATGTGGGCAGTTCACTGTACCAACATTGGCATTCCGTTCAGCGCGAAAATAATCGAAAATGACTGTGCTTATTTCGTTTATTTTATTGTATTTCTCTATTGTATTGTAAGTTATTTATTTATAATCTGGAACTGTGTATTCTGAATTAAAAGCATATTATTATTATTAAACTCTTTGAATGAAATTGTCCGTGTAGTTCGACAGCCGAAGCGATGGTTGCAATACCTGATAATGTTCTCATCAAAACTTAGGTTAGCTGGTAGATAATGCTAAGTAGCATTAAGCTCGCCTATGTGCAAAACTTTCTGTTTTATATGCAATGAAGGATTTAATAATAATAATAATAATGGTTTGGCGGCCGCCGTATACATATGTACAAATGGCCTCAGTCTGGGTGTATTTCCATGTTTGTGATGTCCTTGCCTAGTTACCATAGTACAGGATATCCTAGTCTGGCCCAGACTGTCTGGGACAAAGGACAACTGATTTTGTTGTGTGGAGTTTATTATTATTCATCGATAGAGCGAATAGTCTATGAGTTTTATTACCGTTTGGTGTACAATAGAAACATAAGGTAAGATATGAATATTTTTATTGTATACCGGAAAAAATGTTACAAAAACAGCAATGACAAAAGAAAAGATACAATTGGCGGCATTGCTAATAGAATTTTCTTCCAGGCAACGTCAAATATCGCATAAACATAACGCAGTATAAAAAGGCTCGTTTTTTTAGCCTAAGTTAAGTTTACTTAAAATTATGCTATTAAAACATACTTTGTAAAAAAACCAAGTTTCGCAACTCAGTTCTCTACCGTAAAAAGATCGTTGTGAGATCCGTGTAATACCAAGTCGGTTAATTTATTCAGTCCCTAATTAACGGCCCTTCTGGTTTAAGTTTTTACTTAATTAGCTAACCTAACAACATCTTATAGTGACCATATTAATACAAAAAATCTTTTATGTTTTGAATAAATAATTATTGGTACAATATGTAATTATAAGTATCTACTTATATTCTTGTAATCTCTCGCTACACATATAATTTGTTACTTCACATAGCATTATATTTCAGATTTTTTTTTTTGTACATCCATCTACCGACTATATTCTTGCTGCAATCCTCTCCATCCAAAAGTTGTCTGGAAGAGATCGCTCTAAGCAATAAGACCGCCAATTGTATACCACTACTTAGATATAAGAAACTATTTGTAATATCTTTCACCTGGTTGTGCAATAAAGTGTTCTCTATCTATCTATCTATAAATAGATTGACTTGGCCATCGCATGAAAACACAATGTATCTCACAAGTAAGACATATATATTATATTAAATTAAATTGTTTAGTGCAATTGCCAAGTCAATCTATTTATTGGTGTATCTAGAAAACTGGACCGGAATTGCAAAATATTTTAGTTTTTCCTTGATTTAACTTAGACTAAACACAATCACTTGGTCCCAAACTAGAATATCCTGTGCCCGGTAACCAGTTAAAGACATCACAAATATGGAAATACACCCAGACTGAGGCCATTTGCAGAGATCAAGTATGACGGCCCTCAGTGGGAGTCGAACCCACGACCTTTGTTTTAGTAAACAAGCGTGTTACCGCTAGACCACCAAGGCAGTCGTTATTGAATAAAATAAAATAATAATATTGATTGATCAAACTGTTTCTAGGCGTCTCTTCTAGCGGACTCGATATTCTATTGTGGTTGGCACGCTTGCCTTAAGACCCCGTCAGGCCGCAAAGTTGGCAGCATGATTCTCTTTGCTTGTGCGGCGGCCCAGAAACCGCTAGTCATGAAGGCTTTTAAAATGATTCACTTGACGTATGGGACCTTTTTAACGGTAAGCTGTAATTTACGCCTACATTTTTATAATTAGAACTTAGATCTACAAAGAACGGCTTTCATGTTCCGGTAAGCGATTAAGTAATTCGTCACTCTGGGCAAAACATCCTCTATTATTAAACTATACAGTAAGAAAAACCATTCATTTTACGTTGCATACCCCCGGTTTCTTGTATACTAACAAGCGGTTAATCTACTGTTAACAGCTGTCAGTATTTTGTTTTTTGTATGCACTTTGGTCAATTAACAGCTGTTAACAGTAGATTAACAGCGTGTTAGTGTACGAGAAACTGGGGGATAATCTGCTATCTGCGGTTGTGGTAACGAAGCGGTAGAACGCCAGCCCCACATTCGGGAGGTCTTGGGTTCGCATTCCGGCATGTACCAATGACTTGGTTTTCTAAGTTACGTACAATTGTGAAGTTATAGTAGCAATGCTACTCGCTAACGGCGAAGGAAAACATCATATTTTTATGATTCTGCACCGCAAAGGAAAAGAAAACGGTACCCTTATAGGATCTCTTTGTTGTCCATCCGTGTCAATAGAACGTATTTATTTGTAGTAAAGCTTTTTATCTATTGCCTTTCAAAATCTACAGTTATTAACCATTAATAAAATAAAAAACCTTGTATTCGTACTTTTATACTGATCATGATTAATTAATTTTTAAAACGAAAATAAAGAACCAGTGTCTACGAAACCGGATGTACGTCTGCACGGAATTACGTCATCAACTGAGATCCTAAGAGCTGTCAGTTTCTAGTGATACCATGACTCGATAGAAGAACTCTTTAAATAAACAAAATTAAAAAGACTCCTAGTCTATGCAAACGTAAAAGATATATTATATTTGTATTTTTTAGGAATACCGAGATATCAATCTTTGCGATTTTTATTAAAAGATGTTAAACCTATTTTCATTTAAGTGTGGAACGAACATTAGACGGTCGAATTTGTCCACTCAATTTACAAAAATACAAGAAATCCGTGAATATTATTAATTAACAGTTGTAGCATTATATTTACTGACCTTATTTATACCTTTAAAATGAAGTATCATTTGTAACTATTGTCAATATTTAGGAAAATGCCCGTTGAAACATGTATTTTCAGGCAATAAAGTAGTTAAAACTCTATTTACAGGTAAACATACTACAGGGTTATTTTTAAAATGAATTTTGAATGAGCTATTTTTGAAAACGTCAATTTGCATTTATACAAGAATTTTTATGTTCAAATTTCGCTCTGGTGCAAAATATTTTTTTTATTTTATTTTATCTTATCTTTATTTGATAACATGATTTTTCTATTTAGTAGAATCACAGTCTGATAGATAATGCTTAAACTCGAAGGTGTTTGCAGCCACTTCTTCATAAAATTGGGTGGATCTCGATTTTTACAAAAAATATTAATCTGAGTCATAACTCATAGAACAAAAGTTGTTGTAAAATACATACACACTCTAATTGACGCGTTTCAATAATTACTCATTAAAAAAAAAACCTGTATTCTAGGCACTAAAACACCCAATCACTATTAGATCGTTTTGTTATAAATGAAAACGAGAAAGTTTCTCGATATGAGTTACATATTTACCCCTATTTCTCGTACACTAACAAACGTTAACAGCTGTCAGTTGCTTTTTTATATGAAAAAATGTCTGACTTTGGTTAACAGTAGATTAACCGAGAAACTGGCGTAAGTCTTTAACATAAGCTGTATTTTTTCAGGTGGTTCGCTCTATGTATTCCGTCTTCGCTCTAATTTATGCTCGACATGAAGTTAAAGAGCCGGAAAGTTTCGAAGAAAATGAAATTCTAATTACTTAATGAAATAGAAAGAATAAAATGTGCACATGTATACTCGTTATTTTATTTCAAAATAATAAGTCTTCTTTTACAATTTACGTGAGCTTATTCGGTTCATCAAAAATGCCAATACTAGAAAAAGAGGGTTTTCCTGAACAAACAAAGATTGATTGGAGTCACGGACCGTTCGGTCTGTAGGATTATTATAGATACAGAGAACTGGATGAGGGCACCGTAATATATTCCAGTCACGATATGGGGTAAACGAAACAAAAAGCGATTGTCTTTTCTTGAAACAGCGTTATCGTAAAGATTTCCACGGAGAGTCACATATGAAAAACAATTCGCGAATACATATTTCAAGTTGCGCAGTGCGTGTCAACGATATATTCAAGAATATTCGATCATTGTCAATGTCCTCACTCTTCCACATTTGGATAAGATGAATAGTCGTTTTTACCTCCGAATTACTAATAAAATAGAAATAAAGGCGAACGTTCCAAGAAACGACCGCCGCAGATTTCGTAGATAGATTGGAGTAAACACTTTCTTGGTCAATGACTCGGAAATCTTGCATTTATTTATTCAAAAAGCTTTCCATGTCTTCATCCGTCTGCGTCTATCCGAAGTGGCTTACCCTGTAGTTTTGTAAATGTTTCGTTCCATTGTGAAAAGAATTCCCTTTCATGTAACTTCTTCGCATCATTTTGTTTCCTTTTTAGGGGCCTCACAATACGGGGAGTTGGCAAGATTAAAAAGCGCTGCCAACGTGATATATCGGGTGACGGTTGTCGCACTCCGGTGTTGGGTCCGGCCTGTATTAGTATTACTTTTAGGGAGCAGATAAATCCTGGGCGCCGAGAGAAATATAGGAAAATTGAGGCAAACGACGAGGGTGGTCGTAAAATAAAGTAACTCTTCCTGAAACAACATTAGCATTAAATTTGATACATCGATGTGTAGTGTCCGTTACTAACACTTCAGATAGTATTTGGTTCACTAGGTAGTAGGTTTTTAGGGTTGGTAAAAACGGAACACTATAAGTGTCACTTTGTTGTCTTGTTGTCCGTCCGTCCGTCCGTCCGTCGTTCTGTCAAGACCCTTTATCTGGAGAACGCGTGGAGGCATCGAGTTGAAAAATACTCAAGTCTACAGTCCCTTAAAGATGTGAAAAAATAAAAATTCTAAGTTAACATAAAAAAAAGTTACGGCTGTTTATGCTGAAAACACGTATATTTCGATACTCTCAAGGGAATGCAAAATTTATACGGTACTTTCCGTTGACCTAGAACTATGAAATTCGGCAAGTAGTACCTATCGTCGTATACTACAAGTATAGGGAAAAATCAGAAAACAATACATATGCAATTAAATCATAAAAAATAGTTTTTGAAGTTTGGGAAAAGCTCGGAAAAACTGCGAGACTACAAAGGGGTTTGTGCATTTTTCTATGGAAGTTAGCATATCCATCCGCCGTCATTTTTAATATTTTGGTAAGTGGTAAATATGGTTAGAGAATACTTAAGTAAATAAAAAACTTCTAATCATATGGTAACCTAAAGTGGCACGTTTCCGAGATATTTGGGGGTAAAGATCGTCATATGAGTTCAATGACAATCATCAAGAATGTTTTTTGTTTTTATAAGTATCCTCTATCCATATTTACCAATTTCATAGTGCGCGAAAACTTTAAAAAAAATTCAAGATGGCTGCGGCTGGATATGCCACAGTGGTACAATCCCCTTTGTACGGAACCCTCGGTGGGCGAGCCCGACTAGCACGTGTCCGGTATTTTTTGAAATTTAGGCAGGTAAACACTTGACTTCAGTCACGATTGATGGTAAACGAAAATGAGGCCTAAAATGTTACGTGCTTGTCTGTTAAATGCCGGTTTACTAAAGTTTTGAAAATGCTCTTTTTACAATTGTATTTTTTTGAGACACTACAACTACAATGATTGCAAGCCTCGATGTTTTTTAACTGTAATAGTATGTACGAATTAGTATTTACGAAGTTTAATTCTAATACGGGTTGTACTTTGGAAACCAAACTATATTTTTGAAATTTTGAGAGTACAGCGCGATCTTAATGACTTCGTTAACATTGTATAATAAAAATGTGAAGGAAAGATTTTTTTTCTTTGTTTTAAAATAATATTTCTACATTTTATACTGGGATCTGGGAAAGAATAGGCATTTGATCCCATCCCATTACGTTCAAGGTCACAACTTGTACGAAGTGTACGTACACGGGAGGCAATTACTTTCAGTGGAATATGGTTCCACTGTACAACCAAGTAGACAGTAGCGCATCCGGATTTCACCGAAAAAATGTCGAATGAAAAGTTCCCCTGTGGAGCGTGAAAGGCGAAAAATGCTGAATCCTCGTGGGATATAAGATGTAGGTAGCAGAGAAGCTAAAATAAAAAGGGCCTTTATAAAATGGCTAAATGTGAAAGCCACCTTCATTTTCTATTTACGTGCCATATTTCTTTACATTACAGGGCCATAAAAGGCCCTGTTTACGGCAGCCGTGTCTTTAGGTAAATTATTATTGAAAGGTGTGGCGTACGTTGCCTAGCATGAGTTAAGTAGGTATTCAATGTACCTTCTACTAAGTAAGACTATCGCGGGTGAGTGACCTACTTCCTCATTATAAAATCGTTGACTACAGAAATTTTATTTGATATGTGATTTTTTATTCGTTTGTGCAGTTACTAGTAACAGTTACTACTATTACTACTCCGACTTCCAGCAAAAATGCAAAGTCTGGGACGAGCTACCACCACTGAAAAGGATACATCCTTAAAAGACTTTGATAAATTTTGACATTTTTGCCACACTTTTTGACCTATTAAAACTAAATTAAGAGAGGCTATAGAAGAAATTAAAAGTTAAGATGTCATTGAATGCCAATTTTATGTTCGTATAGCTAATTTATTGTAGCTTTCGAACTCGATTTCTCATTTTATGTTTCTCTAAACTAGTAATAATTAATTAATATTTCTTTGCATTCTATTGCTATTTATATTTAGCTACTTAAACCTTCACTGGTCTATGTTTATCAAAATAATCTACGATGGGTGTTCAATAAGTAGTGAGAATGAGGTATAAACTCCTTAGATCGAGACAAAGAAAATACTGGCAGGCATAGCCCACTTATTTATTGACATAATAAAATAAAAAAAGTTTGATGCTCTTTTGTTTTTTCAATCATAGAAGGTTCTTACTTTTGTGTTCTGCATAGAGAAAATAATCACGTGTTCTGTCGCAACGAGTAATCAAAAATGGAGAATAAATACCTATCTATGTTTGAAAAATTTTGCCATGGAACAAGTAAATCAAGACTTGCAAGATACGTTAGGGTTTTATGCTCCGCCTTATTCTACGGTGGCGTGTTGGTGTGCTGAGTTTAAGAGGGAAAGAGCATCCACTAATGACGACTCGCGCTCAGGGCACCCTACGACTGCAGTAACTGAAGAAATGATAAAAAATTTTGAAAAAAATGTTTTGTGGATCGTCGTACTACGACCGTAAGAACTAAAGATTTCAATAGGGAGTGTTCATTAAATAATACATGACTATTTTGGAATGAAAAAAGTGTCAGCGCATTGGGTGCCTAGAATGCTAACGGCCGAACAAAAACGAACCAGGCTGAGAATTTCACAAAGCTGTTTGGAACTGTTACAACAGGATCCTGACCGGCTTTTGGCTCGATTTCTAACTATGGACGAAACATGGCTTCACCATGACTTGCAAGAGACCATCATCACCGACCCCTGAGTAATTCAAGGACGTTCCATTTGCCGGCAAGATCATGGGTTCTCTTTTTTGGGACAGCCAAGGGGTGGTGATGATTGAGTACGCAGAACAAATCAAAAAATTGCGTGACGAAATACGCGAAAAACGGCGTGGCAAACTCGCTAAAGTTGTTTTGCTTCATCAAGATAACGCCTCAGCGCACAAGTCCAAAGTTGCGATGGCTGCCATCAATGATGCCGGCTTCGAATTGGTAGAACATTCTCCACATCCTCCAGATCTTGCTTCTAGTGACTTTTATCTATTTCCGAGATGAAAAGAATATCTAAGAGACCAGAAATTCTACGATGATGACGCAGTGATTGCCACAGTACAAGGTTTTTTAGAGAATCAAGATGAAGTTTTTTTTAAGGAAGGAATTTTGGGTTTCAATAAAAGATATGGTAGGTGTATACAACTAAAAGGTGACTATGATGAAAAATAAAATAAAATTTTATAAAAGTTAATTACATCTTATTCATTCTCACTACTTATTGAACCTAAGAATATTATTGTACAGTTTGTTTCCTGAATAAAATAAAAAGGGCTTACTTCTGGCTTCTGACAACTGTCGCTCGCACATTCTACATTTTTAATTGTTTTAAAAAAATTGCATACCTTTGAAAAATATAGTCTTACAATGAATTGTAAGTATACAATTCTATTTATCAGAAATGAAAAATTTACTACAACGTAAAGAATTTACGTTCTGCCCTTGTAGCACGTAACTTTCCACTCTATCAGGTTAAACATTTAGACGACTCCGAAGTGTTAAAAAGATATGTATTTGACAGTTCGGAGTAGGCTAAATCAGACAACTCTGTACAGTGGAGGACTCTTACGTCATCGCACCCCTGTTAGGTGACTGTCGACATATATGTTAGTCGCTGCCTTAAGGTCGAGTTGTAGGGAAAAAAAGGCAGCGTAAAAAGTTACCGACGTTTATGCCGCAAAAAACGTGTATTTCAACATTCAAAAAGGAAATTTCGTACTTTCCGTTGATCTAGAACTATGAAACTTGGCAAGTAATATTGTCATATACTACAAGTACAGGGAAAAATCTGATAAATATACATTTGTAATTAAACTATTAAAAAAAAATGCCTTTGAAGTTCGAGAAAAGCTCGGAAAACCCGTGAGACTGCAAATTTCGCACTTGTCCAGTTTTTTCTTTCCTTTTCTCAAATAATATTAAATCTAATACTTAGTACCTACCTAACGAGATCCCATGGGTGCAATCAACAACTTGTAACGCTTAAACATTTGTTACTATTCTTCCAAAGTAGGAAAACACTAATGCTGCGGCCAGACATACGGACAGCACTCGTCTCTACTTACTTTCTGATAAAAAATCGGCAAGTAAAATTATAAACTTCAGGTGCGCTATTTCACGATTCTCTAAAACTAGATGCCTATCTAAAAATTTTCATAAGCAAAACCATGGACAATGGCTATTATACAGTAAGAAATATGGTGGTTCAACAAAGAAGGACAGTTGGTAAACTTTCGTCCGTATTCTCTCATTGTTGTTACTTTGTTAGTTATTGATTGTTGATCTCTGACGTAGTCGAGTGTTCAGTCACTGATATAATACAAAGCATTAGTTGGAAGAGCTGGGCCGGGCGCACATATGCGGAATACCTTTATGACTTCAGCTTTTGGCTCCGACACCACCTTAACTACAGGCTGCTTTAAATTAGTTTACCGTATTTTAAGGTTATATTCTTTTTGTTGCACTAACCCGTGCTGAGGACATTTTCAAATACCTATCTAGAGGCAAAAAATTCCACCCATGCCGGGACTTGAACCCGCGACCACTGGCTAACCGTGCCAGCGCTCTCCCAACTGAGCTAATGGGCAAGTGCAGGCATCAGTGAAATTTCGAGCCTCTTTACAATCTTCTCTGTATTACGTACAGGCAGCAACATCTGGCCGAAGCAATTCACATCACTTGCAGCCCCGAGTAACCCACTTTGCAGTTAGGTTTTTACATCGGAATGGTATCGCTTTACCTACATGATTATATTCTTTTTGTTGCACTAACCCTTATTTTAAGATGACAATCAAACCATGATTTAAAAACATATGGTGCTTGTTTTAAAATAAATTACGGATCAAAAAAATGTTTTTTGTTACCCGAAATTACTTAAAGCATGAACAAACAATATCTGGACGAGAAGTAATAGAAATCGAAAAAACCTATGGTTCGAACGTCTTATGGTCGGAGCCAGCCAACTCAAATGTTTTTTAATTGTTTACGTATCTCGGACGACAGACTCATAAGCGTTTAACATAATAAAAAACATTTTTCAATATTATGGTACTTCCTACCACTTCGATTTCGGATTCACAGTTTGGAGCCAAAGGTCAGAAATCAACAATATTAACAAATATGTTATACCATTAGGGATAAATAATTTATGATACTGTTTTTCACAGTGAAAACAACATGCACTCAAAATATTGCTAACTATTTCAAGACCACCCTGTAGAGTCTTGCTTGCGCTACCGTCATTAAATGATTTAGTCCTTTGAATCTCTCTTTGCTAAAATTTTGCTCTTGTTGCGAGTGGCACAAGAGGGAGTGTGGCTTGAGAGCCAGTTTGATTCACTTTCTGGGGCCTAGTTACGCGCACTTGGTGCGAAGTCCTGTCGAAAACCTGACGTGTGCGATAAAAAATAGTATAGAATTTGACAGCTAGACGATTGGAAACAATCAGGATTTGGTGCGCGTAATATAGGGGCTGTTCGGATAAGTGTGCAGCCGGCCTTAGACAAACTAGGGATAACTATGGCCAGCGAACAAAAGAGAACAGAACACGAAGTAGGTTAATTACTTTATTATTCGGTAACCTTAGCAACATTGGCGGTTATCTCGCACCACTGACTACAGCAAATAAGAGGAAATTAAATACGTGGTACATACTAAAAAATATTTTGATATCGAAATTTAACACACGCCACACTACTAAGCTACAGCCTTTCCAATTCTTTCTAGAGGTGATGTTATTAATTAGGTCAAGCAACTCGCACTCCATCCAACGCGGAATGCAGATTTTCTTTCCTGTAACAAAATTACCCTATTTACTGGAGATTAATTACTGGTCTTGGATGGATCTTAGCGGTCGATTTTGCTCTAAAAATGCTTTGAGCTTCATCTGTGTACATGATTTTTCTAAAGAAAGGGCGGTTTCCCATTGAACGATGACGGTAACGGCACGACATCATAGGACTGGTAGTTTTATAAACTGACTAAGGCCGTGGTGCGAGCGTTGTGTCAACGTTTGTATGTAACTGTAGACAGAATGCTTTCATACGAAAAGCGAGCCAGAACTTCAATAAACTTAATAAATAAAAATTATGGTGATATCGATATCGGCCGTTTAATATCGAGCACCAGACTTTCAGCAATTTAAAATTACTAATAAACAGCACACCTAGCCCATCATTAAAATCTGTACCTGTGGTTAAATTATTTCTTGATTGCGTCTAATGCACGCATTTTGAAGTGTTTCTGTAACAAAAATATTAATAAATAGCTGTGTCTGCGATGTCGTTCACGTTGGATTAAATTATCGGCCTTCGTAAATATGACCACGTTTCCCACTTTCGCACTCAGCTTAATTGGCTAAATGTCCGCTTCCGCAGGAATGCCCACATTGTGACTCTTTATTATGGCATTTCGCCCCTCGTGGCGTGCATGGTCGCATTCAGCGTCCGTGCAAACACCTCCTTCTTGACATCCCCGTCCATGGTACGGCTACTAGAATTTCTTCATTGTGAAAGCGGTACGCTGTACATACGCCAGGCCCCGTCAGTCGACGTGTTTAAGAGTAGAATCCACAAGCACTACTTTGGACTTCAGAGTAACCGAATATATAAAAAAACGGCCAAGTGCAAGTCGGACTCGCGCACGAAGGGTTCTGTACCATTATCTATACAACGTTAGACACAAAGATCGGGAAAAAAACGGCAAAAAATCACGTTCGTTGTATGGGAGCCCCCCTTAAATATTTATTTTATAAACCTGTTTAGAGGGTAAAAATTCCACATATGCCGGGACTTGAACCCGCGACCTCTGGCTAACCGTGCCAGCGCTCTCCTAACTGAGCTAATAGGTAAGTGCAGGCAGGCATCGGCGACGAACCTCTTTACAAACTTCTCTGTATCTACAGGCTGCAACAAGTAGGTTTTTAAAATTGTCCTTAGCACGGATTACTGCAACAAAAATGTATTTATTTTATTTTAATTTAATTGTTTACTTTTGAAAAGAATATAGAACTAATATTTTGTGAATATTTGAAACGTCTACCTGTTGCCGTTATTAATATGGAGCAAAAAACGGCAAAAAAATTACGTTTGTTGTATGGGAGCCCCCTTTAATATTGATTTTATTCTGTTTTTAGTATTTGTTGTTATAGCGGCAACACAAATACATCATCTGTGAAAATTTTAATTGGCTATCTACTATGGTTCATGAGATACAGCCTGGTGACAGACAGACAGACAGACGGATGGTGAAGTCTTAGTAATAGGGTCCCGTTCGGCACCCTTCGGGTATGGAACCCTATAAATTTCGTGTCACAATGTTTGTTATCTAACTCCTCGAAACGACTTCACCGATTTTTATGTTTTTTTTTGTGAAAACAACATTTGCCGAATCAGCTAGTAATCCTATATAGGTATATTTTTTAAGTTGTTATGTTGGTTATATAGAATTTTTACTTCTGAAACTTTTATTCTAAATCATAAATGTCATAGTTCATTCAGTTCTTTTGTCACCTTTAAATGTGTGCTATACTTACTAATTTTACTTATATGGCACTAGCAGTTTATTTTTATAATTCTCGTAGGTATGGAAGGAAAACAATTAATAGGCTCACAAAAAGAGATACAATTTCAGACAGCGACCCGCACACCGTGTACCCCGGCGGAATTATCTAGAACCCGAGTTACTAATATAGCACAAAGAATTGCTCAGTTGAAGTGGCAATGGGCGGGGCACATATCTCGGAGAACTGGTGGCCGTTGGGGCGGAAAAGTTCTGCTCTGGCGACCGCGGACCGCACGACACAGCAGCGTGCAGCGTGGGCAGCCCCCCACCAGATTGGTTACGGTGGCAGGGAGTTGCTGGATGGGGCGGCAAAAGACCGGGGAGCTTGAAAAAACATGAGCGAGGCCTATGTCCTGCAGGGAGTGTCAAATGGTTGACGATGATGATAGATAGAAAGAAGATAGATAAGCGGAAGGAGTTCACTCAGTCAGCGAGACGCGCACTTTTGTTCGTGTTACATGGGCTTATTGGCAATCTTTGTTCTAGGGAAAGCGCGCTAAGTACGTCAATATAGTGTTGACGAGTGTTTCCACAGATACAAGGCTCCCGATAATGTAATTTTAACAAACCCAAATTCAACACGACGACGCCCCTTTTATCGAGGTGAATTCCCAGGAAATTCGATATTTTAGACTTTTTTTTTTTGGTTTTTGACCCTTTCATTTATTAACTCTCAGTAACTACTCGGCAAAAAGACGTGGGAGCGGTACAATAGTTTATTCAATTGCGATTCCGAGCTTTGAAAAGGATTATTTACAATTGGCATGGCATCCCTAGCGAAAGCACTAATTAGCTGTAGCTACAGACAACTTACAAGAACCGAAGAAAGAGCGGCGAGGACAATGTCAGCTCTAACAAGCTCCCCTCACTAATTATTTCGTTAGCATCCGCGGAAAGACGAAGAATTCTGGGAAAATTCAATTTGGGACATCAATTGATTGTAAAAACTCCGAGGCAGTCCGCGCTCAAATTCAAATTTTCTTTGTTTACGTATGCGGATCACACGCGGCCACGTCCGCACTGCAAGTGAATCTTTGCCTCTCGCGCCGAGAATAAAAAAAAAAACTTTCGCACCCATAAAAGTATATGAGTTCGTCCCAAAAGTGCGCCGATGACTTCCAATCTCCCTGTAGCGTGTCCCGACCCGACCCTGAAGATTACTTTTTCTCCTTCATCGACTAAATTGAATTAAAATGAGAAGCAACGGGTAAAAAAGGAAAGGGTGTATGCCGATTCTCGCCTCAGTTTCGCACTTAACAGGCTCGACGTGCGCTTTCGCTTAAGCATTTTTGTTGGTGCTCTCTCTTCTTTCTCAGGGGAATATTAATATAAAAAACATCGTTGGTCTGATCGTTTCTATCTGACCAATAAAATTGCGCACTGTTTGGATTCTTCTCCCTGAAGCGATTTTCGCCGTGTCCCGTCGCGAATTTACGACATGCCGCTAGTAGATATTTTAAACTATTACAAAAATATTTTTTGCTGTGACTAAAGAATTATTATCTGCTAATACTACCGTATATTAATGAACTAACGCCAGTATTATTTCCATAATTACGAACCTTTTTTTGCAAGAATTATGCGGGAAATATGGATAAACTAGTTTGTTTAGTTCTTCCAAATTCTGAACGATTCTTATCGTCTCGTCTAGCTGTCAAATTCCATGCTAATGATTATTGCAAACGTCAGGGTTCCAACAGGATTTGGCGCGCATAATGAGGCCTCTGTACATATGACAGACGTCTGTTTTATAACATCCTCTGTGCATATGATGTATGACAGTTTTTTAACATCGTTTATGTTACAAGTAGAAGTGTTGGCATATCATACGACTAGTAAAACCGTTTTCTCTAGTAATGGAGCTGCGGGCAAGAGCTATTACCTAAAAACAAATGCACATCTACAAAATGAAATAAGTTCAGAGAGACAATAAATAAAAAAGTTAAAAGTCAGTTTCTCCATGGATTTATTCGAGCTGCAGAGAACTGTCGTCTCATCTGGCCCTTTCAGCTGATGAAACGACCGCCGATTACGCTAAGTTATATTCAAGTTAGCTTTTTATTGCCAGGTTAAGGTTACAATCTAAAATTCAAAGCAAAATGTCGCCACCCAGCGTCGCTTAGCGTTTTCATTTACATTCCGGCATTTGCGAGTTGCGTAGAGAAGAGAATGAGAGAGTTATTCTGATGAAGACCTTGCCACAAAATAGTAAGACAGAGAAGTTCGGCTGGAAGGATTTGACATAAATGAGTTGGTTCAATTTTTAACTTCAGCAGGCGGGAACCAACTAACTTACCTTCGAGAGGTCCCGCCTTCTAAGATTAAAAATTGAACGGACTCTTTAGGTCTTGTTTAAAAAGGCTTTTTCAGTAGTTGGTTTTTTTAAAGCAGCACTTTTGCAGTTTCTTCAGTACTTGAGTGACTCGAAGGTGCAATGAATGATTTTGGTTGGTAAATTGTACCTAGAGTTCAGAGTTTTGTTTAATAGGGATGAATCGCTATCCCCTTTCCTTTACATAATTCCCATTAGTACAAACACAGAGGTACAAAGGAAAGACTATGAAGGTAATGTGAAGTATTTTAAACTACATTAAAACGTCAGGTGCAAACCCTGGTATCTGCCTATGGCATCCGGCATACGGGTGTTAGTTTATCTTTATTTACTTGTTACGACGATCCTTCCGTTTTTACCGCTCTATGACGGTGCTTCAGTTGAGTAATCGCTTCCTGCGAGCCAGAGCTGGCAACTTTACACCACACCATTATGTAGAAAAAACTTCTCAAATTCAGAACCGCGGCTAGTGGGAGATAATTTTTATTCTAGACAAGTTTTGGATTTATGCGCTGGACCGAAACCAGTGAGGCGTAAAACTGGAGACAAACATATTGCTCGCAATAAGCCAGGTCCAGCCCATATAGCAGTTGGAATTCGACACCTCAAGAAATTCGGAGAGGTGGGAGTTAACATGTCTGCTAGAGTATAATGTCTGGGATTAGAGGCAAGGAGGTATTTGCATTGCAATGCACTGATTTTAAATAAAATTACTGAGCTTAACCTGAGCTTGTTGTTGTAAATTTAGTACTATACTTACTAACTTAAAATTAAAAACTAACTGCAGCAACAAGTTAAACACCTGCTTCTTTACCAACTTAAAAAAAAAGTCCAACCACAAATATTCTACTTCCCGTACAACCTTTGGCGCCTCTTTTCACCCTCTTATGGGTACATTTTGATAAACTGAGAAATACGTGTTTCGTAAATTATTGAAGTACAGGTTTCGAGAAAATCGGACCACGAATATTTTACATCCCGTAGAATCTTTGGCATCCCTTTTCACCCTCTTACATGTCGAATTTTGAAAAACTGAGAAATACGTGGTTTGTTAATTTTATTGAAGTACATTTTTATTAAGTTTCAAGAAAATCCAAACACAAAAAAATTCTCGCCGTACAAACTATGGCACTCCTTTGAGGGTGACCTTTTAGGGATTGAATTTTAAAATACCGTAATTTTTGCGTCTCATCAGTTATATATACGTACATTTGTACCAAGTTTTGTCTGAAATCTGACCGCACACAAACTTGGACACCCCCTTGCACCCCTTTAGGGTTTGTATTTCTTAAAATCCGTTCTTCATTATTAAAGGCAAAATTTCAGCTTTTTAAGTCCAACGGCTTGGGCTGGGCGTTGATGAGTGAGTATGTCGGATGCTTGCCTTTTATATAATTATTAGATTTAGATAGCTCTACAGATATCGTGGTGCAAGACGTTTTAGGACTTATTCATTGGATAGAGCTTACCCGTGGATAAACAGATAGTGCTGTCAGAATTGGCGCAAGCCGGCCTAAAAGAGTACATACATATTTTTCCGACAAAATTAATATAGCTGTGTGTATAATAATGCAGCCCATATACGTTCCATGGGGCACAGGCCTCAGAACACAAAACAGGTCTTGTGTCAGAGAGAGAGAGAGGAGAGTATGAGCTTCATTACCACGCGAGCACATTGTGGATTGGCAATTTCAAGCGCTAAGGTATATGAAAACTGCAGAAACTCAGGTTTTCTTTCACTGTTAGCGAGTGGTATTCCTACTACAACTTCACAAATGCACCCACGTAGTATATGCCGTGATTCAAACCCACGACCTCCCAAATATGAGGCCAGCACCACTGCCACCACTACAAAGGGAGAAGATAACGTCACTAGATAGCATTTATACGAAAAAATACCTATTTTGACGTTAATGCTACCCAGTCCTAAAAATTATTATAATATTAACATGATTGAAACATTGATCTGACAATTTTCGCAAAAACGATCTGCAAAAGAAAATATGTTTTTTTTTCATTGGTGGTGCCAGTCAGCCCCATGGAGCCCCTTAAAGGTGCTTATACACGGGCGGCACGTGTGCCAACTGCAGCCGTGGATGCATAGGTGGCAGCCGTCGACGTGTGCCGACGGTAGCCGTCGACGCGCTGATGCGAATATTCGACGCTCACATATCGGCGACTGCCGTCGGCGTGTCGACGCCCTGCCGTCGACGAGTGTCGACGGCTGCAGTTGGCATGGCATAAGTGCCGCCAGTGTATAAGCACCCCATAAAAATGTACAGTGCTTGCTAAAGTCTTCTACTTCTTTCTTCTTAATGAATTCTTACGCTTGTCCTCCGGGACTATTATATTCTATTCAGACTTAATTTAATTTAGATTTTACCTGGGTGTAAACAATTTATCAAAATACTATCAGAGTCAAGAAATTGATAATAGAGGTCGATATTTAACTGATTAGTTAGATGCATAAATGCCGTAAGACGAGCAATTATTAACTTAATAGGCATTTATTATTGCTTAACGTATTTTAAGCATTTTTATTTTTAAAAAACGGAAATACCTAAATATCTATATCCCCCGGTTTGGCCACATCTAGTCAAAAGCTGAATGAAATGAAGTATAGATAATTGGGCAAGTCATGGGAGAATCTTTAGTACTTTAGGCAATCTAAGTGTCTCTTATAGAAGCTTTTCATATTTTTTGTCAATAAGTGAGTCTTCACTAATGACGTCAAATAAAATTGAGACTATGTAGAGACCTTTTAAGGCACAAACAATGTAACAGCAAAGCCGGTAACAAGATAAAAGGTATGCGGTGAAACCTTAAAACGTTACATAAGTTGCTCGGTCAAAAAGCTGAATTTTATGTTTACCTGTGCTTATGCGCAAGTTGTGTTCATGTATCCAATTTACAGATTTATTATAATATCGTATGTATGAAGATTACAGATTTTAATTTTTTGTTGCACCAACCCGTGCTGAGGACATTTTTACGTAATACAGAGAAGTTTGTAAAGAGGCACTTGCTTATTAGCTCAGTTGGGAGAGCGCTGGCACAGTCAGCCAGAGGTCGCGGGTTTAAGTCCCGGCATGGGTGGAATTTTTAGCATCTAAATAGGTTTTTAAAAGTGTCCTCAGCACGGGATAGTGCAACAAAAAAGGAATATAATCATGCAGGTACAGCGATATCATTCCAATGTAAAAACCTAACTGCAAAGTGGGTTACTCGGGGCTGCAAGTGACGTAAATCGCTTCGGTCAGATGTCGCTGCCTGTACATAATACAGAGAAGTTTGTAAAGAGGCTCGAAATTTCATCGATGCTTGCACTTGCCCATTGAGCGCTGCCACGGTGAGCCAGAGGTCGCGGGTTCAAGTCCCGGCATGGGTGGAATTTTTAGCCTCTAAATAGGTTTTTAAAATTGTCCTCAGCACGGGTTAGTGCAACAAAAAGAATATACTTAACAAATAGTTTACGTCGAATGAGGATGTATGTTCGAAGACCTTTGCCTTCCATTCAAAAATATAAGAGGGTATAAAAAACTGGAAGTTAATTCTGAATAAGTAATTTCATAGTTAATTCAGTTCCTTTATCATCTTTAAACACGTGATATATACTAATTTTACTTAAATTGCATTAGAAATTTATTTGTATAATGCATGTAAGTAAAACAATTAACAGACACACAAAAAGAGAAACTATTTCGATAAACCTTATTCGATGACCCCTTTTGATAAGAGCTGGGAGTTAATTAAATAATGGTTTCACCACAATGACGGATACAATTAACCTGGTTATAAAGATATTTTTGGTGATTTTCTAGCCGCCCATAGACTTAAGCGTGATGCTATGTGGCCTAAATCATCATCATCATCATCATCGGCCATTTCACGCCTACTGCAGGACATAAGCCTCCCTTATGGTTTTCCAAGCTTCCCGGTATTGTGCCGCCCGCATCTAGCAACTCCTCGACACGACCTGGTTTGGTTAAGGTCGTCAGACCATCTGGTCGGTCGCCAGGTCAGAACTTTTCCGCCCCAATGGCCATCAGTTCTCCGAGCTATGTGCCCCGCCCACTGCCACTTCAACTAAGCAATTCTTCGAGCTATATCAGTAACTCGGGTTCTTCTGCACTTCTATAGCCTAAATGTTACACGGGAATCTAAGCCACAATAATGGTTTTATTCAATTTCGTTAATTGGTTTTTACGTAATGCGTGCACAAAGAAACAGAGAGGGGCAGATATATAACAGACAGAGACAAAAGGCATATAACACATTTTTATATGTATGGACTCGGAAGCGAAAGACCCAGGTTCAAGATTGCCCAGGTTCGATTACCAGTGCGAGCATATACCTACGACTTTGTTTTCAAAGTTATGTACATTTGTGAATTTATAGTAGCAATATCACTCGCTAACTGTGAAGGAAAACATCGTGAGGAAACCTGAGCTATTCAAATCGCTTCAAATCGCCAATCCCACGCGTGAGCACGCGCGGAGAGAGTATGTTAAGCCCATACTCTCTCCCTGAGAGAAGGCCTGTGCCGTACAGTGTGACGTAGATAGGCTGCTTATGTATATGTATATTGCCATTGAATTGATTATTGCACAGAAAACATGTTTTGTACAAAGGCGTACTCAATGCTAAATATTAATTTTCTATCAGTCAAAATAGACAGTGCGGCTTGCACCGTGCAAGGTAGGTGCAAATTATCAGTAATCATAATTAGATACATAAATTACCTAAGCACTAAAAAGATAGATAAATATACAGATAAGCATACATTAATACATTCTATACTACCTGACACGTACAATAAACTTACTAAAACAGATAAATATGAGTTACATTGAGACAGTAACATGCCTGACGGGAATATTTATTCCTTGCATCAACAATTTTATCAGCTCCCGCCCCCCAGCCGGAGTACCTACATTCGGGCAATTTGTTTGCTCGCCTCGCCGAACAGGGACTGTCTTAAAACAACAAGAGATTCCGTGTTTTACATCTCATTTGCGCCGGTTACCGCGGTGTTTGAGTGCCGAAGGGTTTAACCGCTTTTTGCCGTAGAATAGAAAAGCTCCACTTTGTAGAGCCCACAAAAACTAGTTGCTATTCAGATGTCTAGGATTACGACTGTTGAATCTAAGTAGATATTATGGTCGGCTAATGAGGCTCTATCCATCGGAATGTCAAGATATTATGAGACACACAAAAGATTATTCTAAGCAAAATCAGTGGGTTCGACTCTCGTTGGAGGCCGTACAAATGGTGGCAGTTTGGTTATATTTACATATTTGTGGTGTCCTTTGCTGGTTACTATAGTACAGAGCGTCTTAGTTTGGAGCCACGACGAGTGATTATGTTGTGTGGATGTCATTATGATTATCACATCTTCTTCTTCTTCAACCAATAGCCACCCAATAAGAGAGTGTATCCCCCTTCTTACGCTCGCTATTCTCTTCAGTCTTGGCCTTTTCGTATCCAACCGTTTCTTGCCACAGTTTCACAATAGCAAATAAAATAGAAGACTTTCAAACCGACTGTCAGATTTCGAAAATTTGTATACCTGCGATTCGCAAAAGAGCCCAAGAGCTTCTGTCTTTATCTATTTGGGGGTATAACCAGTAACCACGTCCCGAGTTCGGTTGTTGAGTCAATAACGAGATTGTTTTTGATTTGGGAGGCAAGTGTGGTGCGCTTGTTCGTTTAGGCGTTCGGCAAACAATAATGGATGCGTCGGAACGTTTCCATACACACCGAGCTTGATTGATAATCACGCTTGTTGTGACAGATGGACGGAACAGGAATTTCCAATGACGTCACATTAGCATAAGAAATTGAAAGTAAGAGGAACGCCATTAGCATAATTATGCTGATGAAGCGAGGAAAGTATCCGAAATCAATCATTTCCAGCGGCAAAAATACATGCCCAACTCAATAATGATTCGGCTACGTAAGCCTGAACAAAGTTGGACCCTCCTAACTCCCGGTAATAATTAGTGTTGGGAACAATCTCGAAAGGTTCGTTAATAAAACTATTACTTATAACAACTATAATTGATCCGACGGCGTGCTACAGTTAGATTAGTCTGGTTGCCCTCGTTTTTGAGTTGAGTAATTGCTTTAGAGATTTAGAGAAAACTGTTACCGAAACCATTAATCAGGAGAGAATACCTGCGAGGCCCTCGGTGGTCTGTAAATATTGATTAAACGCCAATTAAACACTTGTAAATTTTCAATTAGATTCCATAGATGAATTTTTCAAATAGGATTACTTTCATAGATCGCTTTTTAGAAGCTTTTCTGTACTGTTGAGTGTAGTACGTAATAAAGAGGCCTATCGGACCGTTTTTCGTTTAAAAATTAATTTATTTGACAGATCATTGGAAAATCAATGTCACCGATGCAGTGAGGTTCCTACCGGGGAAGACATACAAGTTACAAGTTTTGTGTCGCAAAAGTTGCAGCTAATTGGCTGCAATTCATTGAGTCTGACAAGCGCTCACTATGGCGACAAAAAGTTTTAAAAATCGCGCGTCATAAGAGAACAATTTTTTGTTACCCAATATTACGTCACTTAAGTATAAACATAGAGTATCAGGACGAAAAGTAATAAAAATCGAAAAAAAAACTACTGGTAGCGTCTTGTGGTCGCCGCCGGCCAACTCAAATCCTCCAGATAAGTATAATGAATTAGTTTATGTGAAAAAAAAAACAAATGAAAGTATCTAAGTATGTAAGTAGGTCTTACATACATACATACATACATAAACTCACGCCTGAATCCCAGAAGGGTAGGCAGAGACCAGGGACTGCCACTTGCTACAATTCTGACAGATCACTACGTACCTACTTACACCTACTTACAGTGTACTGAAAACACAGTAAAAGTATCTTTAAGTACAGCTTTTCATCCACACTCTAGCACAAAACTTGCCCCGTAAACTCTACACTTAAAAGTTTGGCGACCGAAAGGAGCCCCAACAAAATGCCCTCAAAACAGGCAATCTGCTTCGATAAGAGCAAACAAATAGGGGTGCCTATTTAGATGGTCGGCTCACAAGTTAGTTAATCTCGATCCTGGCGTAGTGCGTATCTCTATCCAACTCTATAATTCAATAGATGGGGCGAGTTTAACGCTACGTAACAGTAATTTGGACAGTCGTTAAAACTTTTACGGGCGATCAGTATCCCGGCCGTTCGATTCATCAGCGCCGGCGCCATTAGCGAGAGTTTCTGATTTCTTTTCGATGCCATCGTTTAACGAGAGAACCACGATAAATTAAACAACATTTTGAACCGCCTCGTAAATAAAAAAATGTTGGTACCTATTTTCTTTTGATATTAAGCTAAGTGTCGTGTAAATTACTTTTTGATGGTCGTTCAGTCTTGAAGCGCCATGTCAATTGGATGAGTCACCGTCTCACCGATTTCTTTTTGCGAATTTCCTTATGATTCGGTAGCGAATGGCGGCCGTATCTCGTTTGTTTACTGCCTTGTACAAACTGTTTTGTTCTTTCTTTATCCCCCTAGCAGGTAGATATAATCTGGCGGCATAAAAAAGAAACGATGCCCTGACCTCACTGTTTGGTAATACAATGCCTCGTTATTTGTCGTTACAGTGTTGAGGGGTAAAGTTTTTTGTCCTAATATTTGCCCAAGTTGTGGCAACGCAGGGAAGCGAACAAGTTTTAAGCATTCAGGACAAAGAGAATTTGAGCCCGAACCCAGCAGCGGTGCTCTGCCGATAACAGTTCCGTTTATTTAGTTCTAGTTCGATCCTGTTACGAAACTTCTCTGATTATGTACCGGCGGAACGATATATTTCGAAGTCATATTTGTACAGACGACAGCACATCAATGTTTGGGGGCACTCAACTTAATTGGGTGACGGCGGACGGGCGAAGTAAGTGAGGATTGATCAGGTATACTGTACTGTTTGCGTTGGAGAGTTCAACTAAGCTAACTTTGTAATACTTACTTATTGTTGAAGAGAACTTATGGTTAACTTTCCTCTTAATTGCTGTAGGTAGCTACGGCTTACAGCAATTAAGAAATGTAGGCACCTAAAACTTTTTCAATGTTCTAGATTCGCCCCAGACGTCTTCATAAGCATATATGAAAAAAGCAAATGCAAATATATAACCAACAAACAAATAAACTTGACAAAGAATCTATGAGCACCGAATTGATATGAGCAATAAAATAAAATAAAGTTATTCATATATACTGGTATAATCGTCAACAGATTTATATTTTTTTATGTCATTTCGTCCGTAACGTAACTATTTAAAGTACATCGGTGTCATTAGACATGTTCAGCTTGGGGGGGCTGCGTTTAGAAAGTTGTCCGAAGTCCTAAGAGACGACTACGCAATATGCCTTAAGCGAAGGCTCTACGACCAATGCGTGCTACCCTCTATGACTTACGGAGCCGAGACCTGGACCTTTACTAAGTATACCACCCATCGACTTCAGGTAGCCCAGAGAGCGATGAAGAGAGCGATGCTCGGTATCTCCATCAGGGATCGCATGTGGAACACCGAAATCAGGAAGCGAACAAAAGTAACCGACATAGCAAGAAGGGTCGCTACTCTGAAGTGGAGATGCGCGGGTCATGTTTGCCGCAAATAGGATGAAAAATGGAAAGACCGGACGATGAGGTGTGGGCCGACCCCCAGCCAGGTGGTGTGACGACATCGACAAGGCAGTAGGGAAGACCTGGAGAAGAACAGCGCAAAGCAGAAGCGACTGGCGCTTGCATCAAAAGGCCCTTGTCCAGCAGTGGTTATCGACGGGCTGAGGATGATGATGATGATGTCGTAAAAACACGATTTCACTAAAACACTCCAAATGAAGTTTAAATAGCCTATTGCTCAGTTAAAGTGGCAGTGGGCGGGGCATATAGCTCGGAGAACTGATGGCCGTTGGGGCGAAAAAGTTCTGACCTGGCGACCGCGGACCGGGCAACGCAGCGTGGGAAGGCACCCCACCAGATGGTCTGAAGACCTGATTACGGTGGCGGGGCGTCGCTGGATGCCGGCGGCACAAGACCGGGAAGCTTGAAAAACCATGAGGTAGGCCTGTGTCCTGCAGTGGGCGTCAAATGGCTGATGATGATGAAAGGCCTATCGCTGTTATTTATAAACACACTCCTCAGAGGCAGTTTAAATAACCTGTAGTTACCTATTCCCGTTACCACGGACTATTTAAACTGCTTCTGAGCAGTGTGACAGTACAGTTTTTCTTTACCGCATGCAATATTGAGTATTTTATGGAATAATGTTTACTCAAAAACTACGCTGGCTACCCACAGCACAGGCAATCCTTGTTTGGGAGCCAGTAACCACTCTTTTAACCCTTTTCTAAATAAAGTTTTTTCATTTCATTTCATGTTTTTATAAATAAGACTGCATGAGTTCGACTGTCTACTGCACAGAACATACTACCATACTACAGAATTTTTGTACCGGGGAGGTTTAGCTAGTTTCGTTGATTTTCCCAAACGTAGCGCCGCACAAAGTCGGCGATGGAGCAGCATGTATTGTTTAATTGACGCAGAATAGCAGAGCACAGGATGCAATTCCAGCACTATTATCCGTAGCGAGTTCTGTTGCGCTATATGTACACTGCGCACAATTGCACTTTGTTGAACTTAATTTTGTAGATAGAGACGGGCCTCCAAGTTATGAAATGAGACTTCGAATTGTCAAATAAAACTTATTATTATTAAACAATACAATGACAATGCGGCACACTTCATGCTACAAGCATTTTCCACCAGTCAACCGCAGGAGGTGGATGAAATTAACTGATAAGCATACGGAAGTGCAATAAAGTACAGTGAATGATAGAACACAGCTCAGATCCTCCTTGTGGGGGAAGGGGAGGGCCGGGAGATCGGGATAACACTTCATTTTATACTGCAGTGAACTGTCAAATTCGTCTATCGATTTATAAAACCTTTCTTTTGCCTATTTTCAATAACAACATTTCTTATTTAAATCCTTTGCAAAGAATGTGTAGAACCTATGACAGTCTATTGGAAAAGCAATCTAAGTTGGACATCTTTAACGGTAAAATTTTAAATTTCATAAAGCATGTCAAAAATATTTTAAACACAGTTAAAGTTTAGTTTCATTTTAGTTTTTGAGTAAACATTTTGTTACTGTCTTTTATATTAATTTTATAACTTCTATAAAGTTTGAATTTATCAAACTTTATAGAAGTTATAATGTTAAAATTATTACAATGATTAACTCTGTTACTTACTACCTAGCATGCCGTGTAAACTGTTTTTGGGTTGCAGCGTAGATACAAGACTGTACGTAATTTTTATAGCTGTAACTTAAGTGGTTGCAACCTGTATGTTTACCTATTAAATAAAATAAAATTAAAAAGATTGTCCGGTGTAGGTAGTGATAAGCGCGCTGCTGGCTGCGGTGCGGTCTCTATCAAATACCTTTGTATTATTCAGGCGAGCTTAATCCCTATCCGGATAAATTCGCGCCGCCGCACTTCGTGAATTTGTCTAAAATACGCAGTGAGTAGTTTTACACCTCTTCTCGCCGTGCTCAAAATTAATTAAAGAGATTATTTAAGGACTGGGACATGTACCGAAACGTTCATCTCCTACCCTGTGGTACTTTCAGTACGGCAAAGAGTTAAAAAAACCACTACTGCGAATTGTTCAAGATGGTGGGCGGCAGTTGTATAAGTTCTTTCGGATAGAATTAATCTAAACACAGTATTTAGTTAAACTCGAGAGCAACGGTTTCGCTTCACTTGATATTATTATGTGAATCA
Organism: Yponomeuta malinellus; assembly: GCA_947308005.1. NCBI lineage: Eukaryota > Metazoa > Arthropoda > Insecta > Lepidoptera > Yponomeutidae > Yponomeuta > Yponomeuta malinellus. The sequence continues at coordinate 12,982,266 of OX371007.1, read as the reverse complement.
CTGTGTTACGGGAAGTTCTTGATATCTCAGCAATGTATGCTGAAATTTTTAACCGGTCAAGTGCATGTCTGGCCACGCGCAGTGTAGGGTTCCATAGAAGGAGGAGTTTATTACCTGCTTTAAAGAACTAAAAACTTCATCAAAGTAATTTTCAATAGAATTAGTACGAAATTTTCTTTTTATAAGTTGGTCGCCGATCATTATTCGTTAACTTGTAAAGCCTGACAGTTATTACTTACATAAATAATGGAAATCTTCTTACATTATTATAAATGCGAAAGGGTGTATGGATGGATGTTTATTACTCAATCACGATTCACGCCAGAAGTGTGAGATTTGGCACAGAGAGATGGCACATGCAGACGAAGTAGCTGGAAAAGGCTAATTAGTGATAAAAAAATGTCTTGTATTGGGCTTTTAATTTTACTAATTAATCTAACATCCCTCCGATATAAACGATTTCGTCAGTAACCCTTATTCATTGCTCTCGAGTATATTTGACAGGGAAGAGATTGGTCCTCTTTAAACTCGCACGAATATTTTGAGATTTACCTATCCTTCAAGATTATCAGCACATCTGTTTGCTGGTAACACACAGCGCTGGCATACATAAGCTTAATTACTACTGCTTACGAAAGCGTGAGGGTTAAAACAACAGCTCTACCAGTCCTGTAAGGAGTTATTCGTCTAGTGTACCGACCTATTCAAAAACACCGTTCGCACACCGCACAACCGGGCAGTAAAACGGCATGCCCCTGCCCCGGCAATTACGAGTCAAACAGCAGTAAAGCCACTCGTAGAAAGCCAACGCAGCACGCGCGATATAATGTTATAGCGCATTTATATTGCGGCTATAAGTAAGAACGCGTGAAGTAGACTGCAGGCTGACAAGTGCAATTCGCGTGCAAGAGATACGAGATAGCGCAGGCACGCCCCGCTGTTAACACTTCCTTAGCACGCCAGTGCGGCGGGGCGGAGGGTCCGCTAGCAGAGCGGCATATTTACAGGGTGTTTCGGAAAGGTGGCTGACCGTTTTCGAATCTCGTATCAGTGTTTCTCGGTGTGGTACTTCATGCGGTTCACCAGGGCCACCAGTGGAAACAATCATATCTACTTTTATAGCTTTTAAAAAAAAGTGTCTTTTTATACTCTCAATCATGTTGATAATGATTATTAGGACCGTCGGCCGAGAACTTAAGGACAAAAACTTAAGATTTTTTTAGTATTAACGCTAAATACTAAAAAAAACTTTTTTCGCATAAATTCTATGTGGTCCTAGATCCTTGATCCTAAGTCGTGAGTCCTAAAATTACTATTTACATATTACTATATTATTTACATTTATCGCAAAAAATATCAGGGGAAGACGACTTTTTTAGTGACGCTCGTGAATCTCACGAAGCCCCCTTAAGGACCAACTCTCTTCTTAACAGACTTAAAACTTTAAGGAATAATTGTCAGAATAAGGAGAAACAACTGTTGGACCAAAAATGAAGCTCACCAGAGATGAGGTTTTAGCTCATGAAGTCCTTGGAGAGTTTCTTCAGAACTCAGAAGGAGTAGTATTTTCTCTCAGAATTACGGGGTGAACTCGGCCCTGTCCTCATTGGAGTAGCAGTACTTGAAGACTTGGTCCATCTTGATGGTTTTGGAAGAGCATATGACAACATATATGAGGGCACTACATATTTGTTATATAAGAACAAATCATCTCTTTGGTTTGGTGAAAAAAAGAGGAGGTTTTCAGTTCATCGCGTAAGTTTTTAAAAAGGCCACATTTTTTAAATTATTTCTCTGTTTTTAGATTTGAAGCACGTTTTTTTTTGGTTTGCTTTGTTTCATTTGGTTTTATCTGTCTGCGTCTATGGACAGTTTCAAAATAACGGTAATTGCAGGACAAGTCGGACAATAGGCTTTTTTGCAAGTGCTTGTCTCTAATTCATATTGAAATCGGTTTCTTTAAAGAAATCTCTGAATGAGTCCCTACTACCTCGCTTTTAAATAAATAGGACCGCTCTCTTCTGTAAGATGAACATCGTTTCAATGTCTGCTGCCCGACCCCACATTAGTATGTTTTTATTTATTTATTGATACTTTTATTGCACAATGAAATATAGAAATCGTACAATGCGGCGGACTTAATGCCGTACTATACCTTACCGTACCGTAGGACATAATACGTGCTATGGAAGTAATTAATATAAACAAGCCGAGCAGTTGCAACGTCTGTGAGCTCTCTAATTCTTGTGACTGCATATGCTATAAGAGGACCCCATTGTAATTTTGATACCGATTGTGATGCCGATAAATACGATATCATCTACGAGTTCTAGTTTTTTTTTTCCAAGTACAATGTTGTTTTCCTATTTCATATTGCATTATGTTACGTTCCCTTAAGAAATTATTAGTGGCAATACTAAGCCTTCTCTTGGCATACACACATCAAAAAAAGTTTGCGATCACTTTGAAAAACTGAAATCTTTTTTGTTACTGTAGATTATATTATGATTTTTTCTTCTTTTTAGATTATTTATTTAAAAATAAAGAATTAGAACACAAAACAATGACACCGTTCAGTGTTTTTTTCATATTAAAAGGCTTTCAGTCCTAGCTTACGCTCATTCAGAAATCTGATTTAGTCAATTATAACCGATTCAAGATATTTTTTGCGGAAAGTTGTGATTGAAAAAATGCCAAGAGGATTATCAGAGGTTTTACGAGCAAGAATAGTAACTTTGAGGGAAGAAGGATACGCCACGAGAGTACTAGCACGCATACTTGCTATATCCCAATTCTGTGTCGTGGCTACGTTGCAGAGGTACCACGGAATGGGGAATTTAGCTGACCGACCCCGCAGCGGTCGCCCAACTGTTTTGACAGCTGCCCAAAAGCGCTATATTAGATTGCTGGCAGCCCGTGATCCAACAATCAACGCCACTAAAATAAAAGCAGAAGTCAGGGCCGCCTCTGGGCTTGAAGTTAGCACGCAGACCGTTCGCAATTGCTTGCACCACGCTGGATTACGAGCACGGAGGTCTTGGCGAGCTCCGCTCAATTCCCGGCAACGTCAACAACGAAGATTGCAGTGGGCTAGACTTCGGAAAAATGAAGAAGGTGAGGAAGAAAACATTTGGCAAAACTATCTCTTCGTTGACGAATCCCGAATCAGCACTCATCCAGATAACCGACGTATCCGTGTCTGGAGAAGACCAGGCGACCGTGAAAGACAAAGAACTGTCACTGGAACAGTTCAGCAAGGCGGAAAATCGGTGTCCTTTTGGGGTGGCATTATGATTGGAGCTAGAACGCCTTTGATCCAGTATCGGAGCTACATGATAGCAGACATGTACAAAGCAGTTGTTATTGATGATATCGTCAGACCATTCCGAGTAAACCATGGGCACCAATTTGTACTGGTCGATGATAATGCGCCCGCACATCGAGCTTAACGAGTCAATGCTGCTCTTCAAGAATACGATATCACACGTTTAGACTGGCCTGCCGGCTCGCCCGACTTAAACCCAATAGAGCACGCGTGGGATGCTCTTAAACGAGCTGTATGGAACCGTGAGCCACGTCCCCAGAGCTCAGGGAAGCCGCTATTGAAGAATGGGATAGGTTACCCCAGGAAATGCTGGATAATTTGATCCTCAGCATGCCCAGGAGGATCTCCGCATGTGTTCGAGCCACGGGAAGAGTTATTTTATATTGAATTTAACCTTTTAATAATAAATTGTTGTTTAAGTTTAATTAAACAGTATTTTTCTTTCTATGAAATTTCTATCACAATTACATTACGATTAATGGCTCAATTTTTTTTAAATAAATAATAAAAAATAGTTTTATATTTTAATTTCAAACAGGGTATTCCTATTTAAAGAAAGCATACAACATAGATTTTTTCTTGATAAAGTTAAATTTAAAGAATTATAGGAGCTTATGCTATTGATCACAAACTTTTTCTGATGTGTGTATATTTGTTGTGGCAAAATTAAGTTTTCTCTTGTCATTTGGCCTGTCCTGATTGCGCGCGAAACCTCAAAGATTGAGTGGGGATAACGTTTTCAAGTTACAAATTATTGGGGAGCTTGGCATTCCCTGTCTGCGAGTCCTGGTGATAAGACCTTGTAACTAAAAGTGCAAGGATACGAGGATAATACAAGGTAATAAGTTTAATATTCAGACTTAAAAAAAATTGTGGTGTGCATGCATATACCGAAACTTCAGAAGAAATAAATCTCTTTTTACTCAGAGTCTTTTCCTTTCATCTCAGAAGTGGGATATTGAACGAAATTTCTTTTTCTTTGTTATCCCGCCCAAGTGTATATTTTTTTCCTCTGTATTCCTCGTACTTAAAATTTTGCAAGCAATAATTTTAATGGAAAGAAAAAGACTCCAAAAATAAGCTGCAGGGTAGGTACAAAACATGCAAATTTACTTTGTACTCCCTGGATTTGTATACTTTAATACCGTAATACATCTATGCCACTCTGGGTGTATTTCTCAAACGCCTTAGCGCTAACAAAACGTAAAAGCAATTTAATTTTATTTATTTTACTTTTTATTTTACAATAATCTTAAGACGAATGCATGCATACGATTTGTCCGGGTATTCCTTGGAATCGTATATTATTTAAATAATGTATCATGCCGGAGCTACACTCCGGGGGTGTATTATACTAAAATTAATTTGGTACAATGCTTTACCAAAATTTCAGAAGAAATAAATCTATTATAAATAATCTCCCAGTAAACTACTCAATTGGTATCGAGAAAAAGAAAATTTGAAGGCATAGTATGGCGCCAAAAATGGGTCATTTTAATATTTATTATAATTTTTGTATAACAATTCAATTCAATTCAATTCAAATATTTTTATTCATTGTAAAAACAGAATGTTTACTTAATGAACGTCAAAGTTGTTAGTTTCACAATTAATGGATTATGTGGAGAAGTAACTAACAAAGAAACTCCACATTTCTTCTTTTCAAAACACGTTTTAACTTAATTAACACGTGTACACTTTCGCAATTAAGACGAATGTAACGACACTTCCCAAGCTACAATCCATCAAGACTTTCAGGCTACACAGCGTGATACAGCAATACACATAACATACACTCGAATAACAAAACCCTGTCCTTCATCTACCCCGCTCGCGCCTTCGTTGTTGTTAAATTAGTACACGGGGCATATTGGAAATATTTCCGGGCACCAAAGGCAAATCGAAGCACCCTGTACCAGTACGCTCGCCTGCCCTCCCACAATCTGCACTATTGCCGTTTTATTATTCGAGTCGCTACGAAACGAAATGCTAATTAAAACTTCCGCCCTGTTGTTGCTGCGCGACACTCGGAAATACTTGCGGATTATATTTTGGCGAGTGCCTAGCTAATTAGCGATTTTAATTAAAAAATTATCCGATAATTATTAAGATAAAAAGTACCCGAAACTGGCGTGCGTGCATGCAATGAATGTTGATGGAACGAAATAGGTCTGATCGTGGCAAGTGGTAAACCCTGGGGCCGGTTTCACAGAACTATATTTCTTTCGTCAATCTTTTTTCCTATTCTGGACACTCTTCCTATGTCCAAATTATCAATACCAAAGCATCCATTCTCTAATAAAAAAGAGTTCTTTTCCATTTTTTTTTCAAGGCCATGGGTTATTTTAAGAGCCGACGCCGAGTATTTCGTCTTAGACGTCTTTCGTTAATTCTAAAGAGGTAAAAGAAGAATCTGCGTCTACAAAACTTCAAGTTTTTTTTTTGTTATAAATAAATAAATAATAAATTTATAAGTACCTGAAAGCAAAGTAAATACGTCATCAATTTGATCGTAAAAATAACTTAAAAGCTCTATGTAAATATGACATATTTAAATATATTTTAAACATGACAGTTCTTTCAAACAAATGTCAAAAATAAAATATCGGCTTATCTTTGATATAGTAAAGTAAAAAAGTAGTAAAAAGTTCTTTATTAATAAAAAAGGTTACATATACAAACAGTTTACTGTGGTCGCCACGCTAGGTCTAGCCTGTGTTGTGGAAACCTTCGTATATGTTAACATAAAGAAGATTGGCGCATGTGTACAAAACATAATAGGCAAAATTTGAAAGAACTTGTTTAGAACTTAAGAATGTACCTAGGTACAGGTAATAACCTAAATAAGTATGTAGTTAGTTAACAATAATAGAAACAGTTCTATAAATTAGACAGGAGATTAGATATTTCTATTAACAGCAAAATGCGTCCTAACTGAGAGTCGTAAGTTTCTGTTTAACTTAAACATGGATGGTTAATTAAACAGGTGTTAAAATTAGATTCCACGATAAAATACAATTTTCAGCTAAGAGAAAAAGGTATGAGTTGCTCATAATTATAGCTCTACCATTTATGAAAAAGACAGATACTGAAATTACATGTTTAGCTTAAAGAACATGAAAGTAAAAAACTATGCTAACAATAACAATAACTTATATGTAAGATCAGTCTTTTCTTTGAATTATTTTACCCTGGACTATGACAAGAGAGTTTACAGTCCTATCCATAAAGACACAAGTCCCCAAAACACTCCCAGGAGAACACAAAGGGCTTTAGGAAGGGGAAGCCTTTACCACAGACCACTCAAGTCACCCCCAAGGACTGCCCGAGCTGAATCATGCCTCTACGAATACTCTGTTAATATAATAACTAACCAACAACATAGGTAGGAACATATTAGATATAGATACGTACCTATATACTACACAGATAAGATGTTGAATATACCTACATAGAATATGTAAATAGAATAATAATAGATAGATTATTATATTATATACTAACACACTGTTTAAATGATTACTATGTACGAGTAAAAGGACAAGAAAAAAGTTCTTCGGTATTTGAATAATCTAATTCAATTAGCAGTAGTTTTAGTTTTGACTTTGCGATAGTAGAGGGGAAACCCAGGAAATTGCAAATTTTTGAGATTTTATTAAAAAGAAAAGGTTGTTGATAAAAAGGAAATCGGTTGGCGAATTTACACTTAGTTGCTGCGACTGGCAGACGGGGAACACGTCTTGTCATTAGAAAATTATAGTCTGGGTGGGAGAGGAAAGTTTTATAAGCAGTGAGAACTGATTTAAGAATAAAGTGTTGACGTATGGTTAGCACATTTGATTCTGAATAGAGCTGAGAAGTTGGATATCGAAAAGGCTTTTTATGAAGAACTTTTAGAATTGACCGCTGAGCTCTCTCTAATTCTATAAGATATGTTTTGGGAGCCCCACCCCAGGATAATATGCCATAGGTTAAGATGGATTCACAAAAAGAAGTGTAAATTACAGTTCTGATACTTTTATCACTGATGTTTCGAAATTCTTTCATAAGAGGAATAAGTTTTCTAGCTCTGGTTGACAAGAAAGATATATGTGAGCTGAAGTTTAGATTCTCATCTATAAGGATGCCTAAATATTTAATGCTATTAACTCTTTCAATAGTATCACTACAATAACAGTCTTTACTGCCATTCAAATTTTCTGTACATGTATGTAGTTTTAAGGAGGTTATATCAGAAGGGGGAGCTGATGCTTTGGACTTATGAAAACAGATAAATTTGGTTTTCGATAAATTTAGTGTTAATAGATTATTACTTAGCCATTTACTAATTATACTAAGCCCACTTTCAGCTCTTGAGATTACTGATTCCCAAGAAGAGTCTGTAAAAATTAATGCTGTGTCATCTGCGTAACAAAAAATATTAGAGTTTAAGGAAGTGTTGAGATCTGTATTAATATCATTTAAATAGGCTGTGAAGAGGGAGGGTCCGAGGATACTTCCCTGTGGGACTCCAAAAGTAATTTGTTCTGTGTTACTTTTAACATTCTCTATTTTGACTATCTGTTGTCGGTTGGTAAGGTAACTTTGGAACCAGCTGAGGGGTACTCCTCTGATACCCAGCCTCTGAAGCTTTTCCAATAAGATTTGGACCGAAACGGTATCAAAAGCCTTGGCAAGGTCAAGGAAGATTCCTAAGCAGTATTTGCCACTGTCAATGTGTGACGCAGTGCAGTTTACAAGGCCTGACACTGCATCATCTGTAGACTTGCCATGTCTAAACCCATATTGGAAAGGTGATAATAGATTATGAGACTCAAGGTAAGTGGTAAGTCTTTTATTAACAATTTTTTCTAGTAATTTGGAGAAAACGCTTAATAGAGATATTGGCCTGTAGTTACTAGGAGTTAGCTTACAACCAGCTTTATGAATTGGACTAACGGCTGACAGTTTCCAGCAACTAGGAAAAATGCCAGAATAGAGACTGAGATTAAATATGTGGTTTAACGGGGCAGAGATTGAATCTTTACAATGCTTTATTAGGGAGTTTCCAATACCATCTATGCCTGGCGCGCTAGTGGGTTCTAATTTGGCGATAAATTGTTTTATCTCAGTAACATCCGTTGGTTGCAAGAAAAAGGAGTGATGTGTACTAGGGGTCTTAAGTTCTGTTACTAAAACTGCCTCTGATTTGTTTAATCTTGAAAGTGTGGCTTGTGCTAAACTAGGACCAACGGAAGTGAAATAAGCATTTACTTTATTTAGGGAATCTTCAGCAGTGGCTTCAATATTAAGTAGGTCATTTGCTCCTGTTTTTTTATTTGCAATTTCTCTAATAGATTTTATAGTTTGCCATAATTTTTTGGAATTTCCTTTACTATCATTAATTTTTTTATTAATATATTCATTTTTTACTTTTTTAAGCAAGTTGTTACAAAAATTTCTATAACGGGTATAAATAAGCTTTAGAATGGGGTTATGATTACTATTTTGGAATTTTTTATGTAGTCTATCTCTTTGTCTCATGCACTTTAGGAGGCCAGCAGTAATCCAGGGCTTGATAGTTCGCTTTGAGCTGCTGATTTGTTTAATTTCTGTATTGGTTTGTAGAATATTCGTAACTTTGGATGTGAATTGTAGAGCAGCTTGGTTGACATCATCCAGGACATACAAAAAACGCCAATCTGTTTCTACCAGTTCTTGGTTTACTTCTGCATAGAGCACTTTTTTGTATGTCCTGGGAGTGTGCTGCCGGGGAGAGCATTTATCTAAACAGAGCAAGGTTATGTCATGGTCAGTGATTGAGGATTTGCAGATAATAGATTCCACGGTATTTTTACTACGGGCAAAAATATGATCAAGACATGCATTGAACCTGGTGGGTTTATCTATAGCAGCTGTAAACCCGTGTTCTGCCAACATACATTGATACTCAGAGCTATGCGGAGTGTAGCTAAGGATGTCAATGTTAATATCCCCTGCTATTATAAAATGGTTGTGATTATTGTTAGCAGTTAAGAGTTGATCAAGAGAGGCAATGAAATTGTTAGGATTATCAAAAGATGGGGACCTGTAAATTGCGGCTACACAAATATTGTCAGGAAGATTTATTAGTAGGCATTGAGCATCATCAATAGATGGTTCAGAAACCCTCACATTGTGTTCTACCCTTGTATACACCACTACACCTCCTGCTTTATTGATAAATTTTTTTGTGTGATGTGAAGAGTAACCAGGAATATTTTTAATAATGGATAAGTTATTTATCCAGCACTCAGTTAGAACAATAATATCAAAGCAGATATCAAGCCGCTGGAGGCCTACAGTGAGGTTATCAAAATTATGGCTGAGACTACGTATATTAAGATTGAGTATCTTAAAATTGTGTTGGTTTTTGAATGAAAACACATTCCTGCATAACTCTAAGTCATTTATCACATGACAGTTGATCGACAAACAGTTGTCTATGTCATCATGTACCAAGCTATCCATTTGTAGGCCGGAACATTGAAAGGTCTAAAATGTTTTTGGAATAGCCATGTGACAAAGGTTTGTGTGATTTGGCAGGGAATATTTGTGTGTTAATAGTCCTAAGTTTTTGAAAGAGTGTTTTGTAAGTGTGTGTAAAGGAACTGTGATAGAGATAAATAATGAGGAGGCAAAATTTTACTGTAATTTTTGTCATAAAAAAAGAATAATATATATAATAATACTTATGTAGACATGTTAGTTTACATTCAGAGAGTGACGGAAGAGCGATAGTGTTAAAGAACAATTTTAAATTGTTTGTAGATAAATAAGAGATATATCTCGCTATGCAAGACATGGTTTTGTGTGAGTTAACGATAACTAGTAGCATTGAAACTAATTGTAACCTTAAGAGTAGGTAAGGGAGATCAAACACATTCAAGTAATGTTTTAAATTAGTCACCGGGTATCTTTGGTCCAACTTGCTTATCCAGATCATTGCAGGAGAGAATAGGGATCCCTGGCTTTCCAACTTCTTTGCGCACGAAGATTGAGCCGTTGTTGACCCAGCAGAATATAGGAAACGGGCATCAAACACGTCCAAGAAGAACCAACAATACACAAAGTTCTACGATCTTCACTCTACTCTATATCTTCTCTTTACCAATAATACAAAGGAAAAGCTTGATCTCTAGTTGTGTGTACTAGGACAAGAGTCAGCCAATGGGTTCGCAAGTAGCATGAAGCTCGCTGAACACGTAATGGCCGGGACAAGTGCGATTCAACCCGTGCATGCCTTCCACCTCATTTGGTCGCGATAGCCCTACAGCGGTTGGATTGGATAGGTATCTTGTTTGCAAATCGGGGTGTTTGTTGTGAATTGAGCTTCAGAAACTCTTTGAGTTGGACGTACATAACTGCTAGTAGGCAAGCATTTCTACTGATAATCAGAGTTCACTTATTAATTACTAACCCCTAACTTCTAGGGAACATTTTTACTTCACTTTTGAAGTAATTACTTTATGACACTTAAACTTGGCGGCGCACTTTTTGTGAATAGTGAACGAAACCAAACATATTATATTCAGATATACACGACGACGGCAAAGTATACGTTGACGCTATATCAGATATAATCGGCTTCAGTTGGTGGGTGTCGCTCATAGAATCATATACATAATCGAAATTTTGATGACGTTTGGAACGTCATCAAAATTTAGAAAAATACATTTGTTTTTGAAAACTTGTAAGTTTTATGTTTTCACAAACAACAATACAGCCTATATTTGCCCAACTGTGGGGCATAGGCCTTCTCACAGAGAGAGAGAGTATGGGCTTAATCACCACGCGTGCCCACTGCGGATTGGCGATTTCAAGCGCTAAGGTATGTGAACACCTCAGACACTAAGGTTTGCTCACGATGTTTTCCTTTACAGTTAGTGAGTGGTATTGCTACTATAACTTCACAAATGTACCTAACTTAGAAAACAAACTCATTGTTAAAATAAAAGTGAATGAGAAGCCGGCGTTATCGTCGGCTCGTCATAAGCACACGCCTAGTATCTTCAAGTACAAATTTCTCTCCAGAGATAGAAGATTAACCTCCGGTTTCTCGTACGCAAATAGTCTGTTAATCTACTGTTAAAGGCTGTCAGTTGTTTTTTTTCTATGCACTTTCGCCTATTGACAGCTATTAACAGTAGATTAACACTTTGTTACTGTACTAGAACACGGGAATAAGAACAAGATAATCTGATTGTAAACATACTAAGGTATTTAGCTTTATGAATCTCGATAATCTGCAAACTACATAGTAAGGTATTTAGCTTTATGAATCTCAGTCCTTTTTGCTTCAATATAAAACAAGGCTTTCCATGTGATTGCATTGCATTGTGTGTTACAAGTTACTATTACAACAATTTTAATATGAAAATACCCGCTCATTATTGCGGACACGTGCGTCAGGCAGATATAGGTAATTGAATCCTGGAAGGGTCAGAGCTGACCCAGCCGAGGTCCACGACCTCGTTAACGACTCTCGCCGCCGATCATGTGGCTGTTGGCCTGGACATGCGTGATGTCATTATCAGTACACTCCGGCACACCGCAGTCAGAGGAAAGCCGCGTTTTTACGATGTTATTACGCTCGGACAGAGTGAGTCATCTTAGTAACTATATTTTATTTTATTAATTTTACAAAGTCCACAGGACAAAATTACAACAGACAGTGAACCGTAGTAGACTCGGATGGTGGTATACACACATCTTAGTGATTTCAGATTTTTGCTTCAGTTTGTAGGCGTTTTGTTGCCAAAATGATCGTGCTAAAAAATAATCAAAACTACTTAGTCAACTAGCAGAACACGGTTCGAGTGGTCCATTTTCATGAGAGTGGCATATTTTGTACTAAGGTCACCGGTGAACACGATACAAGTCTTAAATAATAATATTAGTAGGTAGCTAAAGTAGGTCACTCGCGGCTCAATTTTTAGGGTTCCGTACCCAAAGGGTGCCAAACGGGACCCTATTACTAAGACTTCACTGTCCGTCTGTCTGTCTGGCTTTCATCTTATGAACCGCGGTAACTAGGCTGTTGAAATTTTCACAGATGATTTATTTCTGTTGCCGCTGTAACAAAACATACTAAAAACAGACAAATAAAATCAATATTTAAGGGGGGCTCCCACACAACAAACGTAATTTTTTTGCCGTTTTTGCTCGATATTAATAACAGCAACAGTTAGACGCTTGACATATTCACAGGATCTTTATTTATATATTAGCCTCAAAGATAAATAATTAAAATAAAATAAATGTTTAAGGGGGCTCCCATGCAACAAACGTGACTTTTTGCCATTTTTTTCTCGATCTTTGTGTCTAACTTTGTATAGATCGTGGTACGGAATCCTTCGTGCGCGAGTCCGACTCGCAGTTTTCCGGTTTTTTTTAGTTTGAGTTTTCTATCTATCTTATTAGCCATAAGAAGAGCCGCTTTCACAATGTTACTTACTATGTTTACTTAGAATTTGTTTGTAAGCCAGTAATTTTAGCACTGTTTGACACATTGTCGTATCCTAAGTTGCCTTGACTTTTTCGGTGGTTCAATATCTACAGGCAGAAAGACAGAAAGAATTTTACTTAATTTTGGAAACGCGCATTTCCTGAAACACCTTAATCAGAGTTTGTGTTTTAACTTTTTACAACTTTGGCCCTAAGAGATTTTTCTCAAATTTATATTTTTTGAAATATCTGAAATATAGTTTTATTAAATTCGCGCTTTACGCGTTTCACCAATGCCGCAGTCCGTAACTCATTGTCTAAGATAGAAAAAATGTCCATTCAATTTGACACATACCTATGGATTTAATAACCTACCAAATACCCACAGATATCTCATTATATGCTCTGAGCAAATACCATTAGGGCCCGTACACACAAAATTGCGATGCAACGTCGCACCGTAAAAATCTGCGAACTTGCGAATTGATTCGCATCGGCGTTCATAATAGTAAGAAACGGATGAACTCAAAATCTTCTTTGTTTATTTTTCCTGTATCTTCTTAACAATAACAGAAGTGAGAACATACTTTTACGATCCATGTCACGACCTAGTTTACAAATATGTTCAGTACGGTTGACAGTCGTCGAAGGAATAGTCACCCGAATCGTGAAAGGGAGATGCCTTGCCGGCCTTGCCGCACGAAATCGCATCGCGCCGATTCTCAGTTTTGTGTACGGAGCCTTACTGGAAAGCAGAAAAAGCATTAACCACAAAAACTTTAAAAATGCAAACTTTATTTACAAGAAATTTTCAAAAGGCCTATAACAAAACTTGTAGGTAAATGACGGATTTTAATCGACATGTTTCAGAAATAGTGCATTTCAGCGCAGGGTAATGACCCGGTATATTTTTTAAAACCTAACTTAACGACCTTTTTTACGACAACGCGAATAAACCGCAAGTTATTATAGCATAAGAAGTGAAAACTGTCAATCATGGAGAGAGAAAGGTATTTTTTATCTACGCTGTGAGTTGCAGATTTGTTAACAATAAACCCGATATAATTACATTAATCGAACTTCACTTACGGCGAAGGAAAACGTCGTGAGGAAACCTGAGTGTCTGAGATGTTTGCATACTTCAGCGCTTAAAATTGTCAATCCGAGCTGGGCACGCGTGGTAATTAAGCCCATACTCTCTCTGAGAGAAGGCCAGAGACTGGGATGGGAGGAAGGCAGTGAGACGTATATCGGCTAAATAAAAAAAACGAACTTATGTTTGGTTCGATTCGTCATTATCAGCTCACTGCTGGGTATAGGCCTTTTCCCCAAATGCCATGTCTCACGGTCCCTTGCCATCCGCATCCACGGACCTTCCGCCGACTCAACGATATCATCCGGCCGTTGGGCTGCTGGTCTGGCTCGATTAATGTAAACATATCGATTTTAACGTCTAGACGAACTAGGACAGGTTGGATTTGTTCCAGCCTACCACTACCAGTAGGTGATCTCGACGCTAATTTAGCCAATTTGCGTTACAATGAGGTGAGATTGTTGAGACTTTTTTGATAATGAAGCCAAAATATGCTGCCAGTTTCCGATGACATTTCTTTTAAGTAAAACGTTTTAATCAATCAATGAATCAGTCCGTACTCGTCCACTGCTAGACGAATGCCTCCCCAACGTAAGTCATTTCGACTTACTAAATCGAAGTGACGTCTTTGACAAAGTATAAACGATTACTGAGTCGTTATTTTTGACTTATTGCACAATTTTGAACACAACAGCGTCGAAAATAGAAAGAGTCACCGAGGAAGCAATTTTAAAGTCAAATAACGACTCTTTTAGAGGCTTACAGAACAGCAAAGATAAAGTTACAAGCCCGTCCAACAATGTTGTGTTTTGAGTACCGAAAATGAAGATGCTAATAAAATAAGCCTTATCAAAATAATACGCCTACATTCATCGCCCTTTTCAAGTATCCGGTACAATATCCCCTAAAAGGTGGACGAATGGGTCACTGTTTCCAGACAATAGAGGTCAAATTCGCATAACAACTCCTTTGTCTTTTAAAGACAATATCTCAATATCACTTGATATTGCGATCTTGGTTATTCTTTTCTCGGCTAAAGTTGGCGCTGAAAGAAATAATTCTATTGAAACAATTGGGATAACTGTGCTGCCTTTGACTGCTTCATTTGCCGAATGAAGAAGACGTCTTTTTTCTCTTTTCGTAAATACAATATTCGGCTACAAAAATATCGGGACAGTCATAGCTCCGCAGTCATGTCGATCTATCAACGTTGTGTTCCATATCATCATCATCATTCAGCCACAAGAAATCCACTGTTGGACATAGGCCACCTCCATGGATTTCCAAAAAGACCGGTTGGAAGCGGCTTGCATCCAGCGTCTTCCAGCCACTTGGATGAGGTCTTCTGTCCATCTTGTAGCTGGGCGTACTGCGCTGCGCTGTGTTTACTGCAGACTAATTAGAATGAAGGGTATCTTTTACCTAGCATTAGGAGAATCATGAAAAGATTTTTTATTTATACATTTTTCATTAATCCACTTTGCACATATTTTTACAGGTCTTATGCGTAAATCATGCAATAGAGAAAATAACCAAATACAAAGATAAATTAAAGTAAAAGAAAAATGTATCAAAAACATCTAGCATGCCTAGAAGTAGCGCAAAGATTATTAAAAATGAGTTTAATCTGCTCTATAAGTAGGCACACGATGTTGGCCTATCAATTTATTGTCAAAAAGAATAAGAAGAAGAATAACAAATTTATTGTGTTACGATTTATACATGTTTTGGATACGTTTGAAACAAAGCTAATGCATAATAATATACATTCTCCATACATAAAAACTAGTTTAATCCCCTATGTCGTATATTTTTCTTAAAATAAACAGTTTAGATTTTAATTTAAAAAATTGTTGTATGCACATGCGCAATTGTAGTCACTTGTTAAATGTCCGATTCGATTACATGTATCCGAATTGTTATACGAATACGCATTCATGTTTTAATCGACTTAGTCGATAATTACCTACTTTCGGTTCGCTTATTGCAAATAATGCGTGGAAATTAAAACTAAGTAGTACTAAGGCAGAACTTTTTATTTGAAAAATTCAATAAACTTTCAAAAACAGAGGAACCACTAATTTTTGCCGCGTTAGTGTTTTTTTTTAATAGCTATATCCAGCTTTCTACCGCAAGGTAGTTCGAAATATAATTAAAACCTTTGATAAGTTAACTCCTTAGTTGTCATTGTTCAGAGAAAAAGATCGTTCCATTTTTAAATAACACGGCAGATATGAGTTTAGTATGTAATTTATTTGGCCGCAAAACACGACAATTATGAATTTTCATAGAACTTTTTCCGGCCGCTGCTCGCGTGTAATTGGCCAGTAGAGCAATTTCGATTTATCTCGAAGAAGGTTGTCGAAATAATAGCCAAATGTCAAAGCATGTTTGAGAAATAATACATTATTATATTCTTTTTTTTTGTTGCACTAACCCGTGTTGAGGAAAATTTTAAAAACCTAATTAGGGGCTAAAAATTCCACCCATGCCGAGACGTAGCCAGAGGTCGCGGGTTCAAGTGCCGGCATGGGTGGAAGTTTTAGCCTCTATTTAGGTTTTTAAAATAATACATTATTACCCCTTCAGTCCTGACCTTGAAAACAGCAATGATTTTCGATTGTTATTTTCAAGGTCAGGACTTAGGAGGATGAGTGAAACGAAACATTAGGCACGAATCGACACCATCATATGCCATCCGCTGGCATACAACCATACAACAAAGACTTCTGCCACGAATGACCCCAATGTCCATAGCTACTGCAAGCGGGGACAAGTGGGAATATTTATAATTGGCAGTGACGTCTTGAAATTCAAACATTACTGTGAAAACGAATGAAGAATACGCCTTGCGGTGAAGGTCGCCTTGGCTCTGATAAAATTATGGTACTAACAAACAAGGTATTCTTTCTCTATCATTCTACCACAATTTTTAAGCTACTAATATATACAATTCCAATCCAATCCATCAGCCCACGTTTGGCCACTGTTGTACTTACGCCAGAAATAGGATGAATGAAAATAAAACATAAAAAACATAAAAACATAAAAATTTACATACAGGAACATACATTGCTTCTGGCCCCACACTAGGATACCCTGTGTCGTGGGAACCAGAATCAACGACATCACAAACATGTAAACATGTAAATGAAAAGAATGAAAAAACTTCATTACAAAACAGGGTTACAATGATGGTTACTGACTCCCAAACCAGGCTATGGGTAGCCAGGCTTCTTTCAAATTAGTTCATTGGTAAGAATTATATACTTTTTAAAGTGTAAACTTCTTCAGGCGCCCTTTTTCTGTACAGTGAACGCAAGTAAGGTGTCACGCTTGGGTTAGTGGCCCTAAAACGGTTATACTGGACTCCTACTGGAGCTTTATGAAACGGAACCCAGGTAGTCCGGATTTCTCTTGCACTGGGTACGGAAAACATCAGCGTTCGGAGGGTGGAAGTTATGGGAAGATAAATTTGAAGGAGTAGGAAAGAGGACCGAATGGCTAAGGAAGCAGTTTGCGAGGTAGTTAAATCGAGGTCCGTTGCGATCCAGACGTTTTTCTTTTCATGTCAAGTTTGTTTACTGTTAAGACTAATCAAATCTTGCGACTTAAAACTTGCACTTTCACGAATAGAGCCTCCACGAACTTGGTACGTACGTCACATATACATGTACGTCTAGCGCGCCCTGGAAAAAAATCAATCAATCATCTACCTAATTGGCGAATCCTTTCAGTCCGATGGCGAACCTCTTTTTCCACCGATACGCTAAGAAGACATGTAATTCTGATTCCGGATACCATTTCTTTTTGAAAGTGTAATTTATTTCTTCAAAGAGAACACCACCTTCCCCCCGTCACTGTGGATAAAATCTCTTTAGGGGTATATCGTCGAGTGATTGACGAGGACCGCTCGCGCGTGACTTCAGCGCACTCAATCATAGGGACCTGGATTTGTTTGCCAACAGATCTAGGGCCCAGTTGGAGGTGGCAGCATAGACCATACAATATAACAGAATGCCCCATAAAAAGGTTTTGAAAGTGGGTATCGATCTGACATTTATAATCGAATTTTGAGACAGCTTGGTGAAGGGTAGTTTGGATTTAAGATTCTGAGTCCAGTGAACTTTTTAAAGTGAAAATAAACATGGCCGTAAGTAAGATAAAAAAATAACAAAATTAATATCAAGATGGTATCGTACTGATGAAGGGTTATAAGTTTGACATTATTTCTTTTCCAATAAGATTCTCTTTATTTTGTGGTGTGGTGTAAAAAGAACGTTTGGGTGTAAACTGTTTCGTGCCACCTATCTATCTATACAGCCCATGAAAGACACCCACTGTTGGGCATAGGCCTCTACGCCGTCACGCCAAACTCGCCGGTTCCCTCCTAATCTTGTGCATTGCCCTCTTGCCACCTTCTTAATGTCATCAACCCATCGGGGAGGGGGCCTACCCAAAGAACGACGGCCAGTTCTCGGCCAGCACTCTGTGGCTGCATACGTTCACCGTCCGTCTTCTCGTCTAGCTATGTAGCCGGACATCTGTCCCGCCCGTCGTGTCGTCGTTCTACCTATTCAGTTTAAAGTCAGTAGAAATATTGATTAATAAAAAAATGATTTTATTGTGGTTGTTATTAGTAAAATTAAAGAGCGAGCCATTTATTTTAAGAACCGAAAGATTCATACATAAGTTATGCTTGAAAACTTTTGTTTCAAAGTTACATTACATAATCTCGTAACCCTGGTCGGGTTTGTATCTTGCAACGAAGTGAGTGTTATTGAAATAAAAAAAACCTGAGAATTGTTTCTTCAGTATCGATAATTAAACGAGTTTTTTGAATATTTTCTACAACCTCGGTGCTTGACGCGGGTTTATGTGAATGAAAATTTAAAAAAATATGCATTAAAGTAAAAAATGTACTTTTTGCGTTATTTCATTAATATACTGGACCCCGTTACACTTTCTGAAAATTGCCTGTCCCTTCCCTCATCACATTGACCTCATAATTAAGGCCTACCCACGTTACAACGGGCCGGCGACGTGCGGGCGGCATGATTTCAATCTAAAATAACCCTTAAATATTTACAAACTTAGACTTGTGTCTTTTCGTCGGCTGCACATGGCCGGGCTTTTTTAGGCTAGTCTCTACTCGATTTAGGAATTTTGCATCAACTCCTTGCCTATTATGTTTTATAAAGGCTTTTTGCGCAGCGTCTCTAACCTTAAAAGTAATTAAGGATTACTTTAATTAGTACCGGCCCGGAGTACAATGGGGTTTTAAGAGCCCTGAATCGGCGGTGAATGCGTTCTATGAAGCCATTGAGGAGGCCCTTAAGGAAGACTAGTCCAACTGCTTTGTACAATGGTTTCAGCAAATACAAAAATGCATTGATTGCAAGGGAATATACTTTGAAAAACAATGAATGTACCGTAAGTCTAGCATTATTTATCAGAATCCAGAAACGTTCAGTATGCCAGAAGTAAGTACAACACGAAACCCGAGGGATAATATCAAACAATAACTCTGCAAACATTTCACTAGTTATGTACGTATTTGCTGACAGGGTAAATATCGATACGCAAACTACATTTGTTAATAACTGATTGAAGCCGAATTTATAACTATACGTAGCGCGTGTATGCGACACATATTAATTCTAGCTACTGAAACAGTTAGAATGATTAATTTTCATATAAAGTTTTAGTGCAAAAGAAATTTGTAATTTTTTGTGCATATCTCAATTTTTTATGTAGTCTTTATATCGCAGCATGCCCACTTTAATTACATACATACATACACTCACGCCTGTATCCCAGAGGGGTAGGCAGAGACCAGGGACTGCCACTTGCTACGATTATGACAGATCACTTTCGCTTCTTAAGAAAATACGTAGTAATTGGCATTGTATTACTGATTGTATTGAAAAATAATTAAAGTTACTAAGTGCTATAGTCGGCATCGTGCTATCAAACCGACTTGTGGCACCAGATATTCGGATGTGTTTGCGGTTTTGGTAAGAACATTTATTATACACTACTTGGTTAGTCAATTCTACAATATTCTGCATGTCTTAGGTGAACTTTACGACATTTGCTTACCCCCAGTACGTTTCCGCTGCAACGCGACGTTGTTTAGCAAGCTAGTTAAACCGTGACTAATAAATTATGACTGTTACTGCAAATTGTGGGCCATTACGTGTGGTGCTGTTACTGTTACTTTTTCCCGCTTTGTTCGTAATATACTCGTACCTGTGCTTAACTTTAAGCGAGCGGTGGTAGCCTAGTGGGTAGAACATTGGACTCTGAAGCGAGAGACTCAGGTTCGATTCCCAGTGCGGGCATGTACCTATTGAGCGTGGCTTGTGGACTGTATTTGGTTGGTAACTTGGTGGGCACAAAATCAGAAGCACTCGTGGTTAATTGGCTTTTTATTTAAGTGCAGAAAAGAACACTATACATGTATTGCACAACCAGAATTTGACATCTTGTTCGACGGAAACGGAAATCGTGTATCTCTTGTTGGTGTTGCCAACACCTATGACTTTGTTTTCTAAGTTATGTACATTTGTGAAGTTATAGTAGCAATACCACTCGCCAACTGTGAAGGAAAACATCGTGAGGAAACCTGAGTGTTTGAAATGTTCACATACCTCAGCGCTTGCAATCGCCAATCCGGGGTGGGCACGCGTGGTGATTAAGCCCATACTCTCTCCATGAGAGAAGGTCTGTGCCCTACGGTGGGACGTATATAGGCTGCTTATGTAACTTTAAGTTGAAGACTTTCAAAATCATTGGTTTGGATATGCGGAAGATGGCGGGAGAAAGAAAGAAAACCTTTTTTATATGGTCACTCGACCCCAGTCACGCCTGACCCTAAACGAAGTGGGGTCTAAGATGTTACGTGTTTACCTGTTAAATCACGGTTAACTTTATGTCTCTGGAAATACATTCCACATAAATAGAGTGTACAAAAAAACAAACAAAGTACATGCAAGGAAAGAAAGCAGTGGAGAAAAGAATATATGAGGTGTATAGAATCAAAGACAGCTGGGTACCACACAATAATGTAGTGAAGGATTGACGAAAGAAATATATCAAGCGAATGTAGGTAAACGAATCGATAAAGGACGTACTAGCTGGACATAAGTCGACCAAATAGGGGATGTGCTGGCGAAGGACGAGATAAAAAGTACCCGAGACGAATGTCGTTGGAGCTAAAGAGGTTCGTCAGAATCGTAGATACCCGAATTAATAAAGTCCTACTCGTAAATACGAACTACTTTTACAATGATGACAACTTCAAAACAGCAAACAATTACTACATGTTAATTACTAAAGTAATAAACATGCCATTAAAACATAACTTGTAAAAAAACCAAGTCTTGCAACTCAGTTCTTCTACCGTAAGAAGTGAAATCCATGTAATACCAGGTCGGTAAATTTATTTAGTCCCTACTTAAAGGTCCTTCCGTCCTAAGTTATTACTTAATTAGCTAATCTAACAACATCTCACAGTGACCAAATCAATATTAAAAATCTTTTATGTTTTAAATAAATAGATTGGCTTGGCCATCGCATGAAAATACAATGTATCTCACAAGTAATACACATTATATTAAATTAGATGGTTTAGATACCATTAAGGCACCTCATTTCTTTTTGTAGATAGTCCTACGTTTTTTCCTTGATCATTTTACAAGTTACCTTTGAACATAATTATATCTAGGTACCTATCTACACCCATTATATTATACATGTACAGGCACATTTGATTCATTCACTGCAAATGCAACTTTTTAATCCTCTATATTTATTTATGCAGTTGGTGTATCAAGAAAACTGGACCAAAATTGCAAAATAATTTAGTTTTTCCTTGATTAATACACTAATTAGTAATTGTATTATAAATTTAAAGCTTCTATGTCTGCTAAAAGTGCCTTAGAGTGCCTCAGTCAGTGAGTGAGTGACAAAATTAAGAAAATTTGACTAGTTATAATTCTTAAACTACTGGTTCAAATTGAATGAGATTTGAAATATACAGTGTTTAAACAACGTCTGCTTGGATACTGAAAATTAAGGCTTCTAGTTTAATCTACAACGAAATTGTATTGGGTCGAAAATGGTGTGAACTGCTTCGAAAATGGTGTGAACTGCTTCGAAAAAAGGATGGTACGGCCGCCGGCCGTGCCGCTTTTTTGCTCGACTCGGCGGAGGAACTGCTGGGCCCTCAGATATTAACTACCATACAACACAATCACTAGTCCTGGTCCCAAAGGATACCCAGTGCTATCGTAACTAGGCAAGGACATCACAATTATGGAAATACACCCAGATTCAGGCCATTTGTACAAATGTACGGCGGGCCCCAGTGGGAATTCAACCCACGACCTCCGGAATGGTAATCAGGCGTGATACCGCTAGACCAACGAGGCAGTCATAAAACTACATATTACACATGGAATAGCTGGTATTTATATTTTTCGATTTCAATGTTGATTTTAATAATTGTATTTGTTAATTGATTGTTTTTGATAACTTTATTGTCCGTATTGTTGAGTAAGTAGTACTCCCCATTTTGCGATGCTTAGAGTATGTTTTTGCTTTATGTTGAAATTTATTCATTTATATGTAGTCTTTTCCGTTTTGAATTATTAGTATTTTGTGAAGGTAATACAATTCTTTTCAAATAGTTATTAGGATTTTGTTTCACTCCGTATAAAGCTGTGGAGTCACGGCATACTTTTCTATTCTAGTACTATTATTGGCATAAAAACTATTTCTATTTCATTTGAAATTCAACGGGCTCTCTTTTCATTAGGAGCATTGAAATTTAAACGACCAGCATATGAATAGAATCACTGGATTAGCCCGCAGATATAAGAAATTGCATGAAATATTCTCTGTAAAATTAAATACTAGACTGACGGTAGTCTCAAATTTAATTTCTCTATGAAATCAAATAAGAGACTGACTGGTGGTTTATGTTCTGCTGTGTGCTATTAAGTAGGTACAATGGCAGCTTTTTGATGAATCGTCTCGCGGCGTACCGCAGGCTTTAACTTTGTACCTGTAATATTCTTTCACATGAATCTACAACTCTATATCCCATTAATAAAGCTACATCTTCTAACTAGAAGATCAAAGGGTAATAATCTCTCAGTACTACGCAATATAGATATATAGATATGTCACATGAATATTTCATGACTCTAGAATACTAGAATCGAAAGGTTACTTTTGGTTAATTGTGTTCAATAAAGCAAGATGTTGCTTTTTATATAATGCAATCCAGGTTGTGAAAATAGTCGAAAATGACAATTAAGGTTCCTTGTGTAGAAAGGAAGATAAAATATATTTAGGAACAAACCCAAATAACGAACTTCAGCATCAGCCATTTGACGCCCACTGCAGGACATAGGCCTCCTTCGTGGTTTTTTATAACCATGAGGGGTTTTGCCATAATCGCCACGCTTGGCAGGCGGGTTGGCGATCGCAGTATGCGGTTGGAATCTCAGGAAGACGGTGCTGCCCGTCTCCTGGTAATTGATTTCCTTAGTCAGCTTTTACGACATCCACGGAAGGAAATGGAGTGACGCTATTCTTAATCCGGCGCCATACGGCGAATAACGAACTTAGCTAAGCTAAAATCAATCTCTAGGAATTCAGACGACAAATATTATAGAATCTAACAAGGACTCATTTAAAGGCACTTTAAAAATACTGAGTAAAAATTCTATCTCTAGTTAGGACAATTTTAAATAATAAATGTCCTTCCTTTATTTCAATGACGGCTGAATGCGACGTTAATGAAAATTTAAATTTGGAATCAATTAATCAAGTCTGAGTGGCTTTTCGCCCGAAATAAGTATGAACTGGTAGTAGGTACGGAAGGTCAAATTCGGCTTCATTTTAAAGCGGCGATTTGGTAAATAACAGGTGTAAGAAATTAGATTGTTCGAAATGCGACAACGGCTGTGGAAGCATAAACTGTCGAGGGTGGATGCTGGTTAACTTCATGAAACTCCAGGTACTTAATAAACTTTTGGAAAAACGGCTCCAAAAAATTGGGCCTGGCAAAGCCAATGTAGTAGAACAAAGAACGAAATCGACTTCATCGTGTCTGATGAAATCGATTTCCTTCTTTGTTCTACTACCGTGGTATTTATTAATAGATATTTCCACGGTATTTATTAATAGATATTTCCATGATCAATTAATTTAATATTCTCTATTAACTTTAATCTCAAAGGCAACCTTTGATAACCCCGAATTTTAGTTTTACTCAGCTCCAAGCCGTCGAAATCTTCTAGATATGATTTCAGTGAGATTAAAATCTCTCTAAGACAGCTTTATGATATAACTAATGCGAATGAATTTATTTTTTATTTATGTAGCTTTTATATGAATGAAAATTTGTTCACAGCAATTTTGCTTACTTGTTAAATAATCGGACTCAACTGAAATAATGTCAAATTAACATCTAGAGAACGTGACAGAGAGGCGGAGACTCTGAGACGCGAAGTATTTGTATCTGTCTATTTGTGGTCTGGGGATTGCAGCTCTAATAGATCGTCGACGAGGGTTTTAATCGATTTGTCTAGCCTACCGAAGAGCTGAGAAATTAATTCACGGCGAACTTTAACTGGCTCAGCAAAGTGCATCAGTGTTCAAGACTGTTGCCAAAGGTACTGTGAGATAGTTGTAGGATAAACAGATATCGTGACACGAATTAATTCTTGTATTATTATAAAATAATTGATATATTAATTAATAATTATTTATTACGTAAAATTATACCTTAAACCTGGGTGTTTTTAAAATTAGGTTCAAACGGCATTTAACAGGTAAACACGTACGTAACATCTTAGACCCTGTCTTTGTTTACGTGGACGGGGTCAAGGCGTGACTGGGGTCAAGTGTCAACCTGTCCTAATTAAAAAAAATCTACCCAATTTCATCGCCAATATGTTTTGGCGGTGAAATAAATAATAACAACTATTTAATTTCCAGAAACTTAAGAATTTGGTACCTAAGCTAGTAATAAGTACTAAGGCTAAGTAATAATTATAATATTAAACGACTTGTTGTAATGTGCTTGATGTTGATGAAGCTAAAGAGATCTATCAGAATCGAGGTAAATGGCTGCCTTTGATCTCTGTGTACGAGTACCCCTTCGGCATACAGGCGTGAGTTTATGTTATGTTGTTGTAGTGTTTCTTATTTATTTTCCCCACTTAGGTAAATATAATTGTGTAGTTAAATATTTGTCTTAGGTTTTACGTTGACAGTTAAATCCATTACGAATTAATTTACAGTATATTTCACTTCTACGATAAATTGATAATGTTTATTTTTGTTAAAAGGGCCTAACAATTCAATAAATATTGAAACGCCTACATCTTTGCGCCTAGCTAAAATTATAAAACGAGAGGTCCTCATTATTCCTGATTTCTTAATGTCGAAGCCTCGCCTTAATTGGCCCTCTTTAATATTATAACGAATTCACGAAAGCCTTATTTCTTCGGCTGTACAGGCAAAAGGTTAATGACCTACAATCCACAAGAAGTGAAAGGCAAATATTAATCAGGCGATACTCGAGAAATAGAGACTTCATCCGCTCCATAAGTGTAGCTGCAACTGGAGTGGTGAGGGAAGTGTGTAATTTAAGAGATAAAAAGTGTCTCTTTTCTCTTTGACTTTTTGAAGTGCAAACTTGTTAGACACACTTTGTACTCTTTTTGAACAGTGAACGAAATTGACGAAACCGCAACGCTCGAGTCGGTTACGCTGAACCGGGTATACTTGGCTCCTGTCGCTCGTTGTCATAATCATAATAAAAATAATTATAATCGTAAAACAACGTTTTTGAATAGTAATATTAGTTGTCTGTTTCGGGAAAAATAGGTTATGTGGAGAAGCATTCTCATGCCTTTCTCTGCCTTCCTTGTTAGTTTATATCTAGCTGGAGCACACAGACTTTGTAATGATTTTATCTATATAAGACTAGCTTTTACCGGAAACTTCAAAGACGTAAATGATGATTTCGTAATTTTAACTAAACCACCCTTTTTCGCCACTGAACTTCACGGTCCCAACTGAAAATCAGTTGTCCTGGTGCTGTGTTGTTTACAGCACACACCAGCGATGCATTCTGAGTTGGTGACCCTTTTTTGTTGTCACGGAGGCACAATGTTCTCATTTCTACGGTTGTGTTATTGTTATTTTTTCCTCATTTTTGTTGTCAGTATGTAAATTATGTTATTTTTTATGTTTGTACTTTTCTAAATAAATGTATTTTTTCTTTCAAATTTAGAAAGAAGTTGCTAAGTGTGAAGTATAATGCGCAAGGCCGCCGCGAGGAGCAGAATGTAAATGGTGTCTAATGAAGCCACCCTACCCCCTGAGGGCTCGGCAAACGTTTTTGATCCGTGGCGCATCTCATTTTCAACCGGCAATGGCGTCGCTATTGTTTTTTCCAACGAAAGAAATGAGTCGTTTTCACTACAGGGCAATACGACACCGATGACGTACGTTCTAATATAATTACTGATTATAAACGAATGAGTATACTGTCGTAGAAGGCGACTAAGGAAATCAATTACCTGGAGACGGGCAGCAGCGCCTTCCTGAGATTACAACCGCATACTGCAATCGCCAACCCGTCTGCCAAGCGTGGCGATTATGGAAAAACCCCTCATGGTTATGAAAAACACGAAGGAGGCCTACGTCCTGCAGTGGGCATCAAATGGCTAATGATGATGATGGTGATACTTTTGTAACCGTGGTCCCAATTAAGGTATGGATTCACATATTAAATTTTTAAATTTTTCATAGAAAATACGAAAAATGACGTAAGAATGTCCCTGTACTGTACGGTGGACTATGTCCTTTAGGATAACTAGCTTTTGGGGGCTTTAGTGCTGTATTTTGTTCTTCCAAAGTACACACTACTTGGGATTTGTTCCAGAATAATCGACTTTCAAAAGTTTTGATATAACTTGCTAGGTTGTAGCTCTGTGCTAGCTCTACTGAATTAACAATTAACTTTTATGAAAGTGCCATGAAGACTAGTATGCCATGAAAACGATTTGAAAACGACATCAATTGCATCAAAAAAGGTGACACCACTTTTTATTTTTGCAAAGAGTTAAGTTTCGAATTAGAACCAGATCAAAAAGTCAAAATATTAGTTTTTGTATAAGAAACCCTTTAATCGAATCTATTATTTATAATATCTTGCTCTCTTGACATTTTATATTTTTCAATAATTCTAAAGGTCTGAGTAATGAGGGCACGACGCTAGAAAAAAAAAACACGGACGCTCCAGTTTTTTTATATAGTTAGTTTTTGATAGAGAAACATAATGTCTAAAGAAAGTCATCATGTCAAAATCTTAAAATCATACAAAGACGTTTACAGACTTAGCAAAACGCACACATATCCCACAGAAATTCAGTGTTTAATATGACAGTTTCATTCGAAGCGCCCCGTACTACCACCAATTTTATTTTGATGTCAAAGTGAATTGGTTCTAAAATTGCTGAATATGGAAATAAAGCCGTTTGAAATATCACTGTCGGATCGGATGGTCGGCCTGAATCATTTTTATACGTACTAAACCAGTTATTTTAGTATCGTATTACCTTATCTTAAATCGGCTAAAGCAATTTTTCGGCTTATGAAGGCAACAAAATATTTGTCTTTGCTTTAACGTAAGTCTATCGAATACCTAGAGGTACCTCTAGGCGTTTTAGGTCAAGTGATTCAGGTCAACTTTGTTCCAGCCTGGACACACGCCCCACTGCAGGGCATAGGCCTTCTTTCAGAGAGAGAGAGTATGGGCTTGATTACCATGCGTGCCGAGGTATGAGTATGTCAGGATTCACCAGAAGCTCAGATTTCCTCACAGTGGTTTCCGCCACAGTAAGCGAGTGGTATTGCTACTACAATTTGTGACGTAGAAAACAAAGTCATTGACACATGGATTCGAGCACGCACAAGCTGCGCTACCACCGTTTTTAATAAAATGTTTGTGTTGCAATCAAGCATTAGTTTAATTATATGTATAAGTGGACTGTATTAATAATCATCATCATCAGCCATTTGACGCCCACTGCAGGACATAGGTCCCCTTCGTGGTCTTCATAACCGTGAGAGGTTTTGCCATAATCGCCACGCTTGGCAGGCGGGTTGGCCATCGCAGTATGCGGTTGGAATCTCAGGAAGACGCTGCTGCCTATCTCCTGCCTGATAATTGATTTCCCTAGTCGCCTTCTACGACATCCACGGAAGGAAATGGAGTGACGCTATTCTTAATCCGGCGCCACACGGTATTAATAATACAAATAGAAAACTCACTAATATAATCCTGGTCGCGGGTGAAAATGCATAGCGAAAATTAACAAAAGACAACACTAACTACTTGACATACAAATAAAATTAACCTTTTTATTATGTGCCATGCATCTTCTTGTTGTCTCGTACAATAATCACTCGGCGTAAATGCTCGCGTCGTGTCGTTTAATGTTAAGAGACTGGTAATACATTTTCGTGAAATTTACATGCCGAGCCGGGTCGTCACCGGTCGAGCGAGTCGGTGCTAAGTTTCCTTTATTGCGCGAGTTTATTGTTGAGAACGTGTTGCAGCAGCGGTTGTAGCCCAATTGCTTGCCACCTAGCTCTAGGAGGTCTATCACGAACACAGGCAACTGGGGCGAGACTATTTATCGATTTACAGATTGTGTTACACTGTGTTTAGATTTGATAGTAGTAAACGGAGAAAACTGCAAGCGGAGGACATAGGCCCTGACTGCTGTAAAACAGGTGTTTTAGGCAAAGGTTAAATCATCCTTTGTGGGACTTTGGATACGATTTTACAATAAGATCCTTCAAGATATAACAAGTTTGCCAGAGACACGATATAAAAAATTTGTAAAGCACACTTTGTGCCAAAAAGGCTAAAGATGAAAAATAACATTAAAGATTACGAGTATTTAGATAACGAACATGACTGGAATTAAAGCCAGTTCAATGCATGTGTTCTAGGTTATAGAATACTATGTAAACTCTGTTAATTAAGCACCAAATTTTAAAAGACCTACGGCCTTATTTGTAAAAACAAGATTCCTCTAAAACCAATCTAAAACTGTGTTTATTTCATCTGTGGCTACAATTTTTCATTGTAAAATCTCCACCACAGACTATTTCAATCGGCGTTTTTGAAGTGTTTTAAGGAATCGAGTTTTTATAAATCTTATTTTTTGTAAGTAAAGTTTGGAGTGTTTTTTTGTCCCTTTTTTCTCCAAAATGATCCAGATTTTGAAATGGACACCTAGTTTAAATTGTAACGTTCATGAAGTCACAGTTTCTGTGTTACTTTGAACCAAAATATTTTGATTATGATTAATCTAGCACAACAGCGGATGCAAAATTATTTTATGCATAAATCCAAACAAATAATATGTTAGCTCTTATTTTTAGTCTAGTAAAAGTATTTTATCTTCATCATCAGCCATTTGACGCCCACTGCAGGAAATAGGCCTCCCTCTTGGTTTCCCAACCTTCCATTTCCCAAGTATTTTATGCCACACGAAAATTAATTACTTACTTACTTATAGCTCCCCACGGCCGGGACTACTTCAAAGAGGAGGAAACACATACTTAGTCTGTGTAAAGGGTGTGGAGAAGCAACGGGCTATGTTAATAAGGAATATGCCGGCCGGTACATGTAGGGACCGAGAGGGTTGGTGTGACAAAAAAGAGACCTATGCCCAGCAGTGTGCTCTATTCATGGGCTGGATAGATGCCTCTACATTAGATTTGAGTGACTTTGTATCTACGAATAAGAATACCATAGACGTATTTTTTCCTACAAAATTCATACTCAAAAGTAAAGTATGAATTTTGTGGGGGATAAGTGGGGCCGTCCCCAGTCCTCTCGATTAGTCTTTATCAATGAAATGAGCGCAAGATGTGCTGCAGAGTGAATCGCTCTGTGATTGGTTCATTCTGTGCGCCTTGCGTGATGACGTGAACGTTGATGAGGCGCTAGTGCCTAAGTGACATCGGAACTGATGATTGGTTTTATACAAAAACGTCAAACCATTGACTTTATTGATTTATAACCCGTCGAAATATCTAGGTACCTCGCAAGATGGTCTGACGGTGGCAGGTGAATAGATATTTTGCTGGGTAATACTGAAATCGCTCCGATTGGTAACACAATCAAGCGGCCTTCCCACAATTAAACGTAGGGTCATTTTTTAGCGTGAGTTAGACATCAATGGTTTTTAACTATCACTGCAATGTACAGGTTAAAAACTCACAAAAAATATAAAGAATATTTGTTCTGTCCCAAAATTACGTTAAATCAGGTTTCGCTGACAATCAAAATCTAATTACAATTAATTTATCAATTGCTTTTAACATTTCCTAAAAAGTATTTTTACGAGATAACTTCAATATGACAAATGCTCCGTTGTAAAGCGTTACTCGTACTATAGCAAATTAGCAATTACGTCGCAGCTTATAAAGTCACAATTTTTGCACCACGTGACTAGAATTACTTTTTGGCAGATCATCAAAAATATTGGTTGTAGAGAAATGTTTTCACCACGAATATGAATCTCATCTCATCACGATATGTGTATTTTTGTTATAATAAATGCATATTCTTTCTATGTTCTTTTTCTTTCTAAATTATTGATATGTAATTGGGTATTTCTCCAGAAGAGGCAAAAATGGCTGACTTCGGTGGTCGTTTATTTTTTCGTCTTTTGGGAATTTTATCGATTGTTTTGGATAAAGGGCTAAAAACTATAAATCATGATATATTTTGGGTAGCCAGATTCTCGGTTATAAAACGAAATATTTAAATCACCGAAATCAGACTACACCGAAATCAGAAAACTGTACACCGGAATCAGACTACCAGCACCGAAATCAGAAAAACTAACACCGAAATCTGACTACCTGCACCGAAATCAGATTGTAAGCATCGACATCAGGAAATAATTAACTGGAATCAGAAAATGACCAGAGAATCATTTAACGTGCCAAAGTCACAATTTGATACCATTAATGTTAGGCATTGTCTAGTAATTAAAAGAGGATATAATAAATAAAAACCGGGCAGATATAATCAATCAACTTGTTTATTGTAATTCTCATACATTATTAAGATATAAAGTACCTACTTCTTTTACCTAAAATCACATTTTTTCAGTCAGTTTTTCTCATCTGTCAGTCTGTCAGCTCGTCATGCAAGCGCTAAAAATCTAACACGAATTGCGTAAGTAGGTAACTATTTCTAGCTAACTGTTCTAGAACGAAAAATAATAATCCTTCAAAAAAAAAGTGGCAAAATTTTATCAAAACTTGCAATAAAGTCAAACTATACATTTTTGTCTCAGTATAGCCTTGTTTTTATAAAGTGACTACACCAAAAACAAAAAGGAATTCGAGACACCCTTTATTTGGTTTTAACATGGTATAATTAGTTATGAAAGAGATAAATGATTTTAATAAAATTACACATACTGTGCGAATTTTATTTCCGGACTTTATTTTATTCCATTTTAACGTTTTTTTTTCATGAAAAGCGAATTTAACATTACTCAACTTCAAATGCCATAAAATGGAATAAAATAATCTACGTACCTAGGTAAAAGGTGTTTTAATAATAATCAAATAAAAATTCTACAAACAAAACTTTCCTTAAACTTAAATCAGTCTTATGAACATATTTGTTTAACATTGTCGATAACCTTATTATAAAACTTACTTAGCAAAATAGTCTTTTGGACTTATTCAACACAAAATGTTGTGTAAACATTCAAAGATATGTTTTTATTATTATTTTTTATGCTACGGTTTGTACTTGTCAATAATAGTAATTGAGATAATTAAAAAATCGACAATCATAACTTTCCATAAATTTTTTTCAGACTTAAATCAGTCTTCGGAAAATATTTATTTAACACAAAGATAAAACTTACTAAGAAAAATATATCTTTCTTAAAAATATTGTCTTTTATACTTAATTTATGAGGTAATACAAAGTACAGGTAAAGATAGCTTTACAATCTTCCCTTCCATCTTCCTTTTTAAGTAAAGCTGTCTGTCTTTTTCCTTACTGATTACTGATTATAAACGAATGAGTATACTGTCGTAGAAGGCGACTAAGGAAATCAATTACCAGGAGACGGGCAGCAGCGCCTTCCTGAGATTACAACCGCATACTGCAATCGCCAACCCGTCTGCCAAGCGTGGCGATTATGGAAAAACCCCTCATGGTTATGAAAAACACGAAGGAGGCCTACGTCCTGCAGTGGGCATCAAATGGCTAATGATGATGATGGTGATACTTTTGTAACCGTGGTCTCAATAAAGTTATGGATTCACATATTAAATTTTTAAATTTTTCATAGAAAATACGAAAAATGACGTAAGAATGTCCCTGTACTGTACGGTGGACTATGTCCTTTAGGATAACTAGCTTTTGGGGGCTTTAGTGCTGTATTTTGTTCTTCCAAAGTACACACTACTTGGGATTTGTTCCAGAATAATCGACTTTCAAAAGTTTTGATATAACTTGCTAGGTTATAGCTCTGTGCTAGCTCTACTGAATTAACAATTAACTTTTATGAAAGTGCCATGAAGACTAGTATGCCATGAAAACGATTTGAAAACGACATCAATTGCATCAAAAAAGGTGACACCACTTTTTATTTTTGCAAAGAGTTAAGTTTCGAATTAGAACCAGATCAAAAAGTCAAAATATTAGTTTTTGTATAAGAAACCCTTTAATCGAATCTATTATTTATAATATCTTGCTCTCTTGACATTTTATATTTTTCAATAATTCTAAAGGTCTGAGTAATGAGGGCACGACGCTAGAAAAAAAAAACACGGACGCTCCAGTTTTTTTATATAGTTAGTTTTTGATAGAGAAACATAATGTCTAAAGAAAGCCATCATGTCAAAATCTTAAAATCATACAAAGACGTTTACAGACTTAGCAAAACGCACACATATCCCACAGAAATTCAGTGTTTAATATGACAGTTTCATTCGAAGCGCCCCGTACTACCACCAATTTTATTTTGATGTCAAAGTGAATTGGTTCTAAAATTGCTGAATATGGAAATAAAGCCGTTTGAAATATCACTGTCGGATCGGACGGTCGGCCTGAATCATTTTTATACGTACTAAACCAGTTATTTTAGTATCGTATTACCTTATCTTAAATCGGCTAAAGCAATTTTTCGGCTTATGAAGGCAACAAAATATTTGTCTTTGCTTTAACGTAAGTCTATCGAATACCTAGAGGTACCTCTAGGCGTTTTAGGTCAAGTGATTCAGGTCAACTTTGTTCCAGCCTGGACACACGCCCCACTGCAGGGCATAGGCCTTCTTTCAGAGAGAGAGTATGGGCTTGATTACCATGCGTGCCGAGGTATGAGTATGTCAGGATTCACCAGAAGCTCAGATTTCCTCACAGTGGTTTCCGCCACAGTAAGCGAGTGGTATTGCTACTACAATTTGTGACGTAGAAAACAAAGTCATTGACACATGGATTCGAGCACGCACAAGCTGCGCTACCACCGTTTTTAATAAAATGTTTGTGTTGCAATCAAGCATTAGTTTAATTATATGTATAAGTGGACTGTATTAATAATCATCATCATCAGCCATTTGACGCCCACTGCAGGACATAGGTCCCCTTCGTGGTCTTCATAAGCGTGAGAGGTTTTGCCATAATCGCCACGCTTGGCAGGCGGGTTGGCCATCGCAGTATGCGGTTGGAATCTCAGGAAGACGCTGCTGCCTATCTCCTGCCTGATAATTGATTTCCTTAGTCGCCTTCTACGACATCCACGGAAGGAAATGGAGTGACGCTATTCTTAATCCGGCGCCACACGGTATTAATAATACAAATAGAAAACTCACTAATATAATCCTGGTCGCGGGTGAAAATGCATAGCGAAAATTAACAAAAGACAACACTAACTACTTGACATACAAATAAAATTAACCTTTTTATTATGTGCCATGCATCTTCTTGTTGTCTCGTACAATAATCACTCGGCGTAAATGCTCGCGTCGTGTCGTTTAATGTTAAGAGACTGGTAATACATTTTCGTGAAATTTACATGCCGAGCCGGGTCGTCACCGGTCGAGCGAGTCGGTGCTAAGTTTCCTTTATTGCGCGAGTTTATTGTTGAGAACGTGTTGCAGCAGCGGTTGTAGCCCAATTGCTTGCCACCTAGCTCTAGGAGGTCTATCACGAACACAGGCAACTGGGGCGAGACTATTTATCGATTTACAGATTGTGTTACACTGTGTTTAGATTTGATAGTAGTAAACGGAGAAAACTGCAAGCAGAGGACATAGGCCCTGACTGCTGTAAAACAGGTGTTTTAGGCAAAGGTTAAATCATCCTTTGTGGGACTTTGGATACGATTTTACAATAAGATCCTTCAAGATATAACAAGTTTGCCAGAGACACGATATAAAAAATTTGTAAAGCACACTTTGTGCCAAAAAGGCTAAAGATGAAAAATAACATTAAAGATTACGAGTATTTAGATAACGAACATGACTGGAATTAAAGCCAGTTCAATGCATGAGTTCTAGGTTATAGAATACTATGTAAACTCTGTTAATTAAGCACCAAATTTTAAAAGACCTACGGCCTTATTTGTAAAAACAAGATTCCTCTAAAACCAATCTAAAACTCTGTTTATTTCATCTGTGGCTACAATTTTTCATTGTAAAATCTCCACCACAGACTATTTCAATCGGCGTTTTTGAAGTGTTTTAAGGAATCGAGTTTTTATAAATCTTATTTTTTGTAAGTAAAGTTTGGAGTGTTTTTTTGTCCCTTTTTTCTCCAAAATGATCCAGATTTTGAAATGGACACCTAGTTTAAATTGTAACGTTCATGAAGTCACAGTTTCTGTGTTACTTTGAACCAAAATATTTTGATTATGATTAATCTAGCACAACAGCGGATGCAAAATTATTTTATGCATAAATCCAAACAAATAATATGTTAGCTCTTATTTTTAGTCTAGTAAAAGTATTTTATCATCATCATCAGCCATTTGACGCCCACTGCAGGAAATAGGCCTCCCTCTTGGTTTCCCAACCTTCCCTTTCCCAAGTATTTTATGCCACACGAAAATTAATTACTTACTTACTTATAGCTCCCCACGGCCGGGACTACTTCAAAGAGGAGGAAACACATACTTAGTCTGTGTAAAGGGTGTGGAGAAGCAACGGGCTATGTTAATAAGGAATATGCCGGCCGGTACATGTAGGGACCGAGAGGGTTGGTGTGACAAAAAAGAGACCTATGCCCAGCAGTGTGCTCTATTCATGGGCTGGATAGATGCCTCTACATTAGATTTGAGTGACTTTGTATCTACGAATAAGAATACCATAGACGTATTTTTTCCTACAAAATTCATACTCAAAAGTAAAGTATGAATTTTGTGGGGGATAAGTGGGGCCGTCCCCAGTCCTCTCGATTAGTCTTTATCAATGGAATGAGCGCAAGATGTGCTGCAGAGTGAATCGCTCTGTGATTGGTTCATTCTGTGCGCCTTGCGTGATGACGTGAACGTTGATGAGGCGCTAGTGCCTAAGTGACATCG
Source organism: Yponomeuta malinellus (assembly GCA_947308005.1). Lineage (NCBI taxonomy): Eukaryota > Metazoa > Arthropoda > Insecta > Lepidoptera > Yponomeutidae > Yponomeuta > Yponomeuta malinellus. The sequence goes on along the minus strand of OX371007.1, from coordinate 12,946,721 downwards.
GAACTGATGATTGGTTTTATACAAAAACGTCAAACCATTGACTTTATTGATTTATAACCCGTCGAAATATCTAGGTACCTCGCAAGATGGTCTGACGGTGGCAGGTGAATAGATATTTTGCTGGGTAATACTGAAATCGCTCCGATTGGTAACACAATCAAGCGGCCTTCCCACAATTAAACGTAGGGTCATTTTTTAGCGTGAGTTAGACATCAATGGTTTTTAACTATCACTGCAATGTACAGGTTAAAAACTCACAAAAAATATAAAGAATATTTGTTCTGTCCCAAAATTACGTTAAATCAGGTTTCGCTGACAATCAAAATCTAATTACAATTAATTTATCAATTGCTTTTAACATTTCCTAAAAAGTATTTTTACGAGATAACTTCAATATGACAAATGCTCCGTTGTAAAGCGTTACTCGTACTATAGCAAATTAGCAATTACGTCGCAGCTTATAAAGTCACAATTTTTGCACCACGTGACTAGAATTACTTTTTGGCAGATCATCAAAAATATTGGTTGTAGAGAAATGTTTTCACCACGAATATGAATCTCATCTCATCACGATATGTGTATTTTTGTTATAATAAATGCATATTCTTTCTATGTTCTTTTTCTTTCTAAATTATTGATATGTAATTGGGTATTTCTCCAGAAGAGGCAAAAATGGCTGACTTCGGTGGTCGTTTATTTTTTCGTCTTTTGGGAATTTTATCGATTGTTTTGGATAAAGGGCTAAAAACTATAAATCATGATATATTTTGGGTAGCCAGATTCTCGGTTATAAAACGAAATATTTAAATCACCGAAATCAGACTACACCGAAATCAGAAAACTGTACACCGGAATCAGACTACCAGCACCGAAATCAGAAAAACTAACACCGAAATCTGACTACCTGCACCGAAATCAGATTGTAAGCATCGACATCAGGAAATAATTAACTGGAATCAGAAAATGACCAGAGAATCATTTAACGTGCCAAAGTCACAATTTGATACCATTAATGTTAGGCATTGTCTAGTAATTAAAAGAGGATATAATAAATAAAAACCGGGCAGATATAATCAATCAACTTGTTTATTGTAATTCTCATACATTATTAAGATATAAAGTACCTACTTCTTTTACCTAAAATCACATTTTTTCAGTCAGTTTTTCTCATCTGTCAGTCTGTCAGCTCGTCATGCAAGCGCTAAAAATCTAACACGAATTGCGTAAGTAGGTAACTATTTCTAGCTAACTGTTCTAGAACGAAAAATAATAATCCTTCAAAAAAAAAAGTGGCAAATTATTGCTTTATTTGCTCCATGGTCAGCTGAAATAGAATAGATTGGTAGGTAGAGTAGGTTGATGTAGAGCCTACTGTACATACCTACATAAACGTACACACCGACTGACCATAAACTATAAGAAAACTATGTTAAAGAAATGTACACCCACTTTCTTTCTTGTAGGTACTTTAACTTGCCATTGTTGACACATTCACATAATTCACAAATACAGACATACACATGAAAAAATGTACACACGAATAGGTACACATGTTTCACATTTTCAAGTTAACTAACAATCTAACTGAAATCAATTATGACAGAAACAACACATGTATTTTTGTCGTTATTATTAACAGTAAAGAAAATATCTACACGTGTAAAACTATTCATAGTTCCACACGATGTTTTCTTTTACAGTTAGCGATTAGTTTAAAAAAAAAACAAATGCGCATATCCTACTTGAAACTTACATGTAAGGAATCTGACCTCGGTTCTCTACAGTCAAACGAAATACATTGAAATCAGGCAAATTTGACTTCGGTGGAAGTTTTTCTGACTTCGGTGCTCAAAAAGCCACCGAAATCAGAAAATATGTTTTTTCAAGTTCACTCTTAAACAACAACACGTATCAACCCCAGCTCAATGCACTAGAAATTAGTCACTGAGATAAATTATACAGTAAGCACTAGATTTTACAGTCAACAAGTATTCTTTCCAATAACACCTCCACCGAAGTCGAAGTGTGCCCTGGACCAAATCTCAAGAATCAATTACTTACCCTGATATTTCCCAAGACTTTCATTCAATCACCCGTCCGTTGACCTCGGGTGCTACGGCGTGACTGACAAAATGGCTCATCCACACCGCAAATTCCTAGAGTAATCTACGACCGAAGAAACGCTTGGTTCATAAGTGCCACCGGATTCAGGCAGAAGCAAGGGACACTCAAACATCTTGCTATTGTAGGCAAGCTATTGTTTAGATTCTTATGGTATTTAAATGAGAGGTACTTTAACTATCTGAGAATATGTGAACATAAATACATTCCCCGAAAACAGTCTGAGTTTTACAAAAATAATTGTAAATTGTCAAGTTTTGGGTTAGGGACAAGCCACCGAAGGTCATTTTCAGCCATTTCAGATTTTTTTTCTATGAGTTGCAAACGGTTTTCAGCAAAGTTTGCATGTTCTCCAGGTAGACGAGGACCTAGAGGATACTGTAGTATTTTTTGCAGGGGTATATTTTGATAATCTGGACATGTTATGCGCCGGGCCGTCAAGTTCGGACCCCGTGGAGAAATGCCCAATTAACCTGGGAACCTTGCTTAATAACATGGCAGGCGAACATTCGACTTTAGTCTATTTCTTAGCATGTCGCTTATTAATTCGATTATAGAATTTTGAAATTTGACGTTTGAAAGCTTAGTTACCTACCTACTCTTCTACCAACCTACTACTACGACCTATTTTGCATTTCACAATGACGCGGCAAAATGTTAGCGTTGGTTTTCTAAAGGCCATCTAACAAATCGCACAATACATGGTTGGTTTCAGAGCAACGTGTTAAAAAGTTTCCTACTAGCTTGCTCTACAAAACAAGAATAAAAGCTTTTAGCTTTTCCCTGCCCCATCACAGTACGTAAACTTCTATCGTTTCTATCCATCCAAGATGACAATGTCCACGGTTTCACCTTAAGCGATTATAGAAATTGAATAAATCTTAATTAATTAAATGTTGAAACCTCCCCTTAACCTCAGATAGCTAATTTGAGAGGCAGAAACGTTTCTTCCACAAAATATGCGGGAATTTATTAATACTCGGTACCTATCTCAGGTGCTTTTCTCCTTTCAAACTTTGCCAATAATTTTGATTTATCGAGGCGCCCTCGATGCGGTCTCACTAAAGTTTTCTCATATTATACAAATTTCACATGAGAACCTACGTTTTACACCTGAACAACTGAGCATAGTTCTAATATTTGTATAGTTTCCAATGTCTTCCTTCGATATTGAAAATCTAAATTACAACGAGTTGGCAAGTCCCTAAAACTCCAACGTTAATTAATTGAACAACTTACCCAACTACAAAGTTTTAAACTTAATCAGATTAAAAGTTGATTGTATGAACAGAACAATGAGGTTTGCGTGACTGTTTGCAACATAGTTTCCGTGTCTCGGAGCAAGGATTCGGCGGGTGCGCCGTGTGACTCTAACAATGTTGTACAAAACGCCAGAAAGACGGAGTTAGTAGTTTTAAGAGTTAAAATATCTCATCCTCGGTTTCCGCGACGTTAACTCGACTGATTTATAAACTTTCAGAATCACTCTTGTTGCACTTTCGAATAAAACTTCCTCGTAGTTTTAAAGCATCGTTTTATCTTTTCAGACGTCTTCTTGGAATCCAAGAGATTTCTTTTTGGATCTTTAATCTGCCATTGCGCTGCTCCATGTCAGAACAAAGTAAGTCAGTTTTAAAGTTTTTTCTACAGATCTTATTTTTCACAGCTGAAGGCATTTGTCCAGAAAAAAATTGAAAATAACTACCAGAAAGGGTCTTCATCCATGGATGCCTTATCCATGAATGCCATTTGATATCTATAGTACTGTTATACCCTAAATATGTAAGCAGCAATGCTTGCTCCCCAAACCTAGACCTCAGTCAGCACTTTCAGGCTTCAGGCTCCCATGGGCGCTCGACACGAGTCAGTCTCTAATCATCCTTCTTCCGCGCGGATTACGGAACTCTCAATAATTTCAATAAATTCGTTCGGTTTGAGGCGACACTTGAAACCGTAAATAAGCATAGCGCGAAAATGTTTTCGTTGCAGATCCATTTTTGACTGAGACACGATAATTTAAATTAGCTCGCAAAAAAGTTGGGGGGAAATTTTGAAATTGGAACGTACCTATTTTTACTTACAAATAATCGTATTTCAAAATAGATTATAACTGGACAGTCTCTCATACATAATAACTTTTTTTCTCAATACTGTCTGAGTGGCATAGTAATATAATCACTATCTATTAATATAATATAATATCTCGTGTCACAGTGTTTGTTATCGAACTCCTCCAAAATGGCTTCACCGATTTTTATGATTTTTTTGTGTATATTTGGTAGGTCTGAGAATGGGTCGTAGGCTTATTAATACGGCAAAACAACGTTTGTCGAACCAGCTAGTAATTTGTAAGATTTATCTTGCTTCCCATCATGGAATCTTAAATACTGGTATTTCCTAAATAACTATAACATTCTCGGCCAATAACTTATGCCAATTAACATTTATAAAAATTTGGCACCGGGATATAAATAAGTTATAATTTTACCTACAATAGTGAATATATGTACTTAATCAAAACCAAATTTTGTAACTTTTGACGTGCTCTCTATTTTTCACTAATAAATGCTTCTGACGAAATAAAATTTGTTTGTTATAATTTACTTTGAAAGGCGCGTTAAATTGTTATTACAAAATAGATTATCTGTTATATGTTATCTGGAAAATGTTGTATGTTTGTTTGTCTTTCAAACATTGACAAATGTTGCTTGTGAAGAGATATTTTTATAATGAATTGTAGGTAAAACATCAGACTCATTTGTCTCGCGTCTCGATAGAGGCCTAAAGTCTACTCCTCGACAGGGGGGGGGGGGGGTGTAATTTTGTGGCGACAATGATCTCGCAGTTAAGTAATTCTAGGCTATCGTAAATCTACCTAAGCTTAAGCTAAATTCCACCCTCTAGGTGCCCACTTTATTATGTCATAAATTGCTCGTTATTAACTCGTTAACCGTACCGCGCGATTCACTTAGTAATACGTATAATAGAGCATTTTTGACAAAGTACTTATTAGACTAAGGGCTCTTAGCGTAGCCTAGAATTAGAGTGGAGTAGTAAGGTATTAATCACGCCATTTCTTTGTCACCGTGAAAGCGTTCTAATTTTTTCGTGATTCGTGTATCGACAATGGGGCTGGTGGCACTGCCCATTTTCTTGATAAAATCTGTCCCACCTCGTGACCGCTAAGGGCCACTCGATGGCCAGATTGGGGGGCAATTTATGCACTGCACATTCAAGCTGACCGCGGTTTGGCTTTATTTACGTTAGTCCTTGTTTTACGGCCGGCTCTGGGGTTACTCTAGTTTTTCTCGTCATCGTTTGTTTTCGGTGCCAGATAGAGTTAATATTTATTTTCAAGATTTGCAAAGGTTTCTTACGCAAAATAGTTTGAAATCGCTTGACAAAATTTATTGAGATGTGGGTGTACCGCCGGATTAAAGAAATAGATCAATCTAATATGTAATTTCCTGGGCTCAAAAGATTGCACTCTACCCTGTTGCATAGAACTAAGAAGAAGAAAGCAGAGGTACTTTAAAACATCAAAAACATTAAGAAACGGAAGTCTATGTATTTCCTGTAAGGTGACTGTTCACCTTCAACTTATCATACAAGGCAACATTTCGGATGAAGGAGGCCTGAGAGACCAAATCATGGTTTCAAGACTTACGACAGTTCCTTGTTTGTATTGGCAGCCTTGAAAAGCAAGATCGGGAATTAAATGGCAACCACCGGTAAGAGCCAAAGGAAAAGAAACCATAGTGTGGGAACGTGTGCTTATATTACGCTCATAAAGTAGGTAATTATAACTTCCACACATCTTAATCACTTGTCCTGGTACCCTGTACTATGGTAACCAGGCAAGGACACCAAAAGCAAGGAAATACACCCAGACTGGGCCATTTGTACAAATGTACGGCGGCCCTAGTGGGAATCGAACCTGACGTAATCATACCGTTAAACAACGAGAGCAACGTACATCCTTAATTTAATTTTGTATTATCAACCTTTGTAATATTTTGTATTTTTTTCCGGTAATATTCGTATCATATCTAATCTTATCGAGACAACACGTTATTAAGAAACCTCCTTTGTTTAAATGTAACCTCCTTTATCAGAGTGGCCTCTCAAGATCTCTTATCGGCTCTATACAAAATGTTTCTTATGTAAAGCTTTTTAAGCAGAGCGAGTAGGTCCATAATATGAGCATTTTTCAGCGCTCTTCGTGTGGTGAAAAGCGTTAGATATGGAGCTGGATAGGTACGAGTCTGTTTCTCTATGTCTGTAGTTTGTAGATAAGCAACCGTAATAAAATTCATATTCGTCTGCAGTTTATGTTGCAAGTAAACAGAAACTTTTGGCTTTTAGGTCACAGACGGTTTATTAGGGTCACAGGAAGTACTATGCATGATGAATGGAGAAACCTTGTACTAGAGAATTTTCAAACTCGATGTGTTGATATTATTGTAGTCTACAATTTGTAGATTGATAGCCAGCCTTTATTGTTTAACCAGAAAAAAAGATAAATATGTAATTTTTTATAGAAAATATATAAGTCTTTTTATACAGGCGTTGACCAAACTGTAATAAATTGATGATTAATGAATAAATGTGGACTTTAACTCTTCAGAAAAAAAACCTAAAGTGGCATTCAGAGAATTCAAGGAACACTAGATGTAGGAACGTAGCGAAGCGAAAATCACGCTACTTATTGGACACGTATAAATGCCGCGGGAGGGTTTTTTATTTGTTAACCTAGACGAGGTGAATACGTGAGCTGGGGCATTTATTCCCTCTAGACCGCTGCGTTAGACTCTAGCCTTAACAATCTGACCGACCCTCTTCACTAGCCAAACTCTACATAAAGTTAGTTTTACGGTTATTGTATGTTTAGAGATAAGTTAACTTGTCTGAAAGAAACTCCCCGGGCGGCAAGCGAGTTTTGTCAGTGCCTATAAAGATCATTTGGGTTATGTTACGTTTAATTTAAAAATGTTACTTAATAACTGTTAGTCGTGGGTTAGATTCTCACTGGAGGCAATCGTACTTGATTTGTACAGTCTGGGTATATTTCCATGTTTGTGATATCCTTGCCGAGAATCCTAATTTGGGATGAATACTAGTAATCGTGTTATTGGAAGTTATTATTATTCTTATTTGACAGTGTGAACTAGAGGCAAATGGTTGTCAAGTCCCTTTTTTAATTAGCAGTCCCTCATCAGCAAACCGTGTGGCGCCGGATTAAGAATAGCGTCGCTCTATTTCCTTCCGTGGATGTCGTAGAAGGCGACTAAGGAAATACATTACCAGGAGATGGGCAGCAGCGTTTTCCTGAGATTCCAACCGCATACTGTGATCGCCAACCCACCTGCCAAGCGTGGCGATTATGGCAAAACCCCTCATGGTTAGGAAAACCATGAGGGAGGCCTATCTACGCAGTAAGCGTCAAATGGCTGATGATGATCAGCAAAGATGGTTGCTAGCTCAAAAATATTGAATGCCACTTACCAAACACCATCGATAAAAATAAGAAAGGAGCACGCACGATGTAAGTAATCTTACTCAATATTTTAAATGTGAAAGTTTGTGATGTTGTTTGGATGTTTGTTACTCAATCACGCAATAACGGCTAAACGGATTTAGATGAAATTTGGTATGGCGATAGTTCGAGTCCCGGGGAAGGAGATAAATAACTTTTCATCCCGGAAATTACTCATTCCATGCGGACGAAGTCGCGGGCAAAAGCTAGTTTATCAATAAAGTAATCTCAATTTTTGTGAATGAACAAAATATATGAAACACTTTTGAGTGACAGATAGTTCAACTGTTACTAGCACGAAAACCACTAAGGCTTTAAAACGTTAAAACGTTCTGCGTTTGTGTTAGGCGTAGACACTTCAAAATTGTAAAGATTATTTGATGTTGACCGTGCTAACCTCGATCGTCAAAGACAAAATCTTCCGGGTTACCCTTGAGTAAGTTTGCCTTACACGCTCCGCAATTTATTTTGGTCTAGGCTCAATGAGCTACTTGGGCTCGAAGACGAGGGTTAAATGAGTCTCCGCAGCTCCACTTGGGCCGTGATATTGACGTATCACTTTAGGCCGTAATGGTGTGCTGATTCTGATAAATAGAGGCGCCAGGAAGACGTGACGCGTGCCTCTCTACTGCCGTGTTCTCAAGGCAATATCCACGCTAGGAAACTTGGTAATACGGCTGGTAATACTGTCTTAGAGCTTCGACGAAAACAAAGATGGAAGGGATAGATTGTTTCTTTTGCAGAGTTCAGTTTACTGAATCTGACTTTAGCTGTTTTAATATCTTTTTAACCGACTTCATTCTATGTACGAGCTAGGAATTTTGATGACGTTTGACGTTTGGTTTGTTCTAAAGGCAAAATCCACTCTAGAAAACTTTAATACAGCTCATTGTCATTGTTGTTGACATTTGACAGTGTGTACTAAATGCAATATCTATACTAGAGAACTACGAGTAAAGCGAAAAGGGAAGGGATACCTTGATGGCGGTCTTTAGCCAATTTTTAGTGTCTTGTTGCGTGTAGGTAAGCCATTGTTTTTAAGATTGGAAGGCAATTTTTTTTTTGCCGCACTATGTCCAATTACCGTTCATCTATCGAATAAAACTTCTAAGCGATTAAGGACAAATAAAAAATGTTCCCGTAGGCTATTGCTGTCTCTCTCAGATAAACCCTGTGCCCTGCAGGGGATGTATGACGATGTATGAAGAGTGGAATACCTAGAGTAGGTAAAACTTTTGTGTATGTATTGAATTTGTATGGAAGTATGTACCTATGTATCGAAACTCCAAACGGCTTGACCGCTTTTGAAAAACGACATATCAAATAACAGGTATTGATAGCGGAAATGTTACCGAACGAATAACGTCACCAAGAATGCAAATAAATCAACCCAGATTTATTTAAATAAAGAAATAAAGCTGTTCAAAGACTTAGCGGCGCGCCTAATCGACGCATCGGGAGACCAGAGGGCTGGCGCGTACCTCGGCCAGAGGATAAGCGTGGCCATCCAAAGAGGTAACGTCGCCAGCGTCCTGGGCTCATTACCGCGGGACAGTGACCTGGGGCAGGTGTTTTATTTGTAAATATAGAATTTATGTCATTTATATATTTTTATCATTTATATATTAGTTAAGTCCAGTTTCTTATTTCAATTAGTTTTCTTTTTGTTGTGTTATGAATAAAGTTTTAAACCCAGATTAATAATAATATAATAAAATTATGCTCTTACAAAGTATATGAGTAATTTCCTTTAGTCTAAGAGCCATTTAAGCCAAAAAAACACCGCAATATTGCTGTAACGTCAGAAAAAATATGTCATAGTTTATAAAATATGCCTAAAATGTATGTGCTGGTCATGCAGCTTGGCACCTATTCCAAATTATTATTGTATTCTGAAGTCGGTTTATTCTTTGTATTGTTTTATTTTTTAGTTCGCGACTTTATGTGATGAGCCTGAGACTGCTTTGATGACATATTTTATAAAAAATACACCAATTAATAAAGGATTGCTTCCATCAGGATTAATTTGCTGCTGTCTATTGTTCCGTTATCCATCTCCAAAAGCCATCATCAGATCTTCACCAAATTAATATGGAACCAATCGGACGTTACACCTATTCCAACAAAAAAAAGTAATTACCGAAATCGGTTAAGATTTGACGAAGTTATGAGAGAACATAGCTAAAAAATACAATACTCGTCGAATTGAGAACTGCCTACTGTTTTTGAGTCGTAGTAGGTACCTACTACGTAGCTTCATACGTAGTAGGTACTTTGTGTCTAATCAATTTCTAATCCCTGAGGAATTACAAGGGCGATTGGAATAAACTATCGTGTGTAAATGTTTCACTATTTTATTAATTATCTTAGCATGCGTTGAATATCAACAATTTCGTTCATTATGTACAGAATATTTACATAATATCAAAAAGATCTTTGAATACCTAAGTATGTTATTTTATGTTCCGTATTTGATAATTCTCAACATAAATAAAAAAAGCGGATCGGGTTACACCGCACCGTTGGTTTAACGTGAAACGTCTTTAAGTAAGCGTAAATTTTTAGCTCAAACTACGCAGTGTTACGCGGCACTGACGTCGCCTAACGGCACAATCAAAAGGATCTGAGTAATGGCTACTTTGTTCTACTTAACGATATATAAATTAATTGCACACGATACGTAGTTACAGAGCTACAGCCCTCGCCGAGGCGACATGTTTTCGTTGCATGCTGTTTTAGTAAGTGACCCCCTACCACCGAACTGAAAGACGTTTCACGTCAAACAAACAAAAATTCAATATAGTCCAAAACCATAGCATTGAATTTTAAGTAGGGCTACTTAAAATTCAATGCAAATGCACTTAAATGCAAAATTTTAAGTAGGGCTACTTAAAATTCAATGCAAATGCACTTAAATGCAAAATTTTAAGTATGGGTACTTAAAATTCTATGCAAATGCACTTAAATGCAAAATTTTAAGCAGGGCTACTTAAAATTCAATGCACATGCACTTGAATGCAAAATTTTAAGTAGGGCTACTTAAAATTCAATGACCATAGTCAACTAATGTTAAAGATTAGAATCGAGAGCCCTAACGCAGAGCAGCAAATCAGTGGCGATCACTGAACACGTTAGTGCATTATTATGCCCTAGTCATGGTAAGGTTCAATTTGGTATTTTAATTACAGTACGCCGGCAAATGCTGTTTAACTACTAATAGTTTTTCCTCTGTGCTAATAGTAAACAAAGCGATGGAATTGGTTCTGATGTTTCAATAAAACTAATTAACGTCGGAAAACGGAAACGTATTTTTGTAATAGTCTGGTACTGACATAATATTTTGTTAGCGGTTATAGAAAATAACAAGTGATTGGGTTCGTAATTATATTTCGTTTACACGTACTTGTGTATAACATTGAACTAGACGAGATAAGTTTACGATTATATTATATATGGTAGCTGCCAGTTTACCTGTGAAGTTTCATTCAATCTATAAAACTTTTGTATTCCATTTTACTTTATGAGTACAATAAATAAATAGCGAAAGATATCTATCGTTTACGCGTAGGTTTTTCAGCTGATTATTGTTTTCATAGATAACCAATACCTCGTACATCAGCGGAATTTTAAAATTCCGAGTTAACATAATTTCGATAACTACATGAGAGCTCAATTTGTGTCAAACAGAAGAACATTTTTTAAACAAATAAAATGCGGTTGTACCACCGAAAACTGCAAAGGTCATCTTCACTATTAGTCACCCTTTACCCCTTCGCGTTCCATTTTTCCTGCCACGCCATCTTTCACGGTCCCTCGCCATCTGCATCCGCTGCCCCCCTGCCGACTTCATCACATCGTCGGACCACCGGGTTTTTGGTCTATCCACTGACCACAGTCCTTTTCTCGGCTGCCACTCGTTGGATGCCCTACTCCACCTGCTATCTGACTAGTCAAGACTTAGCCAGGTGCCCGACCCATCACCACTTCAGACTACAGAATCGATCATCATCAGCCATTTGACGCCCACTGCAGGACATAGGCCTCCTTCGTGGTTTTCATAACCATGAGGGGTTTTGCCATAATCGCCACGCTTCGCAGGCGGGTTGGCGATCGCAGTCTGCGGTTAGAATCTCAGGAAGACGCCGCTGCCCGTCTCCTGGTAATTGATTTCCTTAGTCGCCTTCTACGACATCCACGGAAGGAAATAGAGTGACGCTATTCTTAATTCGGCGCCACACAGAATCGACATTCGGTCACATTTATCGTTTCCCTTCGGGTGGCGTCAGATGTACTGTACCGTTTAATGTACTGTATCACCTACATTATTTTATGTTATTTAAAATAAAAATGAAACGACGATGTTATACACCCGATCTTCGAGCTAAGGCAGAGATATTTTGCGTTGTAACGGTGCATTTCTCGGATCCGTTCGTGAGAATGTTAAACGTCCTTCGAGCTAAGGCAGAGATATTTTGCGTTGTAACGGTGCATTTCTCGGATCCGTTCGTGAGAATGATAAACGTCCTTCGAGCTAAGGCAGAGATATTTTGCGTTGTAACGGTGCATTTCTCGGATCCGTTCGTGAGAATGTTAAACGTCCTTCGAGCTAAGGCAGAGATATTTTGCGTTGTAACGGTGCATTTCTCGGATCCGTTCGTGAGAATGTTAAACGTCCTTCGAGCTAAGGCAGAGATATTTTGCGTTGTAACGGTGCATTTCTCGGATCCGTTCGTGAGAATGTTAAACGTCCTTCGAGCTAAGGCAGAGATATTTTGCGTTGTAACCGTGCATTTCTCGGATCCGTTCGTGAGAATGTTAAACGTCCTCAGGTTAGTCTTGGTTTTTAGAAGAATGTAAAGCTAATAAAAGTCAGGTAAAAGCAACTAACGTTTTAGCAATATCATCTATTGTAAATTTAGTCATAACTTAAACTTATGGACTTCAGTGGGCAGGCGTGTGAACATTGATGTGCCGTCGACTCTACATAAGATGGCTGAATATTTTGAACCGTTCTTTATATAGTTGAATGCTGAAAGTAGTGGAAAGTAATTGGTAATATAAAAAAAAACTTCACATAGATTTATAATCGAGCCTCGAGTCGGCAAAGTCTTCTGTTCTAGATGTTATTAAGTGGCGGTAGAGCAGCGTCGGAGTTATTGCACCATTAATGGCACATTTTGGTTGGAGAGATGGCGCCAATAAAAGCCCGTGTATTTCACGTATCGTCGGCCGAACATTACCATAAACAATTTGTGACTCCGCAGCTGCATCGTTGATTCGATATTTTTGCATTCATCTGCTGCGCTGCGGCGCGCGTAAGAGCAATTTGGGGGCGCTTTTTTAACCATTTTATTACTATTACATTTGGCTTTCGTTATAAGAGCGATTTAGCAGGCAACAGAAGGGACGTGTGAAAGGTTGGCTTGTTGGGATGCATAATGGAGAACTGGCACTAAAAAGTGTTTTAATCATAATATAACCGGTCGAAATGTCAATATAGTCAAATGGTATAAAAAGGCGCTATGCAAATAGGGCTCAACCTATGACGTTACAACTTACGCGTAACGCCTTATAATGTATGAAGCGTTTATCAATATTTGAGTTATGTCGCAAAATAATGTTTCTATGCACCCTTATAAGAAAACGTTCAGAATTCAATGAAAAAAACTAAATCTGATAAGGTTTTTGTTATTAAAGTAACTTTATTTTTCGCATGTTTTGTGAAACCCAACCCCAACCCCGAAAAAATATTTTTATTGTTGTATTTGTATGATTTTTATTACAAAAGCAATTTAACTTCAATCTAAGTTAGACGCAAGTTCCCCATTAGGCTGACCCAGTATAGATCTTCTCAAAAAAGTGGCTTGAAAATGCAAATATTATTTTTTGGATATACTTTAAAATAACAAATAATTTATGAGATATTTTATAGTAAACCACTTAGTTACGTCTCTAACATGTATAGCTGCTGATATCATCCTCAAAACTTTACACTTTAAGTCATGTAGGTACCATGTCTGTGAAAATAAAAACACTTATTAGGTGAATTTTGTTTTAATTTTTACAAAATGTCCTTTCACCTGCCCAAATGCACCGATATTTCAATGACATAAATATTTTAACTAACCTCTTCAATCCATTGAACAATTTTGTTTGTCAGACCCTGAAAAAATTGTTTAAGAAGGTATTTTCGCGCCTTTGAAAATAGAACAGCATTAGCTTCATGGGTTCGATTCCCATTGGGGGCCACTGTACATATGTACAAATGGCCTCGGTCAGGGTGTATTTCCATGTTTGTGATGTCCTTGTTTAGTTACCACAGGACAGGGTATCCTGCGTTGGGGCAAGGATAAGGGATTGTGTTGCGTGGAAGTTATTTATTTTAAAAACCTATTTAGAAGCTAAAAACTCCACCCTGCCCGGGACTCGAACCCGCGACCTCTAGCTAACCATGCCAGCGCTCTCCCAACCGAGCTAATGGGAAGTGCAGGCATCGGCGAAATTTCGAACCTCTTTACAAGGAATATAGTTATTTATTTATTTATTCAAAAGAAGTTCCTAATTATGAAAGAAAAAATTATAATGGAAAAGTTATCGTATAACTCAAGTTGCTGTTTAAAAAACGTTTTTTTTGTAATTGAATTGACCTTCTGCGTATTTATTATTGCAAGGTGATGAGCATGAAAGTAATTTTGATCCTATTCCGTGATAAAACCGGATAGTTATGTCAGAATTCAACCGGCGTTTTAGCAGTTTATTCCGGTTTCGGTTTATAGTCCGTGGCTTAAAACTCAATTTCAGTTAACGATGCTTTGGAATAGTTAAACTAAAACAGCTATTTTGGAGAAATCTAGATATGTTATTTCGTTACCGCAGCGCTGTATTTTGTAGACAATAAGTGATGGTAAAATTACCTCCAAAACAATCGCGAAGTTATGTTTATTTATAACACGTATTTTAATATGTTTTGTGTGCAATAAAAATATGATAATAATAATAAAGTTCGGCTTCTATTTTACCCACTGAAAAACGAGTGAGGTTAAGTTTAATAATAATAATAACTTCCGTGTGACGCCGGATTAAGAAGAGCGTCACTCCATTTCCTTCCGTGGATGTCGTAGAAGGCGACTAAGGAAATCAATTACCAGGAGACGCGCAGCAGCGTCTTCCTGAGATTCCAACCGCATACTGCAATCGCCAACCCGCCTGCCAAGCGTGACGATTATGGCAAAACCCCTCATGGTTATGAAGACCACGAAGGCGGCCTATGTCCTGCAGTGGGCGTGAAATGGTTTATGATGATGAATAACTTCCACATAACACAATCATTCGTCCTGGTCCGAAACTAGGATACCCTGTGCTATGATGGCTACAGGGCAAGGACATCACAAACATGGAAATTCACCCGGACTAAGGCGATGTGTGCAAATGTGCGACAGCCCGCAGTGCGAACCGCATCTAGGACCTCCGGCATGGTAAACGTGATCTGCTAGACCAACAAGGCAGGTTTTTGCCTATGTCTGTTTAAATATCTATTTGTTCGCCTGTATTAGGTGGACCGGCCGAGAACAGGACGCCAAAGGTCAGTGGGCAGACCAGCGGCCCAGCAGTGAGCAGCGGTAGGCTGATGATAATGATGATGATTAGGTGGATCTGTTAGATATGCTATGCTCGCCGATAAGGTAGATTGTGCGTAAGCTTGTTTACGTAGGTAAACCATTGCTGCCATCTTCAAGTGACAAGCAATGACAGTGCGTTATAATTACTGGAATAAGACTATGTACCAACGCTAGAATAAAATCACTAACGACTTTATATGAATTTTTATATTTGAAATAAAATTAATTGAATTGAATTGAATTGCTGCAGGAATTTCCAAGATAACTAAATCCAATGATATTTTTGAGGTTTTCTCATCTATGAACTAGTTAGGTAGATACGAATAGCTTAGCAGTAATATTCTGGTTTAATATTAGTTAAATAGTACATATCACGACCTCAGAGTCTGACGATAACCAGCACAAGAATCCGTGGATCTCAGGCACAGTTTCAGCTACAAACCTAGAATTTTAATTAAAATACTCAGGTCCACCGTTATTTTCTACATCTAAAGCAGTGATTAGATCTGAAGACACAAGACAAACTTTATATATGGCACCGTTGTGGCTAGAAACCTACAGTCTTATTTATAAAAAAAACGATTCTACTGAAAAACTTAAGATGTAGTTAAAGCCGGCATATAACAGGAACTTCTCTCTAAAGCCGGATTTAACTTCTTCCTAAGAGTGTTTCAGTGGAATTGACTTTTAATAAACAAGACTGCCAAAATTTGAGCTCTAAAACACATATTCAATATAATTTTCTACATCCGAAGACTTGAAGGCACCTTCAAGCCTCTTCGATATTAAGAGAACTTAATAGTTCTTACATCACGGGAATTGGTCTCGAAGATATTTTATTATTAATATTAACATAGATTTAAGGTTTTCGGATGTTTTCCTTCACTTGCGGGATAAGAAATTGCTTCGTTCCATATTTCATGATTGTAGGCAAACGAGAAGCGAGAAAAACCCTACAACCCTACACCCGTATATTATTATATTTTGATTGCGTATACTTAGAAGTTTAGCTAATTCACAGTTCCATATTATTGCAGACTTGACTATTTGATATTAATTGCAATTTGACAACCTCACGCATTCCTGTGAAAAAAGGTCTTGACAGACGGACAACGCAGTGCTCCTATAAGGGTTCCGTTTTTCTCCTTTTGAGGTACGGAAAGTACCCCAAGTTTTGGCTAAGTGCGTGTCCGACTCGCGCACCGAGGGCTCTCTACTATCATAAAAAATCCTTAGCTCCTGCTATTGAGTATAAGGAGTTGTCTCGAATGAAAGAACGCAACGATAGAGCAAAACCGTGACACGTAAAAATCACGTTTTTCCTGGAGATTCGAGAGTTGCATTTTTTTACTTTTGTATTTTAATCATTTCTCTCGCGATTTTCTATAATTTTACTACTATTACAAATGCGAAAGTTTGGATGGATAGATGTTACATAGATGTTTCCCACAAAGATAGATTATAGTCTGGAATAACACACAGGATTTTTTATGCCGGAAAAAAACACATCAAAATTTCCAGGTGAACAAAGTCACAGGAAACATCTAGTAACACATACGAGTATTTTGTGAAAAATTCAACTGTAGGCGGCCTATTACGGCTAAAGAGAAAAATCCTTTATAAAGAAAAAACTTACAATAGAGCACAATCACTTGTCCCGATCCCAAACTAGGATACCCTGTCTACGTTAACCAGACAAGGACATCACAAACCTGGAAATACACCCAGACTTAGGCCATTTCTACAAATGCACGTCGGCCCCCAGTGGGAATCGAATCAACGACCTCCGGCACGGTTAAACTATTAATAACCCCCAGACGGATAGGTAGGACGAATAGACAGACAGACATTGTAAGCATATTAATCGGGTCCCTTTGGCAACCTTCGGGTACGGAAACCTGGGAAGATGGTTCCTAGTTACTAAAACGTTATTTTCATGGCATTACATCGATTTTTGGTTTCTTTTTTCAATCTATACACGCACCAGAAACGGCCTCAGTCTGGGCATATTTCCATGTTTATTTATTTTATTTTTCAGAATTTGAAGTAAGCAAATACGTCACGCAAGCTGGTAAGTGGATAATTACAAAGTGACCAGTCGACCTTATCTACAGAAAAGACGTTAATTAAGGATCTCACCAACCCAATGGAGTAAATAAAGAACGCACGCTAGATTAACAAAGGAAAAATGTGGAAGAGAAAAGGTGACTCCTTGGAATACAAAAAGAAATGGTCTGGAAGAAAAAAGGCCTGACCAAAGCCACTGCAGTGGAATCCCAGCAGTGTTCGCGGTAACGGGCACGCATACACCCGATTACGCGTCTAATGCGCTCGTTCCCGTGATGGAGAAAGGTTATACGTACTTTCTTTAGCTTTGCTAGGAGGTCTTTAGGACGACCGAGGCCTTAGGATCTATGTCCTATGAATAATTTAACCACCGCTCTCATCATACAGTGCAAATTGAAACTGTGCAAAAAAAATGTTTTAAAGGTGGTCTTGTCTGATATCAATAATTGTCACCGGTCCAAAGTAATTTTTTTGATGAACATAATTGATATATTAAATTATCTAGCCATTGTATTTAAATGAACATTGGGTGAATTTGTAAACTAAATGTTTGTTTGGAAGAGAATAGCCAACAATCAAAGAAATACGTAACTATGTAACTGAAAGTGGAAAAGAAATCGGATTCTTAGGACCACTTTAAGGGGTTCCAAGTTTTGATAACTTCAAAGCCTCAATGTTTTAGCTCTTCATTTATAAGCTCGTAATTCTTTAGTAAGTAATTTTGCTATTTAATCTTCAGGGGTTTAAGATCTGAACAGTTTGGTTGAATACATTTTACCTCGATGTTTAAGGCGAAGCTTTAAGGGTTTCACTTCACAAATATGTTTTACGTCGCATCGACGCAATTTTGTTCGTCTAGACGACATGCGTTTAGAACTAAGTTGGACAGTAAATTTTATTTCTTGAGTAAATAACAGCTGTTTGATTATCACGGTGACAAAAACGATTTCGTGGGTAGCTGAAATAATTATTGTATTATCTGATGTTGAAGAACTTCACAGTTTTAGTTTCTTTTTTGCAATGTGTTTCAATCTGTGAAAAAGTATAAGATCATGATTTGAACTAAGTATATTATTCTAAGAATTATTTGAAAATATCGTTTCGATATTATTAATGTGAAAGAACAGGTTTACAAACTGTAAGAAAAAAATACTAAAAGTTGGTTGAAAAATCATTCTATAGTTCTATACGGTTCCATCCAGTTTGCCAGATTGTCCTTTTGCTTCAAATAAATTAAATTCTTATGGTCTATCTTAAGGCCTTAAGACAGCCGCCCAACCGAATTATTCACATGCCGACTAACAATTATCTACAACGTGTTACTGAAATAATGCAAAATAACCAAGAATCTTTTTCTTCAGTATCGATTATTAAGCCACTTCCAATAAGCAAATGTTTGAATTCTCAAAACTACTTTTGCATACAAATTGACTGCGTTAAGTTTAGAGATTTATTGAAAAACAATCAAATAAAATTAAAAACTTTAAGCAATCAATCCGCCCGCACTCGTCTTCTGCTGAACATAGACATCCCCCAAGGCAAGCCCCCTCATCCCGTCCACGGCCACCCTCATCCAGCTACTGTCAACAATCTGCCTCGGCTAGTGGGTCCAGCTAGACATAGGCCTCTCTATTTTGACCAGGAGTGGACGAATTCGGTCTGATTGATTGATTATTGGAAGTGGCTTCAGTGGAGCATGCTGTCTCGCTCGCACAGTTTAACATTTTTTATATTGTAATAATATAAGTAAACTTTTCATAAATTTGGTCTGAGGGTTTGGTGGAGCTTTAAATTGAGGATATTCAAAGCATATTTTTCTTATCCTGCACCAAGTTTTTCATTGAGAAAATTTGATTCCAAAATTAATAATTTTGGAAACAACTTTTCAGAAGACAAAAATATATTTAATTTAATATGTCCGTAATTTTATTATGCGTCAAACCCTCAAACCACATTTGTCAAAAGTTTCCTCATTTTATTACAATATTTAAAATGTTAAATTGTGCGAGCGTGACAGGATCTATTAGATTGTGACCTTGAGAAGAACAATTAAAAACCACTGTTATGGTGGCCCGATCGGGTCATTTAGAATTCTACAGATCCTAATTATAAATACCAAAAGTTTCCAAATTTTACTTGAAGTTTTTACTTCAAGAACATGTGTTATATCCTACAACCTAAATACATTGTCGCGCCAGGTAGAGGTACCTATAAAACCAGCCGCGCGTCCTCGGGAGGATAGCGAGAGGTTCACCAACATCAAAGTCGCATCATTGTTTAATGTTAGTTCTGATTTATGGTTACTATAGCTCCCTTTGACATAAAAGCCGAGACCATCAGGTGAATTCGGGAAGAATAAAAGTTTTACTGTTCATAAAAGGGGGCATGCCGAAAATCTGCGGTCATAAAACATTGCGCCAATATCGCGGATAACCTGACGTCTATGTACGTTTTTCTCTATACACCTCTAATACTTTTGTGACAAAAGCAGGTGACTTCACACAGAGTTTATTGCGCAGAGCGAGCAAGGCTAAGTCGCAAGACAGTTAATAAAAAAATCCACACAACACAAACACTTGTCCTGGTCCCAAACTAGGATGCCCTGTACTATGGTAACGAGGCAAGGACATCACTAACAACAGTTATGTATAACAATGTTACTTAAAGAAAGGAACGATAATACGGTCTATATTGTGTAAGAGAGAGGAAAGAGATATTCACCCCCGGTTTCTCGTACACTAACAAGCTTTTAATCTACTGTTAACAGTCAGTGTTTTTTTTTGTATGCAATTTGGTCAATTGACTGCTGTTAACAGTAGATAAACAGCGTGTTAGTGTACGAGAAACTGGGGGTTAGTCTCTTTCTTTGTTAATCAGGGAAAGGGATTTGACATTCATTTGAATTTCGCTGTTTCTTTGTTAACATAAATCAACTCGAACTTATAACGTTGAAACTGTTCATGAGAATATATGATAACCCTTAGATCGTGCAAGCGACCATGTAAAGAGGTAGGAGTTTACGCAGGAAATCATTTTATCACCACCAAAAATATGGACCAAGTAGATTATATGGGCTAAATACGTGTTTAAATCACTTTATAAAACTATGACACTTGCACAAACACGACGAATAGATTAACATATTATTTGTCAAAATCTGACTATTGGTTAAGGAGTTATGAGGGAACGTACAACGTAAATACACACAAACATACATACGATCCAACAAACACATCACCCTCCGTTTGGGCTCTGCCGCAGTTTGGTAAAAAATATCAGCTGTTCTATAATAATTTTGATATTTGCTCTAAAAAATTTATAAAACAGCTATTTTTCTAATTTTAGAGTTTGTCTCACAATTAAAATTGTTTGTATTGATCAGAATTAAGAATCAAGATTAAGAATAGCGTCACTCCATATCCGTGGATGTCGTAGAAGGCGACTAAGGATATCAATTACCAGGAGACGGGCAGCAGCGTCTTCTTGAGATTCCAACCGCATACTGCGATCGCCAACCCGCCTGCCAAGCGTGGCGATTATGGCAAAACTCCTCATGGTTATGAAATCCACGAAGGAGGCCTCTATCCTGCAGCGGGCGTCAAATGGCTGATGATGATGTATTGATCAGCAAGTCAATCCTCTTTAGGTGCTATCGGACCTTTCTGTAGCACCCTCTTTAGTATACTAGGAACACTGTACAGTCGACAGCAGGTCAGCCTTTATATTTTTGTTGCAAAGTCGTTAACGTAACTGATTAGAGTACACTAATGTGAAGGTTTATGTGCTGTCTGTACAACCTACGATGATAAATAGTGTGGACTATTTTTCTTTGGGTTGATTGTTCAGTCATTTGAGTCGTATATGCTAAGGTGAGAAAGAATCATCTGCAAAATTTACTTGGAATCTTGATGAATACTTTGCTCAAAATTCTCGGCTTTTGGGCAACTTTTGGGATTCCACGAAAGAATTTGGAATTCTTTGTAAGGTATTTATAAGTTCAACTGGCATACATTGGGTTGGGTACCATGTACGTAGAATGCTCACTGGAATTCAAATTGTCTAGGGACCAGATAATATTGGATTTTTGGTTTCAAAATCTAAGTTAAAATGCCCGTCCATTGAATACCAGTCGATGGTATAAATTTAATATCGTGACCAAGAGCCTTTCAATTGAACTTTTGTAACAAATTTCATTTATCTCGTGCCACTGTGGAATTTCATAAAATGAAATGATTGAAGTTGAATTTTAATGGAGAATTCTTCACTGTGGTGGTTGTGGCTTACACTGAATAATCAATTTATAGAGCGTTATTTAGTTTTATAGCTGGAAAATGGAATGTGACTTGCATGAATCTAAAATCAACCTCACGTCAACGTCAGAGATTCTAGCAGAAATATTCTGCAAACTCTACTAAAACTTCGACTGTACTGGTTAATTAAAAAAAAAATGTCACAAAAATGATAAACGTTGAGACGTCATCACGATTCTGTTGCTGGCCAGTCGATGCGAAAATAACAATGAGATTTTTTTTTTGCTTTAAGAAAGTGAAGTTTTCCCAAGTGGTGTCTGAGCCATGTTATCGACACGGGTAAACGTGGCTCCATCATAAATCTTCCCTTGTAATTAATCATAGCCTGACCATGATGGCGGACAACGCCTGCCCGCGCCCCCTGAGACAACCGTTTTTGTTGCCCAACCAATCTTTTGTCTTTACCAACGACAATGAACGCTGATAGGGTGAATATCCTTAGTACCTTGAAAGCTTTGTTGGGGTTGGTTTTGTGAAGTTCGAATCGTAAACATAATTTGTGGCGAATGAATTTTGATTATAGTGGACAGTGAGACAGAGATACTCGTGCCTTGTCTGTGATAGAAAAGTATTTCTTAAATATTTAGATCAATGAGTTGTTAGTAACTAATAAATTATGTAATTTAATTTTTTGACAGATTTATTATGTCCTGAATAGCTTGGATCAGTTTTTGGTGGCATTACAATGGTTAAAATGAGGAGAACAAAATTATTTTGACTAAATCGCGGCCGGTGCGACCCTTTTTATGACAACCCGAATATATATAAAGTTTTTTGTATCATAGTTAAAATTAAAACCGGCGTGCGTGCATGCAACGACTAATGAATGTTGATGAAGTGAAAGAGATATGTCGGGATCGTGGTCTCTGCCTACCCCTCTGGGATACAGGCGTGACTTTATGTTAAGTCGGTTTAAACATACTGTGTCTTCAGAGAGAGGAAATGTTTGTTGTCGTTTCGTCTAAGAAACATCAAAAAATATTCTCCATCATTTTTAGGGTTTCGTAGCCAAAGGGGTAAGGGCTATTACTAAGACTCCACTGTCTCCCTGTCTGTCACCAGGCTGTATCTCATGAACCGTGATAGCTAAACAGTTGAAATTTTCACAGATGATGTATTTCTCCTGTCGCTTTAACAAAAAATACTAAAAAGAGGCAAAAATAAATATTTAAGGGCCCCCCTTTATTTATTAAATTTATTTTAGTCTCCCATACAAAAAACGTTGTCTAAAGACAGCGCTCGAAATCTAGCGGCCATGTATGTAACCTTCACAGCGCCGATGTAATGTCGTTAAATGTCAATGTTAAACACTTCTTGTTGGTTTCTATAGATGGCGCTGTTCTCAATGTATCTAATCTATCTTGTCTTCGATCTTTGTCTAATGTTGTATAGATAATGGTACGGAACTCTTCGGGCCCGAGTCCGACTCGCACTTGGCCAGTTTTTTAGTACCATGTTGCCCTTCTTTGAAATTTGCTAAGTTCTCAGATATATTTGTTACCTAACGAATCCTTTTGAAACTCAATATACCTATAGACAGTAAATGCCTCTCCTTACGTGATACCACCGCTAGACTTAAATGCAATTCAATAATTTGCAATATAATGCAATATTTATGAAAAGACTAGCGATTGCCGCAAGACTGAAAGATTTTTTTTCAAACCATACTTTTCGTAAGCACTACACATTATTAGCTTAATTCCGGGCTTAAATGGCGAGTCAAGGGCTTGACTAGAGATGTTGAACACAACTATGAACATCTTTATTTGAGATTCCCATTACGTCGATTCAATCATACGAAACTCAGTTCGAACGGTACGGACAGCTGTGCATATATTAGTATTCCAGGCAGATAAATCATATGCTATGATCTCCGATCAGAACTTGGGAAAGTTAAGCTTTACGGGACGTTCGAATAAATCAGTACCCGGGCCGTGAAATCAAATGGGTATGGGCTTAATGTAAAATCTATCAAAAAGTTTTGATTTATAGAATGTTTGGAGCGAACCGCGGCCAAACTAATCATTCTACCTTGCAGTTTGAAGCAGCGCAATTTCCTGTTTTCATTCTACCTCTAGACTTTTTGACTATCAAAATTTTAGAGGGAAATCGACACATTGAAAATGCTTATGAAGCTCTATTTTTTAACCGACTTCCGAGAAACGGGAGGTCCTCCATTTGTGTATATTTTTAATGTTTCTATCTATACAGCCCATAAAAGATGCCCACTGTTGGGCATAAGCCTCTGCACCGTCACGCCAACCCCACCGATGGTAATGCAGTAACGATGGTAATGCCATAGAAAACATTTTCAAATGTGGCTGTCTGATGTTTGAAAAATCACCCCGTAGGGCCTTAAATAAATAAAATTATTAGGTTTGTTATTACAAAAAACCCGGCCGATGTATGTTGGATTCGCACACCGACCTATAAACATAATTGTGTAGACAGAGCAAAATGAACGTGGCTGACAATAGCTATCGAATACGCTAGTTTGTTTTTAAAAAAGGCACATTCACGAAACAAGATTTCTTAACAATTATATTTTTATTTACGTCTATTAAATACTTCTTTTTTATATACTTAAAAGTAATAGTCTAAATATATGCCATTTTTAATCACTAATTACATAACCGCGGTTTTCAAACCACCCAGAAATGAGTGTGTATACATGAAAACATAGTAAATGTTTTTTCAGTACCTAATTCAGTTTCGGCACCTTAGCGGGAGTCCTACATACACCTAACTAGTTTTATTCTTTGTTATAAAGACATAATTGCACCAACTTTGACACTTGTACGTACACGTAAGACCCTTTTATGGTACCCGGCTGCCTTTGACTCTATATGCCTCACATGTTCTCTTCTCGATTGTTTTGTTTTATCTCTGTTTTGTTGACGTTTGTGTCTTTTGTTTGTGTACCTTTTGTTTACTTTGTGTTTCTGTGACAATTTAAATAAATATCCTCTTTCTTTCTTTCTTTCTTTTACGACAAAGCAAAAACAAAAATAAACTTAGTTATGGCCGAAATAGGGAAATGAAAATTCAACTTTTTCCGAATTTGTGATTGGGCGCTCAATATTTTAGAAACGTTATCAAAAATTTGAGAAAATTTCCTCTGGATAATTTAGTCGGCTATAATTTGAGCCTAAAACAAAGACGATCAGGTTAAGGGTTTGCTCTTTACCTTTTTGAAAAAAGTCCAAAAGTAAAAACATTTCTCACATGACATTTATCACTGGATTCATTTCCAATGTGCTCGATAGTCGTGTGAGCCACGAAATCTGTGAGTTTTTTTTGTTTTTATTCAGTCAGATGACTGAAGTTTAGGTCAGTTAGATAGTCAGATTTAGTATGCAAATAAAGTCCCGTTGACGCATTTCCGGTACGGAATCCTAAACGTAGTGACATACAAGATGGAATGGATGAAGACGATGCACATCAAAATAAATAAGCAAAATCAGTCCAATACCGCGGCCAATCTCAAGAAATGAAAACGTGAATATTTCTCCCTTTTCATTTTCCTAGCCAATACCACTGGCTGTTGATTACGCTTGGGAAAAAATACTTTATTCAGCTTTCATTGGTATCAAACTATAGCAAGAAAACACGGATTAAAGGCGGTTATCGTGCTATAAGGTAAGCTTGGAAGGCTTCCCGAAGTGTGCCATCTCCATGATTATCGTTTGTCAGGAGCCTCGCAATAAAGCTCCGTAAATCTACCACCGTCTCCCTGTCACCCTCTCGTCGCACCCCCTAAGGGACGTCGGATTAAGCCACGGATTCATGGTGAGTCTATTCTTTAGACGCTTTCGTGTATTAAGAAAGAGATAGGTAGTTTTGCATACATACATACTTCGACCAAATAGGGGATGTATTAGCAAAGGGCAAGATAAAGAGGAACCGAAACCGTCGTACGTGCATGCAACGACTAGTTAATGTTGAGGAAGCGAAAGTGATCTGTCAGGATCGTGGCAAGTCCCTGGTCTCTGCCTATCCCTCTGCGATGCAAGCGTCAGTTTATGTTGTATGTATGTACAAGTATAAGCAGTTTTGTATGAAAACACGTAAAGTAGTCTCTGGAATGTTATACAGAAATTTATGAAGTAAAACAAACTCGATAAGTCTTCTTTCCTAACATTGAATATTAACATAAACATACCATAACATAAACATAACATAAACATTTACATACAGGCACATACATTGATTCTGGCGCCACACTAGGATACCCTGTGTCGTGGGAACCTGAAACAACGACATCACAAACATGTAAACATTACTTTCTCTTTCTCTTTTTCTCTGTGAGAGAAGGCCTGTAACCTGCACATACATACACATACATAAACTCACTGCCACTTGCCACGATCCTGACATATCACTTTCATTTCCTCAACATTAATTATTAGTCCTTGCACGCCCGCACGCCGGTTTCGGGTAGTTTTTATCTTCCCCTTTGCTAATACATCCCCTATTTGGTCGAAATATGTCCACCTGGGTCGTCCCTTACCGACGCTTCCAACCACATCCGCTCGATATAATGTAACCTGCAGCGGGACGCATCAAGATTGCTCTCACAAACATTACAATATTGCATTACGACATGTTGAACAAAGATGTACGGTTTGTTAGACCCGTAATTGCTCTTTAGACCCAGCAACAATAAACGTCATTATAAGATTTAATTGAAGGTGAACGTCTACTCTACGTATGACTCCAAATGTCCCAACAATTATGACGCAGCCCCGGCCCGGCGGCACGGCAATAATCGTTGAGTAAAGCTTATAATTAAACCGCGTTGGCGAGCCCTGCTCCAGCGGATTCTGCCGAGTATTCTGAATAAACTTTAGTCTTCGGCCGACGCTCACGTCCCATTTATATTGTTTTATGGTTTCTTTCCTTCCCACTGCGGTTTCAAGTCAGCTCGAAAATGGGGTTCCGTTTCCTTAACGCCGACCGCCGTATTATTTTTCTTGCCGACGGGTACATTGACAACTTTGTCAGAGACCCGGCGGTGAAAATCACATTAGGATAGTGGAATACTGTCTATTCTGAGAATAGATAGTAATAAAGATTATATTTTGTTATTCTGTACATTTGCCACACAGTTTAACGGGTTGCGGAGTTAACATAATAGATATAACATCAACACATCACAATCACTTTTCCTGGTCCCAAACTGGGATACCGTGTGCTATGGTAACTAGATAAAGACATCCCAAATTAATTTATCTATTT
Source organism: Yponomeuta malinellus (assembly GCA_947308005.1). Lineage (NCBI taxonomy): Eukaryota > Metazoa > Arthropoda > Insecta > Lepidoptera > Yponomeutidae > Yponomeuta > Yponomeuta malinellus. The sequence goes on along the minus strand of OX371007.1, from coordinate 12,919,830 downwards.
ATTTATTTACAAAGTTCTTGTAATTTAACAGTAGACACTAAATATGGTAAAAGACCCAGACTGAGGTCATTTATACAAATTAAAGTAAGTTTCAGCGAGAATCGAACCGACAACCTCTGGCGTGGCAGTCAAACGTGTTACCGCCAGATAAACGAGGCCATTAGACAATCAGTTAAATGGATACAAACGGGCGAAGCGATATTGCTTTGACAGTATTTTCGATTTAAGTTTAATTTCTCCGATCCAATTTGTTTGAAAGTGATATCGAAATAAAGTTTTGTATTTGACAGCTTCATTCTTTCAAAGTTCAATTGATTTTAGATAGACTTTGTTAGATCGGATCCCGCCAAGTTTCACTCAAGTTGTGGAAAACTTGGGCAAAACTTCCGCCCAGTGTAGAGGTTTAAGACGTGAAGACTACAGTAGATTGCTAAGTATTTCCGAAGGAAAATAATTCGTAAGAATGTTCTGGAACTTTTCGTCTTTTTTGAGTTTATTTTATTCGACGAGAAATGAGGACTTAGTATGGGTAAATAAAAATTCTGGAAGGAAAAGTTGTAGCCACTGCGGAATACCAACAGGGATAAAGTCTTTGTTCTAAAAAATAAGCTTCTCTTTCTGCTTCAGTACCTTTAAGTCCATGTTGAGGACGAACCATAAATCAAAGGCCTCCCAATAAATCTTCACTTCGTAAGAACTTGCCGAAGGGCCGAGTGTAGTTTTTTAGCTTCTTGCAAAAAAACACATATTCGATGATTTATAGGGATTATATATAATAATATAATATATTACTCCTAAGCATGAAAGAAAGTACAATATTCAGCGGCAAAGTAGCTGGAGCCAAGCTCCAAGACTAACTTAAGTGAAGCTGAATCAAATATTTAAACTTAATCTAACAAGACCCCAAAGTCACACTACCAAAACGGGGTGATATTATATAGTTCAGTTAAATATACCCAGTATAAAGACAACCTGAAAATAAACTTTGTTCCAAGACGTCGCTATCCGATCAAAATGATCAATTAAAAGCGAATTCTCTAATCCAATCAAACCAAAGGAGCAAACAATGTTGACTTTCCAGTCTTTCCCATTTCTATCGCGTCGGCCCGACCTCATTCTTAAGACACGAAATTAAACCATTTGTAACAGTTGAGCGGATAGCGGGAGTAAATCGATCTAAACATTGAATTAGTTGATGTTGAACGGGCGATTTGGGCAATATTTCAGGGTGGCGACGCGGGCGGTACTAGCCGCCACTTTGGAGCCTTTTTCACAATAGACGACACGTCGAAGATGCAAAACCGATATCGATTCGGTATTGATAGCCGGGTACTAGAATACGGACTGGTTCTAAATCGCCTAGAGGTTTTATGCGATAGATTTATGCGAACTAAAGTTAGTACGTATACGTAGTACGTATCTTGCGACCGGCGCTAGAATTTTTGTGAATTTTGCTTAAATTTTGCGTTAATTTCAATTAAAGATTTGCAATTTATCGCAATATAGATAGATAGATAAGATAGATAGATAGAAAAATCATTTATTAAATTGCCACAACACAGAAAGATAAAAAATTGACAGGCATAGTATGCTAACAAAAATCAATATATAATATGCAAATGATACAACTCAAGCAATCGTAACAAGGAGGAGGAGATTGTCCGTGTTAAGTGACTAGTACACACACCCTACCTGCTTTTTATGTGCTATTGCAAAAAAAAAAGGTACCCGATCTCAGCATATGCGTTTAATATAAACAGTTTAGTTGTGTTATTATTTAAAGAAAGGCAAATATACGTATAAGTTTTGAATTCCAAAAGGATTCTTTAACAATTACTGAGAATTTAGCAAAATTGTAAAATGGGCAACATAGTACTATGTTAAGAGTATGACTTAGAATATTTTCTCTTTTAATTTTTAACCTTTTAAAACTTATAACGCAAATAAAAAATCCTCTCTCTCAGTAATACAGTAAATTTTAACTACTTACGATCTACTACAGCGCAGACCATGCGCCGGTCAAAAACCATAGTATCATAAGTACGCTACAAAAAGTTAAATTTGTACAATAAGCACCTTGATAAGGGTAGAATCTTTGGAAACGTTGACCAATATTCAGTCCATTCCACCCGCGTCGCCCGCTTCTGGGTCTCGTGGGTCAATATTCGAAGTTTTGCGAGCAACACTATTTTCGTAATCTATCCCGACGAACCTCGGCGGGTGTTATCGGCGCCGCATCGGTGCGATGTGGTAAAGCCCCGGGGCGGCATATTTCGCACCCGGCCCACGTTCTCAGCTATTCATCAAGTCGGCGCAGCCATTACCTCGCCCGCCACCTGCACGATCCCCACTTCGTATTATGCTAGATTATTCCCGGGTTTCATTCACTGGGACGAATAACTTATTGAATTATAACTTCAATTATGGCGCCCCGACATCGAGCAAATTAAAAAGGCGATATCTCGCTGAAAGGGTTGCACGTTGGACAGTGCTTGAATGGATTTATGTGATTATATTAATGCCGGTACAATGATGGTAATTCTACGTGTTTGTTTTTCCCTTGTGGTAAAAAGTTTAATGCAAATTATTTAGCTACTAAAATTTGAACATACCGAGTTCAAAAGTGAAAGTGAACTATATTTATTGCCAAAGACACACTGTATGCCTACATAAATATCGAGACAAGCTTACATAATTAAAATGTTTTTTTTTAAGAGAATGTATTGAATAAATAGGAGAAAATGTCGAAGAAGAGTCTAAAGATTTGGAATAAAATAAGAAATATTAATCAGGTTTATTTTTAAATATCTGAAGCACATGTGGTCCCTATGGTTGGTACGAAATAGGTGGTTCACTTATAACTACATATTTTAAAAACCTATTTAGAGGCTAAAAATACCACCCATGCCGGGACTTGAACCCGGGCTTAATCACCACGCGTGCCCAAAGCGGTGGTAGCGGAGCGGAAAAATGCCTGCCTCACATTCGGGAGATCGTGGGTTCGAATCTCGGCTTGTACCAATGACTTTATTTTCTAAACTACGTACATTTGTGAAGTTATAGTAGCAGAACCACTCGCTAACTGTGAAAGAAAATATCGTGAAGAAACCTAAGTGTTTGAGGTGTTCACATGCCTCAGCGCTTGAAACTGCCAATTACATAATTAATTAAAAAAAAGTATAACCGCCTATTTTGATTATTTTACATATTGGGATACACAATGTTCCTGTGTTTGTAAAAGGCTTAACTAGAGAAGGTGGCGACGAAAAACTCAGTTTCCGAACCTTAAGTCATAAGCTTAATACCTTTTTCACCCAAGATGGCCTGAAAGAGACACCCCAGTCGGTTAAAATACACCAATACCTATTTTTTGTGAATTTACAAATGTTTTTTAGTTACCCCGCCCCCGAATTTCATTGCAGTAAAGTGCGCAACTGTTGGGTATGCGACGTCGCATGCAGCGCACGGTTAATCATGTTTGTGGCAATAGAACGCTTGTTCGTATCCGGCTCGCAGGACCATTTATCAGCGCGACCAAGCCGTTGCTCCTGCCGCACGGATTAAAATGTTAACTAACCGGGCTTTGTCTTCGGCGCTTTTAACAATGCACTTAGTTTGTATTTAGCCGAGTGGAATAGTGGGGCTGTGAACTTTCGTGGGACAGGCGTTCGCATCTGGTGCAAATGATTTATGAATCTCATTTGGCAAAATGGCGATCATATTTTCTTGAAAAAAGTTCCTTGTAAATGGATTTAGAATAGAGAAAGAAAGAGAGAGAGAGAAAGAAAGAGAGAGAGAGAGAGAGAGAGAGAGAGAGAGAGAGAGAGAGTTATTTTATTTTATTTATTTGGAACGACAAACAACTACATAATATGTATAACTACGTTATGCAGAGTTGAACGGTCTTGTTTATAAAACATCGATACCACTAAGCCACTGTTAAGAGGAGTTAAAGAGCCACGAAGATTAGTGGCATAGTCTCAGTGGCGCCCTCTATATTTTTTTCAATATCGTGGAGCACGATGAAACCTAGCTAGATCGATAGAGGACAAAAAAGTAAACAATAAATTATTAAAGTCACCATGTCCTAAAGTGGCACGTTTAGGAGTTATTGAGCTTTGAAGTTTGTATGGAATTTCCACTAACTGAGTTTCATCACTGAATTTGTCACTTGATATGAGTTTTCTCGGGGATTCAAACCTACTTTGATGTTTTTTAAAGTCTGGGTAGCTATGTCTAGTAGGTACCTACCTACTTATATACATATATACATGAAATTATAGTATTATTCATGCATCCAATTCGTTCAATTCGATTAAAATTCAAAACATGTCAATATAAAACCTACAGTTTAATTAATATAGATAGGTTTAGGTGGTAGGTAGGTACCTATAAATAATGTAGATAGGTACATATCGCTAGAAACTTAAACCGCTGCTGTGTGTAAAACCATGTTCAACCATGTTTTTAACATAAATACCTTCATCCCCGTCGAACCGTGTGAGTTCTTGGTTTTCGAACTATTGCTGGTGCTACTGTCTGGTTGACGTGCTAATTCAGGTGAGATGTCCATCTTCTTTTCGAGGGTCTTTAGTCGACGAAGCACCACGAAATTTCAACGTGGAATCGACTGTTTTGTTTACTCTTTTCATGTTCGCTCAAAGTTCGTACACATTTTGTTGGTGCTTATTGTTATCAAACAAATTCTATCTTTTTTCAGCTCAGTCCAAAGTTTTTTTATTCCGATATGAGCTTACCCTTGACCACAATCTTGCCTAGGGCGTAGATGTTCGTTTTTGGTGGCTCTCATAGTTGTCTGCTGTCTTACTCGTAGCTGTGAAGACTGCGGCTTTATGTATCTTGTTTGTGGGATGTGATGGACTATGGATGAACCAAAAAGATCAAAACCTTTCCCTTACCTGGTGTAATAGACTGTACTTGGACTTGGGGACTGACGATATATGTATAAAAATGACTTCTGTCAGCCAATAATTACCTACATTGAAGTGACATATGTTTACTATGAAACCATATTAAACATAGAAACAGGGATTAATCATATTTTCAGGTCTAACTACCTAATTATTGTTTAACTGCTAATATTTAATCAGATAATGCTTATAACTAAACACAGCCACCATAAAACTTAATTTAAGTACAAATGTTTCTTCCGGTACCTACTTCTCCAATCAATAACTCGGTCACTGTTCGGTAGAATGATTTAATGATAAGTAATGCCTAATTGTATATTGTAATTAGTCTAGAAGCTAAGTGTAATTTGTAATTAAAATAAAAAAATATCTTGTGAATTTTCCTTTAAATACACTATTTTATTTATTTACCTGATAGGATTGATGAAAAGCAGATTTATAACTCTGGTAAAAGCTCCCGTAATACCCTCGCATTGTAAGCATCCTCGCTACGCTCGGGTGCCTTAATATACGGTATCTATAATAAACTGGGTGTTTTTTCTACGACTTATTTAGCAATTTAGTCAAGAATCGGCAACGAGTCACAGGTGCCAAGCATATAGTCCAGTATTTAGTGAAAAATGATTCAAAAGTTAAGTTTTATAAAAATCTCATACAAACTTCAAAGCTCAATAACTCCTAAACGTGCCACTTTAGGACATGGTGACCTTAATAATTTCTTGTTTACTTTTTTGTCCTCTATCGATCTAGCTAGGTTTCATTATGCTCCACGATATTGAAAAAATATAGAGGGCGCCACTATGAACTATGCCAGGCCCCATACAAAAATCTTCGTAGCTCTTTGGTTCCTCTTATAAACCGCCTTTAACCCCGTCTTGGGATTGTTTTAGTGGAATCGACTTTTTATAAATAACAGTCTTCTTTATAAAAGTCCTAGCCCAGTCAGTAGTGGTACAAAACTGGGAGGTACGATACTGACCGAACTATGTACTTTAAATCTAATATAACTCAACTAAATTATTATTATTTTTTAATATTTTTTATAATAATATTCTTTAGTTCGGTATGTAATAAAGAATATTATTATTATCATTAAAATTCTTTATGCACCAAGTAATGTATTGTACAATATGCGAGCTTAATAATCATTAGTATCTTATTCTAGCCAATAAATGGGTGACGGGAGAAGAATATTCTTATCTTATCTTATCTAAACTCTAAGCTGCTGGTGGGTCGTTTTTTATAAGTTTTTTATTAGCTGTATACACAAAAATGTCGCAGTTATATATAGTAAATACTTATAAAGAGGTCGTTATAACCGAATTGCTTCATTATTCAACATTCGAAGCCTTAAGTTGTTAAATGGTTGGTAAGTACTATATTATAAATCTCAACATGAGTAAGTTATAAGTAATCAGTGGCGTTTTATTCGCTGAGTCAAAGCAATCCTTTGCATGGCTGGTCTTATCCGAAAATTGGCACAGAACTCATTAAAATCACCGCGTAGAGTTTCCAGCAAAAACAAATATTGATTTTGTGCAAGAAATTCCAAATCCAGAATGAGATTGGGATCTTCCTTTAAAAAAAAAAGTAATACAGCTCCTCTACCTTCGATGCTAATTTAGCCAACTTGCGTTACACTTGAGTAAATTTATTTATAAGTTTACCCAAATTGTGCTTTTAGTTTCCGATGCGCTCTGAAGTTCCAATAAGTTTAATACATTTTTTTACAACTAAAACGCTTACTAAGTCATTATTTCTAACTTATTACATTTCATTTTGACTCAATTTGAACACAATAACGTCGAGGGTAGAGGGGCAGTTGCCAACATTATTAATCTTAAACTCTATATGAGTGCGCGATGTATAATTGCGGCCTAATTCAATCAAAATATTTTGACTTATTAAATACTTGAATGGACACAGTTTGGGGCGATTTTGCAACCGATTTTTGTTAGTTTTAACCCGACTGTGGCGGAGCTCAAAAGGAGAGTAATGTGTTTGGCTCGTATGTATGTTTGCATGTAAGTATGTTCCCTCGTAACTCCTTAACCGTTTGGTCAAATTTTGACAAGTAAGATCTCAATCGGTTCGTAATCTAATCTTATACTACAAGTGCAGGGAAATATCGGAAAACTATACATTTGTAATTAAACATAAAAAAATTGTCTTTGATTTTTTTTAACTTTGAAAATTGGGAAAAGCCCGATCCTACAAATTTGTACGGAACCCTCGGTGGGCTAGTCCGACTCGCATTTGTCCGGTTTTTTTTTTCCAAAAGCATGACCTACAATGACGATACGAAGCAGCGGTTGTAGCCTAGTGGGTAGAACATCGGACTCGCAAGCGAGAGACCCAGGTTCGATCCCCAGTGCGGGCATGTATCTATGACTTGGTTTTCTAAGTTATGTACATTTGTGGAACTTCACAATAGTAGCAATACCACTCGCTAACGGTAAAGGAAAACATCGTGAGGAAACATGAGTGTCTGAGCTATTCACATAGGTACGTCAGCGCTTGAAATCGCCAATCCGCGGTGGGCACGCGTGGTGATTAAGCCCATATTCTCTCCCTGAGAGAAGGCCTGTGCCCTGCAGTGGGATGTACATAGGCTAAATGAAAAAAAAACCGGACAAGTGCGAGTCGGACGTCTACCCCATCGGTTACCAGTTCTTCGGATGATATGGCCGGCCCACTGCCACTTCAGCATGCTAATTCGGTGGGCTATGCCGGTGACTTTGGTTCTTTGTCGGATCACCCCGTTTCGAATTCGATTTTCGGAGAAACCCCGAGCATAGCCCTTTCCATAGCATGCTGAGCGACTTTTAATTTGTGGACCAGCCCCACCGTGAGTATCCACGTTTCGGCACCGTATGTCAAGACGGGTAGGACGCACTGATTGAAAACGCGATTGAAGACGCGACTTGTAGACAGTAAATTTGTGTCTTTTCATGATACTATAGAATTAATTAAAATTGAATAATTAGTGATTTATTGCAATATTAACAAAAATACTGGCATCGGTCATAGAACTAAATGATAAGAAACATGTATATTTGCTTTGTTCCAAAAATGGAATCTATATAGACTCTGGAGGCAATAATAACAAGTCGGCATGGTTCCAATCCTGCATCCTACATTACGCGTACCAAATCCCGAACGATTCCAATCGTCTAATTGTCAATTTCATACTAATTGCAAACCAAATTCCGCAAACGCAAATTCCGACAGGATTTGGTACGCATAATTAGGCCTCTTTGCCAAAAGCAGTTGGAGATAAAGTGAATGCAGATTGGCGGATGCAGCTATATGTCTGCCGATATAACGGAGGTACGCACGTCTGTTTTTTTAATACTTTTTGGCCGGAACTTACGAATCGATTTGGATTCCGGCCAATCGCATCATTTTAATAGTGCTCGCGTGGGACGTAACGGTCCGAGTGGATGCTGGTAGCAAAACCTATCTACATAGAAAAAAAAGGATGTGCTGTGACCGCACGACAGAAATGAAAACTTACATGATTTTCGAAATTGGACCGTGTTAAACAGAAATATTCCAACCCACAATACGTACCTTGCGGGGAAAACGCTTTTTTGTGTATTAGATTGTTTATTTTCAATGTTTTTGCTCAGACGTGTTTAATGTTACAGTGATTATAAAATACAGAACTTCTAAACAAAAACATGGAAAAAAACAATCTTACATATAAAAGCATTTTTCTCGCAGGTTACATCGTGTATTGGAATGTTTCTGCGTAAAACGGTCCAATTTAGATAACGACTGGAGCCGAGTATACGGACGTGAGTGACACCGACCGATTGGAGCCGAGTATATCTAATTCCGCGATGGTTCGTTTTCTATTCAGAAAGAACCCCGAGTGTCTGTGGTTGAATATTTGTGAAGATCGTTAATTTATCTTTAAATAACGCAAAGTATAGATATAAAGAGGTAAATTTTTTTAGGCATGGCCTGTCACGTGTAGGATATAAGGACTTTTAGCCGATTGCCTAAAGAATAGGTAAGAATTATAGGATCATTGAATAAAAGTGTTAACTTGCATTTACTGAACGTTAACCTTATCTCTGAAAAAAGGTGGAACCTAATGGTGTGGTTGGTGTGGAGTTGACAATTGTCCAAACTTATCTATTAATTAAAATACTGCATTACCGATGACTCTTGGATGCCTGAGAATAGCAATGTAATCTATGCCCTATCCATCCCAAGATTGTCCGGAAGAGATCGTTTTTAGCGATAAGACCGCCAGTTGTATGCTATATAACTTAGATATTTAAGATTTTTATGTATCTTTATAATGTATGGTGTGCAATAAAGAGTATTAATCTACTCTGATCTTTATTTAAGCCTATTACAGACAAAAATATTTTCAAAATTACGGCCTTGTTCATTCCGTCATAAATAATTTTTTTTATGTGGGCCAAGCCGGCCCTACGGTGAATATTTTTGTCTACGTTTTATTTGCCTTTTACGTCGGAGCGTCATGTTTGCGTAATAACAATCGTTTAACTGCCTATAAAGCATGGATTTATTGCGCAGACGACATCTGCAATGTCTCATCGTATCACGGCTCTAATACTTATTTATTATCTCGTAACTTCAATAGCTTAAAATGAAGCTAGCTCTAAAAGTTGCAGCTCTTTTGAACCGAACGCCTTTTATTTAGTTAATTCCGGAATCACTTACTTGATTTTCCGTCGAAAGAGCCCGACCAGGTCTCGCTCTTGTTCGAAGAACTTAATCATAGTGAGTAGAGACGGACCTCACGTCGTCGGTTGCTCGTCTTGTCTCTAACGACCTTCGTCTTTATACACTATGATTAAGCTCTTCATATAAACGAACCTGCGAAACCTGGTTGGACTCTTCCAACAAAAGTTCAAGTAAGTGAGTCCGGAATTAGGTTGACTATATTATGTAGTGCTTACAAAAAAAGTTCCAAACACTTTTTTAGGGCTCCGTACCCGAAGAGTGCCAAACCGGACCCGTGCCTTCGCTGTCTGTCTGTCTCTCTATCTGTCCATTTGTCCGTCCGTCCAGCCACTCGTCTGCCGCGACACAGATCTGTGTCCAACTTACTATGGGCCACCTATACGTTCCATTCCGCGAGGGCAGTTCAGGGATCTATCTTTGAAACCGTAATAGTTAGCCTGTCGAAATTTTCACAGTTATGTGTTATTATAGCGGATTACCAAAAAAATATAAAATTTAAAAAATTGTAAAAAGTAAGGGGGTCTCCATACAACAAACGTGGCTTTCTGCCGTTTTTTTTTTGTTTATGCTCTATCGTAAAAACGGTAATACGAAATTATAAAAAACAGCCAAGCGCGTGTACACAACCCTCGGTGCGCGAGTCCAGCTCGCACTTGGCCGGTTTTTTGAAAAATAATAAACTATGTTACATACTCGTATTTGTCCCACTGGATACCTTCTGTCAAAGAGAGAGTGAGATATAGAGAATAAAGGCTTGGTCACCACGCTTGCTTACCGGGGATGAGTGATTTTCCACCGTAAATTCTCTCAAAAATTCAGATTTCCTCACGATGTTTTCATACAGAAAGTGAGTGGTACAGCTACTAAAAATTGACTGAATAGACAAATGTAAGCCGGTGTTAGAGTATTGGGAGAACGTTTGCATCACATACGAGAGATCCTAGGTTCGATTCCAGCATGTAATAAGATATGACATCATGTAAAATTAATAGATAGGTAGAGAACACTGTATCACACTTTATAATCTTGCGGAAGATAACAGAATTCTTAAACTAGCAATGGCTGTAAGGTATAGAGCAACTGCGACTACACTTTTTATGTAGGTAGTTTATGAAAAACTTATTATAATCATCTGGGAAATCAGAAGCTTAAAGTAGTCTAAGTTTCTAAATTGCAAACTCTGGTAAGAACATAAATATTAAAGAACTAAGGTAAGTTTGTCAGTACACAGACTTTACAACGTTAGGTATAAATCTTAAGTCGTACGTAACGCTTCTGCAAAACAGAAAAAATAATTTGGAGTTTTTGATAAAAATCGCAGCAATTCAATGCATCGAAAATAAAAGACCGAATTGCGAAGTAGGTAATTGCTCGTACTAAATACTAAAGCTATTCTTATTGGAATTGAAAGTGCGATCAAAAAGTTCATAAATATTAATCAAAAATATTTTCACTGTGAAACATTTATCTGTGTTATACATGAAAAAGATAATAATATTTTTGTACTATGAAAATATGGCTAAATATATTTTCTGTTATATTTTCTGATGCCGACTCAGACCACATTGGCTAAGAGTTTGTAATGGTGCAAACCTTCTTACACCATTTCTGTTATTTTTTTTCATTCTGTTTATCATAAACTAATAATAATATAAAATTACGTCACCCATTCTACATTTCTTTCGGATTTTCATTACCTACTACTTCACCATTTGACTACAGATTATCTCTGACAATTATCTACTTGTGAATTGCTTATTTTCCTATTTTTATTTTGTTTTGTTTTGATCGAAGTTTTCAGTTTACCACCACTTATCTACAATTTTTCCGAAATAAAACCACAGTTATTAAAGTTCTAATTATCTTATCCTTTACATCAAGAAACCTTCATCTATACCGAACCCCGCAAGAGGTTTACTCATTCTTTTACGATCACTAACAATGTTTGAATTTCCGAGCGTGGGATGCCAAGGGAGTAAACGCTCTTAACCGTCTGTACAGACCAACTTGTAGTTGCTACGATACAACATTGCACAAGCACCGCCTTTTAATATTGAGCTGAGAGCAAGTATCATTAAAGCCAACATATGCAAGTCACAAAGGCACGCTCGAGTACCGCGAAAAGCGATGACGTCACAAGGCTCAACTGCGGCAAAAACGCGCGCGATTACATGGTTCCTCGTGACTCCGGGGCTCCAGAACCTAGAGTTATTACTACAGAAGCCTTAAATGACGAGTATGAAATTACCAATTTACTAGATGTAGAAATGTGACTCCTATCGTTTTTTCGGAGAATGCTTTCGCATGAGCAGGTATAATAGTGTATTATACAATTAGTGATTAGTGAAGGACGGATTTAAAACGAGGGCCATAGATGAATCATGAACAAGTGAATCACGACCGTAGGGAGTGTTAGAACCCTGAGCAACGCGAGTGATTCATGGCCCTCAATGGAAATCCGTACTTTAATCAAGAGTTGCATACTATACATTAAACCACGACCAGGAGAAAAAAAAATAATTTGAGCGAAAATACACATTTAATGAAGAAATAAGGAAGGCTAAATATATATATTTTTTCTGTAATGGCAGCAAAGAACACAACAGTTTTTATTCTAATGCTAAACTCCTTGTCACAAATATCGACCAATCAAATCTCGACGAGTTATTTGCACAAAGAGTTTGTATGTCGAGTATTCTTTGCGCAAGGAGTTTGTATCGAGTATTTTTTGAGCAAGGAGGTTGTATAAGCATTGAGATGGAGGTCGAATATATTGGTGTGTTCTAAATTCAAACACCAAAATAGTGATTAAAACATTAAAAGGCCGTATTCACTGTTTTCAGTGACTTAAATAAGCTTTTTAGAGATTAATAAATGATGTCTTCTTTTAATTTATTCTGTTTTGATCACTGTAATCTACAAATATACTGTAAATTATTTCGATAATAATAAATTCACACTCATTTCCGATTTTAAGTTCTCCTTAAGCAAAAACATTCGCTGTGAACATTCTCACCTGCCCATTAATAGTCGTGATTTAGAAATACACTCTTGGTATTTGTTATGTCTTTAACCTGTTAGATTATGACCTTGAAATGAACAATTAAAAGCCCATGTTATGGTGGCACGATTGGGTCCTTTAGAATTGTACAGATGTATGTATTATTAACTTGTAATGTTTTTTTGGTAAATAAAGAATTTGTATTTGTATTTCGTATTTGTAACTTTTTTACGCAAATACGCGCATCAATGACTCATGCATGATGCATGATTGCACAGAGCCACGCCTAGGTGTTAATTTTGGGCCTTACCTAAGTCTTGCATCTCTCTCTACCATAATATCGTTTAATGCAATACATTGCATAAACTCACGCCTATATCCCGGGGGAGCAGGCAGATACCCGGGTTTGCCAATTGCCACAATCCGGACAGATCTCGTTTGCTTCATGAACATTCATAAGTCGTTGCATGCACGCACACCGGCTTCGGGTACTTTTTATCTTGCCTTTTGCTAATACATCCCCCACTTGGTCGAAGTATGTCCGCCTGGGATATCTCTTATCAGCCCTTCCACCTACATTCACTCGATATATTTCTTTTGTCAGTCTTTCTTCCTTCAACCTCTTAATATGTCCGAACCATCGCAGCATTCCTTTCTCAATTCTAGTCACTACATCCTCTTTCAGTCCATAACATTCTCTCATCGAACTATTGTGTATCCTGTTACTAAAAGTAACACCACACATACTTAACACACCTTTTTTAATACCGAATTGGACATAATTTCATCTACAAGTACAGCAATGTTGATTTCCGGGTGTAAACGACTCAGATAATACAAAAACTTCTAAACCATTCTACTTTGTGACAGCAAACGAGTAGGAGCCGGAATATTCATAAATGTTAATATTAATACTTCCACTTGCCGCTGATGCACTAGAGCAGGGATGGCGAACCAATGGCACGCGACACAATATTTTGGACACGTCACTGATCCCAAAATTCGTTATGCACCAAGAAAAAACCGGCCAAGTGCTAGTCGGACTCGCGCAGGAAGGGTTCCATACCATTATCAACAAAAAGAGCCAAATCCCGTTTATTGTATGGGGGGCTCCCTTAAATATTTATTTTATTCTGTGTTTAGTATTTGTTGTTATAGCGGCAACAGAAATACATCATCTGTGAAAATTTCAACTGTCCAACTATCACGGTTCATGAGATACAGCCTGGTGACGGACAGAGACGGACGGACAGCGGAGTCTTAGTAACAGGGTCCCATTTGTATATCTTTTTGGAAATAAATAATTTACTTACTTACTTACTTCCCTTCTGGGTACGGAACCCTAAAAAAAGTGGAAAGTATGATAAGACGAGCGAACGCGAGTGATCCTACCACAGAACCGTGAAATAGGTTAGAAAGGCCCTAGGGCGTATTTTGTTCGGGAATCGCTGTCGCCACTTCATCCCCTACTACTACTAATCTAAGCAATACGTACGCAGACCAATGCATGTTTGCATGAGGCGAAGCCCTTGAAGCCATTTCAAACGCTAAGGTATGTGAATACCTCAGACGCCCATTGGTAGTTGCTAGAATTTAATATTGTTATCTTCCCAATAGTCACAAAGTCAAAATTATTTGATGGCACGTCTATGACCTCTTTAAAATTTCCTTGGAAAAAAGGCACATAAAGGTTCGCCCACCCTGCACTAGAGACTTCGGGGTGTCTCAGTGTGAGCGGTTGCCGTTTTGGTGACAGGGAGTAGGAATTTTGGTCGGGAATTATTATATTTGCTCACGTCGTTCCGAACTTTGGCTTTCCTGGTATTTTCACTGCAGAATAGAACTTAAATAGACGCTTTTTTAAACTTTCGGGGTTGTACATGAATGGCAAAAAGTGATATTTAAATATATGTTTGCTGTAGTAAACGTGCCTTGCCTACTTTTAAGGAGAGAGAGAGAAGGAGTGTAAGAAAGTGACAGAAATATCTATATCTCCCTAATATATGAGTACCATAGACGCTGAGTGAGCTAATACTAAATTCAAATTATTTTCGTTTTTATATTCTAACTATAGCGGCCTGTGTTTCGTAGTTAAAAGTTACATGTCGTTGTGATTGAAATGCCAGATGGTCTGCCATCTGGAGAACTAGGACGAAATAGAGAGCACGTAATCCCACAAAACCAATTTCCTACCGATTTTTTCCTTCACTGGCGTATAGCTGATTCTATAATTTTCAGTAATTTAACAACTTCCTAAATTTCTTCAATTTCAATTATTTAACCACTTTTAATAGATATAAGAAGTATTGTAAAAGATGACATTTTTTTTATTTTGTCTTGAGACTGACAATTTGTATCAACAATCAAAATATTAAATTGGGTTTTTTTTTTGCTTTTGTTACATTTATAGTAATGCAGCCTATATACGTCCCACTGTAAAGCACAGGCCTTCTATCAGTATTGGCTTCATTACCACGCGTGCCCACCGCAGATTGGCAATTTCAAGCATTGAAGTATGTGAACACCTCATACACTCAGGTTTCCTCACAATGTTTTCCTTCACAGTTAGCGAGTATTGCTACTATAAATTCACAAATGTACCTAATTTGGAAAATAAGTCATTGGTACATGCCGGGATTCAAACTCCTACCGCACCGCTACCACCGCTTGTTAAGTTGTTTAATTTAAGGTTTATGTTTATTTTATTAACACGTTGCATGTATTGACTTATAATTTCATGTTCGGTCATATATTGACGAGGATCATATCGTACGACGATCACAAGCGAATTGTTACTCGTATATGGCGTAGCTCGTAGCACCGCGTAGCATATAGTTCATAGTATCTTGTAGCACGTAGCGCAATAATATCGTAGCCACAAAGAAACATTTCTGCCAGTACTTGCAGCTGGAGGTGAGTTATACACTAGGCAAACGGTGACCTAGAAAGAGACGTTCTCTTGGTTTACATGAAAATGATCATTCAAATACCTATTAGAAGTAATAAGGAGATGTTTCCGTAACTGAGTAAACGGATGGTTGCTGTTTACGTCTCGGATCGGTTAATATCTAAGTACAACTACGGAATCGAAGTGTGGACAATATTAATACCCTTAACGTAGTTACATCGTTTTGATACGTGAAATAAAAAATTGGAATAAAACATCACTGATTTGAAAAATTCAGATACGCAATAGTTTGATTAGAGAACGTTATGGACTGAAAGAGGATGTAGTGACTAGAATTGAGAGAGGAATGTTGCGTTGGTTTGGATATGTGGAGACGATAAAGGAAGAAAGATTGACGAAACAAATATATCGAGCGAATGTAGGTGGAAGAGCCGGTAAGGGAGGTCCCAGGTGGACATACTTCGACGAAATAGGGGATGTATTAGCAAAGGGCAAGATAAAAAGTACCCGAAACAAGGCGTGCGTGGATGCAATGACTAATAAATGTTGAAGAAGCGAAAGTGATCTGTCAGGATTGTGGCAAGTGGCAGTCCTTGGTCTCTGCCAACCCCTCTGGGATACAGACATGAGTTTATGTATGTATGTATAGTGTTCAAAACTGTGTAGTGTAGTGTATGCTGCTGTTTGCAGTGGGCGTCGAATGGCTGATGATGAGGTATGTGTGTCTTATATGAATAAATTATTTATCTATCTAAAACTTTTGTGTTTTCAGATAGACCTAATTGTGACATAAGCTTGATAATCATAAACGCATAATCGCGGTAAGAATCTTGTTTTTTTTTACAATTATATCACTGCATAGATCTATTTAAGAATAAATTTAAAGTTTATGTACCGAGTTAATTTACCTATACACAACACAAGCACTTGTCCAGGTTCCAAACTAGGATACCCTGTGCTATGGTTACAAGGCAAGGACATCACAAACATGGAAAAACTCCCAGACTGAGGCCATGTGTACTGATGACACGTTTTTGTTTGATTGAAACTAGCAAAGGCTGAATTCATCCGATACGGCTGGTTGCAATATCAAATTATTTATTATCTGTTTACACAGAGCAATGATTGTTCAACAACCACTGAATCGATTGCGCTATATTTACTAAAGAGTCGTCGTGGCAATCGACAGTTATATGGTGTTCATTGTCCGCAAATAGTACTGCTTACACAGACGGTTTTATTCAGAGATCAGCAATCAAATTACGCGTATTCGATTCGTGAACTAATCCCCAATCGGAATCTCCGGCAGTAGATGCTTGGTGGGGCATGGTGGGGCAAATTCCACTGGTGGGAATTTACACTTAGGATTAGTGGAATAAACAATACTGTTGGAATCTCCTGCTAGTTCTATTCCTATGTTGACGTTAAAGATGAAACGCTCATTTTTTAAGAATACTGTATACGTCCCACTGCAGGGCACAGGCCTTCCGTGCCTACCGCGGATTGGCAATTTCAAGCGCTGAGGTAATTTAACGTCTCAGACACTCAGGTTTCTCCACAATGTTTTCTTTCCGCTATAAATACGGCCCGAAGGCGGCTAACATAGTAACAAAGTCGGCATGTAAGAATCTTTTGCTACAACTGGAACGAGCCCAGAGGGCAGTCCTCAAGGTGGCACATCGTAAACCCTTCAGATACTCCACCGACCGACTTTACACTGAAAGCAAGCACCTACGAGTAAGACAACTTTTCATTGTTGCAGTCGTGCTAAAATTCCATAAAAATTCACTTCACTCATTCAAACAGAAGCAACGATCCGATAGACAGCTTATATGGAGTGCTCCACCAGGCAAAACCGCCGTCGGCAAGAGATCCTTTTCTCACCTTGGCCCACGACTATATACACTGATGCATAAGTTTCATGACATCGTCAAACTCACAAGACACGCGTGCAAAGAACAATTAAAGCAATGGCTTCTAACTTTAAACTACGACAGCACAGAAAAGCCATTAACAAGCGGCACCTTACCAATAGCGTAACACACACACACACGAACACACTCTTCATCTACACACCCTCTGCTCAGTGGCTGAAACCCGAACCCAAGACCAACGGTCGTAGGGCTGAGCAGAACACACACACACACACACACACACACACACACACACACACACACATGCACTTATACTCTCCAAAACACAAACACACACATACGTAGGTACTCACACACACAAGCATGATTATTAGTGATCTAAATCATTCTATATAATAACTATGCGTAAACATTATTCTCTATACTTTTATTTTGTTATTCTTATAAGACTGATAAGAATTAACTTATTAATACTATAAGTTCCTATTCTATTATTGTCATCCATTAAGCGGAGGGGACTAGTTTCCACAACACAGGGAATCCTAGTGTGGGAATTAGGGCTTCATCCTTTTTTTATGTAGTTTTTGGAACAAATAAACATTTTTTCATTTTCATTTTTCAAGTACATTGACATTCAGCAAATAGAATGTAAATTCTTTACGTTGAAATAAATTATTGATTTGTGATTTCTTGTGGTCCGCGTGTGGTATTGCTATTACAACTTCACAGATGTGATGGTTCTCAAACCCACGACCGACGAATATGAAGCCGGTGTTCAACCGTTGTCCGCCCGTCCTTCCGTCCATCAGACTGTCAAGACCCTTTGTATCGGAACCGCGTGGAGGTATCAAGTTAAAATTAAAACTCAGGTTTACAATCCCTTGAAGCTGTGGAGAAATCAAACTTCTAAGTTAACGTAAAAAAAAGTTACGGAACGAAACCCTCGGTAGGCGAGTCCAACTCGCACTTGTCCGGTTTTTTTAACAATTTTAGTCAGTTAAACAATATGAGAAACAATAGTTCCAGTTAAGGCCAAGTAAACTTCTTTATCAGATTCAAACGGATACATCTTCAGATTACTCTATCCAAGTGTAGGACGCGACCCCTCCGGAAACACGTAAAATTATGGGTGCAAAAAGGACATAAATAGTTCCGTGGATGCTAACGAGCTGCATCATTTTGTTACATTTCTGTCGATGTCGATGTCGATTGATGGCGCGCTTATATCTTCTTCTCTTTATATAAAAGGCGAACATCCGACACACTCACCAATCAACGCCCAGCCCAAACTGTCAGACTGAGAAAGCTGAAATTTTGCACAGAGAGTCCTTTAATAATGGACATACGAGATAAGAACGAATTTAAAAAAAATCAAACCCTAAAGGGTTGAAGTGGCCAAATTTGGTAACGGTCATATTTATACAAAACTTGGTACAAAGGTACTTTCATAAAATTAATAAAATACCTTTTCTCAGTTTTTCAAAATTTAACTCCTAAGAGGGTGAAACAGTTTATAAAGTTTAAAAGGTATCAAACTTTATGAAGGAAATTAATTTTATTTGTTTTCAGATTTTCTTGAAACTTAGTGTAGGTAAATGTACTTTAATAAAATTGATGAAATACACATTTTTCAGTGTTTCTAAATTCAACCCATAAGAGGGTGAAAAGGGGTGCCAAATTTTGTACTGGAATCTAAGATTAATCCAAAATTCCGGCACGTGATTGGCTGAAATTAGCTTGACGTGAGATTAACATTTGATCGCTCTTCTAAAAACTGAGCGTTAATGAAATATCTATTACTCAGTTTTTCAAAATTCAACCCCTATGAAGGTGAAAAAGGGTGCCAAAGTTTGCACGGGGAGTAAAATATTGGTTGTCGGATTTTTTTGGAAAAATCTTCTTCAACAAAATTTACGAAACATTTATTTCTAAGTTTATCAAAATTCAACCCGTAAGAGGGTGAAAAGGGTTGCCAAAAGTTGTACGAGAAGTAGAACATTTGTGATTGGATTTTTTGAAACTGATAAGAAACGTAATTGACACGATATGAAACACGTATTTTTCTTAGGAGGTAGTTATGGGGCTACAGTATTTTCCAATGTTACTGTAGGGGCTATCGTTTAAAAAAAGTAATAAATTTGACGAAAGCTAGGGCAAATAAAGATGTACCATGTAAATTAAAACACATTTTTTTGTTATATTTAATTCACACTCTTATCAACTAAATTCCACGCGGACGAAGTCGCGGGCAATAGGTAGTTTTTGTTTCATCGTTAAGACGCGTTAACCATCTGTAGTATATTAACTGTTACGCCATCAAGCTTAACTTAAAGTTGATTGCAGAAGTACTTAAAAGTTTTAAGTGGCGCGTCCTGTCGGTAGTTTGGTGTCGTTAGACATGCATTATGCAGGCTTCTTGTGCTGGAGCGGCTGTTTACGCGCGCATGGAGGGATTAGCCTTTTTTGCGACAGATGGGCACTGATATGAAGCATACCTAAACATAGTTATGCACGAAACGGGTCGCGATGATTACTACTGTGAAGCGGCGAGGGAGGTCATGGGTTTGAATTACGGCCTGTACCAATGACTATATTTTCTAAGTTACGTACGTTTGTGAAGTTTAAGTAGACAGTGAAGGAAAAAATCGTGAGGAAACCTGATAATGATGCAATATATTGCGTAACTAGAAAGAAGAATCAATCAGTCCGTACTCATCCACTGCTAGACTCAGGCCTCCCCCAATGCATTCCACTTTCTTCAGCCATATAGGTATTGACTGCCTAAATAAAAATACAAAACATCACCAGAACCAATTAAATGATCGTAGGATTTCTACTTAATTTTCTATGGAGACTTCTGCAGGACGGATAATTAAGATTCCTATTAAACGTGTAATTTATGGCAACATGCGGCAATTAAGCTTGGAAATTATCCCTTAGGTACTTTGTATGCCAGACATGTTTTGAAACGAAATTACACTTTGTCAAAGAAATTAAATCTTGCCCGGGCCTGTGATTTATGACCAAGCGCGTTCTGTACACAGTTGCGGAGTTCCGTAGTCCAGCTGAACAACCCTTTGCATTGATCGAAGCACAATGGTAGTTTTTCCCCCTAGCTGGGTATTCTTCTTCTGATCAAAATTTCACATAAGGCACTGATGACAGGCAATTGAGATAATTTAGCCTCATTTAACAATTTTTTAGCAAAATCTAGTTAGTATTCTTGAGTATCTTTCGAAAAATATTGTTGTCATCGAAACCCATTATAATCGAAAGTCCTTGATAAAAAAAAGTCCTAAATCACCGCGTAAAATAAATAACTACTTAGCAATCAATCAGTTGTAGGGTAATCATCATAATATACTAAAAAACTATATAAATAAATAATAAATTACTTCCACACAACAATCACTCTACATATTTGTGCCTTTGTGCCTTTCGGAGCCATGGGGTCCGGAGGCGCGACTTCTCTTCTTCTCTTCGTCACGCCTGGTTGACGCCTCAGGAGACCTGGAGGCTGGTGCCTACTTTGGCCGGGGGTTAAGCCTCGCTATACAGCGAGGCAAAGCCGCCAGCCTTCTCGGTACTCGACCGGCCGACATCGATCTGGCTCGAACATTTTATTTAAATAAAAAAATAGGTTTAGTTTATTATTTTTATTTCTGGTTTTCTAAATATTGTAAGATAATATTATTTAATATTTTTGTAAATAACTAGCACCACAATCACTTATATTTTAAATTACTTTGTGTCAATCTACTAAATTCTTAGTAAATGAGAGATGAGAAACCGACGACGTGAGCTCCCTCTCTACTCACTATAATTATACGTAAGCTCTGCGAACCAGAGCAAAACCTGGTCGGACTCTCCCGACAAAAAACTAAGTAAATGAAACCTCAGCGCTTGAAATCGCCAATCCGCGGTGGGCACGCGTGGTGATTAAGCCCATACTCTCTCTCTGAGAGAAGACCTGTGCCTTACAGTGGGACGTATATAGGCTGCTTATGAAAGTGAATCCGGAATTAAGTTGATAATTCTAAAAAAAAAAAAATTTTTTTGGGCCTAATTTCAGTGGCGCGCCTTGTCTTTATTGTCCTTAATTGTTATACCCATCCACAGGGATGACTGAGGTTGGTGTGACAGCCTCTTAACCCAGAGATACCGTTAACTATGATCAATGAGGAGACGACTCGTAATGACGTAAGCCATTTTTGGCCATTTCCTTTTGGAATAGGAGGGCAAAATCTGACTCCCTATCGCCTGTCTTATTGGTTTAGCGGTATCACGTTTGATTATCACGCCGGAGGTCGTGGGTTGGATTCCCACGGGGGGCCACCGTAATTTATTTATTTATGTAATGGCCTATCTGGGTGTATTTCCAGGTTACCATAGCACGGGGTATCCTAGTTTGGGAACAAGACAAGTGATTGTGTTCTGTGGAATAAGTATTATCATCTAATTTAGAGCAAAGGGATCAATGAAAATATCTTGCCAACGTTTTAATTAATCTATGAATTTAAATGTTGAATTTTGAATTTGAATGTTGTCCACCAAGTGTATAACAATACACTAGACATAAGAAATCATATTTTGTAATGTTTTTCTCTGGCTGTGCAATAAAGTGTTCTAGTAACTTACTCCTTATAACCATCTATCTATCGAATAACTTACTATACCTAATATTTTGTATTCTGTCATTGTATTACCAAACATTATGGGGGAAAATGTGGCTTCCGTGTGGCGCCGGATTAAGAATAGCGTCACTCCATTTCGTAGAAGGCGACTAAGGAAATAAATTACCAGGAGATGGGCAGCAGTGTCTTCCTGAGATTCCAACCAAATACTGCGATCGCCAACCCGCTTATCAAGCGTGGCGTTTATGGCAAAACTCCTCATGGTTATGAAAACCATGAGGGAGACCTATGTCTTGCAGTGGGTGTCAAACGGCTGATGATGATGGGGGAAAAGGAGGGGAGAGGAGAGGGAGGTTCTCTCCTCATCAAATCTTACCAAGGGGGAATGTGGTGAGAAGTCTAAATTTGTGGAAAATCACTTCACGTAATTAATGGTCGGCCCCTAGCGGAGTCAGCAACGAACCGGGGACTTGCAGGTGCAACGATACAAAGGAAAATAATCCTTAAATACTTATAAGGTAAGAGTCTACAATAAGAGTGTAAAAAGCATGAAAGACGGCCAACGAGCCAGAAGTTGTCGCTGAGCTTAACCGGGTAGACTCTAATATTACAGGCTTAAGAATTATTTTGGATTGAAATCGTGGTGCCCGCACGTTACCGAAACTTTGTAATGTGGATAAGTCTCTATTGGGCACTAGCTGACCGGGCACTAGCTGACCCAGCAAACGTTGTTTTGCCATATTAATTAGCCTACGACCTATTTTGAGACCTACCAAATATACACAAAAAAATTCATAACAATGTGTGAAGCCGTTTCGGAGGAGTTCGAAAACAAACACTGTGATTTTTATATATTGATAGTGTGTATTCTAGGTATTTATGTTGATGTATTTGGTATATTGAAAATTCTGCTATAACTATGAATTTTATTATATTATGGTCTACTCAATTTTTCGCAATAACTCTTTCCCAGCTCATATCTACCCTCCGCTATCTACATAACCCAAGGTTAACTGGAAGAAAATACTCATTAGTAATAAGCTCGCTTTGCACAAATAAGTTTATTGTGCAATAAATAATTTTCTAATCTAAACCAATATTTGTAACTATTTGTAATATCTTTCACCTGATTGTGCAATAAAGTGTTCTCTATCTATCTATCTAGTATGAAGTGCACTTACCCCTTAATCAAGGTCATAGTCTATCTCCATTCTAATAAATTTCGTTCCTTGAGATTTACTATTTTCCCTCACCACGCCGTCTCTCGTCTGCGCTGCTTGTCGCTCGCTCAAACTCATTTCAGGTGGAATATTATACTCAATGTGAACGAGTGATTTTCAATTTAAATTGCTTTAACAGACGCAGCATAGGGCGTCCACCAGCTCACAGAATCGACGACCTACGGCAAATTGCTGGTAGCGGCTGGATGAGGATCCCCGAGAACAGAAAGTTGTGGCCCTATGATTGATTATATGATATATTATATGTAAAGATAAAGATAGCATAATTACAACTGTAAACCAAATTGTTCACAAAAAAATAAAGAGCGGTAGAGCTCCTTATGCAGCACGGTAGTGCCCCCACCAAGTCGAGCAGGGCACTACCTACCTTTACTCGGAGCGTTTCGTTGTAATTTTCGAACCCTCATATCTCTGGTCTGGATCGAGAGAGAGAGAGCCCGAATTCTCAGGTTAAGATACAGTTAGCAGACTTATGAAACGCGCTAAGTTTCATTGGTCTAACTTTTATAAATAAGATTTTGTGAATCAAATGCAAATGGTGTTAAAAGCATAAAGAATCGGAACGATCGATCTTCAAGCCATACGAATCAATTTGATTCATAGCACAAAAAAATAAATAAACAAGGAAAGGAGTTATGACGTCATTTTTTTTGTATGGCAAAAAATAAGAATTGTTCTGAATCCTATCGTGTGTGAGAGGACTTACTGAGCCAATTCTAAAAATATATCACATTATTAAACTTTAGTAACTTGTTTTAAATTAAAATTAAAATCATTTTCAAAACATACCAATTTTGGGGTCCTCTAGATACGATACAGTTTAATACATTTTTTTTATATTACCTCAAATTATATGTTATCTCCAAATATCGAGCCCCAA
This sequence comes from Yponomeuta malinellus, assembly GCA_947308005.1. NCBI lineage: Eukaryota > Metazoa > Arthropoda > Insecta > Lepidoptera > Yponomeutidae > Yponomeuta > Yponomeuta malinellus. The sequence goes on along the minus strand of OX371007.1, from coordinate 12,895,636 downwards.
AAAAGCAATTTTGAAAATATTTACAATTATTATGTTTTTTGTTTTTTCATAATTACAAAGTAAACCCAATTAACGATTAATAACGATTACATATGATAAGTTCTTTAATTGTACTATATTTTCGTATATTGTAAATTGTAAACTGATGCCAGGAATGGTGGTTTGACCGTGAATAAAGAAGCAATAATTCTAGGGTTTTTTAATCGTGACGTTGACTCACGACGTGGTTATAAGTTGTAAATTTCATGAAGTCCAGGTAAACAAACCCTATTTATTTGTAAACCATTATGACTAATATGGGGAGTCCAGCGAGAAGCCTTTATAAAAGAGTTAGGGCGTCGCTTGAGGAACTGTGGCATGGACTACCGCTCTGGGGCATACTTGATGCAGAGGATCTCTCTCGCTGTGCAGGCTGCAAGCGTTATGGGAACCTTTGGCTCGAGTATGTCTCGGGGCGGTTTACTTGACAGTTAATTTATCGTTTCTATTCTTGTTTCAATACATTATTCATAAATATAAATTAATAAACAAAAAATAATAATAAATTCACCAAAGGCATCGTCAACAGTTGCTTGAGTATATTTTTCCCGTTTTGGACATCTTGCTTCTTATGTATATTTTACTTTTATTACTTTGGAAGAAACATTTGTGGATGTATTTTTTTTGCTTTTGTTATATTGTCTAATGTGAATACCCCAATATTTACTTTATTATACCTATCACAACCCCAATTTGTGATAGGTATAATAAAGTACTGTGCCTATAATGTAATGTAGTAGGTATATCATGTGAGACTCTCTGAGACAACTTAAAACATCATCATTAACATCATCCTGACTTGATCGGTTCATTGAACTATTTCATGACATCAGAAGTGACGAAAAAGTCAAGATGATTGACTAAAAAAGGTGATACAAATCAAAATTGTTCGCATAAAGAAATAAGATGATCAAAACACATTGCTCCAAATGTCAAAAATCTATATCTGGAGAACATAATTTTGATATTTGTCAAGACTGTGTATGACTGAGAATGTAATTTTTTTTCGTAGTATTGATTAGAATTAATTTAATTTTTAGAATAAAAATTTAAATATAGCGAATTCTGTAAAAAATATCGAAGATCTCAGTTTTTAGTATTTGCTTCTATAGCGGCAACAGAAATAAATCATCTGTGAAAACTTCAACTGCCTAGCTAATCAATATTTCTTATTTTACTCCAAATCTTTAGACTCTTCGTCAAAAAATTCTAGATATTGTATGAAATCAGGCATTACTTTGCGGAAATCCATAATAGCATTAAAACATTGTCAAACCGTTCTCTTAAATATAAATAAAAGGAAAACATCGTGAGAAAGCCTGAGTGCCTGAGGTTTGCCTACCTCACCGTTTAAAATTAAAAATGTTTATGTTTATGTTTACTATAAGCTTCTTAGTCTTGGCAACCTACTTTACATTAAATGTTTTTGGTGGAATTGTTCTTTATGAGAGATTTAAGTGGAAACATAGCTATAAAAACCTATAAAAATATTATTTCAACGAACAACAAACAAAACAAACTAATATTCTCAAATAGCGGCGGCCGCGTTGGTAATGAATGCAATTAATGAAAAGAAACGGCACAAAACTTGTACGGTACGGAGGAGCGCTCAACTTTTATTCTCGCAAACTCCCTGTTGGCTGGAGGAAAGCAATGTCTATGTTAATGTAGAGTAATTTGGGTGTTTGAGTTTACGACTTAATTTGGACGCGTAATCAGTTTAGCGTCTCGAGGAGGGCTTTGCCTCTAAAGGTACGAGCTCACTAATAACGCACGTCTCGCTTTGCATTTCTTTTCAGCGTATTTTTCAAGTGCGTGTCTCATCGCCATAAAAACGTGCGCTGCAGCGACCCGTCACTCAGAATACTTCACGCACGCGTAGTGACATATAGACGTATAAAAGTGCTCTCGTCACGTGCCTTGTTTGCACGTTTCTCTAATGTAGGCATACCTTTAGAAGGTAGGTAACGTCAGACAGGCACATATTCTGTAACGTTTGATTCCTCACTCATTACACGACAAATTTTGAGGAAAACGGGGTCAATTGCTTTAACAAATCGATGGGTCAATTACTTTAACAAATCGATGGGACACCCATTGGTTGAAGTTAGATCGACGAACAAAACGACGAACAACAAAATATATTCGCGTTTTACGTCGCCATCCCATTTACCGGTAAATAAGCACCCCCCGTGTAGCGAAACTTATTTGGTAAAACTGAATGTTAATATCGGCCTAAGAGAAAGTAAAGAATCGCAACTCAATGCAGAAAAAATAATTATGATGTAAATAACAGAAAAGCTACTTAAATCTTCGGCAAAATCGAGGTGAATTGAAACAGAAGACCGATTCCTGCAGTTAATCCGTTATTTAAAGGTGTCTCTTGAAATTTCTTTGAGTTTTCTCTCCAAATATTGATAGAGAAAACTATATTTAAAAAATATATTTATATATTTTTCATTCAAATATAATATATTCATTCTTGTCGTGTATTTATGTCTATGTTTATCTCTTTGTTATTGTTAGAATACTTTAATTTTATTCATTGGTATCACGTATGTCAAATACATCATCAGCATCATCATCATCATCAGCCATTTGACGCCCACTGCAGGACATAGGCCTCCCTCATGGTTTTCCAGCTTCCCGATCTTGTGCCGTCCCATATCCAGCGACTCCCCGCCACCGTAACCAGGTTGTCAGATCATCTGATGGGGCCTTCCCATACTGCGTCGTCCGATCCGCGGTCGCCAGGGCAGCACTTTTTCACCCCAACGGCCATCAGTTCTTTGAGCTATGTTCCCCGCCTACTGCCCCTTCAACTGAGCAATTCTTCGAACTATATGAATAACTCGGGTTTCCAAATACGAATGAATAAAATTAAAATATTCTGGATTATTATAAAAAAAAACTGAAATAACTACCAACCCGACTGTTGTGCATTAACCACTAAGCAGGTCGGACCAACCTAGATACCTCGCAAGGAGTTACATTGTTTTTTATGAAGTTAGATTTATGATGATTTCATAGGAGATTCGCACAAACACGAAGAATCAATTAAAAAAAATAATTTAAAATTTAAACTGTTTATTTCAAAAAAAGAACTACATATAAATCCATCTCTGGAAGCTGAATCTTCCAGATGAGATTATATTGCTTCCAGAAGTCCAATTGCTTCCAATTCAGATCTTATTTGTCAAAACATGACCGGAGTTATGGAGAGTATAGAATCGGATATACATACATACGAGCCAAACATATTACTCTCCTTTTGGGCTCTGCCGCAGTCGGGTAAAATACGCCACAAGTGCGACTAAGACCCGCGCCCTGACTATAGCTAAATATGGCCATAAATATATGGAAATACTTTAGTCGCCTAGAGGTTATATTCGATAAATTAACGTTAACTGAATAAGCAAAATAAAAATCTTTCCTTCTTCCAAGAGTTTTTTACTGAATAATGCGATAAATCGTAAATTAATGAGTTATTATTAGAACCTTTATGGTGGTTTAGTATATACAAGCTGATATCTAGGTGGTTGGAAAGCCGCGGTCCTGTATTCAGTAATTAAAAATGGCATCTATTTAGACTATTACTTTGAAGCACAGACATAAATAAATAATAATTGAGTCGAGAAATCTTGTTTAAAACATTGCGCGAGCAATTAGTACCGTCTCTCCGTCTATCAGAACATTGACATGCGGCACGTACGCACCGTTCTGGCTGGGTACGCTTTCCAAAAATATCTCGACACAAACTTAAATGTATTAGAACCATTATCTAATAGATTTAAGTTTGTGTCGAGATATTTTTGGAGAGCGCTTTAAAAAAAAAACTTGCGTATTCTGTAGCTATTGTTAAGGTACGTTCAGTTTGATAAGGCTTTCAAACCACCCAAAATTTGTGGTGAATAGGGCAAAACCGTACTAAGTTAATTAAGAAAATAAGAAATTTGGAAATAAGAATTTTCGTGTACTTTTATTATGCATCGTGTGCAATCATTATCATCAGCCATGCGACGCCCACTGCAGGGCATAGGCCTCCCTCATAGTTTTCGTAACCATGAGGGGGTTTTGCAATAATCGCCACGCTTGGCAGGCGGGTCGGTGATCGCAGTATGTGGTTGGAATCGCAGAAAGACGCTACTGCCCGTCTCCTGGTAATTTAGATTAGATCAGATTAGATTAGAATAATTTGTACACACCAGAAAACAAAATACATTAAAAGGCTTACATGTCTAAATTTATTTCCTTAGTCGCCTTCTACGACATCTACGGGAGGAAATGGAGTGACGCTATTCTTAATCCGGCGCCACACGGAAACCTTTATTGAGTGCAATAAAGAGTTTTAATCTAATCTAATCTAATTACGTGTAGTATTTTTTGTTATTTCATAATTAATTGATATTAAATCCTTTTGAAAATCGTGTAGAGGGTAAAAATACCATGATTCTGTCCATGATTCAGTAAGTAAAATTAACTACGATATTTTTTTTTGTAAAAATTGTCGCACCGGTCACGTTTGAATAAATAAAAACCTGACAAGTGCATTTGTAGGTACTTACATATTATAATACTTACATATTATGTCTCTCAGTTTTTTCCGAGCTTTTCGCGAATTTCAAAGACTAACCTTTTTATGATTTAATTTGAAATTTATAGTTTTTACATTTTTTCCTGTATTTATAGTATAAGATAATACTACCTGCCAAATTTCACAGTTCTAGGTCAACTGTATAATATTTTGATTCCCTGGAGTGTCGAGATATACTTTTTTGTGGCATAACCGGCTCTATATTTTTTTACGCTAACTTAGTAAGTTTAATTTTTTCACAGCTTCAAGTGTAGACCTGAGTATATGATTTTAATTTCAACTTGATACCTTTACGCGTTTCCGAGATAAAAGGTCTTAACAGACAGACGGACGGAAAACAAAGTGATCCTATAAGGGTTCCGTTTTTTTCCTTTTGAGATACGGAATTAAAAACAAAAGTCTTTAACCATCGTAAAGCCAGATTAACCGTCAAACGATACTAGAATAACTGGGTTAACTCGAGCTCAACCATATAATAGAATTGATAAGATTGCAAAAATAATAGTCTCAGTTTCACAACTGTGAATCTGTTTTGCGTGCTTGTAGAAGATAATAACCTAAGAATTTACCTAAGTGTTGTGTAGACGTGTGATAAATTGAAAATGTAATTTATAGTGAGAGTAACGGGTTTTCATACCAAAAATAAAGTATTGTATCATTGAAACTCCATTTTGATTATATTAATTTGGAAGAAAATTCAGAGACAACGATAACATTGAAATAAATAATTGTAATAAAAAACTTACGTACCAATTCTCTGAACGGACTTATTAATTGAAAAAAAGATTGTTTAAATATACAGGGTGAAACCAAATACCCATACATCAGAAAATGGGAGGAGAGGGGTTCTATTCCTGAATATGAACCACATTTACTACGAGGAAAAGTTAGAAATCGCGAAAAAAATATCAATTGTTCCATACTTAGTAACTACATGCAGCATTACAATGCAAGGAACATTGGAACAACTGATCTTTTTTCTTTATTTTAAGCTATATTGTAAACCTTTGTATAGAGAATGGCTCTCTTCCAAGCAAGTTCAAAACAACTATTGTAAAACTAATAGGTATTTAAAAAAGATGATACGGAAAATATGAAACATTACCTTAACCTGAAACATTAACAATAGCCTTAGCTCCCATTTTTTGTAAAATCATTGAAAAACTAATTATTAACAGCCTATATCCTCCTCAGTCCTGACCTTGAAAATAACAATGGTTTTCAATTGTTATTTTCCAGGTCACGACTGAGGAGGTTAATACTTCTTTGAAAGCATGTCAAGAGCAGAATGGCCTTAGAAAAAACAAAACCATAAACTTGGAAGTATATAATTTCTTATATGACATTGTCTCAAGAATGGATCGAAAACAAACTGTGTCCGCAATATATATATAGATATAACTAAAGCAATTTGATTTTGTGAACCATGAGATTTTTCTGCAAAACCTAGACACAAACGGTGTAAGAGGTAATGCCTTAAAACTGATAAAATCGTATTTTAGTGATAGGACACAAGTAACTAGAGTTGATAAAATCTGTAAAAAAACTAGAACTGAGTTAACTTACACATCTACAGTCCATGTAGTGGAGCACGGCGTTTCACGGGAAGTGTATTGGGGCCATTGCTTTCTTAATCTACATTAATAATTTTCATAGTGTAACCAAACATCCAATGACGCTTTCTTTAGACAACAATACAGTAATATTTGCGAAGAATGTAACAATTGAGTATAAAAATGATATTAATTACTCTATGGACATACCTAATCAATAATTGGCTAACAGCAAATATTTTGACATTGAATATAGGTAAAACTCAATTTAAGATTTTTTATAATAATGAATTATTGACAATTTTTGAAATCGACCAATCGAAGTTTCGGAATTAACAATTGATAAAAACATGACATGGAAAACTCAAGTCATATGAGGTAGCCGTATTTGTAAAAGGCAGTTCATAAAATACATACATACATAAACTCACGCTTGTGAATCCCGCAATCCACAACTTTTTAAGAATCTCAAAAGTCAACGTAATAAACATAATGGTAATCCCCAGCTAAACAGCATTATTTGACATAAGTATTCTCGGAATGCCTTTTAAAATATATAACATACAATCTAAGGCCGATATTCAGAAACACAGCGTTGAGCTACACTTAACGTGCACCAAGCTGAGCATCGGTTGAGCAATCTCAACAAAGACTCAAGAATTTTGTATTCACAGTCAATATCTCGACTCGAACTCAGCTAAGCCACAGCTCAAGCTAAACTTACACGAGCGTGTAATCTGTGGTACAGTTTTTGACGTTACCGGTTTATATTATCTGTTAACGCTACATGAAAGGCATACAATAATCCACAGGATTGAATGAGATGGCAACAAATGTCGAAACTTTTTTATACTTTATTTTGACTTCTCATTACTACTCTAAAAACACAATTTAACTTTTCGAAGGAAACTTAGCATCCAACATGTCAAATTGTGAATAAAAAAAAGGTTACTTCACCACAGGTTAGTTAGATTTCTTGAATTGCCTACAGGTGTCGCTACTTTCTTTGTCATTGCCACCTTGAGTCTGAGCTAAGTCGCCGAAATCCACTACTCAGTCTCAGCTTAGCTTGCGCTCAATTTTTGTTATCTCAAACTCAACTGTGAATACAAAATATCCCTGAGACTTTCATTTTGACAGTTGGAAGACCCGGACTCACATTGAGCTCACGCTCAAAATCGTTTCTGAATATCAGCCTAAGTCTTTGAGAGAACTTGACAATAACTACGTTTTTAAAAGGGACCTACTTAAGTTTTTGACAATGAAAGCTTACTACTTTCTCGAAGAAATCGTCTAATTTAACAGCAAATTTCCTTCCGTGGATGTCGTAGAAGGCGACTAAGGAAATCAATTACCAGGAGACGGGCAGCAGCGTCTTTCTGAGATTCCAACCGCATACTGCGATCGCCAACCCGTCTGCCATGCGTGGCGATTACGGGAAAACCCCTCATGGTTATGAAAACCACGAGGGAGGCCTATGTCCTGCAGTGGGCGCCATATGGCTGTTGATGGTGATGATGATGAACAGCAAATTAAATACATGCAATTAACGTGAACACTAGGAGAAACATCAGCTCAAAATTGTATGTTATGTAGATATTATGCATGGCATGATATTTTGTTTAATATAGAAGATAGTATTGTACAAAAAAAAATTACACACCCATATGGGTCTCTACCCATATAGTTGGTCTATAATTGTAATGTGAAATCCATGTAACCTATGTTCCATTTTTAGGGGTTTTTAGGGTACCCAAAGGGGTATGGAACCCTATTACAAAGATTCCACTGTCCGTCTGTCTGTCTGTCTGTATGGCTGTCTGTCACCAGGCTGTATTTCATAAACCGTGATAGCTATACAGTTGAAATTTTCACAGATGATGTATTTCTGTTGCCGCTATAACAACAAATAGAAAAAACATTATAAAATAAATATTTAAGGGGGGCTCCCATACAACAAACGTTGTCTAAAGACAGCGGTCGCCATCTAGCGGCCATCTATCTAACCTTCGTCATATCGTTAAATGTCAATGTTAAACGCTTCTTGTTGGTTTCTATAGATGGCGCTGTTCTCAATGTACCTAAACTATCTTATCTCGATCTTTGTCTAATGTCGACACGCACTTTGCCGGTTTTCGGTGTACATTAAACCTTGTATAATAATCTAAGTTGTCGACGTACAAGTCAAGCAAAAACAAAACATGCGTAAACGGCCTTACGAGCAAAAAAAGTAAAACAAATACGTTTTGGTGTATTGATAAGTCCCTTTATTTCATACTTTATATAAAAACTAGCTGTCCCGGCGAACTTCGTACCGCCACAGAATCCCTTTATGCGATTCTTGCACAACATCATATTATATTTGAAACTTAAAATAAATATTATCCCACGGGAACGCATTACCGGGATATTAAGTATGCTGTGTCACAATTCAGGTTCAGTGGTTATTGCGTGATTGAGTAACAAACATCCAAACATCTTCACAAACTTTCACATTTATAATAATAGTAGGATTCTGGCATGAAATTCCAACAAATATGGTACATGTCGAGATTCGTACCCGTGACCTCTCGTATTCGGCCTGCCGGCCAGCGTTCTACCGCTGCGCTACCACCGCATTTTTACGGAACCCTAAATTAAAGAAACAGCCTACATTCCATTTTTAAAAACCTTTACGTTCGGAGCTCCTAGCACAATATACGATGGCACCTGTACGTATTTTTATTGTTGTGTTAGAGTTCAGCGGCTCTAATGCTGGCCAGTAGATTTTAACACAATCGCTTCAAGCACAAACTAAGCGCAAGCGCAAGTTCGGCCCTGACATAATTGTGGTCGTCGAGTTAAATGTAAAAATAAAATTAAATGTATGCGTATTGGCAAGCGTTATTTTGCCATATTAATAAGCTTGGAAAACCGCGTGTCCTGCAAATGGCTGATGATGATGATGACGAATAAGCCTACGACCTATACTTAAACTTACCAAATATACACAAAAAAAAATTTATGAAAATCAGTGAGGCCGTTTCGCAGGAGTTCGATAACAAACACTGTGACGCGCGATTTCTAATAATTTGATATTTGCTCTAAGGAATGTATGAACCAGCTGGGCCGAGATTCATAAAACTACAATCCGTAGTTTATTATAATAATTCGAGGTACCTACATTGCCTAGCACCGTCTTCAAGTTAATCTGTGGGTTAATGGACTTTGCAATGTACATTGAATTGTCATAGTAAACCACGAATTTAAGCTCTATGAAACATGCCCCTGACATGATTTTCGATATTTTGGAGTTGTTTCCACAACGAGCCCTAATATTTCGCCGCACCTTTCTGTTTTCAATTTTAAATTTCGTAAAATCTAGAAATGGTTTTAAAATTTGACACTGCGTCGCACATATATATTGACTAGCTGTTGCCCGCGACTTCGTTCACGTAGTAATTTTGATGTGTATTTTTCCGGGATAAAAATAGCCTATGTGCTAATCCAGACTATAATCTATCTCTGTGCCAAATTTCATCCGTATCCGTTCAGCCGTTTTTGCGTGAAAGAGTAACAAACATCCATCCATACATACAAACTTTCGCGTTTATAATATTAAGTAAGGAAGTAAGGATATTAATTACATATTAACTGCCTCGTTGGTCTAGCGGTATTACGTCTGATTGCCATGAAAAAGGGCGTGGGTGCGATTCCCACTGGGAGCCACCGTACATTTGTACAAATGGCTTTTTTCTTTCTTTTGGTTGTATTGTGTGGTTATTATTATAATAAAATAGTATGTTTTAATGACGTACAGCTAAGTGGCAAACCCAAACCGGTTTATCTGAAACATTTCTGGTTAATGTCACCCTCTCTTTACAAAGACAATGGATTTAAAAGCCATGAAGGGTAGATTAGAGTTAAGAGTACCTGTTTATTGAGGAAGCTCCTAATGAAATCTCACTTATTGTGAACAAAAGGCATGGGCTGCTTTGTTTGTGCTGCTCGCTGGCAAGCGCGTGGCGTAGAATATACGCTATCTCTAAAATGTGGAATTCCTAAAATACGTAGAATTATACACCATGAATTTTGGGCGGTTTGAAAGTCATACATAACAAATTGAATGTGGCTTAACTGTAGCTATCGAATACGCTGGTTTATTATTTTTTTCAAAAGGAACTTTTCAAAAATATCTCGACACAAATTCTAATCTGTGAGAACCATTAGTAGCCAGCTAGAACGGCACGTGCGCGCCGTTGGTTTGCGGGTCATTATTCTGATAGACGGAGAGGCAGTACTAATTGTTCGCGATTTTTTCGAAATTAGATTGCTGAACTCGAAACATGATTTCTCAAGTCATTTTTCTTTTATTTTACTTCTATACTTGAAACTAAAAGTCTTAATAGATTGCATTTTTAATTACTAATTACATAACCGCGGACTTCAAACCACCCAGATTTCAGCGTGTATATTTTGACGTGAAACGTGTTTCAGTTCGGTAGTAGGGGCTCGAAAACATGCCGTCTCGGCGAGGACTGTAACGTTGTAAATACGTGACGTGTGCAATTCATTTACATATCAATGAGTAGAGCGAACTAGTCATTACTCAAATCCTCTTGATTCGTGCCGCTAGATGGCGCCAGTGCCGCGTGACATAATGCGCAGTTTGACGTAAACAATAATGCTTACTTACAGACGTTTCGTGTAACCCGACACAGCCCGTGAAGTTGGTTTACGTCAGTAACCCCCTGTTTTTCATACAAAAATAAACATTCAGTTGGGTAAAGTTAATAAAAAAACAACGGGCAGCTGTTGTTTACAGTAGATTAACAGATTGTTATTGTACTGAAAACCGAGGGCTAGAGTTTTCCAATGAATAATTGAACAAAAAAAAGAGGAAAAATCCTAGAACAATAGATGTTGTAATATTTGGTTCGATGGCTCTTGAAATAGTTTTTGTTAAATATTCATTTTCATGCTTCGCTAGTCCGCGGTGGGCTCGCGAGGTGATCGAGCATGACAGAGAAGGCCTGTGACCTCCAAGCGGATGTACATCATTAACCCATTATGTGCCCACCGAGGGGCACGGGTCTCTTCCCTGAGGAAGGTATAGGCCACCACGGGGGCCAAGTCCGGATTGGTGGAGGCTTGTAGACTAGTGGCTCGTCTACTGTCAGAAGTAGTCAAACCGCCCTAAGGCCTCTGACTTGGCTTAACGACTGCCATCTATCGACGGCAGCCGGCACCAACAGCTTAACGTGCCTTGCGAAGCACGGAACCGCTCGGAAAAATGCCACTAGCGTTAGGCATAGACGGCGACCCATCCATGCACTGAACGCGCCCTGTGTTGCTTAACCTTCGTGATCGTTTAAGATCACTCAGGCAGCCGGGGCTACGACCGGATGTACATTGTTTCCTTAATTATAAGAAAAAAAAATCTAATGTTATTGATACCCGACAAAACATACACAAACGCATGCGAATATAAACGAAATAAAGCATAGAAAAAATATGTTAAAACAGTACCTATGCAGGTATGATATAAAAATAAAATTTCGGGAGATAATTTCTCAGCTGTATCCATTGAAAAGAAGCAGCATTTTATTTTATGGTTACAGTTTCCTTTCCATTTTGACTTTCCCTGTTGTTTCAATTTGAACAGCATCTTGAAATTGGCACTCAAGAGCGATCTGCCCTTATATTACGCTCACCAAATCCTGAGCGATTCCTATCGCCTGCCTGTCAAATTACTATGGAATTTAACCGACGATTGGAATCGCTCAGGATTTAGTGCGCATAATTAGGCCCGTTACCTCTCAGTGGGCCAATTATGCCCACCAAATCCTGAGAAAATCCGATCGTCTAACTTTGTACAAACTAATTTGACAGGTAGGCGACTGGAGTCGCTCAGGATTTGGTGAGTGTAATATGGGGGCAGAGCGCTTTACTAATACGGCGTTTCTCTCATAGAGCTTGAGCCCTAAGAAACGTTCGAAATTAAAAGAAGCTCTTCTCATCAAATAAATAAACCAAATATTTACCCTCAAAGGAATAGTTCTACAATTGGAATAATGTTAAAAGGTTTTTAGCTCTCACCGGATATTCTAATAAAATCATTTTGCGTATCGAAATATCAAATCGCTATTATGTAGAGTAATGGTCTCCCACAGGTATATGTCAATTATATATACATTAAACACATTTAGGTAATACACATAAAATTTACTTTGATTTGAGAAAAAACAACCCAAATACTCATGATATTCTATCCTAGACATAGCCGAAAATTTTATCTTACCAATGTCTGACACCACGATTATCAGTCTCAAACGGCCATTTCACCATAAAGCCATCCAGGGTTATCAGGTTGGCTTGCTCCAACGCTATCTGACAGCTCTGTCTATCTGTTTATCCAGGGGTAAGCTCTGTCCAGTGAAAGTCCCAAAACATCTTGAAGCATGATATTTGCCAAGCTATATAGATAAATTCGACCGTGTTGTAAGAAAAACGTTTTTTTATGTATCAGATTGTTTTTAACATGTTTTTATTCAGAGGTTTTATATTTGTAATCACTATAACATTAAAAACGTCTGAACAAAACTATCTTATACATAAAAAAATAACAAGTGCGAGTCGGACTCGCCCACCGAGGGTTCCGTTCAAATTTGTAAATTGTATTCTTTTTGTTGCACTAATCCGTGCTGAGGACAATTTTTAAAATCTATTTAGAGGCTAAAAATTCCACCCACGCCGGGACTTGAACCCGCGACCTCTGGCTAACCGTACCAGCGCTCTCCCAACTCAGCTAATGTGCAAGTGCAGGCATCGGCGAAATTTCTAACCTCTTTACAAACGGTTCAAGTCCTGGCATGGGTGGAATTTTTAGCCTCTAAATAGGTTTTTAATATTATAAATTCTTCAGGAGTTTGTTTTGAGCTTTTCCCGGACTTCAAAGACTAATTTTGTGTGATTTAACTACAAATGCATAGTTTTTAGATTTTTCCCTGTTACTCACTAAATTTCATAGTTCTAGGTCAACGTATACATTTATGAAAATATTATGTACGTTAGAAAAAATATCAAAGACTTCGAAAATGTTGGTGGCCACCATAATGTTAATACTAGAAATAAACATAATTTATGATTAAACGAACTTACCTGGTAATGACGTTGAATCATAATTACACGAAGAGCTTCGTTCGAAGAGATTAGGAAAGCACATATGTAGTCCCGCGTATGGTGTCGCTATCTCGCACTATATTTTAGAAAATTTTTTGAAAAGAAAAAATAACACAAAAAACTTGTAGGGTAGGTATGAAACCATGCTCCAACGCTGTCACTCGGTGTCTTGTCATTTAGTTTGTAGACAATTTAAACACTCTGAATATTTCACGACTGGGTTAAAAGCTGGTAAAGCTTGGGAGGGTGGGTTCCTAATCTCTTCGAACGAAGCTCTTCGTGTAATTATGATTCAACGTCATTACCAGGTAAGTTCGTTTAATCATAAATTATACTCGAGCTTCGTTCTCGAGATTAGGAAAGCACATATGTAGATTTTGAGAGATATGATGCTGGTGAAATATTCAAAAAATTATTGAAAATCAAGTGAAAATCAGTTTCTTTTTAGATAGTATTATTTAGTAATCATAATCGTTATGGTAAGTTTTAAATTATCAAATCACAAGCCAAAAACATTAATTTGGGCTCTTAAAACATTAGGTATTATTAATTATACTTATAGCAAAATCATTTTGATTATTATGATCGATTATAGCTCTATTATAGAATTGGGCAAATACAATAGAATTTGGGCCCCAACCTGCGGTCTTTCTAATTATGTCTAGACTCACTCCTGCTCCAAAATCTTTGGAGGTGGATGCGTGACGCGTGCTATGTCCTGAAAAAATTGTAACATCTATGCCACTTGTGGCTATAGTGGATTTAATCCACCGACTAATAGTTGATGCCGTTACTTTCTTGTGAGGCTTTTTGATAGAAATAAACAAGTACTCGTGGCTAGTTCTTAAATCCTTTGTTTTTTCTAAAAACATAGTTAAAGTCTTCGCCGGGCAAATTTCTGGTTTATTGAGGAAAAAGGGAAGGCGAAGAGTAGGTTGCGATGATCCAGGGCGTGATGTTTTAATATGCTCGGAAATTTTAATGATAATTTCGGAAGGCATTGTTATGATATTTTTAATATTAATTTTTGATAAAGTTTGGGCTCGGTGTGCAGTCACCAAAGCCAAAAGGGTACATAATTTCTTAGTAAGTTTATCGAGAGATAAGTTTTCGTTAGGGTACCAACCAGCTAACGTATTCAGAACGAGTGTAGTATCCCAGGTTAAATCGTATCTGGGAAGGGGAGGTCTCAGTTTAAAAACGCCTTTTAGTAACCTTTGAATACGATCATCGCTACCCACTTTTTGGCCGAAAATCAACGAGAGAGCCGACCTACAGCTATTTAGGGTACTGTATTGTGCCCCAGATTCGAAAAGGTGAGTTAAAAATAAGATAATATTCGTTACTGATGAATTATAAGGGTCTATGGAAGTCTGGTGAGCAAAATGGAACCATTTTTTCAGGCATGTATCGTATTGCTTGATTGAGTTATCAGATAACGAAGCTGTCATGATCGGGATTGATGAGGAAGGAACGTTTCTTTGGAGAAAAGACGTCCTGATAATTTGCCGGCAACCAGGGTAATCTGGTGGTGGAGGCTGCGGCTGCTGGAATGAGATAAAATTAGATGTCGATTGGCCGAAAATATTAAAGGTTTTGATTCAAGTAACCTTGTAAATAAGGGGTACCAGGGTTGGGTAGGCCACAGGGGAACAACCATTATTCCCGTTGCCTGGTCACTAATAATTTTTCTCAGACATTTCAAAATTATGGTAAAAGGTGGGAATGCATAAAAGTAAAGGTCAGACCATGTGACTGTAAACGCGTTTGTGGTGAAAGCATCAGGGTCTCTTTGCCATGAAACGTATTTATCGCATTTTGAATTGAGACGACTAGCGAATAAATCTATCTCTGGACATCCGAATGTTTTGGTTATATGACAAAAAACTTCAGTGGAAAGTTCCCACTCAATATCAGGATGAACACGCCTAGATTCTGCGTCTGCTACCCAATTGTCTGATGAGCTGATATGGGCTGCGTGAAGGAATATATTCCGTTCCTCGCACCACTGCCACAATATTTTACTAACTCTTGTAAGGTGGGCGTACCCCATACGGTTAACGTAAGCTATAGCCGTTGTATTATCGATGCGCAAAACTATTTGACAATCTCGCAAATTTTTTGCAAAAACTTTTAGTCCAAAAAAGGCTGCCAGTATTTCTAAATAGTTTATATGCTGCATCCTTTCCTCGTCAGA
This sequence comes from Yponomeuta malinellus, assembly GCA_947308005.1. Lineage (NCBI taxonomy): Eukaryota > Metazoa > Arthropoda > Insecta > Lepidoptera > Yponomeutidae > Yponomeuta > Yponomeuta malinellus. Next base: position 12,880,092 of record OX371007.1, on the reverse strand, counting down.
CCACAACCCACTGGCCGTCTCCTGCTCGCAAGCGGCGCCCCATCCCGTGGTTGAGGCATCTGAGAAGATTTCAAAGTGATATTGATCACTTTTTATCTTCGTTACTGAACTGTCAACGGATCTAAGCCACCAATTGAAATCACCTAACAATTCGTCTGGTATGAACATGATTTTCTCGAAGTCTTCATCTCTTATAAGGTTTAAGTATTTGCATCTTTCAAATGCCTTTGTATAGAGCCAGCCATATTCAATGGCTGGGCAAGCGGAAGTTAGAAGTCCTAGAAAACGTGCAAATTCTCTAATCTTACATCTTTTTAAAGTCATGAATTTAATTATTTCTTTTTTAATTTTACTTCGTTTTTCAGATGGTAGGGAAATTTCCATGTTTATTGAATCTATATTGAATCCCAAAAATCGACAAAATGTTTTTGGAATGAAGTCAGTTTTTTCCATATTAATGAGAAAACCTAGGGATGTTAGAAGTCTAGCCGACTCGTTAATGTTTTGCAAACAAGACTCGTAGGTATTCCCTATTAGCAGAATATCGTCTAAATAAAAGGTTGACAGATAACCCTTGGATCTCAGTAATTTAGCAACAGGCTTCATTATTTTTGTAAAAACATAGGGTGCTGTACTAATGCCAAATGGAAGGACATTAAATTCATACAAATTGGAATCAAATTTAAATCTTAGGTACTTTTTTGAGTCTACGTGAATCTTTACCAAGAAATAAGCATCTTTGCAGTCTAATGTGCTCATAAAGCAATTTTTAGATATCAATTTTATGGCTGTGCGTAAATCTTCTAATTTGAAATGTTTAACATCGATAAACTTGTTGAGATTTTTTAAATTTAGTATAAACCGTTTTTTGCCATTTGGCTTTGGAATTATAAATATTTTTGAAATGTATTGACCTTCGCATGGGCTACACATCGATACAGCACCTATTTTTAATAGTTCATCAATAGCTCCTTGAAACTCGAACTTTTCGGAGGAGGAATATACTTCTTCTAGTGGGGGATATTCTTGAATAGCCGTATTTGAAAAGGGAATTTGGTATCCTTCAATGTAAGATAGTACATAAGGGTCGTTAGTAATAAGCGACCATTGTTGGTAAAATAAAGAAAGTCTGCCTGCATATTTTACCGTGTCTAGCGTCTGGTCCGATAATTGTTGTTCGCCGGCCGCGATGACATCTTCGATGAGCTGGCTTGCTGACTCCTCTGTATCGGCGGCCGCGTGGTCCTCTGAGCCCCCGCAGCATTCATAGGCTTGCGGCTCTGGGGAGGACCTCTCCAGTTTAAAGAAGTCTGAGATTTATTTTGCTGCGAATTAATAGGTTGGTTCCTATTTTGTGGTGGCGGCGGTCTATTCGTCGGGTTAGTCTTAAGGTCAGCTCCAGATCTGCTAATGGCTTTAGCTGTTTTTAATGTCTCTGACAGATTGGGGCCGAATAGGAAATTGTCGATCTTGGTTTTTTCCATCTGGGCTTTCATATCCTTTTTAAGATTAAAAAGGATAAATGATCGTCTGGTCACCGAGTCTGAGTGTTGACAGTCACAGATTATACGGGCAGTATCCATGAGAAGTTTCAAAAGCCCAGGATCTTTTGACTCCGATGAGAGAAGCACGGAAATGGCTTCACTTAGCGATGAAATGGCGGCCGCTGTCATCTTTTGTTTAAGTTCTATACCCTTATCTCTCTTTGAATGGTTCTCTAGCATATTAGCCGATATTTCCGGGTTTAAAGCTGGCGCACCGATGGCTTTGCAGTTTTCCGGAACACGGTATTTGTCTTTCAATTCCTTACGTTCCTCTTTCGTAAGGCCGGTCGTCGCTATGTGGCCCAATCTTATCGCCAGATCTTTTTGAATAGTTTTACCGTACTCATTAACTATTGAAGGATCTTCGCCTAGTATTAACAGCAATTCTGGGTCCAAGACTGATGTAACCTCCGTAGCAGCAGGGGCGGTAGATTCTGGGGCGGTAAGGGCGGCACTGGAAGTGGCGTCATTAGTCGCGACAGGGGCGGCACTATGGGGGGTACCGGGGACGGCACTGGGGGCGGCACTGGGGGTGGCACTGGGGGCGGCACTGGGGCCGGCAATGTAGGTGGATGCAGCGGTCATAAGCGCTGAACTCTCAGTAGTGGTGGTAGGTGGTATCACGACTTTCGATTTCACAGTATTCACTTGTTAAGGTTGGAAATAACACCGAATTTATGCTTTTTAGATAATTTTTAGACAGCGAAGCGTGCGAAACAGCGGGCACTAAAACACGAATGACAAGACACCGAGTGACAGCGTTGGAGCATGGTTTCATACCTACCCTACAAGTTTTTTGTGTTATTTTTTCTTTTCAAAAAATTTTCTAAAATATAGTGCGAGATAGCGACACCATACGCGGGACTACATATGTGCTTTCCTAATCTCGAGAACGAAGCTCGAGTATAAATTGTCATTTCCACTATTTAGACTTGCAAAAGTTAACACATCCTTTATGGGGCACTGTATAAGGTTCTACAACAAAATTCCTCAAGATATATTAGAGTTACCTCCAACGCGATTTAAAAAATGTGTTAAGCACATTCTGTGCAAAAAGGCTTACTATAACATCAAGGATTATTTAGAAGACAAAGATGTTTGGCATTAAACAGTAGATTAATATGATTTTAAAGGACGATTGTGACTAGTGTTCAACACATTAATGACAAATATTTTAAGTTGAAAACTCTGTTAATTAAGTTAAAACGTGTTTTGAAAAGAATAAATGTGGAGTTTCTTTGTTAGTTTCTTCTCCACATAATCCATTAATTGTGAAACTAACAACTTTGACGTTCATGAAGTAAACATTCTGTTTTTACAATGAATAAAAATATTTGAATTGAATTGAATTGAATTGAATTGAACGGGAAGTACCCTTCGAATTTGATGCCCTTGTGGAAATATACGTTCTTTTTTACGTAAACTTAGAAGTTTGATTTATTTTTACAGTTTCAAAGGACTAGACTGTAGACTTGGGTATATAGTTTGAATTTCAGCTCGATACCTCTATGCCTTTCCGAGATAAAGGGTTGAGACAGACAGACGGACGGACGGACGGACAACAAAGTGATGAGGATCGAATTGCTGTCGATTATACAATAAGTATTAAGTATACCAATTATGTACCTATTTTCTGTCCATGGCAAATTTAATTTCGGTTAAAAATAAATAAATTTCATTACATTTTATGTTATTTCATCCTGTAAGGGTTTCGTTTTTTACTTTTGAGGTACGGAACCCTATAAAGCGTTTTTCTCGCTAGTGGGTAGTAATGTTTCTATGTAACGCGGTCCAATAGTATGACTGACAGCCCTATCAATCGGATATTTATTCCTTATTCTGTGGATAATTATTTATCTAATTTCTTTACTAACTTATCCAGTGGCTTGGCGCAATTCACCTTTAGTAGATAGATAGATAGAGAACGCTTAGATTAGTAGGAACACGCAGGTTAGATAGATTTCTGTAGGAAATCATTTCATTGTTTCCTCACCAAGGCGATCCCCGCAGTCGCGTTTCCAATAAAAAGACCGGCCTTTACAAAAGCAGGCGGTAAAGCGTAGCCCAGTAAATGTTGATGTCGCAGGCAATTGCACGGGACAATTATGTGCTCAGTGCCCCAGACTCTATTATCATATAGATTAGCTCCCGGTTGTCTGTAACGAATACTAATGTTACCGGCGACGGTGACTGTTACGTACCATGGAAAAGAAAACAAAGTAAATCATCAAAGTCTGGGGGTTGTGATGTCCTTACCTGGGGCGCTACTGCGTAAGTCCTCCACTTTATGGAGTTGTCCGATTAAACCTACTCTGAACTGTCCAAAACATATTTTGACACTTTGGAATCGTCAAATCGGTTGATCCAATAGAGTGGACTGTTACGTGATAGAAGGGCTGGTTATCATAGCACAGTATACCCTAGTTAGGGATCGAGTAAGTGACAGTGTTATGTAGAAGTTATTATCTTAAGGTGAAGCTAACTTTGAAGGAAATCATCTTGAGGAAATCCGCGGCTTGGTTAACTCCTCACGTATTGACTTGTTTTTCCTGTGGGCTAGACCGACTAAGCTGTCAGGATGGTAGGTATAGGTGCTGGGCAAGTCTACTCCATTTAGAAACAATGTCCCAGGCACTGTAGCGTCCGAGTGGTCCCTTCACCCATCTAGTGTGAGTGAAGGTCTCATTACTTAGATGGGAAGGCCAAAATTATCGTGCTTAATGGTCTAGGCACGAAAACGAAACAGCCAAACACTTTCGCATTTATGATATTAAAATCTTTATAAATATAGCTGTATAATAATGTATCTATTATTCTTATTCTAATTTCTTCTAACTCCTTCATGAGACTTCTCATCCCATTCACAAATTTGCGCTGGTGGTTCAGAGAGCAAAGTCCGCCGTTTGTAGTTTGGCACGAAGAAAAGTGATTTTGATGTTTGGTAGTTGTAATAATAATAATAAGAATAAAATAGAATAGAATAGAAATATCGGATGGATGTTTTCACATCCACACAATTTATTCCAAAGAATGGTGGCAAAATTATATAACAATCTCATACTGTAATATTAACGAACGATTCAAGAATGCAGCAAGTAACATTTATTATATTTTTATTTAATTACCATCTTCGGCAAAAATAAATACACTGTATTGAAATAAATATTATTTACAAAATATTGAAGAAAATATTAATTTTCCTATATTTACGTAAGTTTATTATTGTATTTCATCTTTTTCTTGCACTACCCGTCGTTAGTCTTTTCATAACCAAAGGTTTGCTGGAAGAGAATGCTTCTTGCATTAAGCACGCCCTTGCACATTTAAAAGGTAATTAGTGCAATAAAGAACTAAAATAAAAAAAAGAGAAATATAATGAAACAAAATTTAGCAAACATTGCTCTCAACTGCCTTAAGAGTGGTTAGATATGCTTCTAGGTTAGTTGTACTTACACTTGGCTAAGTGAGCCTGTTTTATCACCTCGGCAACTTTTTGTTTCTGGTTTTTTAAGTATTGCTTTGGTAACAAAATCCCCAAATTCCAAAAACAATACGTATGTATGTATAAGTACCTATTATTCGTATTTGCACCAACTACCCGCCCCTCTTTCTCCTTCGGCAACTTTTCCGTTACAAGGTTGTCTGGAAGAAATTGCTGTTAGCAGCAGTAAGGGCGCCCATTGTACTTTTCCATTGTTACTATTATTTATGTCTTTTGTTTCTTGTGTGCAATAAAATTATATTCTTATCTTAATAAACTATGAATTGTAGTTTTATAAAACGCGGCCCTGGGTTGCCCATTTCAACTGTTAAGACTTCTAGTATCTCTCTTTTGTCTAAATAAAGCTCATGGCTCATTCGTATACGAAAAGAGCTGACGCTTTCCCTTATTAGTCATAAGAATTACTGAAAAAAGCTTCTTCTCATATTTTCGTAGGTTTTTTTTACACCTGTATGTATTAATAAAATATTTATTTCAGATAACATTCGTTCTAGTCATGAAACAATTTATTTAAATCTACACCAACTTAACGACTAAATAAGACATCTTAATACAAAATAACAAAATTCATATTTACATATTTACAATGAATATTATCTATAATATATAAAAGATTGTCTCTAGACCGCTGCCGTTGGGGAGAGTTCCCAAGATACTGGCAGCATTACCCCTCTGCATGGCCAGGCTGATGCGCTAACCGAGGTAGCTACCAGCTCTAGGATTGCCTGACGAGTTGATGAGGCGCATAGATATTTGTTTGTAAAGTTTACGATAACATTGATCCATTTGGTTAGTAGGCACAAAAATATAATTATATACAATCAATTTGGCTATTAGGGCATGCACCATGTACGGACAGACCATAAGTAAGAATTCCACTGATTGTTACAATGAAGCAATTAGTTAGTGATAACCACTGATAACTTGTCAAGCATTGGTATTTTTTTGCAAGGACAAGATATACTGATAAGATCTATGAGGCTTAATATATACCTGAATGATGAAAGTTATTATCCGTTATCGATCCTATCCATCGGGCATATTCGCGTTAATTTCGCAATATTCACTTATTGGATAGGATCCTTTGTCTTTGCAGAGAAACAAATATTGTTATGGATAATGATAGGTGTATGGGTGTAAAAAGGTGAATGATGTTTGAGCCTAATGTAATCATAGCGTACGATTTTCTTATGAATCCTTCTAAAAGCTATGCGTACAGGACACCAGAACAAACTCGCGTTCTTTATCCACAACATGTTGCTCCAATATATGTTTGGGTTATTAAAATATCAAACACCGGCCAATTACGTGTCGGACCATGCACTTTGTAGGGTTATTTGGCTGTCAAAATATGCGAACTTAGAAGCCTCCTGCTAAAGTATTTTGATTGATAATGGGGATGTATAAATTGATTTCACTCTTAACCAATATTATAACATTTACTTCATCAAAGTATTTTTCAATGGAATTTGTAAAAAGTTGGACCACCAATTTATCAATCATCATCATAATCATCATCGACCCATAGCAGTCCACTGTAGGACATGGGTCTCTCCCTGTATGGGAGGTTTTGCCGTAATCTCCACACTTGGCAGGCGGATTGGAGATCGCAGTGTCTGGTGTGGCTCCGGCCTAGAATGAGCCACCCCATTACCTCCCGTGGGTGTCGTAAGAGGCGACTAATAAACGGAAACCAGGGAACGGGCAGCAGCGTTGACCTGTGATACCAGACCACCAAACACAAATTTATCAATAATTAATAAATTTTATTTAATTTAACAATATCCCACACTACGCCGTAGACGGAAAAAAATTCATCCTTAATTTACTAGTGATGCTAGAAAAATTGTTTTAGAATTTTATTTTACCCTGTTGTCGGCATGGTAAACATGTATATCTATGGCAAATTGCAGTTTTCTAGTACCAAGCAAATCTTAGCAGCATTCTCGTGGCACGTCATTTCATGTGGCAAGAAAGTAATTTATATTTTTATTCTAACAACAATTACTTACTGGCTTTTGCCCGCGATTTCATCCGCATGGAATGAGTCATTTCCGGGACCAAAAGTATCCTTATGTCCTTTCCCGGGACTCAAACTATCTCCGTGCCAAATTTCATCTTCCGTGAAAATCCGTTTAGCCATCTTCACAAACATTCACATTTATATTACTATGGTGGGATAATTTGACCAATACCGAAAACTCGAATGCCACTCAGATTGAAAACTATTAAGTCTCACTTCCACTTAACGAAATTTTAACTAATTTTGGTCCAAAAATCCCCACTGAGCATATCACGAGTTAGCGGACAATAATTTTACAAATCTCCACTGGTAGGGATTTACAAAGGGGATTAATAAAATACTCAAATATTATGTAAGTCTTATTAAAAAAAATATCTATTATCTTCAATAGATGCGTGACTAGCTAATAAATTGAGGAATCACAAAAAATTAAGGAGTTGACTTAAAGCCGTCTCAATTTAGCAATAATTTCTTAGCAAATGCTAATGCGTATTTTATTGAAAGGTTCCTGTTGGCATGAAATCAGCATACCGGGGTAATCAAACCTTTGGAAAGAAGTACATAGATAAGCGAGTACATACCAGGTAGTATAAGAAGTCAACGATGCTAACATGGAAGCATACTTATCAAAGTACTCCAGTAACGGCTCCTGTAGTGAAACCGGAATTATTTATAAAGTTTTTTTTTATATCAAGAGATTTAAATTAGACAGAACATGATTTCTCTACTTCTTGTTCTTCCTATGGTGCTCATGGCTCAAGGTAAAAATTTACAGTATTTGAAAAATACTAATTATTATATTCTTTTTGTTAAACTAACCCGTGCTGAGGACAATTTTAAAAACCTATTTAGAGGCTAAAAATTCCGCCCAGTCCCGGACTTGAACCCGCGACCTCTGGCCAACTGCGCCACCGGGTTCAAGTCCCGGCATGGGTGGAATTTTTAGCCTCTAAATAGGTTTTTAAAATACTAATTATTCTTTTAAAAAAATCATACAAAAACGATACTACGTTAAAAAAAATAATAACTTTCACATAACTTGTCACGGTCCTAAACTAGGATACTCTGTGCTATGGTAAGCAGGCAAGGACATCAGACAAGGAAATACACCCAGACTGAGGTCATTCATACAAATGTACGGCGCTCCCCAGTGGGAATCGAACCCACTCCTGGGCAAGGGCTTCCCCAACTTGGACCAAGTCTTGCTGTCATATTCCACTTAGACCACGCCAGCATGTAGATTACTAGTCATGATCGACCTTCTTGGTCTCACCTGCAGCATTAGCCACGTAGCATTATTGATTACCTAAAAATCATATTCACCATCAGGTTCAAGCCTGTGGAGTGCGTCGTCACTGGCGCAGACCTGGGATGACAACGCTCGCATCGTCGGGGGATCGAACGCGCCCGACGGCGCTGTGCCCTACCAGATCTCCTTGAGGAACGTCAGCAACAGCAGACACATATGTGGAGGCAGCTTTCTGAACGCGGACACCATTCTCACCGCTGGGCATTGCATTTACCATCGGTGAGTTTCATTTCTCTATGACGGAAAAGCTTGTTGCTACATGAGCGGCCGAGTTTTCTTTTTATCTTTTCTAGGGTTCCGTACGCGAAGGGTGCCAAACGGGATCCTATTATTACCGTCTGTCTGTCTAGCTGTCTGTCACCAGGCTGTATCTCATGAACCGTTATAGCTGGGCAGTTGAAATTTTCACAGATGATGTATTTCTGTTGCCGCTATAAAAACAGAATAAAATAAATATTTAAGGGGGGCTCCGATACGACGAACGTGATTTTTTTGCAGTATTTTGCTCCATATTAATAACGGTAACAGGTACCCGCTTGAAATATTCACAGAATATTTAGTTCTATATTCGCTTCAAAAATAAATCATTAAAATAGAATAAATAGTTTTACATCTCCGACTCCCCAAGGTTTGCTGGAAGAAATCTCTCACAGAGATAAGCTCGTCTTTGTACATTGTCATATTTCGCATTGTCATATTTCCTGTACTGTTTTTCGTGTGCCATAAAGTATAATAAATATGTAGGGGGGGGGGGGGGGCTCCCATACAACAAACGTGATTTTTTGCCGTTTTTTCTCGATCTTTGTGTCTAATGTTGTATAGATAATGGTACGAAACCCTTCGTGCACGAGTCCGGCTCGCACTTGGCCGGGTTTATTTATACTTTTACAATGATTTCTTTGGAAACATAAATTTAACAAAAACTGAGATCTTCTTATACTTTTTTACACACACATTCACTGTAAAGACAGTAAGCGATGTGGAAACGATCTGTGACTATGTTCACGTTACCGCCACAAAGATTTGTTCGGACTATACTTATCATAAAATTTATGAAAATTTCCGTTATTCTATTATCTAGCAAATAACGGAAATTTAAGACAAATAAAAGAAGAAAAGTGTTACCATTAGTAGTATTCTTTTTAAATCAATAATTAAGTTCAAAACAATAAAAAACGCTTTAAATGGCCACAATTTTATTGTCTAGTCAAACCTTAAACTACATTTAACACAAGTATACGGTTCTCTTACAATCAATAAAAAAATAGAATGTGCGAGCGGGACGAATGCCAACGTAATAGATAACATAATTATTTTTAGTTCATAATTTTGGTTTTGCATTATTCACAGCGAACCTGAAGACCTTTACGTATCGTGTGGCATAAACAAGCTCGATGATCCTAATGGTAAAACTTACCGCCTTAAAACCCTTATACTCCATGAAGACTATGAACCCACTACGCTAAAGAATGACATGGCTATTATCATACCCACGGAGACCATCGAAATGTCGGCTAAAATCCAGCCTATTGCGTTAAGCACTAGCTATGTTGGTGCTGGTTTAAAATGCCGGGTATCTGGATGGGGTTACATTCAAGTAAGTAATCGACAATTTAATGATCAATTAGCATATTGCTTAACTCAAGTGGCTGTTAGTGGCTGCTGTTCAGCCGAAGGAAGGATAACCGATTCAAAGGTTCTCGAGTGGAGACCACAAAGTGGCAACGCAGCGTAGGATGCCACCAGCTCACTGCTCCGACAATCTGAGCCGTGTTTTTGTCAGCGGGTGGACGATGATAGCATAGATGATGATAGAAAGAAGTGGCGTGTCTTGGGGAAGCCTATGTCCAGCAGTGGATGATTAAGGGTCGATTGATTGATTAAAGTGGCTGCTGGTACCAACGAAGAGAGACTGGAGAGATATTATTCCGCTTCTGAATTGTCAAAGAGTACATTAACTGCGGTGCGGAGTTCGCTCCGCAGTTAATGTACTCTTTGAAGCGGGAGACCCAGGTTCGATTCCCAGACCCAGGTTCGATTCCCAGTGTAGGTAGGTACATTACCTATGACTTTTTTTTCTAAGTTATGTACATTTGTGAAGTTATAGTAGCAATACCACTCGCTAACGGTGAAGGAAAACATCGTGAGGAAACCTGAGTGTCTGGGCTATTTTTATACCTCAGCGCTTGAAATCGCCAATACGCAGTGGGCACGCGTGGTGATTATGCCCATACTCTCTCTCTCTGAGAGAAGGCCTGTGCCCTACAGTGGGACGTATAATAGGCTGCTTATGATGAATATTGCCTGGTATTTTCTAAGCGTCTTTATTTGGTTTATTTGCTTGCAGTACGGGTACCCCTTCCCACCCAATGATTTAAAATGGCTCGAAGTCGAGACGATCTCCGTAAAGGATTGCAATACGAGCCCTGAGCGGTTGTGCACTCAGAAGTCTGAAGACAAGGGAACTTGCCAGGTAAGACTAAGTTGTAGGCTAAGACTTCCACACCACGGGACAGAGCGACAACCCGCTATACCGGAGATGCCGCAAGGAAGAGGAAACACCCACCCACATAGTCATTTACTGTGAGAGCGTGGAAAGGAAACGGACCTCCATAATTGGAAAGCGGGGCATTTTGAAAATAGATAGATAGGCTTGCTGGCGTATACTGAGCTCGAGGCCGTTTTTGTACTGCATGGACATCACCTGGGTATTTTATTTTTATTATGTTCTTTTTCTTGCACTAATCCGGGCTGAGGACAATTTTAAAAACTATTTAGAGGCTAAAAATTGTACCCTTGCCGGGACTTGAAACCGCGACCCGGATTATTTTCATTGTTTGTACCTCTCATTAAATTTTTTTGTATGTTTCTAATCACTAGTAATTTGTACGTCTCTGTGGCGTGATCTTAAAAGGTTCTAACCTTTTTTTGCTATAGCTGCTATAATAATAATTATTCCTCCTCCTTTCGTAATTTAATGAATAAGTAAAACTAAAAAAAAAAATGGCTGGGCGCCGCCGTACGTTTGTACAAATGGCCTCTGAGTGACTGCCAAGCGTGGCGATTATGGCAAAACCCTTCATGGTTAGAAAACTATGAGGGAGGCCTATGTCCTGCAGTGGGCGTCAAATGGCTGATAATGATGATATCCTTGCCCGGTTACCATAGCACAGGGTATCCTACTTTGGGACCAGGACAAGTGATTGTGTTGTGACGAGTGTGGAAGTTATTTATTTATTTACCACCAATAGTCAGTCAATATACCTGCATTATGTTTCTTTCTTTCTTTTTATTTTTTTCTCTATTAGATGTGATGTGATTTGCCTGTAATTGCTGTGGCTAAATGGAACTTGAAAGAGTTTTTTGTTTAGGGTGACTCCGGTGGTCCTCTGGTGTGCGGTGGAGAGCTGGCGGGCGTGGTCTCCTATGGCATCCCGTGCGCTACCGGCATCGCCCCTGACATTTACTCTAGGATCTCCGCGTTCATTGACTGGATAAAAGGGCACAGTAATGTTTAAATCGCGGCCTAGAAGCGCATACATTGTATTGACACTAAATATACGTAGCGCCATTGTAAAAGCGTGAATAAATAAATAACTATATAAATATTATAACTTTTTTATTAGGAACCTACGTCAACTGCTTACTGTACGTAGACACTTGTGGTAAATATGACTTGACTACCGATTATGCCGAACAAAAAGAATATAGGCGTAGAATCGTTTTAAAACATCTGAACCGTCGACTGTCGCTTCATTTCTGGATCGTATTGATAAATCCAGGACTCATCTCCTGTAATAATGTCGGAAACACGGCGAGACGAGCCTGCTTCAAATTTGTTTATCATACCACGGCATCATTCCACCCGGGTCTGCTTCTGAGCGTCTATGAGGTTGTGCGGCACCCAGCGTGAAACTATCCTATAATAGCCGAGTGAATTACCATCCTAGGCCCAACGAACGTTGCGGGGTAGCGTCGGGCCTACTGGAGTGACAAGGGATCGTAACGGCTTGCGGAGCGTCGCAAGGACGCTTTATTTGATCTAACGCAATTAAGATTTCCTACCTCCCATGAGTCTTTATGGGAGGTAGGAAGGGCTGCGGTAGTTGCACGTACTGCGGTGGTCACTGCTGTAGCCGCGGGTTGAACAGCAACTACAGCATACGTATTATTATTCCCATATCTTTTCTTGCGTGGCGTGGGTTAGCCTGTGCCATGAGAGTGGCAGACGCCGAATCTTGTGCTACGGGATATGGCTAGACCGGGTGTCTTCATCACTGGATGCTGAGTTCACATACCACAACGCTGGAAATTGCCAATCTGCAGTGCACACTCGTAATGATTAAGCCCATATTCTCTCTCCGAGAGAATGTCTGTGCCGTGCCAGTGGAACATGTTCAGGGTGTCTCAAAAAGTAGTGTCAAACGGTAGTCCATAGATAGAGCGTGATATTTGGATACCCTAAGTGGTATCCGAATGTCCCAAACGTAAGTTCCGCGATGTTTTATATATTTCGTTTTTTTTCGCATTTATTTTGTCAAACCTCGACTTACGGAACATTATTTGCCACAGAGACGTGAATTATTGGGACATCATCATCATCAGCCATTTGACGCAGGACGTATTGGCCTACAGGACATAGGCCTCCCTTGTGGTTTTCCAAGCTTTCCGGTCTTGTGTCACCCGCATCCAGTGACTCCCCGCCACCGTAACCAGGTCGTCAGACCATCTGGTAGGGAGCTTGCCCACGCTGCGTTATCCGGTCCGCGGTCACCAGGTCAGAACTTTTTCGTCCCAACGGCCATCCGTTCTCCGAGATATTTGAACCGTCCATTGTCACTTCAACTGAGCAATTCTTCAAGCTATATTAGTAACTCGGGTTCTTCTGCGGATCTCCTGATTCCTGATTCGATCACGCAGTGAAACTCCTAACATTGCTCTTTGGGCGACCTTGAGCGACCAGGTGGTAACACACATTGGTTATACACCTTTGTCTTGAGACACTGAGGTATTTTGGACGTGAAAATGTGTTTTAGTTTCCCGAACGCTGCCCATCCGAATCGGATTCGACGAGTGACCTCTTTCTCGAAGTTATACTTACCTAACTTGACTGTTTGTCCCAGGTATTCATAATGGTCGACAACTTCGAGGTCAAAGCCGCCAACGTTGATAGGAGTGGCCACATGGGAGAGCTTCTAAAAGAGACCCACTCTGTTAGAAGCTCTGCTCAGATCATTGAGCATTGAGCTCAAATCTTTCAGGGTCTCAGTCATAATCACTACGTCATCGGCGAATCGAAGGTGAGTGACGAAGACCCTTCCCAGTCCAGAAGTTTGAATACCTACATCTTTAAGTGCACCTGTAAACAGTTTCGGAGATATTACATCTCCCTGTCGCACTCTGCGCTATAAATGAATAGGATTCGTGTTCTGATCCTGTAGTCGGACTGACATTTTGGCGTTTTTGTACAAACACTTTACCACTTTGATGTAGCGATAGTCGATTTGGCACCGCTGGAGAGATTCAAGTACCACCCATATCTTTTCGTAGTCCACAAACGCTAAGCATAGTGGTAGATTATACTCTTTGGTCTTCTGTATAATCAGCCGCAGCATATCTATGTGGTCGAACGTACTTAAGCCTTTTCGGAAACCCGCTTGTTCGAGGGGCTGGTAGTCATCGAGCTTGCGTGCGAGACGATTTGTAAGGACTTTTGAGAACAGCTCATAGACATGGCTTAGAAGTGAGATGGAAGAAGTGTGGACCGCCTGGTAAAACTTGTATCCTGTTGTTTTCAATAATTACTACGAGATAATTATAGGTTTTCGCTTATATACTACAGATTAACATATATAAGTTTTCCAAGGATCACCACTTTGATACTCCGCTCGGATGGCAGGGGCTAAAAATCATGATATAAAAGTTCACCAATAAAGGCTTGGTATGGTCCTTTCCCAGCAGGTAAAGTTTTATTTTTCGAAATTTGTGCATTTATACGGTAACTCCTCCGAAAGTTACAAGTCATTCAAAAACTCTTCTACCAGCTAAAATGTTTCAGTAACTCCTCTTAAGCTCCACCTCAATTAGGCCTACCAGAAAAATATAATGATCACCGTGGCACTATAACGAACGCTGCTAGTAGCGTCAAATGTATTAAAGCAAGTTTAAACAACATTTTTCTGAACAAACTGCCATGAAAACCAAAAAAGTCTTTTATATCGCTAATGTCTATGAGCAACACTAGTTTTACCTAGTCAAAAAAGCAGTTAAATACAAAGAAATAATCGTACAATTCTGAATGGTGGCCCTTTCGAGACTACATCGCATCGCTTTAACTTGATCATTTTCTTTATGTAGCGAGTAAAAATATTAAATGTGTTAAGTAATCGCACTCTGCCCTCATTAAACTTGATGCCTGCAATTAAGAAAAGCATTACGAAGTTGTGCGTAAAGTGATAATACTTGGAGTGAAGCGGGAACACCCGGAATTACCTTTCAGTATTTGCATAGAAAGTGTTCTTGTCGACAAGTGAGGCTTGGGTCTTACATGACCATCGAGTAAGGTAGATAGAATAGGCAGGAAAACAACCTGTCTAGGAATGACAGGTATAAAAATTTCTGAACAAGATAAACTAGCACTTCGCAAACTTGCACGTGATGCAAAGCTCGCTTCTTGACAAAAAAACTGTACATTTAAGACTTCCGTTAAACAATTTCGGATTTATAGACGAGTTCTGGCGATTACTGTTTTATATCAAAATGCAAACCTGAGCTAGATTTGATTTGAGCTTTTTTCATGACGTTTCTTTTAGTGGTAAAGATGCCTTTCTATAGATCATTTACACTCGTACCTATCTTTAGTAATTCTTAAGTATAAGCACAGTTTGTGAATATAATGACAAAAAATTCGTAATTTTTAGCGACAATGCTAGAGAATGCATCACTGCAAAAACAAACGATAAAACGTATGAAATTTACCCTCAATATCTCCTAATTAGAATAGAGGTCCGAGCTTAATTACTACGCGTGCCCACTGCGGATTGGCAATTTCAAGCGCTCAGGTATTCGAAGCTTTTTTCACGACGTTTTCCTTCACAGTTAGCGATACGTACTGCCCCACGTTTTTCTATTTAACGATATTAGACAATATTGTCCCGCGATATTAAACGAAGTTATTACATCGTAAAATTTTACGAACGAAAACACTTCCCGAAAAATACAGAAAATAAATCTATTACGGGAGTTTCTGCCAGAATAACAATGAAAACATTATTGTCAATTAAGCGGTGGTAGCCTAGTGGGTAGAACCTCGGACTCGGAAGTGGGAGACCCAGGTTCGATCCCCGGTGCGGGCATGTACCCATGACTTGGTTTTCTAAGTTATGTACATTTGCGAAGTTATAGTAGCAATACCACTCGGTAACGGTGAAGGAAAACATGGTGAGGAAACCTGAGTGTCTGAGCTTTTCACATACCGCAGCGCTTGAAATCTTTTTTTATGTCATTTTTGTGTAGATTTATGTCATGTGAGGATGATGAGGCTCCGTGTGGCGCCGGATTAAGAATAGCGTCACTCCATTTCCTTCCGTGGATGTCGTAGAAGGCGACTAAGGAAATCAATTACTACCTGGAGACGGGCAGCAGCGTCTTCCTGAGATTCCACCCGCATACTGCGATCGCCAACCCGCCTGCCAAGCGTGGCGATTATGGCAAAACCCCTCATGGTTATGAAAACCACGAAGGAGGCCTATGTCCTGCAGTGGGCGTCAAATGGGGCTGATGATGATGATGATGAAACAGTTGACAGCCTTTATATTATTTTTGCAAAGTCGTCCTTAACGTAATTGATTAGAGTGCACTATGTAATAGTTGATGGGCTGTCAACTGAGAATAAAATTTTACATGTGATTTCTTAGATCTCTGTATACGATTTGTGGTCTTATGAATTAGAACAATCTCTTTCAGACAACTTTCGGATGAGGTGGATTGCAAGAAGAATGTAGTCGGAAGATGGTATTATTTGTACTAAAATCGTGAGACGAGACAACACGTATATCATCGTGTGCACTGGGAGCTGCAAAATACATATAATACAAAATAAAGGGCAAAGGGCAAGATAAAATGTACCCGAAACCGGCGTGCGTGCATGCAACGACTAATGAATGTTGAGGAAGCGAAAGTGATTTGTCAGGATCGTAGCAAGTGGCAGTCCCTGGTCTCTGCTTACCCTTCTGGGATACAGGCGTGAGTTTATGTTATGTTATGTAAAAATAAATAACTTCTACACGAACCATCACCTGTCCTGGTCCCAAACTAAGATTCTCTATGCTATGGTACCAGACAAGGACATCACAAGGAGGCAATTTGGAGAAATCAAGTACGGAGAATCCAGTGGGAATCGAATCCACGACCTCTATTTTGGTAGTCAATTGTGTTAAACGCTAGACCACAGTACTAAATAAAGATAGTAAGTAATCTTCGGGCCCACGCGAAGCATAATAGCCTACACTAGCTAAAATGGCGGGGGATGTGTGGCTCAGCGACGCCGGGCGAGCGCGCGAATGCGAGGGCACGGGGGGCTCCACAAGGTGCAATGTTTATGCAGCGAGCCGGCCGCTCTAGTTGCAGCACGGTAAAGTAGGTACCTATCAAGTATAACATAGGCAGGCGGCTACCCTGTTCACCGTTCTAATCACATTAGTTTACTTATAGTGGAGCGAAGAAAGTTCCTGCACAGCGTAAAACGTTTCGTAATCTTACTTTAAGCAATATATGTAATAAACCTATGTAGCGGCAACAGAAATACATCACCTGTGAAAATTTCAACTGCCTAGCTATCACGGTTCATGAGATACAGCCTGGTGACAGACCGACAGACAGACGGACAGTGAAATCTTAGTAATAGGGTCCCGTTTGGCACCCTTCGGGCACGGAACCCTAAAAACGCTACTACGCAATAAACACGTAACTTTTAGAGTTCCTCTGGCACGGAGCGGAAACATGTTGTTAAGGCTCCCTAGGAAGATATTTTCGGTACAATGTATTGCTGAAAAAAAAAAAACAAAACAATAAAAGTTGCGAGTTTGATCCTCAATATCTCCCAAGCCATTGATTTCCTACGCATAGCATAAGCATAATCAGCCTATATGCGTCCCACTGTAGGGCACAGGCCTTCTCTCAAGGAGATTCTCCCACGCATAATATATCAGAAATAAAATATTCGTTATGATGCAGAGAATATGGGGGTTTCGGGAAGAGCGTAAGTAAGTTAAGACCCAATATTTATAGACAAATAAAGACTAAAATTAAATAAAAAAAATATTCGACAATAACTTTCAACTCACATGCTCGTTTTACTTGTACAGTCGACTCTCCATTTTTGTTGTAAAGTCAACTTGACGTAACTGACAAGTGTGAATGTAAAGGTTGAGGTGCTGTCGATTGTACTATAAAAATGTAGAGATCAGACAGCGTAATTAACATTATCAGAAGTTATTAAATGATCATGTTTATATCTTCTTAGTACTTATTGTTGTGTTGGCTATAAGTACTAACTTCATATTTCTGACACTTAAAAAAAAGTTTAGGTCAAGTGAGGCGGTACGTTTCAAGGCCTTTGCGGCTTGCCTAACCGTTAGGGAAAACCAACAAAACTGCGTGTGCAAGATAGCGAGCGATCACAAAGATTTTTATCGAATAATTAAGCCCATACCCCCTTTCTGAAACAAAGCCTGTGCCCTGCAGACGAATACAGGCTACATAAAAAGGGAATATAATTCAACCTGTATGAAGGTCAACGGTGAACTGTATTAACGACGTGTTAACAATGCCATTAGAGAAGCATGTAAGCATTAATGTCGCAATATGCTAGCAGTCCAATCAAATCAGTGTTGTGCGCGCGTGATTAAGCCTATACTCTCTCGGCGCGGAGCCCACTGTAGATACACCACAGGCTACATTATAGTCCTGTTTTATTTATTCGTTTTGTCTGTTGTGTATTTAGTTTTCCTTCTGTGTTGTGCATATTATGTTACTTATGTGCTTATTTTGTTTCTGTAATGTATCTTGTTGGTATAATAAATGTCTTTCTTCTTCTTCTTCTTCACTGATCTGGCGTCTGGCTCGGGCATGGCGCGAACATCATACTGTTTCATTCAAATACAGTCATAATGTCATTATTTGAACACACTCAACGGCCTTTCGTCGAACCTGCTATAGCATGCCATTTCGGCGCCCACACCCGATTGCTTTCAGTTCCAGGTCAGTTTGCAGTCAGTGCCTTCGCTCCTCAATTTTTAATAGTCATGCCTGTGCCATGCCTGCGCCACGTCCGCGCCAGGTCCGTGCTATGCGAGATCAGTGGGCTCCGCGCCTTAGAGAAGGCGTGTGCCGTGCGGCAGGACGTGAATAGGCTGTGTTATTTACACCAACGGTATCTGAGACAAACGGTAACGTAATAAGCAGCATGTCTGCATAAGCACATTTCATATGAAGGATTTTACAGCCGGGGTTTTTCGATCAACAAAATTAACGACGTGCCGGCGCGAGGAAATTAGTCACTGCTTTTGCTTATATTGTCATTAGCCAGCAAAGAGAGGGCGCGGTAATATTGCTTTAGTGGAACTGCGTCGTCGTAAATGAAATTGAATAACAACGGAGTATGAGATTGTTATTATACGTGTGAACGTTTAGGTATGCACGATTTAACAACTTAACTTCAGTGCTTTTCCGGACTCTCTGTATGTCATGTTATGACTGCAAATGTTTGTAAAAATATTTGAATGCTTAGGATTCAATTATGCTTTGAACAGCTGAAAAAATTCTTGTATACTTATAAAACGGAACAAAACTGGTTACTCAGCGGTTTTTCTGTGACAGAAGTACAAAAAATGTATTTGTGTCTTCGTCTGTGTTTGTATTTTAAGTACACGATATCACCGGCATTAGTTAACCAAAATTTAAAAAGAAAACGATAATTTAGTGGCAATTTAAGTTTCACTCTATGCAAACCTTTCTTCACTCCCACGAAATGCAGTTATTGCTTAAAGTACAGATTAACACTGACAAATTATTCAATGTTGATCTTTATCTCTTCAAATTCCACTTTGAATTTAGAGAGTCACCGCATTGCTCGATATTCGTGTGAGCGGATTGCATTGCGGGGCAAACAATTCTCTTCTTTTGGATTGCGGCACTGGCAACTTCTTAACCCAGAGGAATCGCTGAGTAACCAGTAGACAGAAGCTCAGAACGTAGTTGATCACGATAATAACTGAAAACCACGGCATCCCTATGTCCTATCGAACTAATTTCCCATCCTCGTCGCCGAACAAAAACTGATAGAAAGCGAAATAAGGATAGGTACGAGCAGCCATGAGACAAAACGTCTGCCACGTTAGGCGGACAGATGATGTCTCAAAGTCAAATCTCAGCTTCTGTTGCCATTGTATTTTGTGATTACAGCCATTTAATGGGACACAGGTGCGACACACTTTTTAACGAAACAATAGTGGAGGAAAAGTTGTTCTTTTCTCGCGAGGAAAATGGAAAGTTCTGTGTTGAGTTGCGGTTGAGTGTGGGGATTGGTCTGGGTTTTCCGCAAGGTAAGTTGCATTTTTCCGGCTCTGTTTTTTTTCTAGTCATTATTGCCCTCGTGTTGCGAGTATGGTTTGAAAGTCAAGCGCGTTGTTCTATATTTTTGCAAACCTGTTTTGTTGTGTCTAAGTTCCTTAATAAAGTCAAGACCGAATAATAATTCCTTGTAAGTAAAACTTTCGTAAGCACAACAAATTACTAACTTAATTGTAGAATCACTTGCCTGGATTTTTGTCGGAAGAGTCTGACCATGTAAAATTGAAGTACTTAAGTGATTTCGGAGTTAAGTTAATAATTTTTTGCAATGTAATATGTTAACTTGGCTTAAAACTTTAGTATTCCCTAAAAAAAAACCGTGAAGTAAATAGCCAGTAGGAAAACATTGATTCTCTGCCCGGGTAGTACGACGACGCTTCTCGCGCACTTTAAATGTCAAAATTCGCGACTTTGCAGTACATCTGTCAAATTCTGACATTTTAGTGCAACAAAGCGCGTCACTCGTGCCACCGATCGTACTGCCCATGCTGGAATTGCTTGTTACTATCTACCGTGTTTTTGACAATTTTTATCTGAAAAGAAAATTTATGCCACACCTGGCCAAAAAGCGGCCAAGCACTTTGAGGCCAAGTGACGACATAAAATTGTGTACACAACACGGGCTGTAAAATAGAAAGCCCTCTGTCGCATATTTATGACCCTCGCCTGCGGCTCGGGCCTTAAACTTCTGCGATATCGGCCTTTCTTTATTTTACGGCCCTAGTTCTGTAAATAACTAGTACCAAACACCACGACCGACCTTGAGACTTTGAATTTCCAACTTTCTGAGAATTCCATCAAAGTTGACCCCGAAACGAGCTGAGTATGTAGGCTCTGTGTCACGTGAGACATTGTACAAAATGAAATTAGGCCAAGCAATCGTTCGCCGGCTTGTTATGCGGCTGTTGTGTGGACGGAATCGTTATTAGCGCCGGGATCTGAGACAATATCTGGGGTTCATTATCATATAGATTAGCCCCGGGGGTCGTGACGAATGCGAATGCATGACACATATTGCCTTTGTTGTGGTAAGAGCAACAGCGAGTAACTTGACTTTTTTTGTCAACTAATTCCTAATGAATGTTGAGGAAGCGAAAGTGATCTGTCTGGATCGTGGCAAGTGGCAGTCGCTGGTCTCTGCCTGCCCATCTCGGATTCACGCGTGAGTTTATATATGTATGTTATGTATGTCAAGTACCTAAGCTTTAAAGCATTATTGTGAACGAAACGGGATTGCGAACGATATTTAGTTTATCAACTAAGCTTTATAACATTGATATGTAAGAAACGGGATTGTTAACGTTAATTAATTAATCAGCTAAGCTTTCTAACATTGATGTGAAAGAAACGGGATTCTTAACAGGATATTTAATTTATTTGTGATAGTAACAGTCGTGAATTAGATTCCGACGGCATTAGTAATCGACCCATTGGGTCGTTGGTCTGCCTATCGATCGTCTACTGAACGTTGGCCACCACTCTGTGACAATGAAAAGCGTGGACGAAATTGGCAGGGACCGATGTTATCAGTATGAAAGATAAGGGGCCCGTGTCCAGCACTGGGCTCCATTTATAGGCTGACTGACAAAAATAGGTAACGAAATTTTCTAGGAAATTGGTGTCTCAAAATCTCCGTTGGCCATTTGAGCGATATAATTTTTTCCAAGGAATCTAACCAATTATACACTTAAAAATAAACTTTTGATGAAAACAGAGCTCTTTTTTTTATTTATAAGAAAATGCCAGCTAATTATGATTACAAATTAAATTACTTTTGCGCCACTTGTGGTATGTGATAAGGATTTCATAAAATATCACGGAAATCTAAAATTTAATTTTTATAGAATAAATTGGTAACGCATCATTTTAGATACTATCATGACTGAGCCGTATTTATTATTTTTTGTAAAAAAAGTAGCGTTTGCATAAAAAAGTAATCTAAATAATTCTAATACATAACAATCTCGTGTCAGAGTGTTTGTTATCGAACTCCTCGGAAACGGCTTCACCGATTCTTATGAACTTCTTTATTTATATTTGGTAGGTCTAAGAAAAGGTCATAGGCTAATTAATATCGTAAAACAACGTTTGCCAGGTCAGCTAGTAAAAAATTAAAATGTTCAATTTCCGTGATATTTTGCAAATGCTACAAATTTAATGCATTTTATTTACATTTCATTGGGTAGAAAAAGAATGATGTCAAATTAATTAGAAATGTCACAGCACAAAATAGATTACAACAATACAACTAAATTAAATTACCACCATATAAATAAATTACATAATTACTTCATTAAATAAAAAACATAAGAATAAAGGAAACAAATTAAATTAGATCTTTATCACAAACTATTTGACCCCAGAAAATAATAGGTGAGTGGTTTTTGGTAGACCTTTTATAGAAGAATCGTGGTAACAATAATATCTATGCACAACAAATGAAAGTTATAAAATAGTAACTCTATGACCATTCCGGTACATTTCAAAGACTTTTGAAACTGGCACGAAAATATACGTTGTACTTTCGTTCACACATATAAAGTTTGTTCTAAGATAAGTTACTGTAAGAGTTGAAGGAACTTGTCAAAAAGTGCCGTGATTTCGCATCGGCTATGTCTTTCTTTAGAAAGTTAACAGTTTGTTAAAAAGTTTCGGGAAGATAATCTCAGTTTATTGGATCGAGTCTTCCGCCCCAGATTTTGGAACAGTTATACTCTAGGGATTTGTGAAGGTCATAATGGATTTTCTTTGTCCATTTAAGTAATGCCACAGTTGTTTGGCGGCGGGTTCCCTTAAACGTTCGTTTTATTTTTCATTTACTAAAAGTGTATCTAAGTTGCCTAAGTACCTAGTGTAAGTTTTCTTTCTGTTGTGCATATTATGTTACTTATCTGCTTATTTTGTTTCTGTGATGTATCTTGTTGGTATAATAAATGTCTTTCTTTCTTTAGAAAACTTGGGCAACGTAAAATTTTAAACGATTGCGAAATAAGAGTGTTTTTTTTGGGTTCTGTATCAAATGGGTGTCCATCATTATGCTTACAACGTCTGTCTGTCTGTCGGGATATTTTTCTAGAAGCCCGTAGATATTTGATCTCTCTAATATCACTGAATATGTGTTACCTATTACGGCAAATTGCCTAACAAATAATGAAAGATACAAAAAATTATATTAAGTTAAGTCTCCAAAGAAACAAGATTTTTTCGATTTTTTTTGCTCTGTCGTAAAAAATAATTATAAGGGAAGTCTCCAAAGAAACATGATTTTTTAAATTCTTTTTTTGCCAAAGTAAAATAAAGTGTTGTGCCTGCAAATATATTTTTTTAATGAAGAGTAAAAGCGGGGCATTATGTAAACGGTGCTTGCACTCCTTCGTGAGTAGCCAAATTGACTATCCATAATGGAGTGCTGGTACCAACACTTATAGCAAGACTAGGGTATGGCAAAAGAATCAACAAAGTAGGTTTAAGGCAGTCGAAATGAGGTCCTTAAGAAGTATGTGTGATGCTACTTTGAATGACTTTTGATTAGAGAAGGTTGTCGACTGAAAGAGGATGCGTGACAGGAATGTTGTATTTGTTTGGACATGTGGAGAGGATGAAGGAAGAAAGATTGATGAAACAAATATATCGAGCGAATGTGGGTGGAAGAGCCGGTAAGGGACGTCCCAGGCGAACAAAGAGCAAGATAAAAAATACCCGAAACCGGCGTGCATGCATGCAACGACTAATGTATATTAATGAAGCGAAAATGATCTGTCAGAATCGTGGCAAGTGTCAGTCCCTGGTCTCTACCTAGCCCTTTAGTATACAGGCGTGAGTTTATGTTATGTAAAACATAAACATAAACATTTACATACAAGCACATACATTGCTTCTGGCCCCACACTAGGATACCCTGTGTCGTGGGAACCAGAAACAACGACATCACAAACATGTAAACATCCAAGACCTGGGTTTTTTTTTTGTCCCCAGCCGGGATTCGAACCCGGGACCTCTCGCATGGTATGCAGATGCACTACCGCTGCGCCACGAGGTCGTTTATTATTATTATTTTTTATTTTATCTTTTAAAAGTGCTCTCCACCAGCCTCTATACAATGTTTCAAGTCTCTGAACCAGTTTTAGAAACACTGTTTCCAGTCGGCCGCACACACTTCGTTTACAGCCTGCTCGAACGCTGATAGCCCATCTTCCGGCAACGAACATTGTATCCTTTTGAGCTGATTTTTTAATTTTGAGAATAAAAATAAGTCTCACGATGCTCGGAATTTCTTTACAAGATCGAATCAGAAATGATGAGATCCGTAGACGAACGAAAGTCGTCGCTAAGTTCAAGTGGCAGTGGGTGGGGCACATAGCACGCAGAACTGATGGCCGATGGGGCCGAAAAGTTCTCGAATGGAGACCACATATCGGCAAGCGCAGCGTAGGTCGACCAGCCACAAAATGGACAGACGACCTCATTCAAGTGGCAGGAAGACGCTCGATGCAAGCTGCTTCCAAACGGTCTTTTTGGAAATCCTCCAGCAGTGGACTTCTTGTGGCTGAATGATGATGATGATGATGACACAATGGTAGGTTAGGGCCGTTAAGACGAGATATCCAGGAGATTGACCAGCGTGCTTTCCAGGAAGTCCCTCGTTTTGAGCGCGGTGTACGCGGGCGCTTTGTCGTGGTGGAGCAATAGGCCGGGGAGCCCTGTATTTGGTCGCTTGTTTCTCACAACAGAGAAAACTTCAGGGCAGCATTTGGTACCATTCAGCGTTGATGCTGCTTTGGTTCCATAAAGGAATTGATACCAAATAGCCAATTAAATTGAAAAAGCTCGCGATCAAAATCTCCCCCCCCCCCGTTCTAGACGGCTTCACTTTGGTAGGTAGTTGATTCATTTTGAAACACACGAACCGTCGACTGACACTTTGTTTCTGGATCGTATTGATTGGGGACTCATCACCTGAAATGATGTCGTAAACACACCGAGACGAGCCTGCTTCAAATTTTTTTATCATATTACGGCACTATTCCACCCGGGCCTGCTTCTGAGCGTCGGTGAGGTTGTGTGGCACCCAGCCTGAAACTATCCTCCTCACGTGAACGCTTCCCGATGCAATCTACACTATACTATATATGCTAAATCTCCTCATACGTAACTTGCCTATTGTCGCGGATGAAATTTTTCACTGCTAGAACGTTTCCTTCCGTAACTGCCGTCAAAGGGCGACCACTTCTTTCTTCATCCCCCAAAGTTTGTAAGTCAACCCCCCTTAAATTCGTTTTACCAACGATACGCGGTTGCCTTGGAAGGGCCTTCATCCATGAATGCCGTTCGAAGTCTATCGTAGGTACGATTCATCCGATTTCAGGCGACATTTGAAATCGTTCAATCGAAATCGTATTTTGAAAATAGATTACCACTGGCCAGTCTCTCATACATAAAAACTTTTTTTCGCAATACTTTCTGAGTGGCTGGTACGTAAAAGTGTTCGTATGGTCATGGTGTGGTCTCTATAGTAAAACAACAAGTTATAATAACCGGCCACGTGTCAGTCACAAACTGAATGAAATAAAATACACTTTAAGACGTAATTCACGATTTTTAGGGTTCCGTACTCATGAACCGTGATAGCTAGACAGTCGAAATGTTCACAGATGATGTATTTCTGTTGCCGCCTTAACAACGAACAGAATAAAATAAATATTTAAGGGGGGTCCCACACAAAAAAAGTGTTTTTTTACCGTTTTTTGCTCGTTATTAATAACGGCAACAGGTAGACGCTTTAAAATATTGCTTCAAATGTTGTATAGATAATGGTGCGGAACCCTTCGTGCGCGAGTCCCACTCGCACTTGGTCGATTTATAGAGTTTAACAAACGTTTACAATTAAGTTCCATGTAAGATTTTTTTTTGTTTGTTCTGTAAGAACTAATGCGGTCAATTTGTTTGAATAGTAAAATAAACAATTGTGACTTTATACTTTACTGGAAGTAGTTTAATTTGTCAATACTGAAGAACGAATAATGTCAACGGGGACTAGTGTCTAGTGTCCAACACATTTTGTATGTGTAATGTTTTTCGTTATTTAATCCGTTTTAAGGTTTTGGGTTATTTTGCACGTTGTATAAACTCCAGATAAAGTCCATTTTGACATGACACATTGAAGAAGAAGAAGAAGACGAATTTTCGCAGTATCCATCTTTCTTGTCTAAATTGAATAACAAAAACAATTGAAAGTCGATATTAAAATGTTTCACATTTTTTAAAAAAAGAACATTATAGAAACCATTTGAAAAAAGTTTCATTCGAAAACCTCAAACCATGAAGATTCTATGTCAATTCAAAGAACCTATTGCAATAAAACGGCAATTTCATACTTTAACCCCTAATAGTATAATATTTCCATAGGTACTGCATTCGAGAGCTTTAGCTTCTAAATTGGTTATAAGCTGTCTTATGTCAGCAGCTTCTTCCAATTAGGAACAATCAACTGACTTGCCAATGTCAAAGACGTGATGCTCTGGAAACGCTGGAGATTAAATTGATATTAGTTGACGGAGATTAGCGGGCTGCGTCGAGCGTCGAGCTCTCTGTAGCAATTATGACGTATGAGGGTTAAAGCAACGTTGTAAGGCTCGAGGTGCACTGAATATTGACAGTCTTATTTATAAAAATGCGGTTCCTTATAACACTGCGGTAAAGGGAAAGTCGTAACCACAGATTATTTTTACTGCCTCTGAGGCGTATTTTAGAGGAATCTTTTTTTTTAGTTAGAAAGTGAAGAAACAGATACAAGTACAATTAAACGTTTGAAAACAAACAGATATAAATAAGATGTAGAGTAGGTACTGCATCCTTAGACATGCAACATTGAAAAGATGACGCTATAAATTTTTTTAAATAAAAAATAAAAACCGACTTCGCAACCCTACAGCACTAAAAAGTAAGAAATAATTTAAATAATTAGAAGTATGTATACATGTAGATATTGTAGAAATATAATTTGGAGTCGGTGCCCAATATATGTGTCATGAAACTGGGCACCTTATAGCCACCTTACTGGGCAAATTATTTCTAACTTTTTTCGAAGTCGGTTTTAATTTTTTATTTGGTTTTTTTATTTTCTATTTTTAGTGGGGGAGGGGGAGAATAGTATATTTCATTACAAGTGTGGAAAGGCTGTCATTGCAAAGGGTTCCGACAAATGTCTACCCGAGCCGAGGCGCAGCCGAAGGCGAGGGTTGACAGTCGGAACAAGTTGCAATGACGGTTCCGCACGTGTACTGAACGACTATTTTTAATACAGTTGCGAAAAAATGAAAAAGTATTTGCTTTTTTCTCTTCTCTCCACGCAATAAATTCGTCATATGTAGATATGTAGCGACTTTTTGACTTTTCCGGTAAAATGTTCTCCGAAGCATTTTGTGCAATTATACTGAGTTCCGGTGGTGTTAATTAAAAAAAACTAGGGTCGAAATTACTCATTTTGTGCAACAAACAACTAAACTCGCAAAGAAAATTTCTGAAAAATGGCGCCAACCGTAGAATATAAGCAGTTTTTTTTTTCTTCACCCATTCTGGTAGGCAAAGGAAACTATGCCCATACAGCCAAGTCTTCAGTAGAAGTTTTTTATTGATATGAAATGAAAATGAAATTTAATGAGATGAAATGAAATGAAACCTAACCAAACTCATTCAATCAAATAATTAAATCTGATATTGAAACAAATTAGTAGCTTCTTTTTTGAAATATACGTATGTTAGCTCATTATTATAAATTCCATAATTTTACTTAATATAAATAACCAAGAGTATGTTTCCGGTTTTGACTTCGGTTGCCCACGTGCTGCCATCTGCTTGATTCAGTATAAAAGAGAGGGCAGCCCGTGCGCTCGAGTTAGTTGAGAGTCGGTCCGAACACCAGAAGGAGCTCGTGACTTTGTTTATTAAAATATGCGAAGTGAGTTTACAAGATGTGTCTAAAGTGAAACTATGAATTGATATTGAGAATATGCAAAGTGAATGAACTAAGTAGTGTATCTGTGAGCTTCGAAATAAAAGTGTGAACCATATTAATAAAATATTTTTATCGACCATCTGACCTTTGATTTCTGAGCAGTAACAGTTCAGAAGTCGGGATAATATTGAGTCACAGACTCGGTACAAGAACCAAAATACAGAAACGCCCTAAAATCGCCGAAAATCATGGGCCGAGACTCACGTAAACGAAGGCGTGAAGTAATAAACGAATCCGAAGCAGCAACGCCACCTCAAAGGTGTAAGAAAAGTCGAGAAAAGCGACGTCTGCAGCACGATCATGCCAGCGCTTCTTCTTGCCCGCGAAGCGAGAACAGCAGTACGCCCAGGCGTCCTTGGCGCGAGAGTTCAAGAGCATCCCGGCGTCTGCGGCGCGAGAGTCGTAGTGCATCCCGGCGCCCGCGTCGCGAACTACGCGACGCTTCCCGGCACCCGCGGTCTGAGAGACGTGACGTTTCAAGGCGCCCGCGGCGTGAAAGTCGCAGCACCTCCCGGCGCTCGAGGCGCACCGCTTCCCGCCGCCTACTGCACGAGAGTCCCAGAGCTTCGCGGTGTCCACGACGCAGGAGTTTCAGTGCTTCTCGGAGCCCGCAACGTGAGAATCTGCGGCAGGATTCGTGCTCGCCGCCACCGGACAGCCAAAAGATAAGTGATGATGCGGGCATCCTACCAGAGGTAAATGCACAGAATAATAATAATTTTGACTCAGGATCTGGGGCTTTAGTATTAGCACTTAAAGAGCTCATGCAGACCATGAAAACTGACACTGGGAACGAACGATTTCCAAACTTGAACGTAATTCCGGAATTTGATCCGTCGAAACGAAATCAAACCATAGATACATGGATTTCAAAAGTAAATGAGTGTGCTCTAATTTATAGTTGGACAGAGCGACAGACAATCCATTACGCCCTACCTAAATTAGTAGGCTTAGCTCAAAGATGGTACCAGGGCCTACCTAGCCTATTGTTTTCATGGTCTGAATGGCAAGTGAAGCTCCGCCTGGCTTTTCCTAGCGATGAGAATTATGCACAACTACTGACGGAAATGCTTGCTTGCAAAGCAAGATTCGGGGATTCATTGGAGGAGTACTTTTATGAAAAGGTTGTTTTTCTAAATAGATGTAAAATATCAGGCAAAAATGCTATTGATTGCATTTTATTTGGTATCGAGGATAGAACGGTGAGGACCAGTGCAGAAGCGGTCCAATTCACTGAACCGGATCAGTTATTGGTTTATCTTCGGAGTACGAAGGTAATTAAAAGAACAGATAAAACGAATAATCCACCACAACCAAGCATTTCCGACAGTAGACGACCCACAAAGTCAATAAAAGTAAACAATACGACAACTGCTACGAAAACTCAAATGAAGTGTTATAATTGCGGGGATGAGGGTCATCCTTATTTCAAATGTAAACAACCGATCAAAAGATGCGACAAATGCCATAGGGTAGGTCATAGTGCTGAACAGTGTCCGTCAACTGAACCGAGTAATAAGAAAAGTATAAGTTGACTAGATGCGTCTCAAAAACTAGGCAATGATTCTAAATACCACAAAATTGCAGAGGTTAACGGTCAAAAGTTTGAATGTTTTATAGATTTTGGTAGTCAGTGTACTTTAATACAGGCAGGAGCGGCTAAAAAAATTACTTCATCATGGATTAAGACTGACTTGCCCATATTAAGAGGATTCGGTGACTCCAAGGTAACTTGTCTAGGAAAAATTGAAGTTGAGATTAAAATTGAAAACGCTAAAGCATCTGTGGAAGCCTTAATTGTTTCTGATCATTTATTGCAAGCGCCTTTATTAATCGGACAAACTTTCACGGAACAAGATCACATTGTAGTATACAAAACTGGGGATACGTTGAACATAACTGCCAAATCGATTATCGGAAATAAAAGCATAATGTTATTCGCCTCTGAAACCACGGAAGTTCAAGCATATTGCGAAGTAAAAGTTTACTGTAAAGAAAGATACACAGGCGATTTATTCATAGAACCCAGCTTGTGCCAACAGGCTAAGCGAGAATATGAGGTGATACAGAGTGTTATAAGATTGATTGATGGACATGGGCTTATTGTTTTAAAAGGACTGGTCTCAAGTGCATGTATATTAG
Organism: Yponomeuta malinellus; assembly: GCA_947308005.1. NCBI lineage: Eukaryota > Metazoa > Arthropoda > Insecta > Lepidoptera > Yponomeutidae > Yponomeuta > Yponomeuta malinellus. Next base: position 12,849,927 of record OX371007.1, on the reverse strand, counting down.
CTCAAGATACATCAATAATTCGTGGCCTCCCCTTAACTCATGCTAAGTTACTGACCATAAACAGAATTGAAAGTAATTCAGGCGATCAGTCCCATTCAATGATTGAAAAAGCGATGATTAAAGTAAACGATCATATTGGGGAAGATCAAGCAGATAAACTGAGAGGACTTTTAAACGACTTTAGAGATTGTTTCGCTTTTTCAACCAGTGAGCTGGGATGTACCAGCGTAACTGAAATGGATATCAAGTTAAACGATACCTCACCCGTAGTATATAGACCTTATCGACTTCCTCACTCTGAACGTGAAATAGTTAGGGGAATGGTAAAGGAACTAGAGGATTCTGGAATAATTAGAAACTCGTCTTCTGACTACGCATCGCCAATCATTCTGGTAAAGAAGAAAACTGGTGATTATCGTCTGTGTGTAGATTTCAGGGGACTCAATAAAAAAACGTCCAAAGAACATTACCCCTTACCTAGGATAGATGATCAGCTGGACGGTCTGTCAGGCCACAAATATTACACCTCATTAGACTTGGCTTCCGGTTATTATCAGATACCGATGTCAGAGACTTCAAAACATCTAACTGCCTTTGTTACGCCTGATGGGCACTATGAATTTAACCGGATGCCATTTGGTCTCGTAAATGCACCGTCCACATTTCAAAGGGCAATTAATACAATTTTAGGTAATGCTAGATTTAAAGATGCCTTTGCCTATATGGATGACATCATCATCCCATCAAAAACTATAGAAGAGGGTTTTCAAAAACTACGCGATGTACTAAAGTTATTTCGTACCTCTGGGCTCACACTGAATTTGGCGAAGTGCAATTTTTTAATGCAATCTATAGATTACCTGGGGTTTGAGGTAAGTGAGAATGGTATAAGGCCTGGAAAAAGAAAGATTGAGGCAGTAGACAAGTTTCCTAAACCTAAAGACCAGCATACTGTTAGGCAGTTTATAGGATTGGCAAGTTTTTTTAGGAGGTTTATTCGGGGATTTTCAGTTATTGCCAAACCTTTGACCCGACTGTTAAAAAAAGATGTCGCATGGGTATGGGGTCCCGAAGAAGAAAGTGCATTTGAGACTTTGAAAGGAGAGCTAATCAAGCGTCCTACTTTGTCATTTTATAACCCAGGGTACGAAACTCAATTACATACGGACGCATCAAAATCTGGTGTGGCTGGCATACTATTGCAAAGACCAAACAAGGAGGCCCCGTTCGGTGCTGTGGCATATTACAGTCGACAGACGTCGCCCGAAGAGTCTCGTTTCACATCATATGATCTGGAAACATTAGCAGTAGTGACATCTTTACAACGTTTTAGAGTGTATTTACTTGGAATACCATTTACAATAGTTACAGACTGTAACTCTCTTCGTGCGACGTTTGAGAAAAGGGACATGTTGCCTAGAGTAGCCCGGTGGTGGAATGTGATGCAGGAATATGATTTTAATATCGTCTACAAGCCAGGCACATCCATGTCACACGTAGACGCACTCAGCCGAAATCCAATCTTAGTGAATTCTCAGGATCTATTGGTTAGGAGTTTAGACATAGATTGGCTGGCAACAGTACAGCAAAATGACACAGAATTACAAAGAATTTCAGATATTCTAAGAGACAAGGGTACCGATAATGTTGTTGAGATTAAGAAAAACTTTTTAATTAAGAAAGGTTTACTTTATAGGAAAACAGATGATGGGGATCGTTGGGTAGTTCCAAAAGGGGTGCGGTGGCAAGTGTTGAAGGCTAATCATGACAATATTGGGCATTTCGGTTTTGAAAAGACTTTTGACAAAATTAAGAGTCAGTACTGGTTTCGTAAAATGAGACAATTCGTAAAGAAGTATGTACAGTCATGTTTGGAATGTGCACACTCGAAAGTACCGGCGGGTAAAAGGGCCGGCGAGTTGCATCCAATTCCAAAGATAGATTGCCCTTTTCATACCATACACATTGACCACCTGGGCCCTTTTGTACGCAGCAAAAAGAAAAATTCTTATTTATTATTGATTATAGATGCATTCACCAAGTTTCTTATATTGACCCCAGTAAAGAGCACAAAAGCCACCCATTCAATCAGAGCTATGAAAAATTATTTCCACACTTTTGGAGCTCCTAAAAGACTTATATCTGATAGAGGCACGTCTTTTACATCAAAGAAATTCAAAGACTACGTAAGTTCGCTTGGCATCAAGCATATATTAAATGCCGTCGCTACACCAAGGGCAAATGGCCAGGTGGAACGATATAATAGAACCGTTTTGGCTAGTCTCACCGCTATGAATTTTGGAAAACCAGAAAGCTCTTGGGATGATAATGTTTCGGAAGTACAATGGGGCTTGAATAATACTATAAATTCAGGGACGGGAAAATCACCCGCCGAAGCACTCTTCGGTTTAAAATTGGTAGGGACGCATGATTCTATTATTAATTTGAATACGTCTGATGACATAGTCAATATTTCGGATAGCTTAGAAAAAACAAGAGATGAAGTTACTCGGCATATAGAGAAAAACCAATCGAAACAAAAGGAACTATTTGACAAAACAAGGAAACGAGCAAATTTTAAAGTAGGCGATTTAGTAAGGATAGAACGCGAGGTGCCTTCCACTGGGAGGAGCCGTAAGCTTGTGCCTAAACTAAAGGGCCCTTACCGTATTGTAGAAGCACTAGAAAATGACAGATATGTTGTCGAAGACACACCATTATCTCGAAAGGGTAATAGAGCTTTTAAAGGCGTCTTTCCCGTAGATAAAATGCATCCTTGGCTGGTTTTTGAGAGAAATGATTCGGATTCAGATGATGAAAGTGATAAAAGTGACTAAAAGGTATCAAAGTCGAACTTTTGATGGTTTTGGTTTAAGAAGATCGTTTAATTTAAACGATAATAACTGTGTAATCATTTCAAGTTGATTAAAGTTGATTAAAGAAATTATGTTCGATGATAACTGAATGTAATTCATAATTACTTAAAATATTGAAGGTTAATGATTTACGATAAATAATTGTAAGTATAAACAACTACAACATATATGTTTATACGATATAAATTGTAGTTGCTTTTACAGTTTTGGCCTATCTGGATCAAGATTTATTTAAACATTTTGCGCTTATCAAACATGAATAAGGTATTGATAAGTCAACTTCGAAGACTATCAAGAACGTAATAGGAGTTATGTTTATTCTATCAAGAACATGACGGGGATCTTGATAGACAGTTTAATAATAGATTCTATCAAGAACATGACGGGGGTCTTGATAGATAGTTTAAGAATAGATTCTATCAAGAACATGACGGGGGTCTTGATAGTTAGCTTAAGAATAGATTCTATCAAGAACATGACGGGGGTCTTGATAGATAGCTTAAGAATAGATTCTATCAAGAACATGACGGGGGTCTTGATAGATAGCTTAAAAATAGATTCTATCAAGAACATGACGGGGGTCTTGATAGATAGCTTAAGAATAGATTATTTCAAGAACATGACGGGGGTCTTGATAGATAGTTTAAGAATAGGTTCTGTCAAGAGTTTTGTAAAAGATAATATTTTGAGAATATCGTTATACCATGGAAGGCGTCTTGGTATAGAGTTCATTAAAATGATTGAAAAATTATTACTAACATCACAATTAAGGTAATGAGAATAAATTCTTATTTGTGTATATGCGTCAGGTTTGTTAGGTAAATCCCTCACTTTTAAGAAACCTATTTGATTGAAATATATTGTGATTTATCAAAGTATAAACAAATTTATTATACTTATTCACGAGACGCGAAATTAAGCAGGAAAGGCCGACTGTTAGCTCATTATTATAAATTCCATAATTTTACTTAATATAAATAACCAAGAGTATGTTTCCGGTTTTGACTTCGGTTGCCCACGTGCTGCCATCTGCTTGATTCAGTATAAAAGAGAGGGCAGCCCGTGCGCTCGAGTTAGTTGAGAGTCGGTCCGAACACCAGAAGGAGCTCGTGACTTTGTTTATTAAAATATGCGAAGTGAGTTTACAAGATGTGTCTAAAGTGAAACTATGAATTGATATTGAGAATATGCAAAGTGAATGAACTAAGTAGTGTATCTGTGAGCTTCGAAATAAAAGTGTGAACCATATTAATAAAATATTTTTATCGACCATCTGACCTTTGATTTCTGAGCAGTAACACGTATTTGCATGAATCATAAAAACTTCAATGATTTTTTTTAGTAAAAACTTCATGGTTGGTTATTCTTTTTAATAGACATTATTTTGACAGTTGGGAAAGAGAACGCACGAGTGCGGGAAAGGTAAAAAAAAAGCACGAGTGTGTAATAGCCCACATCCCGAACGCTATACGTCCCTGCAATACGCCACTTTTTGAGCAACTGTATTAAAAAAATAAATAAGACCCTTGTAACCATAATTCACCCTACTTAATTTGTTGCTATACACTTTGACGTTCTCAATTTCCATCTCCGAAAGTCTTCACCAGAACATCACCAAATTACCTTGGGACTATTTTTACGCTATTTTATGAAATATACGGATATTGCTAAAGGATGTGCCCCATAAGGCCTTGTTTACTACTGTCCATTGAAGAGTTCCGTTCTCCATCTCTGAAAGTCTTCATCAGATTTTCACCAAATTAAAATAAGACCAATAAGATGTTATATCTGTTCAAACAAAAAAAGAATTGTAGAAATCGGTTAAGATTTGACGGAGTTATGCGAAAACATAGCCAAAAAAATATATACGCGTCGAATTGATATCCTCCTCTTTTTTTGAAGTCGGTTAAAAGTATAGGTGCTGTACTTAAATTAATGTTAATGTTGTTGTTTGTTTTCATAAATAATATATTATAATAAAGTTCAGACACTGACTTAGGTTTTAGAAGATTTGATAACCCGAAAACCACATCATAAGCAGCCTATATAAATACGTCCCACTGTACGGGACAGGCCTTCTCTCACAGAGAGATTATGCGCTTAATCACCACGCGTGACCATCGCGGATTGGCGATTTCAAGCGCTGAGCTATGTGAATAGCTCAGATACCCAGGTTTCCTCACGATGTTGTCCTTCATCCTTAGCGAGTGGTATTGCTACTATAACTTCACAAATGTACATAACTTAGAAAGAAAAGTCATAGGTTCCCGCACTGGGAATCGAACCTGGGTCTCCCGCTTCCGAGTCCATAAGAAAGTTGGACTCGCGCATCAAGCGTTCTATACCATAACTACCTACATATAAGCATTGTATTTTTGTATAAATATTTTATTAAAGACTAGCTGTACCTGCGACTTCGTTCGCTTCGTTCGATCAGCTCACTGGACCGATGACGATTTAAGGCAAAGCTAGCGGCTGGATGAGGGTGGCTGAGAACAGAAATATGTGGCGTTATTTGAGGAGGCTTACTTCTTTATTTATTTATTAGAAAACCAACAGACACGATAAAACATAAAAAATGCATAACAAAAGTTAAATATAAGGCCCAATTATAGGTTGACATTAAAAGACTATAAAAATCTGACACGCAAAAAGAATGAAAGAATGAAAAAAAATAGTATACATTGACCGGTTTTTAGCGCAGTCATACAGGTGATCAAGCTTTTATCCCTTTGTAGACGTGACTCCTAAAAGATTCCTTACTAAAATAAAATAAATCAATATAATTAAAGAACTTATTGTAAGTGCTCATGATTCGTTGAATTACGCTATTTTGCCCATAATTTCTGCGGTTGAATGGAACTTGAAAAAGTAATTTTATGCCCAACATGAATATTCGCGCTAGAACGATAGATTAGATCGGACTGAGCTACTCAAACATATTAATTAAAACTTTGTACGAAATATCATTTTACGCACAATCCTTACTAATATTATAAAGGTGAAAGTTTGTATGTATGGATGGATGTTTGTTACTCTTACACGCAAAAATGGCTGAACGGTCAATGGCTGGTGATCCGGATGAAATTTTGCACAGAGATAGATTGTAGTCTAGATTAGCACATATTAAATTTTTTATCCCGGAAAAATACACATAAACATTACCACCCGAACGAAGTCACGGGCTACAGCTAGTCATGCACAGACGCAATATCGCACCCAGCGCGAAGTCATTGGAAGATCGAGTTATTCTCTAAAAGTCGAAAGCCGCGAATTTAACAGGATTTGGTGCGCATTATAAAGAGGTTTTTTTTTACTTTCTATGACAAAGACGACGATTAGATATCAAATCTTTGTGATCGCTCGCCATCTTGCACATGCAGATTTGTTTGTTTCCCGTAAAGGGTAGGCAAAGGTCTTCAAACGTACCGCCTCATTCAACGTGAAATGTAAATGATGTTTTTTACGTGTCAGAAATGAAAAGTTAACCTAACCAACATAACAATATTAATAATAAAAGGAACTTATAGAATTGACCGCCATTTGCCAAGTACTAAAAAATCGAAATTAAAAAAAAACAACAATGTATTCTAATAAGTGTAAAGTAATATCGAAACATCTTTCATCTTTTATGCAGCGCTGAGGCATCACTTCCTCAGCACAACGCTGAGTCAGCTGCCTTTTGTGGCAACTTAGATACACCACAGGCTAAATCTATGGTCCTGTTTTATTTATTCGTTTTGTCTGTTGTGTATTTAGTTTTCTTTCTGTTGTTGTGCATATTATGTTACTTATCTGCTTATTTTGTTTCTGTGATGTTTCTTGTTGGTATAATAAATGTCTTTCTTCTTCTTCTTCTTCAAATATCAACTATGTGTGATTATTCTCAGAATCTTATTCTGAGACAAAATAGTAATTACACTTATATTGCAATATCAGTTTATTTTTTAATTTTTGTAAGTAAAACAATTAAAACACGTACAAAAAGGGACACAATTTTGGACAGCGTCCCCTTTACCGTGTATATATATATATATATATATATATATATATATATATATTAGCTTGTTATTTCTTCTATGAAAAAATATTGAAGAGTCATGTTTGGAGACCAAACGACCTAAATCACAAACAAAGACAACACAGATCAATCTGTGATCAAGATTAAGTACCTACCCGAATGCACTCCAAGGATTCAAGAATCCTTCTCAGCGATATCAATCTATTTCATGTTCCCCGAAACACTCCGCTTCGAGTGTTTTGCGCGAGCACCGGCTCTTCAGCCGAGGGGGCGTTTGTAGAACTAAGAGATTTTTTGAGCAATTGTACGTGATTAAGCATCTTATTCGTACTCTACAAAGGTCTGCAGGCTATCTTGAGAGCTCGCTTTGAAGGCGCAGCTTCTTTAGGCGATGCCATTGCCGTCAAAGTCGCGCTGAACCTGAGAGGTGCTCCGCGTTAAGGTCTGTTCACATGACGACGGACCGGGAACGTGACGGGAACGAGCTTTGACGGACGTGGTATGGACACGGCAAGTTGGGTTTTCGGACGAGGCTCGGACGGGGCACTTCGGCGATGTTAGGCGGATGAAGCTGATTCGGGCCCGAGCAACGACCAAGCGGAAGACCTAGAATTTTCTCGAGCGGGGCTCGGTCATTGCCCGTCACGTCGGGCGTGACAAGCTTTTTAGTCACCGGGCTCCAAGTTCGATTTTCAGTCCTATTTTAATTGATACGATTCCTTAAATACCGTTTAAATTGTCATTGTTAAGGGCTAAGACTATTTAAACTGCATTTCAAGAGTGTTTTGTACTTAGACGATAAGTTTAATTTTAGTTTGCAGCATTACGCCCGCTCGTCAGCAGTCCGTTGTGATGTCAACATACCTTTATGTTTTATCATATTAGTCTTAGTTCCATAAGCAAACGTTGCGGCTGTCTGCCGAGCAGTGCCGAGTGCTTGAAGGAATGATGCTGTCTTACGTAGCCAAATATTGAGATGGACATGTCTTCTGCTGAAGTAAAAAAAAAACTTTTACGGCGGCCCCCAGCAGAAAAGAATTGCAATATTGATTGGTCCTGCTGCCAATCCCACTAGCATAATTGCGCTACTGTCAGTTGCTCAGTGATATAAACATCCTAGTACCCTCTAGTATGTGCGTTACTAGCCTGGATCATAGTCGAGCATAGAATATTCCAGAAACTGAGCCTACACCCCATTCATGCCATAACCTGTTCTCCGGATTATAGATCGAATAACTCAATCTATGCGGTATGTAGGTATTCAACAAAGCGTACGTACAAAGGCGATTGCCCACACCACACCTCTTGTTGGCTCCAGACAGGACAGCGTCTGTTGTATTTGACATGTCTTCCGTACCTACTCCGATCGGTTAGATTTCGTATGTTCTTGCTTTTCCCTGCGGCATCCAATTGTGTCTGGATGGTACAGTCAGGAGCATATCCACCTGCCTAGAACTCTACTCGGTTGTGTTACCCGTCACTTTGCAAATTAAATGCAGTCTGATATACTCTCGACTTTACTAGGAACGGAAGTGTTTAGTAGTTTTTAATGACTCGCGTTGCTTATACATAGAGCAGCAGTTTTGCAGATAATTATGTATTTTGATATAAATGATGATGTATCTTGGTGACAATGACGTCACAGTTAATTCTAGGTTTTAATGCGTGTGATGTAAATATACAATTATCAAATATTTTGCAAATTTCTACTATAATTTCTACAACAGCATATATCAACGGTGATATAAATATTTTTTTATGCAGCCTACATACGTTCCACTGCAGGGCATAGACGAAGTATAGATAAAACATTATAAGAGGTTTATTGTTCACTAAATCAAAGTGTATCTAACTACACCTAATTACATCACTACAGCGGTAATTCCATCTGATACTATTAAGCTCATAAATAAGGAGATTACGTACGCGCGTGACGAAAGATACGGAAAATACTACGCAGGGGATGTACCTAGTACAGTATCTTGTAAATTGATGGCAGCGAAAATAACTGATAAGATAATTATGCTGTCAGCTACAGATAAGCCTACTGACAAAGATTATTTGACAAACGTTGAATGAAAGAAATTTTACAGTATGAGATTTCAACCTGAGTTGAAAAAAAAAACAACTAATTATATAAATTATGTAATTAGTAGATATATTTCCATAATAATGTGTATCCAGTCTACCACACTTAACCTAGCTTTTCAACACACTTATTATGACGTTATTATGATCTTAAAAAGATACAACAAGCTGGTCGTGGCCTGATCGCAAGTACTAAAGAACGCATAACTTAAAGGGAATGGCCGGGGACAGAAAGAATTGGCGTGGGTATGTGCGTTATGTCCAGCAGTGGTAGATAATGTGGTAGACGGATTGGCCCAGTTAGCGTGTAGTTAGATTCGAACTTTATTTAATCTTATGAACATGTAGCAAGTTTGAGTCAAGCCCGGAAGAATCTGGGCGAATTCTTCTTGTCTTTTCACAGGTCTTGACGCACCAAGTTTACTTTGTACGACAGTAATAGGTTTTATCCTGTACAAGAGCAATTAAGATACACATTCGATACCGACAACCGTCGGAAACATCATTATCTGTAATGGCCTATAATTGTAAGACGCGCCATTAACTGAGCTTTGGAAGAAGAAAAATATCGTTATTCTCCTCTTATTATTGCGTTACTGATAACTATTTATGGGTAATTTGGTTTTGGTTCCCTTTTAGCGGGCCGTGAAAACAGTTAGTTTACATTTGGTTGAAGTGGATTCAAAACTTACATTATGAACGCAGTTTTTATGAAAAAAATCGCTTGCTCCAAGAGCCGTGTTAAGAACACACTCATAGTCATAGCATCTTGCAATAGACATTCAAGAGCGATTTCAGGGGTAGGTACGGTTTATAAAACAAAAATTTTCCGTGTTTGTGATATCCTTGCACGGTCGCCATGGCACAGGGTGTCCTAGTTTCAGACAAGGACAATAAATTGTGTTGTGCGGAAGTTATTATAATTATATTTTTTTTTTTTTTTTTACGTAGCCACGTTTGTGTCCCACTGCTGGGCAAAGGCCTCCCCCAACTCAGACCAGATGTTTCTGTCTTGTGCCACCTCAGGCCACTCCGGCATGTGTTGGAGTGTTATTATTTATAGTTAATTATGTCGCTTCCTCAACATTCATTAGTCAGTGATTAATAAGTGATCTGTCAGGATCGTGGTGAGTGGCTGTCCTTCTCTGCCTACCCCTCTGGGATGCAGGCGTGATTTTATGTATGTATGCATGTATGGTAATTATGTCAAATTGATAGACTATCAGTAGACGAATAGTTTTCCTATCTGTGGGTTAATAGGCTATGCAATACACATCAAACTGTTGCAGTAAACGATGAATTGGAGTTCCATGAAATGGCACCCAGAGGTAAGAGCGCTTATATGGTGTACGCACAAGGTCTCTACTTAGTCTATTAAACCTGAGAATTTCGTACTTAGTAAGGCTGTGAGAATACTCCAGCAAACTTATCTCTTTCTATAAATCCAGCAGTTCTATAATATATCAGTGCAGGCTTGAAGGCAGGTCATAAAGCTCCGTTGATTTCAATGCTCTCACGTCACGTCACGGGAAAGTTCAAAGACACCTCACGTAGGCCAACCTAATGTAAGATAGATAGAATATGCTTTATTGTACACAGAAATTACATTTACTTTGTCATTTTGGTGTTTCTCTTCTGTAAAGCATCCCTATCTATCGATTAGTCCCGTGCTGACTTGTTTGGTCGACTTTTGCACGGCCTTTTTACTCACATCAGCATGAATTAATTCATCAATCTTCCTTCCTTTTTTCAGTCTAAAACATTCCGTAAGTGAATAAAAAACGGTTTCTCTTTGCAGATAATAATAGGGGTTAAAGTATGAAATTGCCGTTTTATTGCAATAGGCTCTTTGAATTGACATAGAATCTTCATGGTTTGAGGTTTTCGAATGAAACTTTTTTCAAATGGTTTCTATGATGTTCTTTTTTTAAAAAATGTGAAACATTTGAATATCGACTTTCAATTGTTTTTGTTATTCAATTTAGACAAGAAAGATGGATACTGCGAAAATTCGAGTGATTATGAGGCACCCATTTTTCGTATTTTTTTATTTTATTGATTTGACGCAAGTGAGTCAATATTGTGGGTAAGGTAACGTTAAACCATGCCGCTAATTCCTGGGTAGTTTGACTAGGGTCGGCTTCCACTATCTCTCTTAATTCATCGTTATTCACCTGTGTGGGCGGTCTTCCTCGTGGCTCGTTCTTTAAGTCGAAATTTCCATCACGAAAGCGTTTAAACCAAAATCGCACGGTGCGTTCATTAGTAGACCCCTCTCCAAACGCAGCATTGATATTGCGGGCTGTTTCTGCCGCGTTAGTTCCGCGTCGGAACTCGTATTCAAAAATCACTCGAATTTTCGCAGTATCCATCTTTCTTGTCTAAATTGAATAACAAAAACAATTGAAAGTCGATATTCAAATGTTTCACATTTTTTAAAAAAGAACATCATAGAAACCATTTGAAAAAAGTTTCATTCGAAAACCTCAAACCATGAAGATTCTATGTCAATTCAAAGAACCTATTGCAATAAAACGGCAATTTCATACTTTAACCCCAATATTATGATAAATAAATAGAAACTGGTCTCGGCCCCGGACTCAGCATCATGAGATAAGTACGCTATTCATGCCACGGGCTAAAGAAGATACAAACGGTCGAGGTCCTTGGAATATTGCTCACAACAAGCCATCAAAAGATTAATTCAAATGCCAAGAGCCATCTGAGGATGAGACTGAGATAAGATAAGATAAGAATATTCTTTATTTTACACAAGAAACGAGATATAAAATATGAAAGTTACAAGGTACAATGGGCAGCCTTATTGCTAACAACAATTTCTTCCAGGCAACCTTGTGACGGTAAGGTTGCTGAAGGAGAAAGAGAGACGGGTAGTTGGTGCAAATACGAACGTACGTACGTACTACGTGAGACTGAGACGCAAAACAGCAACTTGCCGCATTCAAGAGGATCTCAGGATGTCAGAGCGCTTTATTAATATTTCTGAGGTCAGTATCCATTTAAATTTACGGTAAAAGTACAGTTAAACGTTTTTTTATGTGGCCTATCATTACATACGTCCCACTGCAAAGGTTGTGCCTTCTCTCAGAGAGAAAGCATGGGCTAAATTACCACGCGTGCCGACCGCGGATCAGTAATTTCAAGCGCTGAGGTATGTGATCACCCTAAAACACTAATTTCCTAGCGACATTTTTCTTCACCGTTAGCAAGTGGTACTGTTACTACAAATTTAAGACTTTTTAATTTAAAACATTTGGTCACAGCCAGAGGAAATATACAGTAAAACAATTTCTTACGTTTCGTTTGCGCTGTTACCGCGCTGTTGACTTCAGCCTGGTGACATCCCACTCCATCCCAGAGTGTCTGAGGTATTCACATACCTCAGCGCTTGAAATTGTCAATCCCCGGTGGGCACGCATGGTTATTAGGCTCTTACTCTCTTTCTGAGAGAAGGGTGGTGCCCTATATAGGGACGTATATAGGCTGCATTATTATTACTTCTGTAAATTTCCTCTTAAGTAAGAGACTGAGTTAAGCTTCTTCAGTTGAATACCAGAAAATTGCTTACCGTTTCTTGGCAAATTGTTGCAGAATGCCCCGAGCAGGTTCGTAGTACTGGGGAGTACATCTATTGTGGTTCTTTTTAGGTCTGAATGCACTATAACCAGTATTTAAATGATTAAGTTAATTCCGGATTCACTTACCTACTTGGTTTTTTTGTCGGAATAGTCCGACCAGGTTAACTGGTTAACATTGGGTTAATGTGGAGTGCTTAGAAAGGTTTTAGTTTTAGTATTTAAATTAGTATCTCTCTACAGGGCAAATAGCAATGATGTCATGGTGATTTTTTTTCCTTTTGGCCAGTATTTTCTACCTGACGTGAATTCGACAAGTCGCAAGGCGGTGATAACCTAGTGGGTAGAACATTGGACTCGGAAGCGAGCGACCCAGGTTCGATTCCAGTGCGGGCATGTACATATGACTTTGTTTTCTAAGTAAATTTGTAAAATGAAAATGAATATGAATGATATTATGGTAGAAACCCTTTAAAGGTAACAATAATAGAGGTAATACATTTCACACAGCACAATTACCTTTACTGGTCCCAAACTAGTCAAATAAGACAGATAGACAGCGAAGGCACAGTAATATAAATCTGTTGGTACCCGAAATCCAAAATACTGGTATTCATGACTAAAACTAACTTAACCTGCATCAAATATTTAATTCAGCGCAGCACCTTTGACCTGAATTGATATTAAATTAGAATATGAGAGACCGCAACAACTTCGGCCTAGATAGGAGATTAAAGTAGGGAAAGAGCCATTGTACAGCAATAATATTTTGACCTAAATTATAATACTAGGTGATTACTTATCATATCCCCTTTAGATAAAACCTAAGCGATTTGTTTATTCTTTTATCACTTTCCTAAGTCACACTGCTTCCAGAACCAAAGGTTGACTGGAAGAAAATGCTGGTGAACATTATTTACGCCTTTATAAAAACACTTTACTTTCTGCGTTAAATATTTCTTAAGTTAAAATCAAGGAACTAGAAGTTTTGATAAATCTCACCAGTTTTTAAATTGAGAACTTCACTAAGAAAATACCGAAAACTTACTTTCTGTCTCGTTCTTTTCTGAGTAATCTGAAGAGTCAGAACAATACTTCTCTAGGCAGTTTGATAATAAATAACTTTGGAAAGATAAACACTTTTTCGGTAAATGTTGTTCTATTAAATTTACCTAACCCTCTTTCAAATTATACACAGGCCAAAGCTGAAACTTTAAAAAATAGGCATACATTACAGAGGGCGTGGGTTCGATTCCCACTGAAGGCCGCTATACTTGATTTGAACAAATGGCCTCAGTCTGGGTGTATTTCCAATTTCTATGTCCATGCCTGGTTACCACAGCACAGGGTATCCTAGTTTGGGACCAGGTCAAGTGATTGTATTGTGTACAAGTTATTATTATTACCTCCTCCTTATTTGAATAACATCTTTGGCCGCCAAGGCATTAAGTAATTTTGTTTTAATGACTCAATAGCCAAACCATTTCTTCATGCTTGGGAAAAGGAAGAAGTCATAGGTGGCTAAATCTGGCGAAAATAAAGTGTGGCAATACGGTATTTGACACGATCAACAATAAATTATTTCATATGCTCGATTACAACAAAAATTACAAAATATCTCGGAAAATTTATCTCTTTTAGTCAATTACTAGTTGTTACAATTTTTAAATAGATTAAATATAAAAAGAGTGCTCTGAAATGTGACGTCATAAGCAAGTATTTTCACACAAAATTCCGTTTTAAAAGTAACTCATTTGATATTTCGTCAAATACCCAATTGAATTGAATTCATTGAATCGTTTAGCTCCGGTTGTTGTCTTAATAGTGTCCCGCAACCGCGTCCGGCATCCAAACAAGCATTACGTCGGTCCATTACTATCATGTAAATGAAGATGTAAGTATGTAAGCGAATATTCATGAGTTCGTAACGGGATGTAACGTGTGATGCCGTGATACGAGAGCTCTCGACGGGCCATCTCTGTTGTGAGCCGGAACCTGGCAAATGACGCGCGTTTTTCAAGCGCAATATCTTTACATTGAACGACTACATACATTGAAATTGCATGATGTGGACCTTTGCAAAATTGAAAAAAAAAAATACATAGGGAAACCGCAATGTACAAAAAAAACTTACTTTTCTTTAAGATCTAAACTACAGATTTTCGGATGTCACGATGTCATTATCATCGCGATTTATAAGGATCTATATTGAGAATTATTAATCAGAAAAAAATACTTGCAGTAGAGATAGGGTTGTCAACCTTACTATAGTATTTATTTGGTATATAATATAGTCATTACCATCATCAATCAGCTCGTATTCCTCCCCCAAGGTATGCCTCTGGTGCCAGCAATTTCCGAGCTGGTGACCTCGCGGAATCTAATATATAAAAAACTGGTGTCACAGTGTTCTTTATCAAACTCCTCCGAAACGGCTTCACCGATTTTTATGAATTTTTTTGATAGTCATTAGGTCCGAGAATAGGTCGCAGGCTTATTAATATATCAAAACAACGTCTGCCGAGTCCGCTAGTAATATATAGTATTGTACTCTTAGAGCATTATATTGAGATATCTGTGATTGTACTATTTTTCGGGTACGAGTACTAAATAATGTTAATAAAATATGTACTTAATATATTAAGCGAAAATACTATACATATATAAAAAGTACACGAAACGCGCGCACGGAGTGCGTGCATGCAACAACTAATAATGAAAGAGATCTGTCAGGATCGTGGCAAGTGGCAGACCCTGGTCTCTGCCTACCCCTCCGCGATACAGGTGTGAGTTTATGTTACTATAGCTATATTTCACTAAGATTAATAAATCTTTGTTAGGGTTCATACCCAAAGGGTGCCATGGGGCTCTATTACTGACTGTCTATATCCTTAATTATGATAATTTATTTATTTGTATTAATATGAAGGATGTTTATTGATAGCTTGTTATTTTTCTATAGTTAGTTATTATTTAAGTGCATTTTCTAGCAAACGAACCCAATAAGTCCCTCACGTTGCTATTCCAAATACATTTTTTTATAAGGAGTGCTATATTTTTCATAATTTATTATGGAAAATACTATAATTAGCTGAAAAATGTTAGCAACTCTAAGAAGAGTACCAATTAGGAATTGAAGTAGAACGGCGTTTCCGGTTTGTTTGTCCGATTTTGCTTTTTCGCTGTAATAAATTAAGAAAGAAAAAATCGCATCGGTCAGTGTAAATACACTCAGAAAACGTCCGTTTTTTACGTAGAACACGGATTTTTTTCAGCTTCGTTTGTTTTGGATGCCGGCTGCAAACCGCGAGATTAAATTAGCCACTGGAAAGTGTGAGGATTGAGTGTTGCGGGAAAAGTAATTAATTGCTTTGCCTTGTTTTCCCTTATGCGTTTTCAACTTAGCCTTATTTCTATAAATAAATATTGCATTGTGTTCTTTCACAGCGAGTTCTGTTTTCCAGTACCTACGCTATTCCCTGTTAGAGCAGACACCTCTTTGATGCGGCTGTCGAAGGCTACCACGTAGCTTGTTTAAACAGTCGCAATACTCCGTCAAAGGGGTGATAACACGCTTGCCCGATGGCAAAGGCCTTTTCACGACTACTTGAGAGTGAAAAAAATCGAGGATCGAAAAGGTACGTACCTATATATGGACCGTTTAGAGTTTTTTTAACGCTTCGTTCTTAGCTGTTAGCAAATCCGGCTTCGTATGAGTGAGTCCGATATTCCAGAGCATGGATATTACAAAGCCGCCGAAATAAATTGTGACGTAAAAATATTTCTCGTCATAAATCTTTGCTTTAGGGTCGCGATTTTTTTTTCAAGGAATCGACCTATATATTGTCTATGTTTCATGTGGATAATCCCCGTCAACGCGATTTCAAACCAAGTGATCCTCATGCTAGCTCGGTTTGCAAATAATTATGACATTTGTGTCTCAATGCGCAAATAAAAACAAAATAATCATTGCCAGCCATCGTCCACTACTAGACCTCACAGGCTTCATCTAAGGCTTGACATAAATATGCTGGCCATAAAGGAGTTTTGCCAGTAATCACTATTAAGCGAGCGAGTTAACAAGATATTATTGTCTTGGAAATATGATGATGATGATGACTTTTGATATTATTTTTACTGCAAAAGAGATCATAAAATTTAGTTGGATTTACTTCTGATTAAATTTACGAACTACCCTAAAACTGCAAACTAAATGTGATGCTTATCCGTAATTTCATTTTCTAGTGTCGCTTCATATCAAAATTGTTTAAAGTAACTTACAAATTTATTCACAATCACAAAAAAATGTGCCATCACTTATCACTAACCCTAAACGGAGAATCAACAACAGCTTTTAAGCTCAAAGGGCCATGTAAGAGTCATGAAAGGCTTAGGTGCTAATAAGACAAGCTGCAACAATATTAGAAAAGCCGGCGACGACAACCGAACACAATAAAAGCGAACGGCGTGAATGAAACCATTTTAAAGGCCATTTATTATGCCCCGCGCTACAAAGGAACTATCGAACAAAGAAAATGGAATAAAACGCGAGAGTAAACAAAACAAAGGTCCTAAAGAAGCGGGCAATATTTTCTTTAGAGACGAATTTCCCTTAAGCGCGATGTAGGAAATTAACTGTTAGTGGTTCATAAAGCCGCAGCGACTTTGTAAGCATTGAGTGCTTTTTGCTATTAGGTTAACTCGTCCATTAACCGCACCAATTGCCACGATTCGACGCTTCCCGTGCCGACTGCTAAATTGTTAATTTTCTAGTCCTTCTTTTTACGTCCATGAACATGTGGCACGCAACGTGTTAACAAGTAGTTGTTTCGTCGAGCGCTTTACCTTTACGGTTTGGGGGTAGTACCTACTTGCAACGCTAGATTTGTATAATTGTAAGTAAAACAAAAAAAGGAAGTCTAACATGCAGTTATATCAAGATGGCGGCCGGGTAATCGACGGTTGAAAATGACTTGAGTGAAAATGATTGTACTGTTTTATTTTTATTTTATTGTAGCGTATATGTCTCACTGCAGGATACAGGCCTTCTCCCAGAAAGATAGGCTTATTTCCCATGGGTGACTACCGCGGATTAGCAATCTAAAGTGCACTAAAAATTGTTTTTTCAAAACCAAGACGGGCCAAACTTGCGAGGCCGAACTTCACCATGACCGTAGGCCAATCCCGCTTCGCCCCCGCATGTTGTATGAATATCTTTTGTTTTCAATATTAGCCGGCTAAATTGCAAATTAGCCAAAACGCATTGGCTAATGTGCTATTGAGTCTTTTTGCAATTAGGATTACTCGTCCATTGACCGTGCCAAAGCCACGAATCAGCGCTTCCGGTGCCAACTGCTAAATGGTTAATTTTCTAGTCCTCCTTCTTTTTACGTCTATGACCATGTAGCATGCAACGTGTTAACGAGTAGTTATTCCGTTGCATAAACGTGGACGTGATCGCTTTACCTTTACGGTTTCGAACCTACTAACAGGGTTAGATTGAAATAATTGTAGGCAAAACAGAAAAAGGTAGTCTAACGTGCACTTATATCACGACGGCGGCCGAGTTATTGACGATTGAAAATGACAAATTTTGTCTGAAAATTTCAGTTCATATATTTTTTATGTAGTCTAATATACGTCTCATGGCAGATTACAGGTCTTCTCTGAGAGAGACAGGCTCAATCACCACGCATGCCCACCGTAGCCAGCGGCCACATAGAAGAGACGTGGGGCGACGAGGCGGAAAAGACGCGTCGTTAATCCAATTCACTTTCACAAAATGTAATGACGGGACGAAATCCACACAGAAAAGACGGGGCGAGGGCGTGATTTCTATACAACGCGTTGCGTCTTTTCCGCGCCCCCGCCCCTCGTCTCTTCTTTGTGGCCGCTGGCCTAGATTGACAATTTATAGCGCTCTGAAAATAGTTTTTTCAAAAGCAACTCCTCTGAGACCGAAGGCCGCTATGCCCCCCATATGTCGTACGAATATCTTTCTTTTTTAACCTTAGCCAATACGCATCGGCTAATCTGATTAACGGTCTTATTTATAAAAACTCGACGATAAAAATAGTCTGGGGTGGAGATTTTACAAGAAAAAGATGTCGCCACAGAATAAATAAAGAGAGTCTTAGATTGGCTTTAGAAGAATCTTGTTTTTATAAATAAGGCCGGAAATAGTTTGTCACAGATGATCATTATTTTGAACATTAGCCCAGGTTTAAAGTAATCTCTAGGTACATAAGCTGGCTAAGCTGTTCGCAGTTTAGCCACCTTAATATAAAGAGAAACATCTATCGTACACATAAATTTACAGTTTTTGTCATTATAGTGGCCGTACAATTTTTTAAAAGCCGAGTTATATGAGACGCGCGAGTTATAAAGACAACTGAGCAAGACCAACTTCATAATCGAAATAATTCAAGTGCAAATTGTGTTGACACAATGTGACAAGCAGCAATTTTCCTGTTAAATTGAAAGCAACATTGCATAAACATCGTAAGTCAAAATCAAAATCAAAATCAATTTTTTTTATTCAAAGTAGCACAGAAACTGCGACTTAATGAACGTTACAAGTTAAACTAGGTGTCCATTTCAAAATCTAGATCATTTTGGAGAAAAAATGGACAAAAAAACTCCAAACTTAGTCTTTTCAAGTCCTTAATTTACAGGATTTATATAAATGTTCTAAAACTCATGCATTGAACTGGCTTTAATTCCAGACATCATTGTCATCTAAGTAATCTTTAATGTTATAGTAGCTTTTTTGGCACAAAGTGCGCTTCACACATTTTTTGAACCGCGTTTCTGGCAAGCTTATTATATCCTCAGGGACCTTATTGTAGAAACGTATACAATGCCCCATAAAGGATGTATTAACCTTTGCCAGCCTAAATTTTGGGAACGAAAGTTTATGTCTATTTCTAGTATTTACATTGTGTTGGCTACCTACAGTTTTATAGTCACTGATATTTTTCCTAACATACATAATATTTTCATAGATATACTGACTAGCAACTGTTAGGATGTTGGTTTCTTTAAAGAAATCTCTTAACGAATCTCTATTGCCTAGCTTATATATGAATCTGATCGCTCTCTTCTGCAGGAC
Source organism: Yponomeuta malinellus (assembly GCA_947308005.1). Lineage (NCBI taxonomy): Eukaryota > Metazoa > Arthropoda > Insecta > Lepidoptera > Yponomeutidae > Yponomeuta > Yponomeuta malinellus. Next base: position 12,830,235 of record OX371007.1, on the reverse strand, counting down.
GAAGATGGTCTCAATGTCTGCAGCCCGACCCCACAGTAGTATACCATAGGACATAATACTATGGAAGTAACTAAAATAAACAAGCCTAGCAGTTGCGACATCAGTTAGTTCCCGGATTCTTTTAACTGCGTATGCTGCAGAACTGAGCCTATTTGCCAATTTTCCTATATGAGGACCCCATTGAAGCTTTGCATCAATTGTGATACCCAGAAATACAGTTTCTTCTACAAGGTCTAGTTTATCATTCCCCAATATAACATTGCTGTCAACCATTTTGACATTTGGTAGTGTAAATTTTATACATTTTGTCTTTTTTGAATTTAATAATAAGTTATTAGAAGTAAACCAATATAGTACCTTAGAGAGAGCATTATTTGTACCCGCAAGGTCATTTTCTTGTCTCTTAATCTTAAAAATAAGTGACGTGTCATCTGCAAACAATACTATCTCTGACATATTTTGAACCATGAACGGCAAATCATTTACATATACGAGGAAAAGGAACGGCCCCAAAATAGATCTCTGTGGCACTCCCATCTTAACCTCCGACCCGGATGATTTAGTCCTATTTATGTCAGCTTTTTGAACCCTCCCTTCTAAATATGATCTCATAAGTTTTAAGCTCCTCCCATTCACTCCGTAGTGTTTTAATTTTAAGAGAAGTGTTTTATGGTCTACGCAGTCAAATGCCTTCGACAAGTCCCAAGCCCAGCGTAGGACGACTAGCCACAAGATGGACAGATGACCTCATCCAAGTGGCAGGAAGACGCTGGATGTAAGCCGCTTCCAACCGGTCTTTTTGGAAATCCATGGAGGAGGCCTATGTTCAGCAGTGGACTTCTTGTGGCTGAATGATGATGATATTATATCATTTATTTAGAGCAAAGAAAAAGGTAATACAAAAACCGAACAGACAAACAGCTTCGTCATATGATGGGGCACAACAATCACAGAACATAAAACTTAAATACTAAATTATTCACAAATAGAAAAAAGAATAGTTGAAGATGTAAGTAGACGTCAACAAGCATATTTCGATCTTTATTTGTCTACATCTGCATTCTACATCTACGGTGACGGGGTGCAGTCATCCTTGGGTGCAGTAAATACATTGAAAGAAAAGGCAACAGTTTTCCAGAACTGAAAAGGCAACAGGACTTTACTAGGTATAAGGAAATATCCGCGTCAGGAGCTCGCCTTATGTCGCGAGTCGTGACTCGTGAGAGGCTATAAATAAAATTAAGGATGTATGCAAAGACTGCCTTGTTCCCATTTTGCAACCAAAGATATATTTTTATTTTAGAAGGCCTGTGCCCTGCAGTGGGATGTATAAAGGCTACATAAAAAAGTATCTTAGGTATTTCATACGACTACTTAGTCTATAAGATTATTAAGTTGAAGTGGCAGTGAGCTGGTCAGATCTGCCGCAGAACCGATAGTCGATGGAGGTTCTCGAGTCGAGACCACGAAGTGGCAAAGCTTGGTCGAGATCTTGGGTTCGATTCCCGCTGGTTGCCGCCGTACTTTTGATTTGTATAAATTTCAAGTTCAGTTTGGGTTTTGGTATTTGGGTATGTCAAAAAACTTTTAATGTGAAATTAAATTTAATCCCTATTGTTCATGTATATTTTTTATGATAAATATCATGCTGTGTAAACTGCCTTTTGGTAGCATCCTAGTTCAAGGCTGATTATATTTTTTTATTACATCTGTGGTTGTTACCTGTAAGTTTGCGATCTGTAAGTTTGTAAGACCAGGAAAAGTGATTTTGTTGTGCGGAAGTTATTATTATAAAGTAATTGCTCATTCACGGTCTTAGTTTGCTCGCCCTGGGAGGTCTTATTACGAATAAAAAAGGTATCAGGATATTTTCTCAACATTAAAGAGGCGGTGGCGATGTGTCAGCTTGACTGATTTATAACCTCAATTCGTATAATATTTACCATTTTCATATAATACGAATCGACGCTACATGACACTATGCAACGAAATAAAACTAATACCTGCATCAGCAGGTATGCTACTCAGCGCTGTTTTGCACAAGTATTTATTTTTCTTATCTTCAAAGTTGTCATGCAGGGGCCGACAGTTAGTCGGCGACACTTCGACCCAGAGTGGGATCTGTTGATAAGCCTAATCGAAGACGTACTCAACGAGGTTGGTCACGACCCTTAGGGAAAGGTGCCTAAAGTCTTTTGGTTCGGGGTAAGCCATTCCCAGAAGAAACATTCTTTTTCCAGCAAGGACGTCGCAGTCTTACAGTACGTGTACCATCGACTTCACTTCAAAACCGCATGCTCTGCAAGTGCCATCTTGACATAACCCCATCCTGCGGAGTTGTGTCCCTGTCGGGAAATGCCCTGTCAGAGCACCAGTAAGCGCCTTCGCGCTTCCGAGTCCGATGCTCTAACCACTAGGCTATCACCGCTCATGGGAGGTGTTCACATATCTGAAATTTTCAACCTGTGTTGGGTACCTGCGGTGATTAAGCTCATAGTTTCTTTCTGAGAGAAGACCTGTGCCCTGCAGTGAGACATGTATTTTTTCATATTCAATTGTTTGTCCGTTTTAATCATTGTTAAATGTATGTCTTTGTGGTGTTAAATAAATGTTTTTCTTCTTCTTCTTCTTCTTCTATAGGCTACATAAAAAAATAACCCTTTCGTTTATGTGTCTGGTTAAGTTAGTGTTTGTTTTTTTTTGCGTTGCGTTAGTTGCCTCACGCAACTGCTAAGGAGAAAACTTTTCTTTTCTTGTGAAAATTTTGTGCATTTTAACTAAATAATATCTCGACATCTCCGGTTTTGTTTGTAAAACGAATTGGCCGAAAGTTTCTGTGGCAGGCACAGGGAGGGTAATCTAGAAAACTCGGACGGCACTAAGGCAGAATATTCCTTATTAGAGGGTCACCTCAAATCCGTGCAAAGTAGCCGAGGCGAAAGCGTCAAACAAATCGAATAAAATCCATAAAATCATAATACATGATTTCATATCATGTATAACCACACTCAGTTTGGCATGGGCCAAATTGGAAATTCGGAATTTGAAAATTCTGAAGGCTCCGAATGACTTCGGAGATTCATTCAGCTTGGACAGGAGGAGAGACCTTTTGGGATTGAATAATCCAAAAATCCTAGCGAAGCGGTGGTAGCCTAGTGGGTAGAACATTGTACTTGGAAACGGGAGACCCAGGTTCGATCCCAGTGCGGGCATGTACCTATGACTTTGTTTTATAAGTTATGTACATTTGTAAAAGTTATAGTAGCAATACCACTCGCTAACACTGAACGCAAACATCGTGAGGAAACCTGGGTGTCTGAGCTATTCACATACCTCAGCGCTTGAAATCGCCAATCCGCGGTGGGTACGCGTGGTTATTAAGCCCATACTCACTCTCTGAGAGAAGGCCTGTACCCTGTGCGACGTATATAGGCTACTTATGAATCCAAAAATTAAGATATCTTCAAATAGGGTTTCAGAATTCTCGTAAGATGAATTATTAAATACTTGATTTTTTCTTTTTTGTATTTATAATTATTTGCTGGGCGATCCATATTCATGAGTCACAGTCTCAGTGTATATTTCCATGTTTGTGAGGTACTTGCCTGGTTACCATAGCTAGGGTATGTTAGTTTGGGACCAGGACCAGTGATGGTATTCTGTGAAAGTTATTGTTATTATATACATGTATACTGTGAAAATTTCAACTGGCTACCTACTACGGTTCAAGAGATATACCTAGCTAAAACTTTATAGGTCAGACAAACACATGAGGCGCATCGATAGGGAAGCAAAACAGATAATCCAGAGTCCAGGCTACTCTGTTAAACTTCTGTGCCAAATATTTAGTGGTACGGGCGTGCACTCACGAAAATCCTCCTCGAGACACGGATCAACTTGACATTCGATACAATTTGTAGAAAAAGCCGTATTTCCTTTTATTTTATTTACAGTTTCGCAGTTCCGTTACACCGTTTGTTCTTACTTTGCCTCGCGGAACGGTTTAGCGTACAATTGTTTACTTACTGTTTGTGTTATTTTCTGGCTGAAGATTTTGCTCTCACCGACTCCCCTAGGGATTAAGTATTGGTTGTATATGTTTGCGCTCCAATAACATAAGCTTGGCTCCTATTAAGTACGTTTAGTTGGTAAGTTCTTGAGGTATCCAACGTCGGCCGCTTTTGTGAGATGTTTTACATAAACTTACGCCTGTATCCCGGAAAAGTAGGCAGCGATTGCCAGGGTTTAGGTTTGGGATGTTTTTAAAAAGCAATGTCTTACAAACAAGAAATTTCACTAACAAACCAAATATCTGCGAAGACACAGTTTTTGGAAATACCTCTTCTTAAAACGTTAGTATGCGAACAGATACTGCTAAAAAGTTATTTCCTATAAATCACAGGAAACAATTTTCCTCAGTGGTCATCTTCAAAGTACTGTAACAACGGAGCCTTTACTCTCGCTCAAAGACAAATTCTTGTCAAAGTTTATCATCACTTTACTATTTACGGCCATCCAGTTTTTCTTAATGTTGCCAGCCGCTAAACTCACCGCACAACCAACCGGGGGTCTCCCGCTTCATCTGTCTGACCGCACAATAGGCAGAATACAAACAACGAGGCATATCGGTCGTAGGAAGCGGTATAATTTAATTTATGTAAGCAGTTATCTGGCGGTGGCATTTAGCGGGGCGGGCTGTCGCGGTGGCGTGCGACAGTGACGCCGAGCCTAACAAGATAAGCGGCGATGTCCGCTGCTAGCACGCGACGGCCTGTACAGCTGCTGTGGTTCATAATGCCCAGACTTAGGAAGGTGAATCACGAAGCGATTCCCATAAAAACGTAGTTTGGTTTTAATTACAAACGACATACTGGATCGCAATGAAACTTAGTCAATATGCTGAGAGGACACAAGTAGAGGTTTAACTGTTAAAATGAATTAGAGCTTTTAAGAAGTTTCTATGAGAAGGCTTGTGATCATATATTGTGTCATATATTCTCAATTGTAACAAATTTAACAAGTTACATTAAAACGTTCATATGTGAATTGCTCCATTAGAGACAATCTTAAAACCCAAATTTACTTTTTAAAGTAACTCATAGATATAGATATCACATAGTAGATAGCATAGTATAAATCCAGAGATTCAAACTCCAGAGATAAATACAAATACAAATACAAATATCTTTATTGAGAAATACAATTTGCCACTGTGCAATTTGAAACCCTTGCTCCCAAACTAGGATTACCTGTGCGTCAGGAGCTAAACTGAATAGTAAAAATTTTCCCAGATGGATAGATTTTTTTAAAGTTTTTCTCGTATCACCTCTATTCTTATTTCTATTACAGCTAATTGGCTGCCAAATATAGCCAAACATTTTCTTGCATTATGTATTGATATGGTTGGCATTCAGGTATCGTCAGTTTAATTATCTTTTGCTAAGTTAATATAGTAAAATAAACATTTAAACATAAACATTTACATACAGACACCTACATTGCTTCTGGCCCCACATTAGGATACCCTGTGTTTGTGTCTTTAAGAAATAGTAAAAATAACATCTATACAATTCAAACTCTTGTCTTGGTCCCAAACTACCGTGCCATGGCAACTAGGCAGGGACATCACAAACATGGAAAAATACCCAAACCGAAGCCATTTCTACAAATGCACAGTGCGAATAAAACTGACGACCTCTGCCAAAGAGTATCTTAAAGAACTGCGTCCACTGTAGCAGTAAGTTTGTAGTCTTACTGGCAATTATAAGGACTGGCTAGGGGCGTTTGTTGTGACACCCTGTTTACTAAAGTTTTCAATTTGTTAGCAATGCTTCTTATCAAATCGTAACAGTTGAAGCAAATGTTCAGAATGTTTTTCGATTTAAAGGAAGAGGACCGAACTCCTTTCAAGCTTTCGAGGGTCTACTTCAACGTATCAAAAAGATTTTTAAGTAAATTTGTCTATAATCCTGTGTCCGCGTTTTCCTTCCCCGCACTCGTGATTATGCAAATAAAGTAATTGATTTCATTCAAATTACGTCCTCATCAGTTTCGCAGCACAAACGTAATTGTATGATCAACATAAAATTACTCAAGTTTAAAATATTAGCAGGGAATCAGCTAAACAAGTTTAGACTAATGGGAACTGGATATGCGCGAAACTGAACAGTAAGATAAGACAAGATAAAACTTATTCGTAAAATCGTAGATATTAAGTGCACATAAGAATTAAATTTAACATAGGTAAGAGTACCTAAGTACTTAGCCTAAACTAGGAATAACTCTGTATTTTAGGCTGTGTATGTAAGAGCTTAAATACAATTATAATAACGTTAAAAGTTGACAATAATTCAGAAAATAAATGGAATGAATTAATAGAATTAGTTAGGCACCCTAGTACCTTAGAATTAAACATAAGTTACTTAAAACTTACTTAACTCACAACATTCAGGAGGATCCCTGCCTCATCGTACGTCAGTTCTTGCAAGAAAATTTGCAACGTAATTATGCAAAGTTGTGAGTTTAATGAGAACATATACCGTTTTGAGTTGAGCCGATTGTATAGAATAGGGCCGAGAAAGACAAAAAATCTTTGCGCAAACGAATGCTTCACCAATGACAAAGTACAAACTAAGTTACGTCTCTTGTTAGAATAGTCAGTGCTGAAGCTAATTAGTGTGTGCTGTTTAAGTACTGCGCTCATTATGAATAGTTGTCGAACGGTAAGGACCTTGCAGGATTGATATAGAAGATGGGTAGGGAATTGGTAAGGTCGAGAAGTAGAAACCTTTAGTACTGCTCTTTGAGCACGCTCAAGTAGATGAAAGTCGATGATGATGAAGTAGATGAACGGTAGATGAAAGTCGAAATAAATAATATGCTCATTCTGTCAGCTTTTTTTAACTAGACAGGGTAATTTTAAAATTTCGACAGTTTGCGCGGCATATTGATAATAAAACTTGAAATATATCACTTTTTGTCTTTATCATCTAGGCACACTCAGGCGTAAAAGTTTGTATGTAAAACCTGCGGCATCAAGATCTATGAAGTAGCTTATATTTTTATCGTTATTACTAACTTTTGCCAATAGCAAAAGTTATCCGTGTTGACAAGTAGAACACGCCATTTTGGGAAGGGTATGGGAATTTTTGTACATACAAGATGTAAAACAACTATTAAGCAAGAGAAGAGAGTAAGAAAGTCAGACGAAGTTGAGATAATAAGGAGCCAACGTTATACGAACTAACATTTTGTAATTATTATGGAACTAGCTTTGCGCGTGAGTTTATCCACGTAGAAGGATATTGAAACAAAACTATAAATCAGTCCACGAAAAGGTATTATAGGAGTATTAGAACAAAAATTTAATTAAAGTATGCTAAATAAAAACCAAATACGAAAAAGAAATCTATTTATGTAGCTGATGATATTTTTCTGGCGGTATCGCGTTTTATTACCATGCCGGAGGTCGTGGGGTTTGAGGTTCAATTCCTCGGATTTGTAAATTTGTACAAATAACCTCAGTCTGGTTGTATTTCCATGTTTGTGATGTCTTTGCTCGGTTATCATACCACACAGTATCACGACCAGGGCGGATGATTGCGTCGCATGGGAGTTATTATAATAGATACCTCTGTATCGGAGCGTAGCTTGCATGGAATTCGGGAGGGTATAAAAAATAAATGTATTGTACCAGATGCGTGTACGCAGTGACTAATGAACCAAGACGGATGGTGGACGAAGGCAGTCACAGAGTGGTCGCCGAGAACTGGCCGTCGTTCGGCGGGTAGGCGCCCTATCCGATGGCTCGATGATATTAAGAAGGCGGTAGGAGGACAATGGCCGAGATTAGCAGGGTGTTAGCAGGCTGTACATATATCTGATTGATAGATATGAATTAGACAAAAATTATGAATTACAGAATGTGCGATTGAGAGGGAATGCCAACGTAAAATAAGCCTTTAATGTACGTTGTTTTGCACCGAAAAACTAGTAACATAACCAAAGCACGCAGATTAAAGTGCGAAAATATCACTTTCGTTGATTCAAAATACAACAGCGAACAACGAGCCCATTGTAAAAGGTCTACCCACGCATATTACGAGGCGGTGAAAAATTGACCCTTAAATGCGGGATTGCCAACTAGGCAGGCTGGGGCCGTCACAAATATTCATAAAAGTAGTATTTGTCGACCCCCAGCTCGGACTAGATGTAAACGAAAGACGAGTAAGTAGATTCGCCCCCGCGTTAGGTGCTCTGTAGGCAGAGCTTTCTTTGCCTTTTCTAAGGTTGCCTATCCACCAAAGGAGAGATTAACGTCGAAAGAAAGCCTCTTTTAAGGTTTTTTTTATATTTTTCCTTTGAGTTGAATAATAATATTAAAAATCCAAATTTCAGGCAGCAACAGATTATTTTTTGTATACAGGGTTTGTTTTAAATCGCGCTCTCCAGAAACCTGCAGTTAAAGTTTGTCATAACAACTTTTTAGAGACTTTAACCCAAGTGCAACAGCAGATGATATAAAAAGACACCTATCAAATCAAATGAAAATACGTTTTTCAAAATAGCACAGAAACATTGATTTAAAGAATGTTACAAGTAAAACTAGGTGTTCATTTCAAAATCAAGATCTTTGGAGAAAAAATGGACAAAAAAACTCCAAACAGTCTTTTCAAATATGTTCCTTAATTAACAGAGTTTACATATTATTCTTAAACCTACAACTAATGCATTGAACCAGCTTTCAATCTAGACATCTTTGTAATCTAGTGCTTTTAACACAAAGTGTGCTTTATACATTTTTTGAACTCCGTTTTTGGCAAGCTTAATATATATTCAGAGATCTTTTTGTAGATATACTGACTAGCAACTGTCAGGATGTTAGTTTCTCTAAAGAAATCTCTTAATAAATTCCTACTGCCTAGCTTATAAATTAATTTAATCGCTTTCTTCTGCAAGACGAAGATTGTCTGAAGGTCTGCTGTCCTACTAGCGATTTGCGAGCGATTTGAAAGCTATGCGATTACGCAGCAAGCTCGCCGCGATTGCGCAGCGATTGCACGGCGAGCACGCCGCGACGATGCCGCGAGCTCGCTGCGCAATCGCATCGATTTAAAATCACTCGCAAATTACTAGTGTGACAGAGTCGACTATGTTAGCCTAACCTTAAGAAACTTTTTTTTGTTTTGTTTACATTTCCATACTTTTTCTGGTTCAATAGATGTAATCTTATCCATTTTATTCAAGGGAAATCGCTTTAACTTTCTGCGATTTGATATGTAATTTTTAAATTATATTTTATTGTTCTATCTACCCACAGATCAGGACCAAGCTCTTATCACAATCACGGTTTTCGTATCTATGTAGATTAGAGAAAGCAGTGTATATTTTTATGTTTAATCCTCCTAAATCTTTTTGACGTTTGAGTGAAGTTCTTCAATTCCTATTCAATGACTAATTTTAAGGGGAGCTTGGGGGGTCACTAGAGATGTACCACTGTTGAAAAAAATCTTATCGCACGTCACAATCTTCGTCAAGAGGTTGGGGAGATAGATTGTTGAAAGTAACGAAATTACTAAGATAAAATGGAAGCGAGTGATATTTATTCAGTAGAACCCTCTACCAATATGTAAATGGTAGAACTTCTGCCATCCCCTGTATTTTAATTAGTTTGACTATATGACATAGGTAGGTACTATATCAATCTATAAGCTCCTCTACATGGTAGTAAGTCTTGTTTTCTCGATTTAAAAACGAGTACCACATCATGTATACTCATGGCAGCCTATAAAATAAACGTTTTTTCAGATGTTTAATGAACAAAACGAAATTATGTAAACATTAAAAGTTTATTAATCAATAAAATATTTTCTACTTTGCACATCACTACGCATCACACTACGTCAATTACTCACACATACACTGTAAAGACAGTAAACGATGTTCAAACGATCTGTGTTCATCTGTGTGACTATGTACTATTGTACTGCATTTTTGTAAACATTTCTTGTTTGTGTTTTTCCTGGTACAATAAAGAATATTCTTATCTTATCTTATGTTCACTTTACCGCGAAAAAAATTTGTGTGGACTATAAGTAGTCAGTCTCGGCCTTTTACTGCCTAACTGCCTACTCAATTTGGCCGTAATCTACGGGTGTACCTACAGTTCAACTGCAATCAGTCGGCGTGCGTCACAGCTGTCACTGGATAAGTAAGTAAGTAGCTAAATACATATACAAAGGTGTAAATAACTGATTGAATGGATTGCCAGACTTGTCAGTCATACGAACAGCTCTGAAAAGGTTATGTTGCAAGACATTTTTCAGACAGCGTTGGCGCAAGACAACCTCAGATTGTTGACTCCTGTTTGTTCCGCGGTTAATACTTTCCCCATGTCACCATCTGCCACTAGCAGTCAACTGATCATAGACTTTATGGATAGAGAACACTTTATGGCACAACCAGGAGAAAGAATTACAAATAGTTTCTTATATCTAAGTGATATACAATTGGCGGTCTTATCGCTTAGAGCGATTTCTTCCAGACAAAGGAAGAATATAGCCAGTAGATGTATTTAAGAGAATCTGGAATATAATGTTATGTAAAGTAACAAATATGTATTGTATAGTGAAAGATAGAAATATAGTGAGAGTTAGAAAGTCGTGTGTATTTTAAAGGTTTATTATAGAACATTCCTTATTTAATGTTGAGAGCTTATATAAAGTGTCGACACGTACATACGAGACCACGAATGACAAGGGTCTAGCGAGGCTCGGATTGTTTGGCTGTGTGCACCAAATTTAATATTCGCTCTCTGTCTACACAAACATTTATACAGAAAAACAGGCGTACCAACTGATGAAATGTTAAATTCACTGACGTAAATTATGTTATCTCTTTCTAGGTAAACAATAATAAGAGAGTACTTTCGGTATTACGCTCAATTAACCTAATGCACTTTCTCTAACATGGTAAAATATCGCTTTACCAGTAAACAAGACTGACAGATAATCACAGGAATTACTTGCCCGTGGTAGCGGAGCGGTAGAACGTCGGCTTCTCATTTGGCAGGTCGTGGATTCAAATGCCGGCATGTACCAACGACTTTGTTTTTTAAGTTACATAGATTTGTGAAGTTATAGTAGCAATACCACTCGCTAACTGTGAAGGAAAACATTTTGAGGAAACCTGACCGTCTGAGGTGTTCACACACTTCGGCGCTTGAAATTGCCAATCCGCGGTGGGCAAGCGTGGTGATAAAGCCTGTACATTCTCTCTCTGAGAGAAGACCTGCGCCCTGGTGTGGGACGTTTATAGGCTAATTTTAAAAATACTGGTCTAGTAATGACTTACAAACATGGCGCCATTTTTGAAAATACTGGTCCGTAATTTTTTTTATTTTTAGTTACACAAAAATTATTTCACTTAAGCATAGACAAACAATATAATGACGAAAAGTTTAAGAATCGAAAAAAAAAACTATGGGTCGAGCGTGTTATGGTCGGAGCCGTCTAGCTCAATTTTTCAACGTCATGGTACTGCCTACCACTTTGAATTTGCGTTCAAATTTTCGAGCAAAAGGTCGGAAAACACGAATATTTACAAAATGTTATAATGATATACCTACCATTACCGGTAAATCACACTTCCTACTATATTAATAATAGGGGTTAAAGTATGAAATTGCCGTTTTATTGCAATAGGTTCTTTGAATTGACATAGAATCTTCATGGTTTGAGGTTTTCGAATGAAACTTTTTACAAATGGTTTCTATGATGTTCTTTTTTTAAAAAATGTGAAACATTTGAATATCGACTTTCAATTGTTTTTGTTATTCAATTTAGACAAGAAAGATGGATACTGCGAAAATTCGAGTGATTATGAGGCACCCATTTTTCGTATTTTTTTATTTTATTGATTTGACGCAAGTGAGTCAATATTGTGGGTAAGGTAACGTTAAACCATGCCGCTAATTCCTGGGTAGTTTGACTAGGGTCGGCTTCGACTATCTCTCTTAATTCATCGTTATTCACCTGTGTGGGCGGTCTTCCTCGTGGCTCGTTCTTTAAGTCGAAATTTCCATCACGAAAGCGTTTAAACCAAAATCGCACGGTGCGTTCATTAGTAGACCCCTCTCCAAACGCAGCATTGATATTGCGGGCTGTTTCTGCCGCGTTAGTTCCGCGTCGGAACTCGTATTCAAAAATCACTCGAATTTTCGCAGTATCCATCTTTCTTGTCTAAATTGAATAACAAAAACAATTGAAAGTCCATATTCAAATGTTTCACATTTTTTAAAAAGAGAACATCATAGAAACCATTTGAAAAAAGTTTCATTCGAAAACCTCAAACCATGAAGGTTCTATGTCAATTCAAAGAACCTATTGCAATAAAACGGCAATTTCATATTTTAACCCCTATTATTATAAACGTGAAAGTTTGTGAAGATGTTTGAATATTGTATAGTTACGTACGTATATGTATACCGATCCCAAGCTGTGGCGTAGGGCAGGGCAAGAGGTTGTGAGATTGTTATAAATTGATGTTGGCAAGAAAGTTGTTAATTGTGATTTGATGTGAATACTCTCATACATTGTATGTAACCTTATGGGTAAGTAGCTTACTCCTTAGAATTTTTAGCTAGCCTAATGTTTGCTTAATCTCTGTACATTGGTGTGATGCCCGACAGATAGTCTAACCGACTTCGACTTTGCACGGGCGAAGTTCGGATCATTGGCGAAGGACGCGGATGAAAATTTCCCTCGTAAGAACATCCCAACTGCGCGGATTTTGTTCAAGTTGTCTGCCGGGTATTATACTATAGTACTCATAGTATTTCAGATTGAATTTTTTGGCCAATTTTTCTTCCGAGAGTCTGAGTGTACTAAACTAACACCCTAAATTAAGAAAAAATATTACTCACTATACCTCACACACATACACACACCCACACACACCCTCACACACACACACACACACACACATCATAATACACTATACATACATAGATACGGTAATACCTACCTAGAAAATAAGTTGATTAGCATTTAGACCAACATTAGATATAGCGTCCGAGTGTGGAGGAGCGGAGCTTCCTGATACAGGTATTTCCATACTTAAAAGGAAGCTCTTGCCCGATTATGTCAGTGTAAGCCTTTTGTAAAGTAAATAAACGATTTATTTATTTATTATTTATTATTTATTGGATGTTTGTTACGCAAAACGGAAATCACGCAATAACGGCTGAATGGATTTCGACGAAATTTGTTATGGAGATAGTTTGGGTCCTGGGAAAGGACATAAGATACTTTTTATCCCGGATACTTATTCTTTTCTTCTCCTTCATGACTAGAAAAAAAAATACGTTGTCATCTCACGGATGTATTTCCGGTCTCGTTGGCGGAGGACGCGGGGTGAGACTTATAATTTTTCAGACTTTAGTTTCATCATCATCAGCCCGGTCCACCTCGTCCGGTCCGCGGTCTCCAGGTCAGAACTTTTTTACCCCAACGGCCATCAGTTCTCCGAGCTATGTGCCCCGCCCACTGCCACGTCAACTGAGCAATTCTTCGAGCTATATCAGTCACTCGGGTTGTTCTGCGGATCTCCTCATTCTTGATTCGATCACGCAGTGAAACGCCTAACATAAATCTCTCCATTCTTTAGTCATTCTCTTTCTTCTTTCTCCATTCAGACTTTACATTGGTTAAACTAAAACACAATAAAAAATGCTCTTACGTTAACGCAAACTCATCCCGACTGCGTGTATTTTCGTTCAAGTTATCTGCCGGGCATTGTACGAACCATAGGACTTTACTTATGGCATTAGGTCTACCTCGTCTCTTTTCATTGCCATCTGTTCTTTAGAATTAAAGTAGTATTTTAGCGACCAAGTGGAACAAGTGAAAGAACTTGTCTATTTTGGGAGCCCTTTTTAAGAGAAATAGCAAGTGTGAAGATAATTTAGAAAGAAGAGTGGGTGGCGGAAATGTATCTAAAAGAGCTATGTGTGGAAGCGAGTAGGCATGACAGAATTTTTTTTTATTAATCTCCTCGGTCCTGACCTTGAAAATAACAATGGTTTTCAATTGTTATTTTCAAGGCCAGGACTGAGGAGGTTAATACGTTCGCCTTTGCACTTTTGTATCAAATACCAGACAAGAATCCAGAAAGTAGGATTAGTAAATTAGAAAAAAAGCATCTCTAAGGTATCTCTGACCTACTACCTGTCATCTTAAACAAACTACCACCTAGTGTATTATGTGATTTGGAATCTAAACTCGTTAACAGTAGACTTGTATTGAGGGGGTACTTCCTTGGCTGAACTTGTAAGTTATTAAGTTTAGTTTGGGGGGTGCTTTTTAATGTAAGTCTACCACATAAAAACTGTTCGTATTATAGAGTGTATTCCAAAAAAATCACACATAAATCTCACAGGTTTCAGTGATTTTGGCTGTGTTTTTTAATGTCTTTTCTTGTCCATAAATAGATAAAATATTAAAAAAGAAGATTCTACATTTTTCACAGGCAAAATAAAAAAAACATATTACAGGAGGCGTTATTGTGCACTTGGCTTCTTGGAAAAATTTCATGATTCCAGCTCAAAGGGAAATGCCGCTCAACTCGTTCCTGAGAAAAAATGTCTTAACAATAAAGTAAGCACAATAAGATGATCCTGCAAGGGTTCCGTGTTTTTCTCTTGAGGTACAGACACGTAATATTATTATTATAGTTTATTGCATACGACACATTTAACAGGACATTACATAAGAAATAACATGAAGTACAAAAGCGAGCTCATCTCTATAAGCGATTTCTATGGTCTAGAGTCTAGGATCCATATGCGTCCACAAAATAAACCTCTTAAACTACAAAAAATCATCAACAACAATCTACTACTAGCAAAAACTAATAGGAATACATATTATTTAATCAGTAATGACTAAGAATACAGCTCAAAGTTATGGTAGACATAGATGGTGCGCTAATAATGAATTGACGTCCTCGTATATTACCTTCATTGAGGTCTACAATAAAGATAAGATGCACCAAAGTATTGACGCATAAACCCTAGTGATTTCCCCCAAAAGGAATTATCTCACAAATCCCGAACGGGTGTATTCTTCACTCCGTAAACAGATCTAGTAAACAAGTCGTTTTTAACGCAATGGCCGTGATGATTAGGTCGGATCGCCCAGCGATCGGTGTGCCTCTCACGTAGATTCCAATCTGCTTAGAAGGACACCTTTGTCGGGGCCCAAGACCCTTTATTTAGGCCGCTCCTGGGTACACGGACAGTGGTATTCGGACCCATTTGCCTTTTAATTTAATTACAAATTTACGCTGGTATTTTAACCGACTTCAAAAAAGGAGGAGGTTCTAATCCGACACGCATATACATCATCATCAACCCATTATGTCCCCACCGAGGGGCACGGGTCTCTTCCCTGAGGAAGGTATAGGCCATACTCCACCACGGGGGCCAAGTCCGGATTGGTGGAGGCTTGTAGACTAGTGGCTCGTCTACTGTCAGAAGTTGTCAAGCCGCCCTAAGGCCTCTGACTTGGCTTAACGACTGCCATCTATCGACGGCAGCCGGCACCAACAGCTTAACGTGCCTTGCGAAGCACGGAACCGCTCGGAAAAATGCCACTAGCGTTAGGCATAGACGGCAACCCATCCATGCACTGAACGCGCCCTGTGTTGCTTAACCTTCGTGATCGTTTAAGATCACTCAGGCAGCCGGGGCTGCGAGCGACGCATATACATATTATTAAAAAAAATTCGGCTACGTTCTTTCATAACTCTGTCAAATCTTAACCGATTTCGACAACTCTTTTCTTCTTAGAATAGACTAACGTCCCAATGGTTCCATTTTAATTTGTTGAAGATGAAGAGTTTCAGAGCCCATCCTTTAGTAATATGCGTGTTTCATAAGCGAAAAGGTAGTCCTAGGTCCCAAGTAATTTACTGATGTTCTGGTGAAGACTTTCGGAGATGGAAATTGAGAACTTAAAATTTTAAAGCAAAGAATTAAGTAGGGTAAATTATGGTTATAAGGGACTTGATTTTATCTTCCACTCCCCATTAAAAATTTAAAAATAAAAAAATAAATAAAAAATAAAAATTGACTTCAAAAAACTACAGCACTACTTTCCCTAAATAAGAGAGGGTGAATTTTTGTTTGATAAACAACTCGTTTATTTTCAATTTTACATAAAAACAGTTATGAACAAAATTGTTTAAAATTCAATGTTCTACAATTTTGGTTCTTATAAATTTTTTTATCGGATTATTTTTAGAGTTATACCGAAAAGAGGTGGGGTACATTATTGCGTTTATTTTCAATTTTACACGAAAATCTATTACAGGTGTTTGAAATAAAATTTCCTGCAATTTTCGTTATTTTTATTTTTTTGGTAGGATTGTTATTTTTCGATTAAAATCCGAAAAGAGGTTAGGGTTAACCTAAATGCTCTATTATCGCATTTATTATTGATTTTTTGAATTATATTTTGTTTATTTGTTGATTGTTGTTGAAAATTTGATTTGGTTTTTTTGTAATGTTCATATTTTTGAGACTCACGCTTACGGTGAAGGAAAAGATGGGTGTAAATAATCAGTTTTCGAACAGTACAACTTTTATATTAAAAAAATAAACTGTATTTTGTTTTTAGTACACTTTTGAAAGTTATTCGAAATTCGAATTATGTCTGTCTGGAACGTTTAGCCGATGGTATGGCCAAATTTTCGTCGTCTGATTCTTCCTCGTAATAGGCATGATGACAATTTTTTTAAAACTGTCCTATGTTGTCCCTAAACGTACATTATTTAACATCTATTTCATATTTTTGGACACAGTTAAGGTTTAATGGTAAAAAATACATTTTAGTTTTTAGATTTAAAATTCCCACCAAAACGCTCGCCAATGTCATGGCGTCGTTAGTAACGTCAATCTTTTTGGCGGCTGAGTGAAGTTCGTCAATTCTTGCGCAATGACTATTTTTAGGTGTCAAAGGGGAGCTGTGCGGGGAGTCACTAGGGACGTACCACTGGTTGAATAGGTAATATTTTTTTGTAAGACTTGCCGAGTATACTTTTTTTTGTTTATGGTCAGTGTCAACCTTATTGGCTTAATTGCGGATTCACTTACTAGATTTTTAAGCTAATAATGTGTAGTGCTTACGAAAGTTTTAGTTAAAAAATCATAGCAACCTTTTAGCTATGGTAGCGGGGCGGTAGAACGCCGGCTTCTCACTTGGGAGGTCGTGGGTTCGAATCCCGACATGTACTAATGACTTAGTTTTCTGTGTTACGTACATTTGTGAAGTAATAGTAGAAATACCACTCGTTAACAGTGAAGAAAAAACATCGCGAGGAAATCTGAGTGTCTCGGTTGTTCACATACCTCGGCGCTTAATATTGCCAATCCGCGGTTGGCGCGCGTGGTGATTAAGGCCTGTGCCCTACGGGAGGACGTATATAGGCAGCGTTATTATAGCAACCTATAAAAATACATTTCAAGATTATGTAGCAAAGGATCTTGATCATTAGCTGTATCGCTAAAATCTAAATAGTGTCACCAGTTTCCAGTGTCCATAATTCATATTTTCAATTATGAAAAATAGGGGTTTTCTCATAAAACCATGACTTTTCCGTAATTCTATATAAATAAAGTTATACATACAATAATTAATGCTTCCGGTTTAACGACCGCTGTCATCGTGATACAAACCTATTCATCCAATCACAGATTAACCTCAAATCTTAATCTGTGCATTCAATAATGTACCTAGTGTTGCCACCCAACCGACCGCTACTTTACAAATCGAATGAATAGATACAGGGAAAAAATGGTATATTTAGCTGCAAAAAGTAAATTTTCTTTTGAATCAGACATTATATGTGATTTTTTTATAGCAATACGACTGTCTAACGTTTACGTAACTTTACGGAAAACATCGAGAGGAAACATGTGTATGAGGTATACCCCATGTCCCCATGCCTCACCTCATTCCAAAAAAGTTAAGCATAGTGGCAGATTTATACTCCTCGGTCTTTTGTACATTCTGCCGCAGCGTATGTATGTGGTCCAACGTACTAAAGCCTTTTCGGAAACCGGCTTGTTCGGGAGGCTGAAAGTCATCGAGCTTGCGTGCGAGACGATTCGTGCCCTAAAGTGGGAATAACGTAATCAGTACCTACGCATGTAAAGATTTACATGCCTGACTGATTATGTTATGGATGACATTGCAACTAAAATGCTATGGTTTATCTACATAGACTGCATATTATATGTTGTTATGTAAAGGTGATATGAGGCATAATCACCGGGCTTTCTACTCGCATCACGTAAATCAATTATATTACATTTCAGTTATATTTTATGAAATGGTGACTGATAGAATCGAATTGATGATCGATATCAATTACATTTTGCAGCACTGAATGTCATCGTTCCTAATCTGTGCTACGTCCTGTCACATATCATTATAACCACAGAGAATATAATCATATGTGTTCTGTGATATAATCACTACGTTTTCAACGGTTTTGCGATGGTTTTCTTCATGATCAGAATTTATATTTCTTTATTAACTATTTCGCATGAGGTCAGAATGTACCTATATTTCTTTATTAACTATTCCGCATGAATTTTAGTATTTCTGTGAGACAGAGTCTCAGTAAAATAAATACCTGTAAATGAGTTAAGCTAGAGACTTCTTGTGTTTTGGTAAGTCACCATGCAATACTATTACATCCTCGTCCGGAGAATTACTTGAATGCTAACAATAGTATTTTAAAATTTTAAGCCAGTACTACAAATTAAGGTATTATTTTATTGTGGCATAACTTTGTTGCTAGCGATTCTAAGTGTCTTAATCACTTGATCTTTTTCCTTTTGGTTATCTCTTTCATGCATCTAGTCGGAACTTATTAATCGACTGATTAAATCTTTTCTACTTTGCACATCACTACGCATCACACTACATCAACTACTCACACATACACTGTAAAGACAGTAAGCAATGTGCAAAAAATCTGTGACTATGTTCACGTTACCGCCAAAAAGATCTGTGCGGACTATAAAATTTATCTGTGGTGTAAGAAAAAGAAGAAGAAAGACATATTTTACTATACCAACAAGATACATCACAAAAATAAAATAAGCAGATAATATGCACAACAACAGAAAGAAAACTGAATGAATGAAAATATTTATTTCAGACCTGGGTCCATATTTGACAGTAATAACAGCAATAAAAATGTTAACATTACAGCAGAATTAATTAATATAATAAAATAATTATAAAATCAGTAAAAAATTTATCTAAATTAAAATTGTATTGATATAAAATATATATATAAAATTTGTAATAGAATATGTACAGTATTTGTTTGCTCCCCCCAGGGTCTAGGTAGTAAGATGGAGCTTGACCCAATGCACCAGGATGGGGCTATCGACCTTGTCCGCAATGGTCTGGAGGAGGACATTGGCGCTGCCGCGCACTCTAAATAACAGGGATGCCACTCTCTTTCGCATAATCGCGTGAAAACCATCTGTGCGTGCTTCTGCGAACATCCCTGAAGCGCTGCAGTATCGCGGCAGCCCCAACAGCATCCTAAAGCCATTGTTATAAATACACAACAAACAAAACGAATAAATAAAACAGAATAAATATTAATTGTACAGATTATAAAGTAATATGTTCGGTTCTATTTTATGTTTACTCGCGCGTTCCTCAAAGTGACGTAATTCGCTATTCAACTTAATATAGTAGGATAATACGTAGGATTTTTGTAGAATTTAATTATCGTAATAATTATCTATCCCACTCTTAATAAAAAACTGTCGATGAATTCATCCGGAAGCTCAGGAGGATCGGGGGTGACTTGTTCGGAGCGGTTTTCGTCACTATTTATGAGAGAGAAGTTTGTAAAGAGGCTTGAAATTTCACTCATGTCTGCCCATTAGCTCAGTTGGGAGAGCGCTGGCACGAATAGCCAGAGGTCGCGGGTTCAAGTCCCGGCATGGGTGGAATTTTAAGCCTCTAAATAGGTTTTTAAAATGGTCCTCAGCACGGGTTAGTGCAACAAAAATAATATAAGCATTTAATATGCTGAAGGCAAGGCCAAGGACCTCACGGGTTCTCAGTCGGAAAGAGATTACTAGATAAACACACCCTCGCGAGTCGTTAGTCGCCTGTGAAGGAACCCCGGTTTTGTTTGATTTGTGTTTTTCTGGTGTGTAATTTTCGCTGTGCGAGGATTTTGCGTCTGTAAGTTATATGTAACCCTTTCGCTTGTGCGTCCGGTTAAGTATACTTTTGTTTTTTAAGCGTTCGTTAGGTAACTGCTAAGGAGAATTCTTTTCAGAAAATACAATGAGAAACGTTGCTAATTAACCACGTTAGCCTGTGGCTAAACTGTAGCAGTTAAATTATTTGCAACAGAAATTTAAAATGTAATGGTAATATTTCTAAAAACACAATTACTAAGACACTCCTCAAATGCAGTTTAAATAATCTGTGGCAAAGAGAAAGTCCACCTCACACTGCATTTGAAGAGTTTTAAGAATTTTACGAATTTTAATAAATGACGTTTATAAAAACACGATTCTTATTTATAACAAAAAAAGTTGATGTCACTAAAACACACCTATGACGAAGCTAAAGCCGATTTATAACAGGAATTCATCTCATAAACCGGCTTTAACTCCGTCTTAAGAGTGTTTTAGTGGGATCGACTTATTATAAATAAAACTGTAAGACTTTAAGGCCGACTGGCATCACTTTTTAAATGCCACTTTAGTTAGATAAAGATGACGATGATGATGATGATGAACATGTCAATGAAGTTACATAAAATAAAACGTGCACTTTGGATAATATTACACAATGCATTAGGCCCAACATGTTCTACTGATACCAGCGCAAAAATTTGAGTGGACGGAAAGTGTGGGCGCGTTTTTGTTATGTTTAGCTTTAGAAGAAGTTAAATACATTAAATATGGATTGTAAATCGATTGAGTCATTGAAATTAAAGATAAAGTCAATAAATTACAATTTATCACTTAAAAATCCTGTCCATTATAATAGTATTTGTCACTGAAGTTGCCACTTAAATCGACTTTTGCATGAAGAATTTTAGTTTAAAGCCTTAGGTAGCCAGTCAATTAAAGAAAGGGATTGAACATTGCGGCGCTCTTATTTGCTTCAAATGCAATCTCGTTTGAACGAGAGGCAATAGGAGCGTTGCCATTTTCAATCCCGTTCCATACCTTACCAAGTTATAATTCGGTAATACCGTCGGTTTCTGAATTGGGAACTTTACTATACAAAAACAAATGTAACGCTCTGTCTTGTTTCTTTTGAGAAATCTGAAGAGACAGAGTAGGAGTTAAGTATTTCTTAATCAAAATCACAATTTGGAAATCGGGGAATACAAAACAAAATGTAGCTTGTAAATGGTTTCACGATGAAGACGGCCGATTCCCGTTTTTTATACAATAAATGTAACATAATATAAACTCACGCCTGTATCCCAGAGGGGTAGGCAGAGACCAGGGACTGCCACTTGCTACAATCCTGACAGATCACTTTCGCCTCCTCAACATTCATTAGTCGTTGCATGCACGCTCGCCGGTTTCGGGTACTTTTTATCTTGCCCTTAGCTAATACGTAATATACAATAAAATCTGACAATTTACTATTAACAGCTGTCAGTTTTTTTGTGAACTCTTTGGTCAAATGGGAGCTTTTAACTCTAGATTAAAAGATTGTTAGTGGGCAAGAAACTCGTGTCTCGTGACCCAATCACCTTTATCACTAGTATTAAGCTCACCTTTGTGCAAACACCTCTTGTGCAATAAAGTATTTTTGAATTTTTGAATCATTCAGCCACAAGAAGTCCACTTTTAGACATAGCCTCCTCCATGAATGTCCAAAAAGACCAGTTGGAAGCGGCTTGTACCCAGTGACTACTTGCCATTTGAATGAGGTCTGCAGCTGTCTATCTTGTGGCTGGTCGTCTTATGCTGCGCTTGCCGATATGTGGTCTCCATTCGACAATTTTTCGGTCCCATCGGCCATCAGTGCTGCGGGCTATGTGCCCCGCCCACTAACACTTCAACTTGCTAATCCGCTGGGCAATGTCAATGACTTTCGATCGTCTACGGATCTCATCATTTCTGATTCAATCTCGTAGAGAAATTCTGATCGTTTTTGCAGCAAGTGACGATGCGATGTGTCAATCTCGTACGATTTATAATGATTCCGTGACTTTCAGAAGCTTGCTCAGCTATCTCAGTTTGTACAACTTTAATGAAAGACCATCATCATAACGGAAATGGAAAAATAATACGGCGGAAGAAAAAGTACTAAAACTGAGCTCTCCACTCTGCGGAGAGTAAGGCTAGGTTTACACTTCTCGTGACTCCATCTATTATTGGGATCAACTAAATGCGCCTAAAAAGCTAATTGAATTTATGCGTTTTATGGTCTAATAGAACAATTATCAACAACTTGAGACCTATGTTTTAAATGGATCCAATAGCATATATTTGAGAAAAAGCTTCCAGTTTTTCATACATTAACTGTTTAATAATCTTCTATTAACATCAGCCAACCAGCCGGCAATATTCTTCTATGCTCTACACTATAGCCAAAAAATATGATAATTAACATAAAATCACATGATATTAGGATAATTTTCTTGACAGACCGTTAATCTGTCCATTCATCCGTCCGTCTGTCTTGACCTTTTTTTTCTCAGGTTTGAGAGCTATCAAGTTGAATACCAATTAAAAAGTGTGGTAATAACTCTTCTAAGTCAATGAAAACAAAGGATGTAACTATTTTGGTCACATTTTTCATACAAGTCGATCTCACAATCAAAACCAACATGGTTTTCCTTTGACAGTATATCATGCAATTTGGCCAGCAGCAAGTTCTTTCAGCAGAGTAACTGCATAGGATTCAGGTGCCTGCGTTACTACGCGGCAAGTCAGGGAGGTGAATGTAAGTGAAAGAGAATTTCAAGGTTACGGTGGCGTAAATAATAAGAAATCGAGATTCGAAAAGAAGAGGGTTGTCAATCCTCTTTATCTTAGTCGGAAGAGAGCGCGGCGGAAAACTAAACCTGCATTCGGTGCGAATATGCTCAGAAACCCCTGTTCGAAAGGAGGGGGTATTTCCTCCGCGCTAACCAATGGGAGCGCAGTATCCCTTGGCCGGCGCGTAGTTGTTGTGCTGGGCTCACTCGTGGCCAGTTTCTGAATTGAGAAATTCGCTAATTATATAGCGACTAAGTAAGTAAGTAAATAGTTAACTGTGGTGCTGTCTCTTCGAATTTCTCAGAAAAAAGCACGTTACTTAAGTATTTTTCTTAGTGAAATTCTCAATTCAGAAACTGACCACGAGTGCGCCCGACACAACAACTACGCGCCGGCCAAGGGATACTCCCTCGATAACAAAACGAACTAAAATAATATTAAAAACTATCTTACTAAGGCACACTTTTATTACTTAGTGGTAGATAGATAGAATATTCTTGATTGTATGTACACCAGGAATCAACAGCGTTCCCACGGAACATGGAGGCAAAGAGAAATCTTGGCACATCTGGCTGTGACGGGGCGTTTAAAAGATATTATAACAAAATACCGACGGTCATTTAGCAATTGCACAAATATGGAGACAAAGCCTGTCGCTGCCTTCAGCGAACTAATATAAGACAAAGCCCGCACATTTCGAATATCTCATTTCTGTACCTATTGCATGAGATGACTATAGTTTCTCCTAACCTTTTTGCTGACGGGGTACCTTTTCTAGGTAGGTACCACAGCTGACTCGCACTCCCTAACAGTAACAGAAAAATTCAAAAACTGATAAATTACCAATTTAACTTAAAATATTTTACAAAAACACACTTATCTTTGTAGTTCAGTTGTATGGGAGTACATGATTTCTCACTGCAAAATTAAGTTTTTAATAGTTTGTTTAGAACTCTAGGGTCCGACGCACATTTGTTCGGCTTACTAATACCGCTGAACAAAGTAGGCAGATCTTAAATCGGTCTTCCAACAAGACCATAACTTTGGAGAGTTGTGCCGTGGACTAGTTATCCAGCTGTACATTCTAAGTGCCGAAGATGTTTCATAACTCAACTCCGAAAACGGAAAATAGGGAATAGAAGAGGAATAGTGTGAATATTTTCAATTTTGTGCAGGCAAATTATACGGCGAGCAATAAGGCTCAGCTCAGCATGTGGAATTGCAAAACGCCCAGTTAGGCTGTGGATATAGCGGAAGCAACATTTAAAAGAACTCGTTCCATACACCCATATATCCAGAAATACATTTTAAAGCTGTAGTAGATGGTAACTTAGGTGATAATTTTTCGTGAATCTTAAGTTAGATTTTTAATCCAATTTTCTCCATAGTAAAATTTGTTTGTATCGACGATTAGATTTTGGATGTATGTTTACGGTACTTTGTTATACTCTTTAACTTACCGAATACTGTTTCGCTGAATACGATATTTTGTCGACTTTACTTTCCCATTAATATCTTGGTGACGTCAGAACTTTGCGGTACTGCTGTGACGCATAGTATCGTATCTAGGAAGTTGCCACCTCATGAGTAGACACGGTGCGTTCCTTCCTACTGAAATGACAACAATGTTGTTATGCTTCTGGGTATTTGCGATTAGTAGTCTAACTAGTCGTGTTCCGAGTATAGTCAATGCCCGCTCTCCTCATATTTAATTGAGGAGAACAGAATAATTTTCTTTATTTTCGTGACATTTTAGAAGTCAGAATCCTTCCCACACATTATTTGGACCCCCAAAAATATTGTCACCTATTTCTGTTAGGACTTGTTATTATATCTAGCGCGCTGCAAACATCACGTCGAGCCAGCAGCTGTGATATGATGAGCGTAATATCCGCCTCGATTTTCCACCACATACGTCCCTAACCTAGGGGATAAACCGGGCGCTACCGCCAAACCGGTGCGTGACGCGCGGATGCAAAGCGGCATGATGGGTACCTACACTGCGCGATTGAAAAATATCCCCAGCAGGACAACTTTATAAAAATAGATCGACCAGTGTTGCCAGATACACAGATTTTTTGCCCATTGATCCGTTCTTCGCTTTAAGCTTACACGGGAACCGTGTTTAAATTTGTACATAGATTTAAAGCAAACCGTATGAGAAAATTGTAAATAAAAAATGACTTCGAAACACTACATCGCTAAAAAGTTAGAAATAATTTAAATAATTAGAAGTATGTTTACACGAAGGTATTGTAGAATTATAATTTGGAGTCGGTGCCCAAAATATAATGTGCTGGTGAGGAAACTGGGCACCGACTACAAATTATATTTCTACAATACCTACATGTACATATACTTCTAATTAGGTATTTAAATTATTTCTAACTTTTTAGTGATGTAAGTGTTCCAAAGTCGGTTTTTATTTTTAATTTAAAATGTTTATTTTCAATTTTTAGTGGTAGAGCGGGAGAAAAATAAATATTACCATAATTTACCCTACTTAATTCGTTGCTTTAAAATTTGATGTTCTCAATTTCGATCTCCAAAAGTCTTCATCAAAACATTACCAAATTAACTTGGGACTACTTTTACGCTATTTTATTAAACATACGGATATTATGAAACTAAAGGATGGGCCCCATTAAGCCTTATTTACTGCTGTCCATTGAAGAGTTCCGCTCTCCATCTCTGAGAGTCTTCATCAGATCTTCACCAAATTAAAATTAAACCAATGGGACGTTTTATCTATTCGAACAAAAAAAGAATTGTCGAAATCGATTAAGATTTGACGGAGTTGTACGAAAATATAGCCAAAAAAAAAATAAGCGTCGAATTGATAACCTCCTCCTATTTTGAAGTTGGTTAAAAATAAGTAGAAACATCTGTAAAAATTACATTTAATATAGGATTTGGAGAGAAAATTGATTTTTCGATTTGATTTTGAATAAGGTAGTAAATTTCGCTTTTTTCATTACAAACCGTGTTACTTAACTCAATTTTTTTTTTACCATGTGACAACATGGAAATTGACATAATATGGCCATTACCTATAATTAAAATAAAGTCCTAAAGCACCAGCCAAGTGCGAGTCGGACTCGAGCACGAAGGGTTCCGTACCATTATCTATACAACCTTTGAATATTTTAACCGTCTACCTGTTGCCGTTATTAATATCGAGCAAAAAACGGCAAAAAATCACGTTTGTTGTATAGGAGTCCCCTTAAATATTTATTTTATTCTGTTTTTAGTATGTGCTGTTATGGCGGCAACAGAAATACATCATCTGTGAAAATTTCAATTGTCTAACTATAACGATTCATGAGATACAGCCTGGTGGCAGACGGACGGACAGACGGACAATGGAATCTTACTAATAGGGTCCCTTACCCTTTGGATACAGAACCCTAAAAAAGGTCATGGCTATCGAAAGTTTTTAATTATTATTGGTATTTTTTCGCCCTTAAAGTCAACGACAAGGGATCCTTGAAAACTCACTTTAAAATCACAAATAATGACTGTTATGTAAACGATACTACTTCGCACTGTAAAAAATAGTAAGACCCCCCCCAACAATAAATATAAATTGTGTTTGACACTTGTCTTTAACATTTTAATTTCCCGATCTTAAGTTACATTTTTGTCTTTGAGACTTGAGTGGACAGAACCTAGAGGTTGCACGCCTGTTGTAATCAAAACTAGGATTTTGTGTGTAGGGTCAAGACATATAGTAAAAAACGAAAAAAAAATCTTCATTTAATTTTTCCACGAAAGTATTAAGTGATATTTACTTAAACGAGATTATTAACAGAAAACTAAGTACTTCTACAACTTCCTGATTTGTGCGCGTACGGCGTCTTTACGACATGTAATATTACGGGATACGTTTAATAAATTTCGGAGCTTCGCTTAAGCTTCCCACATAAATTAAATGCTAACGACATGAATGCTAATGCCGTTTTGCGCGTCACTTTATGACTTTTGATGAACAAACTCGTCTTTTGTTTTTTGAGATCCGACGCCGGGTGTGTTTCTCCTTAATGAAGTTTGCTTTGATGATATTTGGCTCAAATGGGAATCCCCTTCATTGTTTCGTCAATGAATATCAAATGAACGAATCTCTGTTCTCTATATACAATACGTATCAGGAAAGATATTATCAATTCATATAGAATCAAATGGAAGGGGAAGTAAAGTTCAATTAACTCCATAAAATATTTACGAATTCTTGAAGTTACCCGCCACTAATTCACTTCATGGATTTTTTTTGCGAAAATGGGAAACAAGGTAGGAATATGTTTAGTGCAAACGGGCAGACGAACGGCGGCGGAAAATGCGTCTACTGGGCCACTTCTTGATATCTCTCGTGTTCAGTGAAAAGAGCAGTAAAAATATTTCATCCAAAGCAGTTTTGCGCTACACACGCGTGGCTTAGAAAATGGAGCTCTCAGTATTTGAGGGAAGAACTGTTGCACAAATAACCGGCAAATTTTCTTAGTGGCTGCTGTACTGCCACCTCTAAAATCCCTTTCACACTTTCGGTGAATATCAAGAAGTGTAAAAAGGAATTTTCTTCGTTGCCTTTTCTCCGTGAGCTTACAAGTCGGTATCCTTACGGGAACGCTAAAGTAAAAGTATGCTTCATGAGCTATCTCGCTATCATGGACGTGTTTCCTTAAGGAATTTTAAATTCAGGACTTTTACGGCTTTCGACGCCAGAATAAAAGTCAACTATGTTGTGACGTGTAAAAATGTATATAGGAATATAATGTTCTATGTAATGTGGGTAAGTTATTGGATAGCATTATTAGGTATTCTTCTTTATTTTTATATTCTTCTTTAGCATATTCCCAGTACATGTTGTAAATAATAAAAAAAAAATACACCCAAATAATAATAATCAAATTCTAGTTCTTAACCCGACCTGTATCTAATAACAATCGCGTTGGATCTTTCCTTTTCTCAATAAACTGTGCCATTCGAGCGATTTTGGGCTCATTACAGTTTCAAATTACGCAATTAAGAATGAAGATTGAACATCGCTATCATGAAACTTCGCTTCACGGATTATGACTTCAAATTTATTAAGTCAAGAAACAGAATACGGGCGAAGCGGTTGGGAGGCGTACAGCAAATTGGTTAATAAATTAAAAGGTGCCCTGGACTCGGCCGTCGCCAACAGATGGCGCGCTGAAATACGACAGGTATTTAACGTGTTGCAGCATCGTCCACGGCGATTCGCCTTTTAATTTTATGCTTTACGACTTCATGGAGCAATTTTTATATCAATTTCCTCTCGTAGCACTTTGTATAAAGGTCTCTCCACGTTACAACGGGCCGGTGACGCGCGGGCGGCACGATTTCAATCCAAAATAATACCCAAATGCTAAAAATCCCCGAGGCCCTAATTGTAGTTAGAGAGTACATTAGGGCTTGTAATCTTCGCCCATTTTAAGGGTTCCGTAGTCGATGAGGAATCCTTATAGTTTACCATGTCCGTCCGTCTGTCTGTCTGTCTATCTGTCTGTCTGTCTGTCCATCTAGCTCAGAGACGATTAGTACTTATAAAGCTGAAATTTGGCATAGACATACATAATCACGCCGACAAAACGGTACAATGAAAAATAAAATATGTATTTTTACAGGGGGTACCTCTACACCTAAATTAGCGATGCAATTATTTTTCTCGTCTACACCATAGTGTGGGGTAGCGTTATATTGGTCGTTCAAAAACAGTGTGGGTGTAGAATGACTATTCCCTGATTTACGGTTCCGTTGGCGAAAGATTAAGCTTTAAAGTGAATAAACGATTGATTGTAGAAACGTGAAAAAAATTAGGGTGGTAGCACATACTAATAGGTTAGATTATAATTAACTTAAAAGGAAATCTATCATGGCTAAGTAGGCTTTACAAGATATAAAATGAAAATTTCGTACAAAATCCATTAAAACTTACTTTAATTAAACCTATTTAAGGGCTAAAAATTCCACCCATGCTGGGACTTGAACCCGCAACCTCTGGCTACCCGTGCCTAAATTGTTCTCAGCACGGATTAGTGCAACAAAAAGAATATAATTACTTTACATATCTCTTGCTCTGTAAGTAGTCACTTACTTCCCTGAATGCCGGGGTGTATGGATATCATTACAGCATAGGTTTCAAAACATACCATGTAATGTTAACATTACAGCATAGGTTTTGGAATTTGAAAAAAGATTTGTCATATTCATACTGCAAGAAGAATATATTTAAAAAGTCAATATTTTTTTTCTCGGTATCGATTATTTACTCGAATCGGAATCGAGACAATTTATATTAGAATTTATGAAGATTTTATTTTAAATATCGAACTATTTGTTTCGCAGTTACATCGTATGTTAATTGAAATCGATTTAAAAATCAAACTGGCCAGCACGATTTGACGCGCTTGCGTGCCATAAAATCGTGAAGAGTAAAAAAGTCAGTCGACTAGTAAGAAAGTCGGCGCGAAAGTAAATTTTTTTCGTGTTTTGGAGTTCTTTCTCAAAAGTCCTGCATTCTTGTTTTTTACTTACCTCACAATCGATATGTAAAGCACAGTGTTTACCTCGGGTGTAAGCATCAATTGCATACTCGGGCTAATTAGCGCCCTCGCTGGGCTCGGGCGCCAAAAACCTCGTATACAATTGATGTCATACAGCCCTTGGTTAACAATCTACTATTAATTGAGTTGTTAGTTCTATAAAGCAGATAAAATCCCCTCTTTCTACGAAACCCTACACTCCGCGTGGCCCGATACGCACTTGGCCGGTTTTACTATTCGAATATTTCGAATAGTACTGAACCCAATCATTCAAATATTCGAATAAATCGAATTTTTCGTTCAATAGTATTTTTTTTAAGAAATGCCTATTTATTTCCTCCTAAGTTCATAATTTTGGACATTTCGAAAGGCCGCACTAAACATCGTAGGTAGTAGTCTTTTACTTCGGAAAATTGTTCGTCCAAATTATCCGAATACGGAAATTCAAAAAAATTTGAATAACAAAACAGGTGAATATTGGGATAAAACGAATATTCGAGGTCCAAGCCCCTAACTACAATGGAAGTGCAAACAAGTCCCTTAGCGTGATGTGGCCGCGCTTTTTTGGGCTAGTGGCCTCAAACATTTTAGTATTTAAGGTTTATCTTAGTCTGTTCGTTGTACTATGGATAGACCTTAATGGAGAGGCGTTGACTGAGACATCGTGGACGATACGGCAATTTGTACGATGTGCCGCCACGCATCGCTGCCTTCGCAAATAAAACAAATTTGCGACAAAAAGGTAATTCTTTCTCGGAGTTTTTTTTCTTTTATAACATGTAATTCATATCTAACATCGGTTTACAGTATAATATATAAGACATATTATGGCGTTGGTATCAAACGATATAAATATCGGGTATTTATTTACTAACGCCTAAACCTACGTATTCTCTGCATCAATACGAACATAATTTTATTCCAACAATTTTTGAACATCTTGGGTAATTTTTCAGTTGATTAATGGGATCAGCATGAGTCCAGCATAGATCTTGGGTCTTTTTATTCTTCTTATTAATATCCGGTAACAAAATGCGCAATTTATGTAATCGAATTTGTTATTTACAGCGGCTTTTGAACATTTTTGGTTAAACTTTCCATCCTCTCAATTTTCGTTGCATGTGGTTCAACATACATATAGGGATTGCTCAAAGCTGTAAGTGTTAAATAAAATGGACATTATCCTATGTTGGGACATAATTTCTGCACTCAGAGAGCGTAAAAGGTGAATTTTTCAAAGTTACGCAAACACTGATATATCGAAAAATATCTGTCTGAGAAAAAAATCATGGAATAAAAGCTCAAACTGTGATTGACCTATTTTAGGAATTGAAATTTTTGAGTTTTCCTTTTATAATATCGCTGTTGTAACCTGGTTCCTTCAGTATTTTGCATTATTTTGTTTTATTTTATATCAATAAGTTAGCAGAGTACACAGCACAACATATTGTCATCATCATCATCGGCCGTTTGACGCCCACTGCAGGACATAAGCCTCCGAAGGTACCTGATCTTGCAGTTCTCTTTTATCCTAGTAGAAACTCTAAGTAGCCACTGTTAGATCGCGTTCTACACTTCATCTTCAGCCCTTTGACGCCCACTGCAGGACATAGGCCTCCTTCATGGTTTTCATAACCATGAGGGGTTTTGCCATAATTGCCACGCTTGGCAGGCGGGTTGGCGATCGCAGTATGCGGGTGGAATCTCAGGAAGACGCTGCTGCCCGTCTGCAGGTAGTAATTGATTTCCTTAGTCGCCTTCGGGTAACTCGAAATCCATCTGGTGCAAACTAGTTCTACGTAAATATTGGTTTTAAAATAATATCACAGTTATTTTCAGTTAAATTTAAGTATCATTTAATCTAACAGAGTACAGTGAGTGTAGTGCTAAAGTAATTTTGATAAAAAACTGGGAACAAATAGATAAAATCCTAAAATACGCTTGGGAAAATTCTTTAAAGTACCCACCATACGATATGACGGCGAAGTGTGGAGTATGCGCCAAGTTTATATCACGCACTGATGGTGTCAGCTGCAGATGTGAGGCACAGTACCACCGCGGTTGTGTGCGGCTTCCTCCCGGGGGAGCGCTGCCGCCGAGGGACTGGGCCTGTCCGGAGTGCAAACGCCGAGACAGCCATCTGAGGTCGCCGGCGCTGGCGCAGCCTGCACCGATCGTTACGGAACCCTCCACCGCTGGTGACGTTGTTGACCTGGGCGTCGAGGTACGGCTATTTAGGCAGGAGCTGTCGGCTATGAGAGATGAGCTACGAGACTTCCGCGCCGAGTTCTCAGAGTTGCGGCGGACGATGGCGGCGGTCGACGAGCGAGTTGGCTCCCTGGAGCGAAGAGTTGATGCAGTCGAGAAGCAGGTCACTGAGAAGACCGTCGCGGTGGGCACTAAGTTGCTGGAGGATGCCATTGCAGACCTTAAGTGCCAGCTAAACGACCGAGATCAGGATCTCCTAGCCAACGACGTCCAGGTCTCGAACGTGTCGGAGACGCCGGGTGAGAACACTGTGCACTTGGTATCACTGATAGGCACCAAACTGGGTGTACAGCTGGACGAGCGCGAGATCGTGAGCGCGGTTCGCATGGGCGCGCGGCGCGAGGGCGAGCGGCCGCGGCCTATTGTCATACGTCTGGCGCGGCGGGCTACGCGCGATGAACTGCTGCGCGCGGCCCGGGTGCGCCGCGGCGCCACCACTGCCGACATGGGTATCGTCGGGGAGTAAAGAGTCAAAGCAAGAAGTGCATAAGAAGTACTACCTTGACTTAAAGCACCTTGTCATATCCGCAATTTTTAATGAAAAAAGTGCGTACTTTGAACACAATATTAATCGTTGTGTGGGTGACTCTAAGCGCCTGTGGAAAAATCTCAAGCGCACGGTTTTACCGGAAAAGCGGAGCTTGGAATTACCCTCACACTTTGACAATGCTGACGATATAAACAACCATTTTGTAAATATACCAGGCAAGACTGATGTGACTATTTCAGACTTGACGTTTTTTGAATTCCACAGACATGACAAAGCGACGAACTTTACTCTGAATGCTGTTTCTCCGTTCACCATCTCGAAGATAATGTCTACAATCAAGACTAACGCGACGGGACTTGACGCATTAAGTATCGACATGCTATTATTAACTTTACCTAGGACACTGCCGATTTTGACTGCGATAGTCAACCGGAGTATATTGACTAACACTTTCCCTACTGACTGGAAGACTGCGAAAGTTATTCCGCTTCCCAAAATACCCAACCCCATCCAAATTTCCAGCCTACGTCCTATCAGCATCCTTCCCTGTATGTCCAAGATAATTGAGAGGGTAGTGTGTGATCAGATGTCGAAATATTTGGAGGAAAATGGTATACTACCTGACTTGCAGTCCGGTTTCCGGAAGGAGCGAGGGACAGCAACGGCTCTGTTGGATGTCGTGGACAACGTGTTGTCAGCGCTTGATGGAGGCAGGAGTACAATTCTGGTGTTGCTAGATTTCTCCAGAGCTTTCGACTGTCTGAATACGTCCCTCTTATTATCGAAGATGTCGTATTATGGATTTGATAACACTACGGTTCGATGGTTTGATAGTTACCTGTCAGGCCGTGCTCAGATGGTTGGGTTGCAAAGTAGCAATGGTACTACGCAGTTCTCGTCGGCAAAACCGCTAGAGAGAGGCGTTCCGCAAGGATCCATTCTGGGGCCTTTGCTTTTTATTTTGTTTAGCTCAGATGTCACCACGCAGATCCAGAACAGCAAGTACCACTTATACGCCGACGATACACAGTTGTATATTTCTACGCCACCAGCTGATGCGGCTAATGCAGCTCAACTTATCAATAGTGATTTGGATCGTATTGCAGAATGGTCTGACAGGAGCTGTCTTGTGCTGAACCCTAGTAAGTCCAAGTACCTTGTGCTTGGAACTAAACATCAAATTCATAATACAGTAGAGGCTCTTGCCGTCAACGATATAGTTATTAAGGGCGAACCAGTGAAAAGGGTTGTAGAAGCCAGAAACCTCGGACTGCTGCTAGATGGTGAACTTCGCTTCGAAAACCATATCTGCAATGTTGTGAGCAACTGCTTCTACCGCCTTAAGATTTTATATAATATACGCGATTACCTTAGAACTGATTTGCGTGTTAGTCTATGTGAATCGTTGATATTATCTAGATTGAACTACTGTGATGTCGTTTATGGTGGCTGTATTTTTGGCAGGACGAGAAGATTAATACAACGTGTGCAAAACGCATGCGCACGGTTTTGTTTCAAAATCTCTCCCAGATCCCATATCACCCCGTACTTGAACGACGCAAAACTCCTGAACATGGAGGCTCGACGACAACTACACCTTGCCAAGCTCCTTTTTGGAGTAGTGCGCACGAAAACACCCTGTTATCTATACAGGAAACTTGAGTTTTCGTCGAGACAACGCATAGTTCACAAGGATAGGATTATCATCCCTGTGCACCGTACGATGGCTTTTCGAGGTAGTTTCCGTTTTGCGGCGTCCAAGTGCTGGAATGATATACCTCCCCCAGTCCGTGACGCTTCCAGTAGGTATGCCTTTGGGCGCAAGCTCAAGGTATATTTGCTTGAACAGCAGAGACTATCCCGCCCGATTTTTCGCCGCTTCTGACTCTGATTTACTTTTACTTCTACTTTTACTATTTAGTAAAATGACCGACTATGTAATCGCATCAACTAAATCATAGGCCACCATTGCGTAATGTCGGGCATGTATTTACTTTTTATTTATTTTGGTGTGTATCCTCCCCTCTCTTCTCCTTCACTTATATTTCTTTCAGTTATATTTACTTATTGAATTTAATCTATTATGGTGTTCCTTTATATTTCATACATATTAATTTAAAACTAATAATATATGTAAGTATTTTATGACGATATTTTATTTATTTTTTTTACTTTATTGTATGTATGTTATTGAATTTGACTTAATTCTTTAACTGCACCACGGCACGCACTCCGTAGTACAATTATGGGTTACCGTAGGCACTGACTGAAAATCAGCGCTGAGGGATCACTTCCTCAGCACAACGCTGAGTCAGCTGCCTTTTGTGGCAATGTAGATACACCACAGGCTACATCTATAGTCCTGTTTTATTTATTCGTTTTGTCTGTTGTGTATTTAGTTTTCCTTCTGTGTTGTGCATATTATGTTACTTATGTGCTTATTTTGTTTCTGTGATGTATCTTGTTGGTATAATAAATGTCTTTCTTCTTCTTCTTCTTCCTTCTTCGACATCCACGGAAGGAAATGGAGTGACGCTATTCTTAATTCGGCACCACACGGATCAAAATATTGTATCGGATCTCTTGTTCATATGAACCGTAATGGTTGGTCTACATTAATTACTTACTTGTTTCACAATTGTTCACACGAACCGTAATATTTGGTCCATTTTGTGAAACAATTAATTAATATAGACCAAACATTACGGTTCGTATGAACAAGAGATCGAAATGTCAAACTAGCAGCTGCCACTGAGATTTGACTATCGTAGTATTGCCATTTCAGCAACTTTAAACGTAAATATCAAACAGAACACTAATGATATTATTTACGTTAACAGAACGCTGGCAACGCTCTATTCTGTTGACACATCGATCGAAAACCGCTCCCAATTATTCCAAACTGCGTGCAAATAAATAGGCTGTGTATGTAAAGTGTTTTAGCACGTTCGAGGGTCCGGGCTGGCGGCGAAGGTTCGGCGCGTGACGTCACGTAGTTCCCTGATTTATGAAGGGAAACTCCAGCCTTGGGAAAAATGTTGCTCTCGATAGCCTTTGTGGAGACGTGCGACCGCGACCGTGCGCCCGAAACGAAGACATTTTATTCCTAAGCTGACTTCATGCGACGTTTATTGTTATATTATAGCTTACTCCGCTCGCTGCCTATTCTAAAGAGATTAAAGTGGAATGTTTAATACATGTAATCCTGTGGGTAATCCGGGGGTTTGAACGTATAAGTTTAGAGCTTGACTTTTTTTTAGGGCGGAAAGAGTGTTATTTTTTTTGTCGCTATCTTTGGTTTGGTTGGTCCTCACGATGACTCTTATAATTCATAAGAAGCCTATATACGTCCCACTGTAGGGCACAGGCCTTCTCTCAGAGAGAGAGTATGAGCTTTATCACCACGCGTGCCCACCGCGGATTGGCGGTTTCAAGCGCTGAGGTATATGAATAGCTCAGACACTCAGGTTTCCTCACGATGTTTTCCTTCGTATATAGCGCGTGGTATAACTTCACAAATGTACATAATGTAGACAACAAAGTCATAGGTACATGCGCGCACTGGGAATCGAACCTGGGTCTCTCGCTTCCTAGTCCAATGTTCTACCCACTAGGCTACCACCGCTTATAATTCACTTGATGTTAATCGACTAGAGATATAGTAATATATCAAAGAAGAAACCGTCGTGCGTGCATGAGACGACAAATGAATGTTGATGAGGCGAAAGAGGTTTGTTAGGATCTGGTCTCTGCCTATCTCTCCAGGATACAGGCGTAAGGTTATGTAATGTAATACAGAAGAAGAAAATGCAACACGCGAAGGGCGTGGATCTTTTTTGGAATACAGCGAAAATAACTGTAATAAAGTCAAATCTACGAGAGGCATTAAGTATCTAACTTCACTACGAGTTTGAAAACTATAATTTACTAAGAATTCAGCAAAATTGTAAAAGGAGATATTTTTAGTTAATTCGTAATGACTCATGATAAAGATAGAAAGCGCGTCTTTTTAATTAGGTACAGTTATTTGCATTATCTGAAATAATCAATATACAATATGAAATATATGTTATTTTATTTAGTTCAGTTTCATGTGCGCGTCGGTCACGGTTTTGGAAAGAAAAATATATTTTATGGCTACGAAAAACTTTTATAAACGCAACAGAAAAATCTTTAAGCGATTTCGAACAAGATAATCTGTACATTATAACTTTAGTAGTAATAGTTTAATAGTAGCAATACAATTCGCTGACGGTGAAGGAAAACATCGTGAGGAAACCTGAGTGTCTGAGCTATTCACATACCTCAGCGCTTGAAATCGCCAATCCGCGGTGGGTACGCGTGCCAATACTCTCTCCCTGAGAGAAGGCCATTTGTCCTACAGCCTGACTGGCTGCTAGAAAAAATGAAAAAAAGACTATAAATGATGCAATAGTACATTGTTCACCGAGAGGAGAAAGTGACCGATTACCGTCGAGGGTGTCGTTTGAAGCCCGAGCCGTAGGCGAGGGCTTTAAAACACCCGAGATCGGGAATCGCAGTTTCTCTCGAGTGATACATAGTGCTTTATACTACACCTGCTTGACAGTTTTATTTTACTTTCTACGAAAACTGAATCCTCAAACAACACACAAATTGGAAATGGCGTCTGCAATTTTCACATGTTCTTTTTTCAAATTGTTTATCCTGCCGCCGCAGGGTCGCACTGCCAGCCCGACACCATCCAACACACAGCTAGTGGCCAGTGTCATTTTGCGAACTTGGAGATAAAAACTCACTGTAAAAACTTTTTGGCTTTTGATATTTAGGTTACCGGCGCATAGTCTTACCCAAAATTAAAAAAGAAAAACCACGTAAGAAATGGATTTTCATACACTTTTCTCTCCCGCTCAGATGCGTTTTCTCCCCGCATATTTCGATATGCAATGACGTACTTTCTACCGTAAATTTGATAAAGTATCAAGGTACTTTCCAAGCAGGTGTAGTATAAAATTACTTGCTTACTAACGAAAACATTCAAAACTAAATTGTGGTATAATTCATAGAGAAATTGAAATTGTGTAACGAGAACACTCGTTACACAATTTCAAAATCACTTTGCACGCTGAAACTTTCCCAGCGTGTTGGCCAGCTTACGTCCATTTCACAAGCGTATTATTTCCACATAGAATATTTTAACCTACATGGGTAGGTACTCTTAGAAAATTATTAGATGAAAAGTGAACATTACATTCGTGCAGCGTTTTTTTATATAGATTGTTATATAGAGATCCTCTTTTGGAGATGTTTTGGCCACTCACAAAGGAGTGCAATGCACCGTTTACACAATTTCCTGCTTTTACTCTTCTTTCTATATCACCTTCACACTTGCCATCCCTGGTAAAGAGGCTCCCCAAATAGACAAATTCTTTCACTTGTTCCATCCTTTCACCTCTAATCCTTATCTTGCACTCAGTCATTTCATCATCTTTTTCGAACACCATTAGGTACTTTTGTCTTACTCACATTAATGTTCATTCCTTTCCTTTTAAACGCCTCATCCATTACTGCTACTTGTGTCTGCAGGTCTTCAACCGACGATGCGAACAAAACCTGATCGTCGGCGTATAACAAGCATTTGACCAGTAGCTCACCCATCCTTATCCCAAAGTCATTCTCTTTCAAATCAGTCAGGCAACTGTCCATGAATAAGTTGAACAACCATGGGGAGGCGACACATCCTTGTCTTACACCCCTGCGAATGCTAAACCAGTCAGTATACGCCCCATTAATTCTAACGCAGGCACTGGAGTCTTCATAGAGAGACTTTTTTAAAACCCGCTTGCACATCCCATATCTTTTCTTCAGTCACACCTAGTACTCTTTCAATCAAAACCTTTGCATACAGTTTGCCGACAAAGCTGAGAAGGCTGATACCGCGGTAGTTTTTGCACACCTGCTGGGACCCTTTGCCTTTATAAAGCGGCACTATGACGGCCATACCTCAGTCCTTAGGTACTTTGCCACTCCTCCAGCACTTGTTGAAAAGCAGGTATAGCTTGCTAGCTACAATGCCTTCACCAGCCCTCAGCATTTCTAACGACACTCTATCATATCCCGCAGCCTTACCTAGTTTCATTCTTTTCATTGCCTTGAGTGCTGGTCCCAACACTTATGTATGCTAGCGAGACTTGGGTATGGCAAAAGAAGCAAGAAAGTAGGATTAATGCAGTAGAAATGAGGTCCTTGAGAAGTATGTCTGGCGTTACTTTGAATGACAGGATACTCAATAGTGTGATTAGAGAACGAAAGGAATGTTGCGTTGGTTTGGACATGTGGAGAGGATGAAGGAAGAAAGATTGACAAAACAAATATATCGAGCGAATGTGAATGGAAGGGCCGGTAAGGGACGACCCAGACGGACATACTTCGACCAAATAGAGGATGTATTAACAAAGGGCAAGATAAAAAGTACCCGAAACCGGCGTGCGTGCATGCAACGACTAATGAATGTTGAGGAAGCAAAAGTGATCTGTCAGGATCGTA
The DNA here is from genome assembly GCA_947308005.1 of Yponomeuta malinellus. Lineage (NCBI taxonomy): Eukaryota > Metazoa > Arthropoda > Insecta > Lepidoptera > Yponomeutidae > Yponomeuta > Yponomeuta malinellus. The sequence continues at coordinate 12,791,336 of OX371007.1, read as the reverse complement.
GCAAGTGGCAGTCCCTGGTCTCTGCCTACCCCTCTGGGATACAGGCGTGAGTTTATGTTATGTTATATAGAGATCCATCTCTATATCACTTTGCCATAGCTCTAACAATAATAGTAACTTCTACACAACATAATCACTTGCTTTGTTTGTTGTGTACGTTTTTTTCTGTTATTTTCATGTTATGTCCTCCCACAACCTCCGGCACGGTAAACGGACGTGATACCGCTCGGCCAACGAGGCTGCAGGGCAAAGACCTTCTCGCAGAGACAGAGTATAAGCTACCACGCGTATTCACCGCGGTCATTTCAAGCGCTGAGGTATGAGAACACCACAGACATTCAGGTTTCCTTACGATATTTTCCTTCACAGTTATCGAGTAGTATTGCTACGATTTCACGAATGTTGCGCACCGTTGTCTCCTTGAAATTTACCGACCTGGTAGTTGAATTTTACATGCCACGTACAAAACTTGTACCTTGAAGGTCCTATTTCGTTCCTTAAACCCTTAAGAAGCGATGTAATAACGCACGACCGAGGAGTATTTAGCCGCAGCTTACATCTTAATCAAGATCTGAGCTAGACACTCCCGCACAGGAAAAACAATTTACTCGGCAAATGGCAAAGGCACTGTGGTAAACATGCTTTTTACTTAAAGCAGGGAACTTACTCAACGAACCGGGCTAAAACCGTAGTTCGTTATACAACTTGAGTGATTTCATGCAGCGGAACGCTTGTCCTTAAAGTTGGCCTTAAAGTTACTTAATAAGTCATCAGTGAGAAAGGTCTAAAAAATAGGTAACGATATTTTCTGGGGCCATCTATGTAATATGAGTTAAAAATCTCATTAATAAATTATCGCGGGAATTTAACAATATATTTTTTTGTTATTACTAACGTTACCTAGATACTTCTCTTTCTAGAATGAATGAATAAATCAGAACTTTCATCAATTCATTCAAGTATAGAAAATAGCATCAGCATAACAAAACAAAAAAATCCGATTAGAGTATTTTTAATAATTTTTGTTAGACCTTATATAAGTTACAAGTCGCAAAGCGTACGGGTCAAAACTCTGAGCGGATCATTTATATGTATTCAGTTCCTGCAAGTGTAAATATATTAAACACATCATCATCAAACCGCATCAGCTTTGGCATGGCTAGCCCGACGACTTAGGGCTAGGTTTTCCGAGCGCACGAATTTGTATGGGACTTAATGCGCTGCGCGAGCGAATAGTTGGGGAGACAGTAGGCATTTTTGAAATTACAGAAATACAAATCCTATTAATAGAATTTTGACGACCAACCTCACTAACACACTTAGTGATAGTCATTTTGGTATATTTTTTATCATCCAAAACTCAGTAAAGCTCATATAAAACCATATCTATAATGCGGACTTATTTTAATTATATTTTTATTTGGATTTAACTGTGGTGGAAACCGTGATCGGTTGTGAAATAACTGATCACAAATAATATCTTTGGCTAGCGCTATGAAATGCGCCACTGTCTGGTAGAAAGCCAGCGCTCCACCGGAATTATTTCAAAAATGGAATTGCAGCTTCCACGTTTTCGAGATCATTAGATTACTTTATTCCGTTTTTATGGCGAGAGTCCTTTGTTTTTAATGAAAATAAAAAAAGAGCCGCTGCATAGCCTCAGCCACAATGTGATTGTCCTATTCACATTCTAGGGCCACGATTAACATTCAGAAGGCGCGGCAATGCTCTTTAATGGTTTCAATTGTTCAGAAATTTTATTGCATTCAATGCCTGGCTGCAGAGGCATCCGGCCGCAGGCATTGCCTACAATGAATACCTCTAAATCGATCTTGCCACTGCTGAGAATGTATCTTATGTTTATGGGCGGACTTTTGAGCTCTAGCAGAATTGCTTTTCTTTGTTGGTTCTGGAGGAGACCGTGATATTTTTTATCTTATTTTCGCAAGCTTTCATTCGTTCCGACGCCGACATTTTTAGGTTGAATTGTACAATTATTTATTCAAAATTGAAGACTTATTCGTTTTGAGCTTGCCGATAGATTGAAGATACTTGTGAGGATTGTTTGATGATACTATCGTTATTTCGAAGGAGGCAATAAGTAGCCTATAATGTGCTGTTAAAAATAAAGCAAATTAAGAACTATTTCTTCATTTGACGATAGAAAAATTTTGCCACTTCACGCGGTCAATTTGTATGACAATTTAAACTATAGTAGGTATAAAACTGGAATTTTGCGTAGTTAAATAAATGATTAAATCTCAATTTTGCATGAAGGTGGTTTTCAGGGTTGCTAAAAGGTTGTTAAATAATAAAAAAATACTTCCACACAATATAATAATTTATCCTGATCACACTACACCCAGACTAAGGCCATTTGCTTTTTTTTTAAATAAAAGCCCTCAATCCGGTTACTTTCTTCAGCATGGTAATGAGACGTGATACTGCGATATCATAAATCGATAAACTCTCTGAGAGAAAGCCCTGAAGTTGGACGTATAGAGGCTGCTTATGATGAATCGACTTTGCAATTAACATACAATTGTTATAGTAAACCACGAATTGTAGTTCAACGAGATTGGACCTAAGTGTACACTGCAGATAACGAACAATTTTTAATAACAGTAGTAACAATTTCGTAGTCCTTACAAAAGTGTAACTGAATTTTTTTGACCCAAATATAGTTTTTTTACAATCTTCAATTATCAAAATACATTTTTTTTTTCATAAAATACAGTTACGGGGTGGGGGGGCTACACTAACAAAAATTTGCGCTTTAAAGCTTAATATTTCGCAAATGGATCCCTAAATCGAAAAATGGTTGCCCTACACTCACAATATTTTTGAACGACCAAGCCCCATACCCAAGGATGTTGGGTAAAACGTTCTTGCCCATACCCCATAATACACTATGATATTATCATCATCATTCAGCCACAAGAAGTCCACTGCTGGGCATAGGCCTGCTCCATAGATTTCCAAAAACACCGGTTGGAAGCGGCCTGCATCCAGCATCTTCCTATTATGACTTCCTGCTACACTATGATATAGGCGATAACAATAATTGCATTTCTATTTTATTTGTAGGGGAGGCGGCCTAAAAATATTTATTTAAGATTTCATCCTACCGTTTTGTCGGCGTGATTAATATGTTGTCTATGTGCTAAGCCGCGGACATACAGACAGACAGACGGCCAGACATGGCGAAACTATAAGGGTTCCTTGTTCACTACGGTACCCTAAAAACAGCTTCTGGAATAATAAGCCCGGTTGTATATTTAGGTGGAACGAATAATTAATGCGCGTACGTTCTCATCAGCCCACGTGATTGATAATAGAGCGGGTGCCGATCGTAATAATTTAGAAATAAATCTGAGACCAGTCTCGTACGGACTAACTTGTCCAATTAACCGGGGTGAAACGGTCACATATTTGCTTTCAATCATATAGCCAGTCAAACTTTCCTCGTCCAGTTAGGTAATACCGACTAATAGGAACGAAGTTTCGGTGTAGCGACTTATATAGGAAGCAGTGGCTTGTTTTTGGAAGTACTGTACCCGATGGAAAGCGAAACTAATTACCCATGTTCACGTACTTTGTACTTCACTGCCGCATAGCTAAGTTCGTGAATACATACATACATAAACTCACTCATGTATCCCAGAGGGTAGGCAGAGACCAAAGACTGCCACCTGCCACGATCCTGACAGATCACTTTCGCTTCCTCAATATTCATCAGTCTCCATTCAACATTCAACATTCATGCACACACGCCGGGTTCGGGTACTTTTATCCTGCCGCTAGCCAATATAGCAGCATACACTACACTACACTGTTTTGAACACTATACATACATACATAAACTCATGTCTGTATCCCAGAGGGCTATACAGAGGACAGGGACTGCCACTTGCCACAATCCCGACAGATCACTCTCACTTCTTCAACATTTATTAGTCATTGCATGCACGCACGTCTGGTTTTGGGTTCTTTTTATCTTGCTCCTTGCTAATACATACCCTATTTGGTCGAAGTGTGTCCGCCTGGGACGTCCCTTATCGGCCGTTCCACCCACATTCGCTCGATATATTTGTTTCGTCGATCTTTAAGTTCGATAGTCGATTAATTCAGTATTTTAATAACACCCGATTTTATGTTCACATGCACTTTTAAAACATTCTTACACGTACTTTGCGGACTAACTTTTGAGATATTCAGACGGCAAAAACAACAATTTATGAACATACTTTAAATGTGGAAAGACCTCTATGTTTTATTGCTGCTTAACAGTATTGACAGATGAATGCAACATAACATTACATACATTACATAAACTCACCTCTGTGTCCCGGAGGGGCAGGCAGACCAGGGTTTGCCACTTCCCATGATCCCGACAGACCTCCTTCGCTTCATAAACATTCATTAGTCGTTGCATGCACGCACGCCGCTTTCTGGTGTTTTTTATCTCGCCCAGAACATCTGCTATATCGTAAAGAATACGAACCTTTAAATAACACAACTACACAACTTCATATGAACTTTAATATTCGAAATAAATTAATTAAATTAAATAAGCTATGGCGGTGGTGGCGGTGGTAGCGCAGCGGTAGAATGCCGGCCCCAGATTCGGGAGGTCGTGGATTCGAAATCCGGCATGTACCAATAACATTGTTTTCTAATAATTTCTTTACATTTGTGAAGTTCCAGCAGCCACTCGCTAAATGTGAAGGAAAACATAGTGAGGAAACCTGAGTGTCTTAGGTGTTCACATACCTCGGCGCTTTAACTAGCCAAACCGCGGTGGGCAAGCGTGGTAATTAAGCCCATAGATTCTCTGAGAGAAGGCCTGTGCCCTGCAGTGGGACGTAGGTATATAGGTCACAAAAAATAAGCTAAATCAAAATAAACATGGCTAAATATACAATTCCTTAAAGCAACAACGCTTAAGAAACATTGTGCTGCTGTTAATGGTCTTTAATGAGGGTTGATAGATGTAGACAGAGGTTTCACCGAATTGGTTTTTATAAGATCATACATACTTACATAGACTTACCGCCGGATTAAGAATAGCGTCAGTCCATTTCCTTCCGTGGATGTCGTAGAAGGCGACTAAGGAAAAAAAAATTACCAGGAGATGGACAGCAGCGTCTTCCTGAGATTCTAACCACATACTGCGATCGCCAAGCCGCCAGCCACGTTCTGAGCCGCCAGCCAAGCGTGGCGATTATGGCAAAACCCCACATGGTTATGAAAACCATTAGGGAGGCCTATGTCCTGACGTGGGCGTCATATGGCTGATGATGATGATGATACATCTGCGAATTTTTAGTAGCAATACCACACGCTAACAGTGAAGGAAAACATCGTGAGGCAACCCGTGGCTTGGTTGGCCCGCACGTATTGACTCTTCTCTTTCCTGTAGGCTAGGCCGACTAAGCCGTCAGGATGGTGTAGGTGCTGGGCAAGCCCTCTCCATCTAAAAACAATGTTGGGAAAACAATAAAGATTTTTGGATTACTAAAATATCAAAAATGGTAACACGCAATGGACGCGTAACCTTCAGCGTTCGAATGGGACCCAGCGTAAGTACCACGTCTCGCTTAGTTGAGTTTTTTTTTGCTGAGGCACAAAGTAAACTTAAATAAATTATTCTACCAGCGGGCAAAAACCACAAAAGGTTTATCTGCCGCTAAAACTTCGAACTGCAATAATTCCCATACTATTGATTTCAAAGGCAAAGTACAAACATACGTGGGTTACATTATTAAGATCTATTGATAACCGATATATTTTAGGTCTTTCTGTTTTGCGATAGGAGCGGGTTTTCCCTTTTTTCTCCTTTCGCCTCCAACATCAAAAGTCTTTGCCTTTGCGAGGGACCTAACGAGTGTTCCTGTGTTAATTGCCGAGCGAAACCGGAACGGTTAATTGGGTAGGTAGTTATTGTTATAATTCTGTCTGTCTGAGCACAAAAGACTGCAAACGAGGATATTGTTGTGGTGGGCTTTAGAATGGATTTGAGTACATAAGCTGCCTATAACGTCCCTTTGCTGCATACAAACATTCTCTCAGAGAGAGAATAGAAGAATAAAAAAGAAGAATGCAAAGCAAGTAAGAAATTTTACAGCTAAACTTAAATGAGAGTTAGAAAGTTTGGGCTTAATCACCACGCGTGCCCAACGCGGACCGGCAATTTAAGCGCTAAGGTGTGTGAACGCTACTGATACTAAGTTTTCCTCACGATGTTTTCCTTCACAGTTATAGAATGGTATTGCTACTACAAATTCACAAATGTACATAACTTAGAAAACAAAGTTTGTATATGCCGGGATTTGAACCCACGACCTCTCGAATCGCTGACCTAACCAGCCATCTACTGTTGCGCGACTACTGCTAATAATGAGAAAATAATAGATTTGAATAATGAGAAAAAAAGCTTACTTCAATATACAAATTGAAATCGTGAGACAATAATATTGAGTCAGAAAAAAATACCTTCTCCCACAAAATGTTTTTCTTTAAACTGACACTTTCGTAAGTACGACTTATCTTATTTTACTATAGGCGAGACGAGGCGAGGGCTTAGTTTCTACTCATTCTCCTTGATTAAGGGGCTCCAGGGAGTAACACTGGCGTCACAGAGGAAAAACATTATATCTTTTTATACAGATCGAATTTGAAAAAAATGAAATAGTGATTTTTAGGCCCCATGGCCGTCTAAGGCAAAACACCTCGAACTAGATAGCATTAACCCCAAAAAAGCCGTTTTTGAGACAAATACTATCTAGTCCCAGGTTCGTAATCCTAGATTCTTTGTCGTGGGTCCTCAAAATCACTGTTAACTTTATGATTGAGATATGATTGTTCCGTAGCCGAAGGGTGCCAAACAGGACCCTATTACTAAGACTTCACTGTCCGTCTGTCTGTCTGTTTGGCTGTCTGTCACCAGGCTATATCTCATGAACCGTATAGCTAGGCAGTTACAATTTTCACAGATGATGTATTTCTGTTACCGCTATAATAAACAATACTAAAAACAGAATAAAATAAATATTTAAGGGGGGCTCTCATACAACAAACGTAAGTTTTGCAATTTTTGCTCGATATTAGAAAATAAAAAATAAAAATAATGAATTAAATAAAATAAATATTTAAGGGGCTTCCATACAACAAACGTGATTCTTTGTCGTTTTTTCTCGATCTTTGTGTCTAATGTTGTATAGATGGTACGGAACCCTCCGTGCGCGAGTCCGACTCGCACTTGGCCGGTTTTTGCAAATATGATCTATAAAAAATATATTTTTTTAACCTTGGCGGCTATATAGAGTAATACTTACCATACGCAGATTAGAGAATTGCGACACAATTACGAGTAAGTATATGCTGATGAATATCCATCATGTGACAATTTTATATCGTAATTTTCTGTTGCCATAAATTAATAAACTGAATTAAAAAATATTCCTAATAGCTGTGAAATGGATGGTTTCACTATAGAATAAAGCCTCAATGACTAATTCGCTGTGTTAATGTTAGTCTAACCTGCCTTGTTTGCTCTGTAGAGCGATGTGAGCTTTTGATACGGAGCACCCGGGTTCGGTCCCCATATTTATTTTAAAGTCATTAGAGAAAAATATTTTTTTCTATTTACAAGTAGCAATTTTAAATACGATAGATTATAGCTGTTGTCACTAAAATTATAGTGCAAATAATTTATTTTAAAAATCTTAATTTGTAGTTTGAAGCTTCTGTTTATTGGAGATTTTAAATCCAGGTTTACAGAGAAGTTAAAGGCGAATAACAAAGATATAAATTAAAAAGTTCCTTTATTGCATACACAAAAGGCACACCCAAAATTACAACTTTACATGCATAAAAACAAAAAATACAAAATTAAGAAATGTACTAGGCGGGCTTAATTCAACAGAAATGTCTTCCAGTCAACCCTTGATGTACGACACATACATTATAAACGAGGGGGGAAAGTGTAGAACAAAATAGGTACGTATTAATTACATGCAATTAATTACACAGTGATATAAGGTATATGCCTTGTTATATATTTGGGGGGTATAATAATTTTCAATAATTGCATAGACTTTTTAATGAAATTATGGTTACTTAATAAACAGTATATTTATTAGTTTTAGTTTCTGTTATTAGTTTATTAGGTACTTAGTTTTATATACAGCTCAAATAAAACCATCATCATCATCAACCCATTATGTCCCCACTGAGGGGCACGGGTCTCTTCCCTGAGGAAGGTATAGGCCATACTCCACCACGGGGGCCATATTTAGTAATAATAAAGCTATGATTAACAAATAAAATAATGAAAGGTACCTAAAAGTACATACGAGGAGGAGGAGAACGATTCAATTAATTTCCGTTTATGGCCAACCAACCATCTCTTTGGCCCACTTTACGCTTCCTATGTTATGTATGAGGCGAGCAATCTCAGCACGATTTGTGTGTACTCTAATTAGAGATTCACAGATAAAGTACTCTCGAGTCTCTGTGACGTTTATATTGTACGTACGTAGTACGTACGCCGCTTTACAATGGACCGCTTGTTAGCGAGGGCGATCCAACGGTCTTCTTTACTTAGATAAATAATATATCTATTCGTAAAGGTTGATGGTTAACTATGGTAAACAATACCTTGTAGTAAAGTGAATGGTGTGGTTGTGTTTGAGACTCTGTGAACTTAGTTATTAAATATTAGAAAGAAAGAAGAAGAAAGAAAGAAGACATTTATTAATGTGACATCGAATTCAAGGTATGTTTAGGATAGAACTCAAGAGCGATCTTACAGCCCTATCACCTAGGAGCCTGTCCAGACGAAGCGATTTGCGCGCGAGGGTACTCGCGCGCTTCAATTTATGTTGCGTCCAGATGCGGCGTTTAACGTGCGTTACTACGCGCGTTGTGCGGCGGACGGATTCAATTAAAATAACTTTTAGTTCGGTGTCGACGTTATCGCGCTCTATTTTAAATACGTCCACTCGCCACGGACGCGCGTACTACTGAATCTGAATCTAAATCGATCTTGCCACTGCTGAGAATGTATCTTATGTTTATGGGCGGACTTTTGAGCTCTAGCAGAATTGCTTTTCTTTGTTGGTTCTGGAGGAGACCGTGATATTTTTTATCTTATTTTCGCAAGCTTTCATTCGTTCCGACGCCGACATTTTTAGGCTGAATTGTACAATTATTTATTCAAAATTGAAGACTTATTCGTTTTGAGCTTGCCGATAGATTGAAGATACTTGTGAGGATTGTTTGATGATACTATCGTTATTTCGAAGGAGGCAATAAGTAGCCTATAATGTGCTGTTAAAAATAAAGCAAATTAAGAACTATTTCTTCATTTAACGATAGAAAAATTTTGCAACTTCACGCGGTCAATTTGTATGACAATTTAAACTATAGTAGGTATAAAACTGGAATTTTGCGTAGTTAAATAAATGATTAAATCTTAATTTTGCATGAAGGTGGTTTTCAGGGTTGCTAAAAGGTTGTTAAATAATTTAAAAAAAACTTCCACACAATACAATAATTTATCCTGATCACACTACACCCAGACTAAGGCCATTTGCTTTTTTTTTAAATAAAAGTCCTCAATCCGGTTACTTTCTCCAGCATGGTAATGAGACGTGATACTGCGATATCATAAATCGATAAACTCTCTGAGAGAAAGCCCTGAAGTTGGATGTGTAGAGGCTGCTTATGATGAATCGACTTTGCAATTAACATACAATTGTTATAGTAAACCACGAATTGTAGTTCAACGAGATTGGACCTAAGTGTACATTGCAGATAACGAACAATTTTTAATAACAGTAGTAACAATTTCGTAGTCCTTACAAAAGTGTAACTGAATTTTTTTGACCCAAATATACTTTTTTTACAATCTTCAATTATCAAAATACATTTTTTTTTATAAAATACAGTTACGGGGTGGGGGGGCTACACTAACAAAAATTTGCGCTTTAAAGCTTAATATTTCGCAAATGGATCCCTAAATCGAAAAATGGTTGCCCTACACTCACAATATTTTTGAACGACCAAGCCCCATACCCAAGGATGTTGGGTAAAACGTTCTTGCCCATACCCCATAATACACTATGGTATTATCATCATCATTCAGCCACAAGAAGTCCACTGCTGGGCATAGGCCTGCTCCATAGATTTCCAAAAACACCGGTTGGAAGCGGCTTGCATCCAGCGTCTTCCTATTATGACTTCCTGCTACACTATGATATAGGCGATAACAATAATTGCATTTCTATTTTATTTGTAGGGGAGGCGGCCTAAAAATATTTATTTAAGATTTTATCCTACCGTTTTGTCGGCGTGATCAATATGTTGTCTATGTGCTAAGCCGCGGACATACAGACAGACAGACGGCCAGACATGGCGAAACTATAAGGGTTCCTTGTTCACTATGGTACCCTAAAAACAGCTTCTGGAATAATAAGCCCGGTTGTATATTTAGGTGGAACGAATAATTCATGCGCGTACGTTCTCATCAGCCCACGTGATTGATAATAGAGCGGGTGCCGATCGTAATAATTTAGAAATAAATCTGAGACCAGTCTCGTACGGACTAACTTGTCCAATTAACCGGGGTGAAACGGTCACATATTTGCTTTCAATCATATAGCCAGTCAAACTTTCCTCGTCCAGTTAGGTAATACCGACTAATGGGAACGAAGTTTCGGTGTAGCGACTTATATAGGAAGCAGTGGCTTGTTTTTGGAAGTACTGTACCCGATGGAAAGCGAAACTAATTACCCATGTTCACGTACTTTGTACTTCACTGCAGCATAGCTAAGTTCGTGAATACATACATACATAAACTCACTCATGTATCCCAGAGGGTAGGCAGAGACCAAAGACTGCCACCTGCCACGATCCTGACAGATCACTTTCGCTTCCTCAATATTCATCAGTCTCCATTCAACATTCAACATTCATGCACACACGCCGGGTTCGGGTACTTTTATCTTGCCGCTAGCCAATATAGCAGCATACACTACACTACACTGTTTTGAACACTATACATACATAAACTCATGTCTGTATAGTGTTCAAAGAGGGGTAGGCAGAGGACAGGGACTGCCACTTGCCACAATCCCGACAGATCACTCTCACTTCTTCAACATTTATTAGTCATTGCATGCACGCACGTCTGGTTTTGGGTTCTTTTTATCTTGCTCCTTGCTAATACATACCCTATTTGGTCGAAGTGTGTCCGCCTGGGACGTCCCTTATCGGCCGTTCCACCCACATTCGCTCGATATATTTGTTTCGTCAATCTTTAAGTTCGATAGTCGATTAATTCAGTATTTTAATAACACCCGATTTTATGTTCACATGCACTTTTAAAACATTCTTACACGTACTTTGCGGACTAACTTTTGAGATATTCAGACGGCAAAAACAACAATTTATGAACATACTTTAAATGTGGAAAGACCTCTATGTTTTATTGCTGCTTAACAGTATTGACAGATGAATGCAACATAACATTACATACATTACATAAACTCACCTCTGTGTCCCGGAGGGGCAGGCAGACCAGGGTTTGCCACTTCCCATGATCCCGACAGACCTCCTTCGCTTCATAAACATTCATTAGTCGTTGCATGCACGCACGCCGCTTTCTGGTGTTTTTTATCTCGCCCAGAACATCTGCTATATCGTAAAGAATACGAACCTTTAAATAACACAACTACACAACTTCATATGAACTTTAATATTCGAAATAAATTAATTAAATTAAATAAGCTATGGCGGTGGTGGCGGTGGTAGCGCAGCGGTAGAATGCCGGCCCCAGATTCGGGAGGTCGTGGATTCGAAATCCGGCATGTACCAATAACATTGTTTTCTAATAATTTCTTTACATTTGTGAAGTTCCAGCAGCCACTCGCTAAATGTGAAGGAAAACATAGTGAGGAAACCTGAGTGTCTTAGGTGTTCACATACCTCGGCGCTTTAACTAGCCAAACCGCGGTGGGCAAGCGTGGTAATTAAGCCCATAGATTCTCTGAGAGAAGGCCTGTGCCCTGCAGTGGGACGTAGGTATATAGGTCACAAAAAATAAGCTAAATCAAAATAAACATGGCTAAATATACAATTCCTTAAAGCAACAACGCTTAAGAAACATTGTGCTGCTGTTAATGGTCTTTAATGAGGGTTGATAGATGTAGACAGAGGTTTCACCGAATTGGTTTTTATAAGATCATACATACTTACATAGACTTACCGCCGGATTAAGAATAGCGTCAGTCCATTTCCTTCCGTGGATGTCGTAGAAGGCGACTAAGGAAAAAAAAATTACCAGGAGATGGACAGCAGCGTCTTCCTGAGATTCTAACCACATACTGCGATCGCCAAGCCGCCAGCCACGTTCTGAGCCGCCAGCCAAGCGTGGCGATTATGGCAAAACCCCACATGGTTATGAAAACCATTAGGGAGGCCTATGTCCTGACGTGGGCGTCATATGGCTGATGATGATGATGATACATCTGCGAATTTTTAGTAGCAATACCACACGCTAACAGTGAAGGAAAACATCGTGAGGCAACCCGTGGCTTGGTTGGCCCGCACGTATTGACTCTTCTCTTTCCTGTAGGCTAGGCCGACTAAGCCGTCAGGATGGTGTAGGTGCTGGGCAAGCCCTCTCCATCTAAAAACAATGTTGGGAAAACAATAAAGATTTTTGGATTACTAAAATATCAAAAATGGTAACACGCAATGGACGCGTAACCTTCAGCGTTCGAATGGGACCCAGCGTAAGTACCACGTCTCGCTTAGTTGAGTTTTTTTTTGCTGAGGCACAAAGTAAACTTAAATAAATTATTCTACCAGCGGGCAAAAACCACAAAAGGTTTATCTGCCGCTAAAACTTCGAACTGCAATAATTCCCATACTATTGATTTCAAAGGCAAAGTACAAACATACGTGGGTTACATTATTAAGATCTATTGATAACCGATATATTTTAGGTCTTTCTGTTTTGCGATAGGAGCGGGTTTTCCCTTTTTTCTCCTTTCGCCTCCAACATCAAAAGTCTTTGCCTTTGCGAGGGACCTAACGAGTGTTCCTGTGTTAATTGCCGAGCGAAACCGGAACGGTTAATTGGGTAGGTAGTTATTGTTATAATTCTGTCTGTCTGAGCACAAAAGACTGCAAACGAGGATATTGTTGTGGTGGGCTTTAGAATGGATTTGAGTACATAAGCTGCCTATAACGTCCCTTTGCTGCATACAAACATTCTCTCAGAGAGAGAATAGAAGAATAAAAAAGAAGAATGCAAAGCAAGTAAGAAATTTTACAGCTAAACTTAAATGAGAGTTAGAAAGTTTGGGCTTAATCACCACGCGTGCCCAACGCGGACCGGCAATTTAAGCGCTAAGGTGTGTGAACGCTACTGATACTAAGTTTTCCTCACGATGTTTTCCTTCACAGTTATAGAATGGTATTGCTACTACAAATTCACAAATGTACATAACTTAGAAAACAAAGTTTGTATATGCCGGGATTTGAACCCACGACCTCTCGAATCGCTGACCTAACCAGCCATCTACTGTTGCGCGACTACTGCTAATAATGAGAAAATAATAGATTTGAATAATGAGAAAAAAAGCTTACTTCAATATACAAATTGAAATCGTGAGACAATAATATTGAGTCAGAAAAAAATACCTTCTCCCACAAAATGTTTTTCTTTAAACTGACACTTTCGTAAGTACGACTTATCTTATTTTACTATAGGCGAGACGAGGCGAGGGCTTAGTTTCTACTCATTCTCCTTGATTAAGGGGCTCCAGGGAGTAACACTGGCGTCACAGAGGAAAAACATTATATCTTTTTATACAGATCGAATTTGAAAAAAATGAAATAGTGATTTTTAGGCCCCATGGCCGTCTAAGGCAAAACACCTCGAACTAGATAGCATTAACCCCAAAAAAGCCGTTTTTGAGACAAATACTATCTAGTCCCAGGTTCGTAATCCTAGATTCTTTGTCGTGGGTCCTCAAAATCACTGTTAACTTTATGATTGAGATATGATTGTTCCGTAGCCGAAGGGTGCCAAACAGGACCCTATTACTAAGACTTCACTGTCCGTCTGTCTGTCTGTTTGGCTGTCTGTCACCAGGCTATATCTCATGAACCGTATAGCTAGGCAGTTACAATTTTCACAGATGATGTATTTCTGTTACCGCTATAATAAACAATACTAAAAACAGAATAAAATAAATATTTAAGGGGGGCTCTCATACAACAAACGTAAGTTTTGCAATTTTTGCTCGATATTAGAAAATAAAAAATAAAAATAATGAATTAAATAAAATAAATATTTAAGGGGCTTCCATACAACAAACGTGATTCTTTGTCGTTTTTTCTCGATCTTTGTGTCTAATGTTGTATAGATGGTACGGAACCCTCCGTGCGCGAGTCCGACTCGCACTTGGCCGGTTTTTGCAAATATGATCTATAAAAAATATATTTTTTTAACCTTGGCGGCTATATAGAGTAATACTTACCATACGCAGATTAGAGAATTGCGACACAATTACGAGTAAGTATATGCTGATGAATATCCATCATGTGACAATTTTATATCGTAATTTTCTGTTGCCATAAATTAATAAACTGAATTAAAAAATATTCCTAATAGCTGTGAAATGGATGGTTTCACTATAGAATAAAGCCTCAATGACTAATTCGCTGTGTTAATGTTAGTCTAACCTGCCTTGTTTGCTCTGTAGAGCGATGTGAGCTTTTGATACGGAGCACCCGGGTTCGGTCCCCATATTTATTTTAAAGTCATTAGAGAAAAATATTTTTTTCTATTTACAAGTAGCAATTTTAAATACGATAGATTATAGCTGTTGTCACTAAAATTATAGTGCAAATAATTTATTTTAAAAATCTTAATTTGTAGTTTGAAGCTTCTGTTTATTGGAGATTTTAAATCCAGGTTTACAGAGAAGTTAAAGGCGAATAACAAAGATATAAATTAAAAAGTTCCTTTATTGCATACACAAAAGGCACACCCAAAATTACAACTTTACATGCATAAAAACAAAAAATACAAAATTAAGAAATGTACTAGGCGGGCTTAATTCAACAGAAATGTCTTCCAGTCAACCCTTGATGTACGACACATACATTATAAACGAGGGGGGAAAGTGTAGAACAAAATAGGTACGTATTAATTACATGCAATTAATTACACAGTGATATAAGGTATATGCCTTGTTATATATTTGGGGGGTATAATAATTTTCAATAATTGCATAGACTTTTTAATGAAATTATGGTTACTTAATAAACAGTATATTTATTAGTTTTAGTTTCTGTTATTAGTTTATTAGGTACTTAGTTTTATATACAGCTCAAATAAAACCATCATCATCATCAACCCATTATGTCCCCACTGAGGGGCACGGGTCTCTTCCCTGAGGAAGGTATAGGCCATACTCCACCACGGGGGCCATATTTAGTAATAATAAAGCTATGATTAACAAATAAAATAATGAAAGGTACCTAAAAGTACATACGAGGAGGAGGAGAACGATTCAATTAATTTCCGTTTATGGCCAACCAACCATCTCTTTGGCCCACTTTACGCTTCCTATGTTATGTATGAGGCGAGCAATCTCAGCACGATTTGTGTGTACTCTAATTAGAGATTCACAGATAAAGTACTCTCGAGTCTCTGTGACGTTTATATTGTACGTACGTAGTACGTACGCCGCTTTACAATGGACCGCTTGTTAGCGAGGGCGATCCAACGGTCTTCTTTACTTAGATAAATAATATATCTATTCGTAAAGGTTGATGGTTAACTATGGTAAACAATACCTTGTAGTAAAGTGAATGGTGTGGTTGTGTTTGAGACTCTGTGAACTTAGTTATTAAATATTAGAAAGAAAGAAGAAGAAAGAAAGAAGACATTTATTAATGTGACATCGAATTCAAGGTATGTTTAGGATAGAACTCAAGAGCGATCTTACAGCCCTATCACCTAGGAGCCTGTCCAGACGAAGCGATTTGCGCGCGAGGGTACTCGCGCGCTTCAATTTATGTTGCGTCCAGATGCGGCGTTTAACGTGCGTTACTACGCGCGTTGTGCGGCGGACGGATTCAATTAAAATAACTTTTAGTTCGGTGTCGACGTTATCGCGCTCTATTTTAAATACGTCCACTCGCCACGGACGCGCGTACTACTGAATCTGAATCTAAATCGATCTTGCCACTGCTGAGAATGTATCTTATGTTTATGGGCGGACTTTTGAGCTCTAGCAGAATTGCTTTTCTTTGTTGGTTCTGGAGGAGACCGTGATATTTTTTATCTTATTTTCGCAAGCTTTCATTCGTTCCGACGCCGACATTTTTAGGCTGAATTGTACAATTATTTATTCAAAATTGAAGACTTATTCGTTTTGAGCTTGCCGATAGATTGAAGATACTTGTGAGGATTGTTTGATGATACTATCGTTATTTCGAAGGAGGCAATAAGTAGCCTATAATGTGCTGTTAAAAATAAAGCAAATTAAGAACTATTTCTTCATTTAACGATAGAAAAATTTTGCAACTTCACGCGGTCAATTTGTATGACAATTTAAACTATAGTAGGTATAAAACTGGAATTTTGCGTAGTTAAATAAATGATTAAATCTTAATTTTGCATGAAGGTGGTTTTCAGGGTTGCTAAAAGGTTGTTAAATAATTTAAAAAAAACTTCCACACAATACAATAATTTATCCTGATCACACTACACCCAGACTAAGGCCATTTGCTTTTTTTTTAAATAAAAGTCCTCAATCCGGTTACTTTCTCCAGCATGGTAATGAGACGTGATACTGCGATATCATAAATCGATAAACTCTCTGAGAGAAAGCCCTGAAGTTGGATGTGTAGAGGCTGCTTATGATGAATCGACTTTGCAATTAACATACAATTGTTATAGTAAACCACGAATTGTAGTTCAACGAGATTGGACCTAAGTGTACATTGCAGATAACGAACAATTTTTAATAACAGTAGTAACAATTTCGTAGTCCTTACAAAAGTGTAACTGAATTTTTTTGACCCAAATATACTTTTTTTACAATCTTCAATTATCAAAATACATTTTTTTTTATAAAATACAGTTACGGGGTGGGGGGGCTACACTAACAAAAATTTGCGCTTTAAAGCTTAATATTTCGCAAATGGATCCCTAAATCGAAAAATGGTTGCCCTACACTCACAATATTTTTGAACGACCAAGCCCCATACCCAAGGATGTTGGGTAAAACGTTCTTGCCCATACCCCATAATACACTATGGTATTATCATCATCATTCAGCCACAAGAAGTCCACTGCTGGGCATAGGCCTGCTCCATAGATTTCCAAAAACACCGGTTGGAAGCGGCTTGCATCCAGCGTCTTCCTATTATGACTTCCTGCTACACTATGATATAGGCGATAACAATAATTGCATTTCTATTTTATTTGTAGGGGAGGCGGCCTAAAAATATTTATTTAAGATTTTATCCTACCGTTTTGTCGGCGTGATCAATATGTTGTCTATGTGCTAAGCCGCGGACATACAGACAGACAGACGGCCAGACATGGCGAAACTATAAGGGTTCCTTGTTCACTATGGTACCCTAAAAACAGCTTCTGGAATAATAAGCCCGGTTGTATATTTAGGTGGAACGAATAATTCATGCGCGTACGTTCTCATCAGCCCACGTGATTGATAATAGAGCGGGTGCCGATCGTAATAATTTAGAAATAAATCTGAGACCAGTCTCGTACGGACTAACTTGTCCAATTAACCGGGGTGAAACGGTCACATATTTGCTTTCAATCATATAGCCAGTCAAACTTTCCTCGTCCAGTTAGGTAATACCGACTAATGGGAACGAAGTTTCGGTGTAGCGACTTATATAGGAAGCAGTGGCTTGTTTTTGGAAGTACTGTACCCGATGGAAAGCGAAACTAATTACCCATGTTCACGTACTTTGTACTTCACTGCAGCATAGCTAAGTTCGTGAATACATACATACATAAACTCACTCATGTATCCCAGAGGGTAGGCAGAGACCAAAGACTGCCACCTGCCACGATCCTGACAGATCACTTTCGCTTCCTCAATATTCATCAGTCTCCATTCAACATTCAACATTCATGCACACACGCCGGGTTCGGGTACTTTTATCTTGCCGCTAGCCAATATAGCAGCATACACTACACTACACTGTTTTGAACACTATACATACATAAACTCATGTCTGTATAGTGTTCAAAGAGGGGTAGGCAGAGGACAGGGACTGCCACTTGCCACAATCCCGACAGATCACTCTCACTTCTTCAACATTTATTAGTCATTGCATGCACGCACGTCTGGTTTTGGGTTCTTTTTATCTTGCTCCTTGCTAATACATACCCTATTTGGTCGAAGTGTGTCCGCCTGGGACGTCCCTTATCGGCCGTTCCACCCACATTCGCTCGATATATTTGTTTCGTCAATCTTTAAGTTCGATAGTCGATTAATTCAGTATTTTAATAACACCCGATTTTATGTTCACATGCACTTTTAAAACATTCTTACACGTACTTTGCGGACTAACTTTTGAGATATTCAGACGGCAAAAACAACAATTTATGAACATACTTTAAATGTGGAAAGACCTCTATGTTTTATTGCTGCTTAACAGTATTGACAGATGAATGCAACATAACATTACATACATTACATAAACTCACCTCTGTGTCCCGGAGGGGCAGGCAGACCAGGGTTTGCCACTTCCCATGATCCCGACAGACCTCCTTCGCTTCATAAACATTCATTAGTCGTTGCATGCACGCACGCCGCTTTCTGGTGTTTTTTATCTCGCCCAGAACATCTGCTATATCGTAAAGAATACGAACCTTTAAATAACACAACTACACAACTTCATATGAACTTTAATATTCGAAATAAATTAATTAAATTAAATAAGCTATGGCGGTGGTGGCGGTGGTAGCGCAGCGGTAGAATGCCGGCCCCAGATTCGGGAGGTCGTGGATTCGAAATCCGGCATGTACCAATAACATTGTTTTCTAATAATTTCTTTACATTTGTGAAGTTCCAGCAGCCACTCGCTAAATGTGAAGGAAAACATAGTGAGGAAACCTGAGTGTCTTAGGTGTTCACATACCTCGGCGCTTTAACTAGCCAAACCGCGGTGGGCAAGCGTGGTAATTAAGCCCATAGATTCTCTGAGAGAAGGCCTGTGCCCTGCAGTGGGACGTAGGTATATAGGTCACAAAAAATAAGCTAAATCAAAATAAACATGGCTAAATATACAATTCCTTAAAGCAACAACGCTTAAGAAACATTGTGCTGCTGTTAATGGTCTTTAATGAGGGTTGATAGATGTAGACAGAGGTTTCACCGAATTGGTTTTTATAAGATCATACATACTTACATAGACTTACCGCCGGATTAAGAATAGCGTCAGTCCATTTCCTTCCGTGGATGTCGTAGAAGGCGACTAAGGAAAAAAAAATTACCAGGAGATGGACAGCAGCGTCTTCCTGAGATTCTAACCACATACTGCGATCGCCAAGCCGCCAGCCACGTTCTGAGCCGCCAGCCAAGCGTGGCGATTATGGCAAAACCCCACATGGTTATGAAAACCATTAGGGAGGCCTATGTCCTGACGTGGGCGTCATATGGCTGATGATGATGATGATACATCTGCGAATTTTTAGTAGCAATACCACACGCTAACAGTGAAGGAAAACATCGTGAGGCAACCCGTGGCTTGGTTGGCCCGCACGTATTGACTCTTCTCTTTCCTGTAGGCTAGGCCGACTAAGCCGTCAGGATGGTGTAGGTGCTGGGCAAGCCCTCTCCATCTAAAAACAATGTTGGGAAAACAATAAAGATTTTTGGATTACTAAAATATCAAAAATGGTAACACGCAATGGACGCGTAACCTTCAGCGTTCGAATGGGACCCAGCGTAAGTACCACGTCTCGCTTAGTTGAGATTTTTTTTGCTGAGGCACAAAGTAAACTTAAATAAATTATTCTACCAGCGGGCAAAAACCACAAAAGGTTTATCTGCCGCTAAAACTTCGAACTGCAATAATTCCCATACTATTGATTTCAAAGGCAAAGTACAAACATACGTGGGTTACATTATTAAGATCTATTGATAACCGATATATTTTAGGTCTTTCTGTTTTGCGATAGGAGCGGGTTTTCCCTTTTTTCTCCTTTCGCCTCCAACATCAAAAGTCTTTGCCTTTGCGAGGGACCTAACGAGTGTTCCTGTGTTAATTGCCGAGCGAAACCGGAACGGTTAATTGGGTAGGTAGTTATTGTTATAATTCTGTCTGTCTGAGCACAAAAGACTGCAAACGAGGATATTGTTGTGGTGGGCTTTAGAATGGATTTGAGTACATAAGCTGCCTATAACGTCCCTTTGCTGCATACAAACATTCTCTCAGAGAGAGAATAGAAGAATAAAAAAGAAGAATGCAAAGCAAGTAAGAAATTTTACAGCTAAACTTAAATGAGAGTTAGAAAGTTTGGGCTTAATCACCACGCGTGCCCAACGCGGACCGGCAATTTAAGCGCTAAGGTGTGTGAACGCTACTGATACTAAGTTTTCCTCACGATGTTTTCCTTCACAGTTATAGAATGGTATTGCTACTACAAATTCACAAATGTACATAACTTAGAAAACAAAGTTTGTATATGCCGGGATTTGAACCCACGACCTCTCGAATCGCTGACCTAACCAGCCATCTACTGTTGCGCGACTACTGCTAATAATGAGAAAATAATAGATTTGAATAATGAGAAAAAAAGCTTACTTCAATATACAAATTGAAATCGTGAGACAATAATATTGAGTCAGAAAAAAATACCTTCTCCCACAAAATGTTTTTCTTTAAACTGACACTTTCGTAAGTACGACTTATCTTATTTTACTATAGGCGAGACGAGGCGAGGGCTTAGTTTCTACTCATTCTCCTTGATTAAGGGGCTCCAGGGAGTAACACTGGCGTCACAGAGGAAAAACATTATATCTTTTTATACAGATCGAATTTGAAAAAAATGAAATAGTGATTTTTAGGCCCCATGGCCGTCTAAGGCAAAACACCTCGAACTAGATAGCATTAACCCCAAAAAAGCCGTTTTTGAGACAAATACTATCTAGTCCCAGGTTCGTAATCCTAGATTCTTTGTCGTGGGTCCTCAAAATCACTGTTAACTTTATGATTGAGATATGATTGTTCCGTAGCCGAAGGGTGCCAAACAGGACCCTATTACTAAGACTTCACTGTCCGTCTGTCTGTCTGTTTGGCTGTCTGTCACCAGGCTATATCTCATGAACCGTATAGCTAGGCAGTTACAATTTTCACAGATGATGTATTTCTGTTACCGCTATAATAAACAATACTAAAAACAGAATAAAATAAATATTTAAGGGGGGCTCTCATACAACAAACGTAAGTTTTGCAATTTTTGCTCGATATTAGAAAATAAAAAATAAAAATAATGAATTAAATAAAATAAATATTTAAGGGGCTTCCATACAACAAACGTGATTCTTTGTCGTTTTTTCTCGATCTTTGTGTCTAATGTTGTATAGATGGTACGGAACCCTCCGTGCGCGAGTCCGACTCGCACTTGGCCGGTTTTTGCAAATATGATCTATAAAAAATATATTTTTTTAACCTTGGCGGCTATATAGAGTAATACTTACCATACGCAGATTAGAGAATTGCGACACAATTACGAGTAAGTATATGCTGATGAATATCCATCATGTGACAATTTTATATCGTAATTTTCTGTTGCCATAAATTAATAAACTGAATTAAAAAATATTCCTAATAGCTGTGAAATGGATGGTTTCACTATAGAATAAAGCCTCAATGACTAATTCGCTGTGTTAATGTTAGTCTAACCTGCCTTGTTTGCTCTGTAGAGCGATGTGAGCTTTTGATACGGAGCACCCGGGTTCGGTCCCCATATTTATTTTAAAGTCATTAGAGAAAAATATTTTTTTCTATTTACAAGTAGCAATTTTAAATACGATAGATTATAGCTGTTGTCACTAAAATTATAGTGCAAATAATTTATTTTAAAAATCTTAATTTGTAGTTTGAAGCTTCTGTTTATTGGAGATTTTAAATCCAGGTTTACAGAGAAGTTAAAGGCGAATAACAAAGATATAAATTAAAAAGTTCCTTTATTGCATACACAAAAGGCACACCCAAAATTACAACTTTACATGCATAAAAACAAAAAATACAAAATTAAGAAATGTACTAGGCGGGCTTAATTCAACAGAAATGTCTTCCAGTCAACCCTTGATGTACGACACATACATTATAAACGAGGGGGGAAAGTGTAGAACAAAATAGGTACGTATTAATTACATGCAATTAATTACACAGTGATATAAGGTATATGCCTTGTTATATATTTGGGGGGTATAATAATTTTCAATAATTGCATAGACTTTTTAATGAAATTATGGTTACTTAATAAACAGTATATTTATTAGTTTTAGTTTCTGTTATTAGTTTATTAGGTACTTAGTTTTATATACAGCTCAAATAAAACCATCATCATCATCAACCCATTATGTCCCCACTGAGGGGCACGGGTCTCTTCCCTGAGGAAGGTATAGGCCATACTCCACCACGGGGGCCATATTTAGTAATAATAAAGCTATGATTAACAAATAAAATAATGAAAGGTACCTAAAAGTACATACGAGGAGGAGGAGAACGATTCAATTAATTTCCGTTTATGGCCAACCAACCATCTCTTTGGCCCACTTTACGCTTCCTATGTTATGTATGAGGCGAGCAATCTCAGCACGATTTGTGTGTACTCTAATTAGAGATTCACAGATAAAGTACTCTCGAGTCTCTGTGACGTTTATATTGTACGTACGTAGTACGTACGCCGCTTTACAATGGACCGCTTGTTAGCGAGGGCGATCCAACGGTCTTCTTTACTTAGATAAATAATATATCTATTCGTAAAGGTTGATGGTTAACTATGGTAAACAATACCTTGTAGTAAAGTGAATGGTGTGGTTGTGTTTGAGACTCTGTGAACTTAGTTATTAAATATTAGAAAGAAAGAAGAAGAAAGAAAGAAGACATTTATTAATGTGACATCGAATTCAAGGTATGTTTAGGATAGAACTCAAGAGCGATCTTACAGCCCTATCACCTAGGAGCCTGTCCAGACGAAGCGATTTGCGCGCGAGGGTACTCGCGCGCTTCAATTTATGTTGCGTCCAGATGCGGCGTTTAACGTGCGTTACTACGCGCGTTGTGCGGCGGACGGATTCAATTAAAATAACTTTTAGTTCGGTGTCGACGTTATCGCGCTCTATTTTAAATACGTCCACTCGCCACGGACGCGCGTACTACTGAACACTCCAACGGCGCCAGAATATCTCGACTCGCGCGGCGCTCGAGTCGAGAGTCCGGCGCGTTGCACGCGTTTTACGCGCGATTAGGATTACGCGCGAGAGCATCTGGACGGGGTGTATGTAGCTCTAGTACCTCGGCAACCCGCGAGTATCTACGCGCGAGTACCTTCGCGCGTAAAGCGCTCCGTCTGGACAGGCTCTAGCGATTTGCGAGTGACTTGAAAGCGATGCAATTGCGCAGCGAGCTCGCCGCGATTGCGATCCGCGTTTTGAACACTCGGCAGCAAAATCGATTGATCTGATGAAGAAACACAACTGCTGGCTTTGTTACTTCGAAGACGCAGGAAACGAAAGCAGATACAAGTCAACGACGAATCTGGGACGATAGACAAAACTGATATTTAGTATTTAGTTTTCTTTCTGTGTTGCATATTGTGTTACATATCTGCTTATTTTGTTTCTGTGATGTATCTTTTTGGTATAATAAATGTCTTTCTTCTTCTTCTTCTATATCGTCCGACTGATAGTTTCATATACGTATTAACTAAGGCTGTTTTGCGAACATTGTATGAAAGTTTTATGAAAATTCCAATCCAATCAGTCAGACCTTCAAAGCTGAGGATCGTGGCCGCTATGACGATGATGGGTGTAGAGTGCTCTCCATCTAGACCTGTCGTTCGCTGTGTGGGCTGCCTGGTGAAACTTAAGTTTTGTTCCCTTGATGATTTGGTCACTCCACTTATGAATATTAACCAATCAATAAATCTGCTACTTTTATGTCCACTAATGGATATAGGCCTCCCCCAACGCCACCTCTTTCCGACCTAGTTCTAGTTACACCGGAGATTTTCGCACATTAGCTTTATTTGGGTCATTGTACGTAGCAAACGGAAAATAGCTCAGACGCTAGGATCTCCTCACAATGTTTTTCTACACTGTTAGCGAGTGGTATTGCTACTACCACTTCACAAATGTAGATAGATCGAGAATACTTTATTGCACAACCAGGTGAAAGATATTACAAATAGTTACAAATGCACGTAACTTTTCTAAGTTGTTTCTAAGTTTTCTGACTTTTCTACAAGACGCGGTTCGAACCCACGACCTCCCAAATGTGAGAAGACAGAAAGAAGTGGCGGGCCTTTGGCTAAGCAGCCATTCTCAACCAGCCGCTACCAGGGGCGCTACTACGTAACTCTTCTCAAATTTCATCACAAAAATCATTTATAAAAAAATTTCTTCACTGTATGAACTCTTCCGATTTAATCTACTGCGAACTGACAATGTAACGTAACAGCGGATAACCCAATACAATGGACAGTTACGTAATAGGAGGGCAGAAGTCTCACACCGTCCGTCCTACTCTGCTGAGATGTGGTACGTAGCAAAGACAATAATTAGCGTAGTTACGTTAAGTTGGCAATAATTTGCATTTCAAATTAATTGTTCCAAGTAAACTAAATGCACTCTATACCCGACTGCTCAAGAAGAAACATATAAACTTATCCTGCGTTTTGACCACTAAGAACACTCAAACCTCATAGTACTTCACTGCGTTTGTTTCCTGGGGTAAGATTTTGGCCACCAAATTCTGTCGGAATCCTGACGTTTACGATGGTAATTAGTATGGAATTTGACGGTTAGGCGATAGGAATCGTTCAGGATTTGGTGCGCGTAATATCGTTTTGCGGCACATATGAACCGCATATTATGTTACTTATCTGCTTCTTTTGCTTCTGTGATGTATCTTGTTGATATAATAAATGTCTTTCGTCTTCTTCCCCATATAAACATATAATGCAGCCTACATACGTCCCACTGTAGGACGCAGGCCTTCTCTCAGAGAGAGAGAGAGACTGACATCTCGGATTGGCAATTTCAAGCGCTGAGGTATGTGAACACCATGGACAGTTAGGTTTCCTCACAATGTTTCCTTTACAGATAGCGAGCGGTATTGCTATTATGAATAAAATTTGCAAATAATGTACGTAACTTACAAAACAAAGTCATTGATACATGCACGGGGTTCGAACCCACGACCTCCGGAATGTGAGGCCGGCGTTCTACCGGTGCTCTACAACTGCTCAACATTGCTCCTTTTAAATAATAAGATTCATTGAACATCAATGCTGACTTCGCTGATCAATATTTTTAATCACGAAGACTTTTACTTATGAATGACCCCGGGGGGGCAAAAAATAATGTCCAGTTATATGTTGTGTGTGCAATAAAGTGTAATAACATTAATAAAAAGCATAGTAACTATGTAATTGCAATCTCACTTCTTAACGATCCTTCTTCCTTATATATTTATCTACTTAAAGCATAGCATGCTTATAGCATTAAGTCCGCCACACTACCATTGTATTTTTTTACTGCTGTCCAATAAATTATCTTCATTATCACGGGTTAGTGCAACAAAAATAATATATCCAATAAACCTATTAATAATAGTAATAATACTTTTTATGTTCAATGAATATTATTTTTTCAAATATTCTTGGGAATTTGAGCATTACTTTGACAACCTTCTTCGAGATAAATCGAAATTGATGTACGGGCCAAAAAAATGCGAGCAGCGACCGGCAAAAGTCATATGAAAATCCATATCTGTCGCGTTTTAGTGGCAAAATAAATCACACAGTGGACTCATATCTATCATGTAATTTAAAAATGGAACGATCTTTTACTCCGAAACGTAGCAACCAAGGAGGTAACTTATCAAAGGTTTTATGTAATTTTCGAATTAGCTTGCAAATAGAAAGCTGTTTATTGGAAAAAAAATTGAACACTAATGCCCGAAAAATTATTGTTGTTCGTTGTTCATCATTGCTTTTGAAAAGTAAAAAGTTCTGCCTAGTTATTAATTAGATTTTATTTCCACGCATTATTTGAAAAAAGTACTATACAAGCCTTGGCCACAACAAGGCATTGATGGACTTACGTATGGGTGCCTCAGCCTACATTTACACGTTCGTCCATCAATGCCTCTTTTGCTGGCCGCTAAAGTAATGCACTATATTCTTTCGCTAATGACGAGTGACCGTTAACCTTCAAAAAGTGTTAAGAAGATAGCTGAGATGAATTTTAATTGATAAATTGTAAAAGTTACCCGAGGCTTTTATCGGCGAGAGTTTAGCCGCATTTCCCGCCAAAATTATCCAACAAAGTATATTTTAGTAAAAGATTGTAATTAACTCCATTTGCGTCAGTTAAATCCGATCTAGTGGATGACTTAAAGTGTAGCTGGAAGGAAGGAGTTTTTTATGTAAAGTCATGTGTAAAGTAACTAGATGAGGTGCATGTAAAGATATTGTCATCTGTGCCGAATGAACAGATTATGTGAAACAACTTATTGATCCTCCCCTATTATTTACAGTTTAGAAAATCATCGTTCAACTTGTCAATAAAAGTAACTTCCATTTATTTTTGCTGTAAAGCGAATGATTGCTGTACACAATAAAGAATTTTTTAAGTCTATTTATTACTGAAATCGCCTAAAAGATAAAGCTTTTTTGTACATTTACTGCAATCGAGAAAAAAAGCGACTCGTATTTTTTCGTGATTTTAAACCAAAAGAATATAGAGGCAATTTTTAGCAGCAATCAAAAACCTTTTAATGAATAGGTATTATAGTAATATCATTGGTCACGTCATCACGTGTTCTCATAAATTGTTTAATAATTACAATAAGTGAGGGAGGGTTTTGACAAGTAGTAGACAAACAAAGAGGTAAAAAAAAATATGAGTAAAACGACCACAGACGAGCGTAGGCGTAGATCGTTGATTAAGTGCTACGCCGTAGCCCTTTGCTACGAACAAGAAACGGGTGCTACAAAAATGTGCGTAGCGCTTTACTCGTAAGAATAGTACCCTAGTAAAATAGATAAATGGATAGGAAACACTTTTTTCGCATACTAAAAATAAATGAACACAGAGAACGTACATCAAGTGAGAACATAAATGAAACAATTTTTCAGGCTTGAGACACGTGAGTGACGTGGGGTGTGTGAAGAAAAATAAGGAAGAGATGATAAAGAAGCTGCGATATGTAGCAAAAATGTTACTATTATCCTGGCGTGCCCAGGTACAGCCTGCAAACTGGCTAAGATAATAATAACGTGCTGAAACAATCAGAAATCAATAATTTATTTCAACGTAAAGAATTTACATTCTGTTTGCTGAATGTCAATGTAGTATGTTACTATGTTAGCCGCTGCCGTCGGGCCGTATTTGTAGTGGAGAAAAGGGCAGCGGGAAATAACCTTTAACACTAGAACGATGGGAGCATTCAATTTGAATTTGGAATGGTTCTATAACTATTTAACTCAACTTATGGAGATCTTGTGACTTTTAATAGTATTAGGATCTACATAATACTACATTGTAAAATTAGTCACATCTCTTTTGTATATTGTTTAAAATAGTGATATACCTACAAAGATGGCGGCAATCATTTGACCGTACGTTCTGATAAATATTTGTAATTATAATATGACGATAAATTCTTATAGTAATTACTTTTATTTCATCTGACAAAGGAATCAGTATAGTTTCATCGTCTCTTCGGATTGTGAGATGAAATGATTACGAAAAATTTGTGACAAAATTTTTAAGGGCTTCAGGATTACCAACTATGTTTTTATTTGGAATTTTTTTTTTTTATTTCAAAAATGATTATATTCTTTTTGTTGCACCCAATCCGTGCTGAGGACAATTTTAAAAACCTATTTAGAGGCTAAAAATTCGACCCATGCCGGGACTTGAACCCGCGACCTCTGGCTAACCGTGCCAGCGCTCTTCCAACTGAGCTAATAGGCAAGTGCAGTCATCGGCGAAATTTAGAACCTCTTTACAAACTTCTCTGTACTACGTACAGGCAGCGACATCTGGCTGAAGTAATTTACATCACTTGCAGCCCCGAGCACCCACTTTGCAGTCAACCAGATGTCGCTGCCTGTACGTAATACAGAGAAATTTGTAAAGAGGTTCGAAATTTCCGACCGACATGAGTGGAATTTTTAGCCTCTGAATAGGTTTTTAAAATGCACAAGATTGTGACATTCTAAGTGCAGAACGTGTCCGTGTGGCGCCGAATTAAGAATAGCGTCACTCCATTTCCTTCCGTGGATGTCGTAGAAGGCGACTAAGGAAATAAATTACTAGGAGACGGGCAGCAGCATCTTCCTGAGATTCCAACCGCATACTGCGATTGCCAACCCGCCTGCTAAGCGTGGCAATTATGGCAAAACCCCTCGTGGTTATGAAAAGCACGAAGGAGGCCTATGTCCTGCAGTGGGCGTCAAATGGCTGACGATGATGTTAGTGACATTTTCAAATTATACTCAGTTTGCTCAGAAGGTCGAGAAGTAGAAAATACGTGCTCAGAAAACTCAGGTTCAGGAACAGAAGTTTCAGCTTCGATTTCTACTAGGCCGCATAGTTCACTTATTGTAGCTACGCTAGTCACTAACATGTTTCGTTACAATTTATTATCACTTTTAGTTACATTTCAAACTGCAAAATAAAAGTACTAAGGTAAGCAATACATTCAAAAAAACAAGTTTCCGACTCTTTTAATGTAAATAAAAACTTAAAATGTAAAAATAGCGTATAAATATTGAAAACAATCCTACTAGCATCGAAACATTTCTTTTCACAGCTAAAAAGTAATTTGCTAAGGAATCATTTGACTGCCCGTCGTCTTTGTAGGTAGATAGATTTTCTCGTCTTTCTAGTGTTACACCAGAAATGCACATTTAATTTACTTTAATAGCATCAAATCTGGTTTGAGAATATTATAACTTATTCGAGATAGCTGTCCCGGCGAATTTCGTAACGCCACAGAAAACGTTTGTATGGGAAATAAAAAAGGGCTGTTTTTAGGGTTTTCCCGGAAATTATTCGATTTTTTCTCGCCTTTAAACCTTCCCTAGACCTCCACGAACATTTCAAGACTAAGATAAGATAAATCCGTTCAGCCGTTCTCGAGTTTTAGTGAGACTAACGAACAGCAATTCATTTTTATATATATAGAAGATAACTTACTCAGACCGAATTTTTGAATAGTCAGATAAAACTTTACTGGAGAATAAAACTGATGTTGTCACTGTCGTGTCGTATGATTTAGATAGTGATAGTATGCAATTTATCCTCCAGTTAAGTTTTATCTGACTATTGAAACATTGGGCCTTAATCTCTTTTTTTTTCAGAAATAGGACGTGGTAATCCGAATGAACCCACACATTGGATTCAGAACACCATCTTTAAAGACATCGAGCTAGACGAAAATCCTAAATTTATATTTTAATAAACGTCTTTACAATATAAAGGCCAATTTATGGAGCTGCTGTGCCTGACTATTTTAAGAAAATAATAGTTCACAGACTGTAATTAATAAACGCTCTTAAAGAGCTTCAGATTCTCCATCATTAATATTAAAATCATAAAGAAATCCCAAATCCAATCGAAGTTTCAATTATCTCCTATTGAAAACACCTGTTACTTAAGTAATTTTTCATTCGTGAAATTGATTGCAAGATATATTTTATACAAAAAGTTTATTAGCGGGTGATGGATTGGATTAAAAACCAATTATACTACGCATATAATTATTATTATATCTGTATACATACTAGTAATTATGTATACATATATAAAATATATATATTAGTTAAGTCCAGTTTTTTATTACAATTAGTTATTTTTGTTGTGTTATAAATAAATTTAAATGTCATAATTTTCAAAAAACTTTTCATTTGAGTATTGTCTGTGTAATGCAGTGCAGTGCGTTGGCTTCTTAACTAAATTTATTGCTTTTAGGAATAGCTTTGAAATGATACGCGTTAAATCAATATTAAATAATAATAATAACTTCCACAACACAATCACCTGTCCCGGTCCCAAACTAGGGTACCCTGTGCTATAGTAACCAGTCAAGGGAATGGAAATACACCCAGACTAAGGGCATTTCTATTATTTAATTATTTTTAGACTAATCTTTTCCCATTTGGATGGAAACAGTTTTTGTTATTATGAATAAACGATTCAACAGCGGACTTAGACGAAATTCGGTTCGCAAATAGACCATATTCATAGTAACATAAGATAATGAATAGCGGTGATAGGCTAGTGGGTAGAACATTGGACTCGGAAGCGAGAGACCCAGGTTCGATTTCCAGTGCGGGCACGTACCTATGACTTTGTTTTCTAAGTAATGTATGTTGCACATGTTAACTCTGCGCTCGCACTATAAACTCCAACATTCCTGCATCGCGCAAGCAAAATGTTACACATGACATACTATAAATATAACGTCTGACGAACATCAGTCGGACCGGCCGTCCCCAGGCATACGATCTGCCTGGCGGGAAAGTTCCCTTTATACTGGAAGAGCACGATCACCCGCTCTTCCCTATATGTACATTTGTGAAGTTATAGTAGCAATACCACTCGCTAACGGTGAAGGAAAAACATCGTGAG
The DNA here is from genome assembly GCA_947308005.1 of Yponomeuta malinellus. NCBI lineage: Eukaryota > Metazoa > Arthropoda > Insecta > Lepidoptera > Yponomeutidae > Yponomeuta > Yponomeuta malinellus. The sequence goes on along the minus strand of OX371007.1, from coordinate 12,760,389 downwards.
GAAACCTAAGTATCTGAGCTATTCACATACCTCTGCGCTTGAAATCGCCAATCCGCGGTGGGCACGCGTGGTGATTAAGCCCATACTCTCTCTCTCTCTGAGAGAAGGCCTGTGCCCTACAGTGGGACGTATATAGGCAGCTTATGTAAGATAATGAACAAGGGATGCTGAAAAAAAAATTCATGTCATTTCATACTTTTCATTTGAATTCCGTACGAACGAAGCCCGTAAGAACGGATACGGCTTATAAACGCTTAGAATAGATTGCAAAAACAGACGCCTTTTAAAAGCAAAAATATAGAAAGCCGATACGCGCAGGCGGAGCGCAGCGAGCATACATACATTTTTCCTAATAAACATTATTCCGAACGCGGCTTACAGGGGCAATGTTTTGTAAATCCACCCCCGCTCTAAATGGCCCATTGCGGGCAACGCGGATTTCTGCTGAATTAGTCTAATAGCAGCCTACTTCTTTAATTCGCATTTAAAACAGAACTAACGCTGACTCGGGATGTCATTTCAGAATGAGTTATTAAGGAATTCGGTTATTTTAAGTTTTCAGAGTTAAAATAAAGTGAGAGTAGGGAAGGAATAAGGAAGTGAGTTTAACAGGAATTAAATTGTTAAACAGCGAGTCATGTTTAGATAGTTACCTTAGACTTTGTGGAGGCTTACTTTTTATTAGTTTCACTAGAAGCCGTTTAATCTAATATATATTATGTATAAAAATCTCGTATCACAGTGTTTGTTATTGAACTCCGAAACGGCGTCACCGATTTTTGTGAATTTTTATGTGTATATTTTGTAGGTCGTAGGCTAACTAATATGGCAAAACAACGTTTGCGAAGTGAGCTAGTTGTCTATAAATATGTCCACAGCCAAGACCATTAACAAAAACTGGCGCAGTTTTCTCAACGCAGCCTAGCCCAATTATTCTCTCACGCGGCCTCTCTATCGAGGTTGTCTCTGCCCAGTTGAAAAGTCAGCTTTGAGGGCTACTTGCCGAAGACCGGCTTAGACATGATCTTATTAATGAGCTTAGTCTTGTCTAGGTAGCACGGGAGACAGTGATGCATCCTACTGACTTTCTGCAACGATTTCCTAATAGAACTGAGTTAATAGAAAAGGGCAGATGCGAGGAGTATTCTCCTATAATATTAGACCACACATACACATACACACTCACACACACGCACACACACACACACAAACACATATATATATACACACATACACACACACACACACACACACACACACACACACACACACACACACACACACGCTCACACATACACACACACGCGCACACACACAGTGCGGTAGGTAATTTAATATAGAAAACAGTGCGGCATGATTAGGACCAGCTAATAACGGGGACAGCAACGAGGTGTGAGACAGAGAGATGTTATACCTCCGGAACTGCTCACCAATGTAATTGAAGATGTCATTTTCTTGGGTAGCAGCCTAGATCCAAGACTACTTGCTATTCGTAAAACATTTGTAACTTTACCTTTTCAATAAAATGAAACCTAGTTCAGATGTAAAAAAAAAACGACCTGGACAAGGCTGGACAAGATTAATATGGTCAGTATAGCATCTGTTTAGACGTAAAAAGAAATTCTGCTGACATGAAACCCACGGGGGTAAAGGACATGGCTGGATCTTAATAAAATGACTTTGCTTTGACAAAAAATACGAAATACTCCAAGGTCCACTTAGGCTAAAAGTCTATAAGCACTTAAGAACTCCGGTACCGTTTTGAGTTGAGTGGTTATATTTAAAAATGTATGTTTATAAGTAGGGACCTAACTACGGGTATTAATATTTACAAAGGTGCTTCATATTATTACGCTTATGACAGTACAAATAGACGACAGTAAAGCGCTGTCTTACTGTTCATAAATATTTATTAAAAGAAAGAAGGCCTAAAAAATGGGCCGTGGAATTTCTTATTCGCTTTTTTCTCTTCTTTAAAGGTCTCAATTTACACTATTTATTTACTGAACCCACTAGGACAACAGCCACTAGCGCTACTTGTATAAATAACGTTATCGCAATTGCCAATTTATATAAAAAAGGTCATACGTAATTTACAGTTCAATCATAGCGGGTTATGGGCAGTTCTACCGTCAGTATTGGGAAAAAACTTGTAATGAAATCATTTGTAGGCCAATAACAAAAAAATATTTATTGAAAAGATAATTAGGCACACAGTTAGATTAATTAAACTTTGATAGCACTGATCCGAATACATTATATCGGTCTTTTCTTTATAATAAACATTACATCGCCAATCCGCGGTGGGCACGCGTGGTGATTAAGCCCTTACTCTCTCCACGAGAGAAGGCCTGTGCCCTACAGTGGGACGTATATAGGCTGCTTATGTATGTATGAATACATTATATGAAGTACTGTTTTTGACCATATCAAAAGAATTTGAACTCGAAAAAAATATTTAAAACTGAAACTTTCGTAAGCAACACACATTATTTACTTAATCCGACACATAATGAAGTAAGTGATTCCGGAATCAAGTTAATAAAAAAAGTGTGAGTTTAGCATGTTTGCTTGCTGAACAAAAGTTGGCTCCCTAACACCAGGCCCTTGTATTTTACGATGTACAGAGCCGGTTAGAGGCTGCATGATTGCAACTATCTGCGCACCCTATAATTGATATAACTTCCTGTGACATTCGTGCATACCTACCTACATAAATTTAATTTGATCAATTTATTTATCACACAATCTCGACATTCCACAATTATTTATGATTACTCTATTTATTGCGATTTGGTTTATTAGCCGTATGTATTCACTTCGCCTGTTCGAAAAAGTATGACTAAGAAAGATATTGTGCATTATTATTATCATCCTATTTACTCGAAATTTTGAATTTTTCCATTTATCAATCCATTTCACTCATTATTTACCCATATTTGATATGATCACACAAATTTATTTTACTATTAATCAATTAATCAACTTATCTTTACCATATTTATACAATTTTAAGTAACAAACAATAGTGTTACTAAATAATTTAACTTATTTAGTAACACCATATACCTATTTAAAATTACCACCCACATCATCTCCGCGCCATGGATATATCTCCCCGAACCCTGCACGCCGCCTTTACTTGGTAGGTACTAGGTACTGACATAATATCAGCGCTGGAGTAGCTCGCTTCTTCAGCAAATGCTGAGAGTCAGTACCATTGTGCATTTGCCGCACCCACAGCAATATTATGTCGTACCTATCTGATGTAGGTACATACAGTACCTTGCATCATTGCACGTTTTATTATGTTTGATTTGTTATGTTGTCTCTATGTTGTGTTTCTCCTACCCGTTGTACTCTTTTTATGCTGTTTCACTTTGGTACATTTGATTGATTTATCAATCAATGATTTATCTATCTGTCTTTCTATCTATCATGTTCACAGTCCAGTGGGCCAACGTACCAACTCGCTCGTTCATGAAACACATAGGCTCACGGTAGTCAACAATTTGAGGTCTATGTTTGACGTGCACTTGTAAGAGGAGTTAACTCTAGTGACTCTATTTACCTGGACTCATAAATAAAAACCAAAACCAAAGATTAAAAACGTACCATTATCTATACAACATTTGAACTGTGAATTAGATTTTTTCTTGAAAAAAAAAAGAATAGACATTTATTGTACCAACGAGACACATCACAGAAACAAAATAAACAAATAAGTAATATGCACAACAACAGAAAGATAACTAAATACACAATAAACAAAACTAATTAATAAAAGAAGACCACAGATGTAGCCTGTGGTGTGTCTAAGTTGCCTCTAAAGGCAGTTTTGTTCTGAGCGAGTGATCCCTCAGTGCTGATGTTCAGCCTACGGTAACTCAGTACTTTTGTTAGAATTATGCCAATCTCTTGTAGCCTGGCTCGTATATTATATGGTTGAGAGCTTATTAATATTAGATGCATATATACGAGCCAAACATATTTCCTTCCTTTTGGGCTCCGTCGCAGTATAGAGTTCCGTTCGGAGAGTTAGAGCCCGGAGAACATGACAAAAAGGAATGCTTTAGTTAAAAGTGCAAAAATGAGTGATATCCAAGACCTTAAGTACATTTGACAGCACGTCAAGCTTTGCAGTGTTGCCCGTAACGTAACTGAGTGGCACGCACGAATGTAAAGGTTGATATGCTGTCGACCGAACAAAAGTGAATAATAGGACCATTGCATAATCGCTCGTAGCCCCGGCTGCCTGAGTGATCTTAAACGATCACGAAGGTTAAGCAACACTGGGCGCGTTCAGTGCATGGATGGGTCGCCGTCTATGCCTAACGCTAGTGGCATTTTTCCGAGCGGTTCCGTGCTTCGCAAGGCACGTTAAGCTGTTAGTGCCGGCTGCCGTCGATAGATGGCAGTCGTTAAGCCAAGCCTTAGGGCGGCTTGACAACTTCTGACAGAGTAGACGAGCTACTAGTCTACAAGCCTCCACCAATCCGGACTTGGCCCCCGTGGTGGAGTATGGCCTATACCTTCCTCAGGGAAGAGACCCGTGCACCTCGGTGGGGACATATTGGGTTGATGATGATAATTTTGTACTTCAGTCCAGTGTCTTTTGTAAGTGTCAAAGCTGCAAACATTCAGATCTAGAAGGGACTATTCTTAAGATCAATTCAGAAAAAAATATCTTTTACCGCCTAAAACATTTGTTTCGATACCACTTACACACAAAACCTTTCATGTTAATCTCATCTATGTCAATACATTTGTGAAACTGAAACGAAAGCTTTTAGGTGACACGTGATTGAACTTATAATATATACGCCATGAATTTAGGGTAGTTTGAAAGCCATATAAAACTGAACGTGCCTAAACAATAGCTATCGAATGCCTGGGCAATTTTTATTAAAGGCTGTTTCCAAAAATATGTCGACACAAACTCGAATCTGTGAGATCTATTAGTAGCCAGGTAGAGCGGTGTGTGAGTGCATCTGGTCTGCGGGTCATTATTCTGATAGATGGAGATACACTAATTGGTCGCGAATTTTTCGAAAGAAGATTTCTGAACACATTTTTTTATTTTTATTTTACGTCTATCCTTAAAAGTAATAGTACAAAATTATTACATTTTTAATTACATAACCGCGGCTTTCAAACCATCCAGATTAAGGCGTGAATAGGCTACATAAAAAATGGGCAAATCAACATGGCAAGTATGAGGGTAGGTCAGAGTTCCGACAAAATATGAGTACATACACGCATTTAAGGGTAAACTACTGAGAATCCACCCCAAGCCATGTTTCTATTCACGCTGAAAGTGGAGGAGTATTTTTCACGAGGTGCCGCGTCAAGAACCTGTTAACAAGACTGTTGCGTCATTAGGTAGCGAGTAATGAGACGCCTTGTCTTTGGGGACACAGAATCGCACAGAAAACTCCATTTTTCGTGGGTCATTGAGATCATACCGTGGCTTATAAAAGGCAGGTTCGGGTGCAAAAGAGATCCCCTCCACATGAGGGTGAACTACAATTCAAGGTTTACTATAAAAATTCGATGTACATTACAAAGTCGATTGACCAAGAGATTAACAAGTAGGAAGACACGGCTACGCAAGGTACATCGAATTGCCACTAACCCTTATCTTATTCTAAATTAGGATCGTTTGACAGATTATCTTATTCTAAATTTGACTCGCGATGATAAAATTTAACTACCTTAGATTTCCGAAGCTTCGGCAACGTTGCAGCTGCCGTGGTCACGGGTAGACTGAAGTGGCGAGTACAGTCAATTATTGTAGTGAGGGTAGGTGGTCTACCCTCAAGTCACTCTTAGTTTTTCGTTGCTAAACCGTCGGGAATCTTCCAACCGGTCTTTTTGGAAATCCATGGAGAAGGCCTATGTCCAGCAGTGGACCTCTTGTGGCTGAATGATGAAGAGAAAAAAAATGTCTCCAAGAAAAATACGCATTAAAAAGAAGAGTTTCATCATCAGCCATGTGACGCCCACTGCAGGACATAGGCCTTCCTCGTGGTTTTCATAACCCTGAGGGGTTTTGCCATAATCGCCACGCTTGGCAGGCGGGTTGGCGATCGCAGTATGCGGTTGGAATCTCAGGTAGACGCTTCTGCCCGTCTCCTGGTAATTGATTTCCTTAGTCGCCTTCTCCACGGAAGGAAAAAGAGTGACGCTATTCTTAATCCGGCGCCACGCGGAAAGAAGAGTTTAATGGATCCTAAAAACAGGACTCGACCTTATTTATATGGAACCACCACTGAGTTACCCTCTAACTGAAAAGAAAAAATAATAAAATTGGACAATGTGGTAAAGAAGTATCGCTAAACATACATAAAAAATATAAACGGATGAATTAAGAACCTGCTTGTCTGAAGTCAGTTAAAAAGTTATAGATACCTACTGTAGATACTTTCGCTGGGATGAATTTCAAGGTACCTAATATGCTATTACATTACATATATAAATACATAAACTCACGCCTGTATCCCAAAGGGGTATGCAGAGACAGGGATTGCAACTTGTCACGATCCTGACAGATCACTCTCGCTTCCTCAACATTCATTAGTCGTTGCATACACGCACGCCGGTTTCGGGTACATTTTTTTTGCCCTTTGCAAATACATCCCCTGTTTGGTCGAAGCATGTGCGCCTGGGACGTGCCTTACCGGCCCTTCCAACCACAATTGTTCGATATATTTTTTTTGTCAATCTTTCTCCCTTCTGTCATGTCCAAACCAACGAACCTTTCTTTTCTCGATTCAAGTCACATCCTCTTTCTCTCCACAGCGTTCTCTAATCAAACTATTGCGTATCCTGTCATTCAAAGTAACGCCAGACATACTTCTCCAGGACCTATCTATCTTGTTATCTTTTAAAATAACAAAATCACACATGATGATGATAATCTGTAGGCCCGGGATCAACTTTAAGGTACTAGGCTATCTTATGAAATAACAAAATCACATTACGGCTCTGGCAATAACTTTCTTGAACTAATGACCCTGCGACCTTAGGGACTTATGTTCACACGTCTTGCGTAGAGCTTAGGACTTGAATATTACTGGATAGTTTGCCACCCTAATTGCATTAGTGCGTCATTAATACACAAGATAATCCATATAAAGCTTCATACTCACTAGCTATCGAACTTCTCTATAAAATTACAAGTACTGTAAAGTGCTCAGTATGTGTGATGTAGACCTGACCCGATTCCGGACGTTTATTTTATATGCCCTAAATGCAGTAGGGCTTGCCGCCTCTCAAATCGGACTTTTTACTCATTCGAAAAAGTGTCAAATTCTTAGGCACTGCTTAAGTCGTCCGTAACGGACGCAAAGGCCTATGATGATGATGTGTGCTGTAGGTTTCAATATGAATGAACCCTTTGACAACATTAAAAACATGCCCAGTCAGTGCTCGAAGACAATGAACGTCAGGCGATGACAAGATATCCAGCCGTCTTTTGTTCTATTCTATTTTCGACTGCGCAAGCAAATTTTATAAGGGTTATGGTTACGTACTGTAACGTTATTTTAACGTTGCGTTTCTTTTAACTTAAATCGTCAGTTGATATTAAGTAATCGACCCTAATTTTCGATTCTCTTTTATGGACTGACGGAGCCAATTATAGTGTTATGTTGGCCCTGCTAATTGGGTAAGTGTGAGAAAATTACTACTTTTATGATAATAAATATAATGAATAAATAAACTTCTTTAAAAACCTATTTAGAGGCTAAAACTTCCACCCATGCCAGGACTCGAACCCGCAACCTCTGGCTAACCGTGCCAGCGCTCTCCCAACTGAGCTAGTGGGCAAGTGAAATTAAATCGATGAAATTAATAAACAATAAATAAACTTTATTTCGGACCACATGTCCATACAGACAGGCGGTACAAAAAAACTACTTCTACAAAAAAGTAGAGTCAGATTGTACTTTAGTACTTAGATTACAAGCTAATTTTGTCCAGTACTTGTATGTGTCCGTCAAAAAGAGCCTGTCTGACAGCTCTCTTAATATTGAGTTTCCACACGTGGCAACCCTATCCATAAATGAGGCAATGCGGAGTCTTTATGCCATTTGTAGGTATCTGTTAATTGTATTTTATTTGTACTAACTGACTGTGCTTCTACATGTGCTAAACGCGTATTATTGATTAATTACGCCAGCTTTACGCACTTGTATACGTCGAGGACGGCATTCTTATACTTTAACCGTTCTCGATGTCACTTATGGCGTCTTGCGAGAATATGCTTGTCATCCGTTAACTTTTTGTTACTTTCACTGCAAATATTTTATTTGCTTATAACTCACTGTTCGAAGTAAATTCAGACCCCTTGTTCTTCGTACATAACTGAGTTACATTACTAGCAATGTATGAAGAAAAAATATTCTTTGTACAAAACTGGGTAATGTACCAAGAAACATTTACAAGGAACAGCTATTTCTTTGTACAGAACCGGGTTATGTAGGAAGAATATTCACCTCCGTCTAAATAACTGGCATTGTAACTGGTAATGTGCAAAGAAGGTAGGTAGTGATTGTATTGTGTGGAAGTTGTTATAACTATTGAGTAACGTATGACGTAGGGTTATTGACTTTCGGCCCATGGCCTATAGTTATTGCTTAAGATGTTTTAGCAGCCGGGTTTTTTTCTTCTTATAATAATTTGTAAAATGAAATCGGTGAGCCCACACCCTAGTGCGTAGTAAATTTGAATAGCATGCATTGTTTAGGGTATGTATTCATTAGTCCAATCAATAACTCATACGTTAGAGGGACAGATTGCGGCGACATCTATCGCTATACGAACGGCATAGCATTGTTTGCAAATTTGGCAGCTGCTGAATCCAAATGGGATTATGTGGGGCGGGTACACGCGAGAATCTGACAATAATCTGATATATGTACATCTCGTCCTATATTGCAAATACTCGGTGCCGAATAATTTAAATAGGTAGGCAAGCTAGACTTAACTAGGTTAGTACGTACCTTAATTTGTTTTTAGGGTTCCGTACCCGAAAGGTAAGGGTCTATTACTAAGACTCCACTGTCTGTCTGTCTGTCTGTCACCGTGCTGTATCTCATGAACCGTGATAGCTAGACAGTTGAAATTTTCACAGATGATGTACCAACAAATACTAGAAATAGAATAAAATAAATATTTAAGCAGGCCACCAATACAACAAACGCGATTTTTTGCCGTTTTTTGCTCGATATCGGCAACAGGTAGACGCTTGAAATATTCAAAACCAAAAAAATATTGGAACCCTTCGTGCGCGACTCCGACTCGCACTTGGCCGGTTTTTATTACGGTATAATTAATTTTTAATAGCAAAAGTACACCTTAGGTATGTCTGGATCGTGGTGAGTAGTCATGTCGTACGACAGTTTTTTAGCAGTTGTAGCTCTTGCCCGGTTTTGGTTGAGAGTTTGTAAAGAGGTTCGAAATTTCACCGGTGCCGGCACATGCCCATTAGCTCAGTTGGATCAGCGCTGGCACGATTAGCCAAGGACGCGGGTTCAAGTCCCGGCATGGGTGGAATTTTTAGCCTTTAAGTAGGTTTTTTAAATTGTCCTCAGCACGGATGAGTGCCTTTTGTGGCCACTTAGATACACCACAGGCTACATCCAACTTAGATACACCACAGGTCCTGTTTTATTTATTCGTTTTGTCTGTTGTGTATTTAGTTTTCTTTCTGTTCTTGTGCATATTAAGTTACTTATCTGCTTATTTTGTTTCTGTGATGTATCTTGTTGGTATAATAAATGTCTTTCTTCTTCTTATTCTTGTTCAATGAAAATTGTTGATCTCCTGTGGATAATCCAAGATCAACACAGCTCCTGTGAATTATCCTGTCAATCCATTTATTAAATAAATTAACCGACTTGTTATTACGTGGATCTCACAACTTTTTACGGTAGAAGAACTGAGTTGCGAGCTTACGAGACTTGGTTTTTTTACAAGTTATGTTTTTAATGGCATTTCCATTTCCGGAAGAAATAACCACATAAAAACTACGAGATGTTTCTTTCAGATAATTGAGTTTCAATATTAATTTTTCCGTTTAATTTTATATTTACATGTTCTGGTCATTGCATCAAGTTTTGAATTAACACTTCGGTAGTGTACCTACATTTAATAAGGTTCCCAGCGTGCGTGTCAATGCAATGCAACTCAATAGTGACAAATAAATGTTGATGTAGCGAAAGAGGCTTATCAGGATCGTGGCAAGTGGCAGACACTGATCTCTGTCTACCCCTCCGAGATACAGGCGTAAGTTTATGTATGTATGTAACGTGTGATGAATGTAAAATTTGCATGAATGGATGTTAATTACTCAATCCGCCAGAAAGAAAGTATATGGATCAAATTTGACACAGAGACAGATTACAGTCTGGAATAGCACAAAGGTAATAATTAAACTTATCAACAACAGCGGGTAAGGTCGCTGGAAGGGCGGGCGCACTAAACTAACGCAAAAGTTGCCCAACTCAAAATTTCAACAATTAACGGCCACACCCAACGTGAAGTTACATATTTTAGCATAGGTAAGCGCCTAGTTTCTAATAAGCCGCAAAATATATGAGGCTCCCCTCAACGACGCAAGTTGAGGCGAACTAGCAACGACGCCCCCGGGGGTGATCTCCTGCGCCTGTGCCTAGGTCACATGCCGGCTAAATAATGAAAGTCACCTTTGAGCATCTTTAATATTGAGCATCAATATAACATTGCCGAACATCACGGAGTGTTTCAGAAAACTCAAGGGGGTTATTCTACTCAAATAACTTTAGTAATGATATCTACTCCGAAGTATCAAAAACCGGCCACGTGCGAGTCCGACTCGCGCACCAAAGGGTTCCGTACCATTGTCTATACAACATTTGAATATTTCAAGCGTCCACTTCTTGCCGTTATCAATCATCATCAACCCAATTATCATCAATTATCATAAGATATGCCGTTATCAATATCAAGTAAAAATTGCAAAAAAATCCGTTTGTTGTATGGGAGCCCCCTTAAATATTTATTTAACTCTGTATTTAGCATTTGTTGTTATAGCGGCAACAGAAATACATCATCTGTGAAAATTGTCTAACTACCACGGTTCATGAGATACTGCTGACAGGCGGACGGACGGACGGACGGAGGGACAGCGGAGTCTTAGTAATAGGGTCTCTTACCCTTTGGGTACGGAAAGCTAAAAAACCTGGTGGGGCTGTTAGGTTACACGGCTCTTGCCTTAACGTGAAAAGTCTATATGAAGTGTTAATTTTTACCTCAACCTGCGCAATGTGTTATGCAGTACTGGCGCCATCTAGCGGCACGACTTCAGAGGACCTGAGTACTTTGCTCTACTCAACGATATATAAATGAATTGCACACAACACGTAGTCACAAAGACAGAAATAAGTGGCGTGCCTCTGGGAACGATGTCCAGCAGTAGGCAAATACGGGCTGATAGATTGATTGATTGATACTAACATAAACTCTCGTATCCCGGAGGCGTACGCAGAAATCAGACTTTGCTACTTGCCACGCTCCTGGCAAACTTCTTCCGCTTCATCAACAGTTATGCATACGTGATCGTTAGTGGTTGCACGCACATGAAAAGCACTGAAAAACTATACTTATAAAATAATCAGTCAGTTGTTTTTTGTATGGACTTTGGCCAAGTGACAGCTGTAACAATAGATTAACACATTGTTAGTAAACGAGAAACGTGCCATGATCCTTGACAAAAGAAACAAAGGAAACAAAGTAGTTACTCATTAAATAATTCGAGTATTCGGATACGCAATCGAATCGTAAATCTCCGAGCCGATCGTAAAAACTGTCCCCGAGCGCGGGAAAGTAGCTCTGTTTCATTTGATCCGAGTCCTACAATTGTCCTCACACGCACTCCGAGGAAAAAAGACCAATTTCTGAGATTTCCGAAGGGCTTAGCTTCATTTCCTTTTATATCTCCCCAGATACTAAATTCGTTCAAGCAATAATAAAAAATCGTCTGGGACACCGGGAACGGACTCGACGTAAAATTTACTCGTGATCCCCGGCTGAGATTGGTCGTTACTTACTATCATAATTCTCTTCGCTTGCATTAAATTTTCCCAATTTGACCCATCAAACAACATTTCCTGGAAAATATCTACGAACTCTGTTTGTGAGCGATTTTGGTCAAAAGTTTCTCTGGTATTCCACACCTCATAGAGTGAATAAAACATAACACAAATTCACGCTTGTATCCCGGAGGGAGAGGCAGAGACCAGGGTCTGCCACTTGAAACGATCCTGACAGATCTCTTTCAGAGTGAAAAGTCGATTTATTATTCAGCTGATTGAGTTCATACTACGGTAACATATTGGGAACTACCCATAAATCAGTAGCTGAAAAACAAAAACAGATCCCTTAATTCTTATTAATATTTTAAACGCGAACGTTTGTATGTATGGATGGATGTTTGTTACTCTTTCGCGCAAAAACGGCTGACATGATCCGGATGAATTTTTGCACAGAGATAGTTTATAGTCTGGATAAGCACATAGGTAATTTTTTATCCCGGAACAATTCACATCAAAATTACCACGTGAACGAAGTCGCGGGCAACAGCTAGTACAATATAGTTTAATACTTTTTTTGGTTATTAAACGAGTTAAAATAATTTAGATGGACAAATAACGTGGACCTGCTTAAGCTAGTTTATATAATGATATTTCAAGCATTTGAAGGTGGCTCTACCCAACTTATACGGTAACAAGTACCACTATCATTGACAAAGTGTACCTATTTAAATAAATCTTCTACTACCAAAGGCCCTGAATTTACATTTCAAGTCCGGGACTAAGGTATCTCAGTAAACTGTCATATCCATATCAAACTTGCAAAACACCAAAGTGACATCGAAACTTGGAGGTCGGTATTTCTATGTATAATTTGTGCTTACACAACGTTTAAACCCGTCACTCTGCCTGACTTAGGTACATTCTGGCAACGGCCTTCGCCAACAATACGAGGGTATACCGAACTTACTTTAACGAGCTTAACTATGGCTTTAAAGTAGCTGTTTCTCCGATCCACTCCATGGTTCTCGTCTGACCAACGAAAAAGAAATGTTTTTCTAAGTGGAAAAATTGTAAACCTCTTAATATACATAAGTAAACTCACGCCTGTATCGTGGAGGAAAAAACATAGATTAAGCCGAATTTACACAAGGAAAATAAGGAAACTAGTGGCATGAATCTGATGTAGTTCAGTCGGGTTTCCTACGCCATTTCGAAACACTATTTATAGAAAGATGTTTCCCGAATGACATTAAACCGACCGATCACCTAATCGAATATTTGTTTTATCAACACCCATTTTCTCGATGATTCGTTTCACCGAAAACACTATTTATAGAAAGATGTTTCCCGAATTACACCAACCGATCACCTTATGCGCCCCGCGCTTTAATTCGGGAGGTTGTAGGTTCAAATCTCCATCTCGAAAAAAAAAAACAGAACGTTTTTTTTATCAAAATTTAATTTATACATCTTTCAGTGTAGCTTATAATGCGTCCCACTGTAGAGCACAGGCCTTCTCTCAGAGAGAGAGAGTATTATGATAACCACCGGGTTTGGCGATTTCAACCGCTAAAAGCAACAAGCAAGCGAAGCGTGGCGATTATGGCAAAACTCTTCATGGTTAGGAAAACCATGAGGGACGGTGTTGTAATTTTAATTTCCCGTGGACCTATGGCATTAGGGATTGTTCCCTGGACTTCTGACTATATCGATAGAAAATGAAAAGCAGTTACCTACATACAATAAAGTTTATTCAATCATAAGCGAAATGCCATAAATAATTCCATCCTTGGGCACAAAAACATACTTATACCAGAACCAATATTGAAAATGATGAATTCATAATCGATAGGTACAGTACACACTAATGACTTATGTCTCATAAACTATCTTAACATTTCTAGTGGATATCCAATTGATATTTCACCTGTAATTAATTCCATTAGTGTACCTGTTATGAATCCATCATGTTCTATTGTTCTGGTTTTACCTGGACAATTTTTTACGTATATTATGACAACATGAAAACCTCTTAGCTGCTATGTGCTCCTAGTACTTTTCGTGACTGGCTAGGTAGTCCGGAGAGGACTAGCCGGAGCAAAAATTCAATATCTCATATTTCAAATTGTATGTAGCTGATTTTCATTTTCTATCGATATATCAGAAGTCCAGGGAACAATCCCTAATGTCATGGGTCCACGGATAATTAAAATTAGATACCACGGGTAAACAGTGATGAGGGAGGCCTATGTCCTATGGCCTATATACCACTCTCTCAATACACAACTGTGAAGTAAAACATCGTGAGGAAACCTGAGTGTCTGAACTATTCACATAACTTAGCGGTTGAAATCGCCAAACCCGGTGGTTATCATAATACTCTCTCTCTCTCTGAGAGAAGGCCTGTGCCCTACAGTGGGACGCATTATAAGCTACACTGAAAGATGTATAAATTAAATTTTGATAAAAAAAACGTTCTGTTTTTTTTTTTCGAGATGGAGATTTGAACCTACAACCTCCCGAATTAAAGCGCGGGGCGCATAAGGTGATCGGTTGGTGTAATTCGGGAAACATCTTTCTATAAATAGTGTTTTCGGTGAAACGAATCATCGAGAAAATGGGTGTTGATAAAACAAATATTCGATTAGGTGATCGGTCGGTTTAATGTCATTCGGGAAACATCTTTCCATAAATAGTGTTTCGAAATGGCGTAGGAAACCCAGTTCAGTCACATTAATTTCATCAACAATTTATTTCACGTGAAAACGTAAAGTTTTACGGTGCATTCATCGATTTCACGACACTGAAGGATAAAACAAACACACCAACGCGGTCGCGGTGGCGGTGGCGGTGGCATTCATACAAAGTACTGCTGCCGTAAATGACGTATGTATGGACCACCACCGCGACCGTGACCGCGTTGGTGTGTTTTATCCTTGGCCCTTATTATGAAAAATGCGACATTATCGGAAGTAGCGAGATGGTCGCTTGTCGTTGTATTAAATATGAAATTATTCAAAAAAAGAACCGTGTTTGTCGCTAGATTCGAGTGAATTCGCGTGTCAGTGTATTAAATATGAATCTATTCAAAAAAGAACCGTATTTGTCGCCAGATTCAAGTGAATTGTCGGGCTCAAGCGCGACGTTGACAACCCGTTGACAATGCTGAGTCAGATCCCCTTTGACACACCGTAGGATGCACTCTGACGCTCTGACTTTGTCTTGTTTTATGTTGTATTTAAGTGATTTGTTTTTCCTTTGTACTTGTTTATATGTTACTTGTTATGCCTTTTTTTCTTGTGATGTGTTAATTCGTCCCGATAAAAGTCTTTCTTCTTCTTCTTCCTTCCGAACATATCGCTGCTTCATAATAAGGGCCCTTGAAACAGTTTCGTGTCGCGCGCGATTTTTGGATAAAACTAGCGTCATGCAACTAATGTTATCGTATAAATGCGACGCGAAACTATTGTCGCGAAAGCGCCTGCGCGGATAGGACGTGTGGATTTTAGTAGTGGTGTGGGCGGTTAGCAAGAAAAAAAAAATTAAATGTCAAACCGACGTGGGACTGATAAAAATATAAAATTTATCAATGACAACCGTTTCTTAACTTTTTCTGTATGACAACATTTTGCAATGCAAAATGAAGCTTCGATGCTGTCGGAGCCATAATTCCAGCTATGCTGTTAATTTCATGACACTATGAAATTAGTTTAATTATGCCACTAAATTCGTAATGTAAATTCGGCTTCAGAGTTTTCCACTTGCCACGAACCTCATAAGCCTCTTTCGATTTATCAACATTCGTTAGTCGCCCTCTTGATTTATGACATACCCACTTATGCATCAGGTCGGCGTATCTACCCTGCGAAGTTCGGCATCTGTTGATTTGTGTCCAGTATCTTCGGGGTAGATTAAATCCAGGAACACAGACCGGGAATACACCTGTAGATGCGGAGAGGCACAAATTTTGTGCCACATCACTGACCACTGTCCGTTATAGTCCATAATAGGAGGCATTCGGAAGATTCATGAAGCTGACGAGGAAGTGACCGAGTGGATTGACGGCCTCCCTATCGTATTTTAACCCGCTGCATACTCTACGCAAAATATTAAATAATGACATACCCACATATAAATTGTTGTTATTGTACCCGGCACATACCTTGAATAAATTATTTTCACTGCGCTTGGACGTATTTCGGGAAATTCTCCGGGCTTTAGTTTAGTCGAATTAATAATAAAAAGTAAATGCAGTCAAGTGTCCATCGCAAAATCATCCCGACTGCGCGGATATTTTGTCAAGTTATATGCCGGACATTAT
Source organism: Yponomeuta malinellus (assembly GCA_947308005.1). Taxonomy (NCBI): domain Eukaryota; kingdom Metazoa; phylum Arthropoda; class Insecta; order Lepidoptera; family Yponomeutidae; genus Yponomeuta; species Yponomeuta malinellus. The sequence continues at coordinate 12,743,991 of OX371007.1, read as the reverse complement.
AATTTAGTTGTCAGGTATTTTACTTAAGCCTTCCATTAATTGTTTGCTGGAACACCCTACCAGTGTAGTCAGTTGAATGGAATCTTCGCGCGATAAGAATAAAAGTTGGAAAGCGCAGCGCATGGCACATATTTCAAAACATGGAGGCGAACCTATTGAGGGTTTAATAATAGCTTTTCAAACTCGAGAGGCTCTGTGTCGGCCGCAGACGTTCAGGGAACTTCCACCGCAAAATATTACGTAACAGAAGGAGACTTTGACAGCGATTCTTCCACGGCTTCTCCATCCGTAATGTACGACTTTTATGAGGGATTTGACTGGTTGATTCTTCAATAATATTATGCAGCATACTGGTGTTAAGATGACGTCCAATGTAATTGCCATACAAATATACTTTTGTTTTAATTTACAAAAGGCATGTAAGATTGTAATGAAACTTTGTTAATATGTTGAAAGAACACAAATAAAGGACACATAATTTATCATGTATCAGAATTGGAAATAAATTATTTGAAAATAAATCAGTGCCCTGTGAGAAGGTTCTATATCGTTTTATCCGTCTATTTCGTATGCCTGCCAGTTAATTTCTTGCACCACCTGTGGTTGACTGGTAGAAAATGCTTGTAGCATTAATTCAATTCAATTCAAATATTTTTATTCATTGTAAAAACAGAATGTTTACTTAATGAACGTCAAAGTTGTTAGTTTCACAATTAATGGATTATGTGGAGAAGAAACTAACAAAGAAACTCCACATTTATTCTTTTCAAAACACGTTTTAACTTAATTAACAGAGTTTTCAACTTAAAATATTAGTCATGAATGTGTTGAACACTAGTCACAATCGTCCTTTAAATAATATTAATCTACTGTTTAATGCCAAACATCTTTGTCTTCTAAATAATCCTTGATGTTATAGTAAGCCTTTTTGCACAGAATGTGCTTAACACATTTTTTAAATCGCGTTGGAGGTAACTCTAATATATCTTGAGGAATTTTGTTGTAGAACCTTATACAGTGCCCCATAAAGGATGTGTTAACTTTTGCAAGTCTAAATAGTGGAAATGACAATTTATGTTTATTTCTAGTATTAACGTAGTATTAAGTCCGCCACATTGCCGTTGTATTCTTTACTTATGTGCAATAAATATATTAGTAATAATAAGGTTCTATATGAGGGCAATTATTTTTTTAATTGTTACTCATTGATTTATAATTATTATATATTGGCGAAGTTTCTTAAAAGAAACACGAGAAATTAAGACCAAACTAAAGCGCCTTCTAGGGGGCTCTAGAAATTCACTACCTGATAAAAATAAAACATATCTTCTTTGTATGACTGGATATTTTAGAGAGGACCGATAAAAGTTCCGAGGGTTATTCTACTCATCAATACAAACAACTTTTATTAAGAGACCAACTCCAAAATATCGAAAAAACTTGCAGCTGTTAGAGAGAGATAGAGAACACTAGATAGATAGATAGATCACTCTTTATTGCACACCAGTAATTCACAGACACGGTCTAATATTTCACATGACATTTTGATATTTGCTCTAGCGACTGAATGAAACTGTTGAAACACTTTCGTGGTGTTAGTGACCCTCATAGACTGTTATGCTACGATTATTTTTAGCAACAAAAACCTTCGGTGACGCCCTACGGGACGAAAGAGAGGATACGTGACTAGAGAGCAACGATCGACCTTAGCAAGCTCCACGGCCCTAACTATGCGCAGAGTAGAGACTCCACCCGGGAGCTACAAACGCAGCTTATGGCCAATTTCTGAATTGAGAATTTCGCTAAGTAAATAGTTAACTGTAGTGCTGTCTCTTCGAATTTTTAGAAAAGACAGAACGTTACTTAAGTGAAATTCTTAATTCGGAAACCGGCCCCTAGGGTACTGCGCTCCGAGGATTCGCCGGAGAAATTGTGACATTGTTCTACCAGGGCTTAACATTTGGCTCTTCATCTCAGCTGTGTTTCTGTCGCTATTGTATTTTGCGCGCCCACACAAACTTTGCTCCAGAGTGGGACACCGCATATTTCACGGCCACGTTGGGGAACTTGAGAACACTTCGGAGTTTAGAAAAGATTCTCTAGGCCCGTGTCTTGCAAGTTGGCGTCTCCTTAAATGGTTTATGGGCGATTGTTTCACAAGATTGATTGCTGTACTACTGTATGTGGCCGTTGCATGTCACTTAAGACTGTTCTTACTGTATGTGGCCGTTGCATGTCACTTAAGACTGTTCTTACTGGAGCATGCTGTCTCGCCCGCACAATTGAATATTTTAATTTTTTTAATTAATAAAATGAGTATACTTTTGATGAATGTGGTCTGAGGGTTTGGTGGATAATTAAATTGGGGATATTCAAGGAATATTGTTCTTATCCTGATTGAGAAAATTTGACATCAAAATTAATAATTTTAAGAAAAACATCGTGAGGAAACCCGAGTGTGTTTACGTACCTTAGCACTTGAAATTGCCAATCCAAGGTGGGCACGTGCACGTGCGGTGCCCAAACTCTTTCTCTGAGAAAAGGCCTGTGCCCTGCAGTGAGACGTATCGTATGTAGGCTGCTTATGTTATATTTATTACACTACATAACATCGATAGTACTGCACACGATGAAAAACTTCAGTCCGGATTCACTTACCAGTTGGCGGAAGAGTCCGACCTTTGCTTTAGATATCAATAAATTGAATGCGGAGTGCGAATGCTGAAGATTATACACTATCTGGTGCCCGCGACTTCATCTGCGCAGGATTAGTACTACTAGTTGTATTTTGGAAAATTCACACAATACCTTTATAAATTATAGCCTACGCGTTATTCTGATCATCATCATCATCATCATCAGCCATTTGATGCCCACTGCAGGACATCCCTCATATTTTTCTAACCATAAAGGGGTTTGATCGCAGTATGCGGTTGGAATCTCAGGAAAACGCCACTGCCCGTAATTTATTTCCTTAGTCGCGTTATTCTGATGTTTAAGCTATATTATTGAAGAGTTTCATTGAAATCCAGTCAGTAGTTTTTGCGTGAAAGAGTACAAACATCTATACATACAAACTTACACGTTTATATTGTTAGTAGGATTCGATCAATCATTCAGCAGCCCTTACTTGTCCACTGCTGGACATAGGCCTCTCAAGGCACAAAAAAATTAATAATTTAATTGATAATTTCATCAAATGTGGTTAACTGTACAGCGTTCTAGGCTCTATTCAAAATTTTAAGTATTAAATACCTACTATCAGAATTGTCAGATTCGGTAAAAATAGGTAACCAATTAATAAAATACCACATAATAACTGCCAATTACAATTGGATGTTAGACAAAACTTGCTTATGACGTCAGATTCCAGAGCACTCTTTTTATGTTTAATCTATTTTAAAATTGTAATAACTAGTAATTGACTAAAAGAGATACATTTTCCGAGATATTTTGTAATTTTTGTTTTCATCGAGCATATGAAATAATTTATTGTTGATCGTGTCAAATACCGTATTGTTAACTCTATTACCCCAATATAGGTATGCCTTGAAATGTGCGTTTCAAGTAATACAATTGAAAATATGGACACATAGTAAGTACCTGCAAAAAAAATCTTCTCTCCTAAACTGATTACTTTTTGCGGATACGATGATTTACCGTCGAAATAACAAGAAATAACACCTTGTCTCGGTTCTAGGAGAACTGGCGTCTGTTATTATTTTTATTATTAAGGTCTGTAACAGACAAAAAATGCAATTGGCGGGCGGGCGTATATAAGCACTTAGCGACCGTATTTATTTTTATTTATTCCACGTTATTTATTCTCGGGATGGTGGGGTATTATGAACTGGATTTAGATATTAGGAGGGAGCTAGCCTTAGCTTCTTATTTATTTACCTAAATTAATAAATGGTAAGATCTGTAATCCAGAGTTTCTGAAGCGCGTAAGTATGTGCGTGCCGGACGACTACGCGGGGCGGCGGCGGCGGCCGCGGCTACTGGCCGTGCCGCGCGCGCGCACCAACCTGCTCGACAAGGCTCCTCTGACGCGCGCACTACAGCTTCTAAACCAGGTCGCGGAAACTATTGATTTGTTTTCGTGTACGCCGAGCGAATTCACAAAGGTCACAGTTGGTATACTTTGTGACCCTAACTAGGCTTAAAATTAGCTATGGTCTCTGTCTCCCTCCGGGGTACAAGCGTGAGTTTACGAATGTATGTAGTACTACTCTGTACTACTCTGTCGTATTAGGCGCAGCCTGTAAAGATAGATGTAAGTGGATAAATAAATAAATTTACCCAATCAATTGGCTAGCCGACTTCCGCCAAACGAAAAACGAAATTTACCAGCAGATTAAGCTATCCGGTTAAAGCGACTATCCTAATAAAGAAGCGGAAAAAGTTAGTAAAGCAGTAAAGGCAGAGGCACCATATGGGTTATCGCAGAAAGCTGGTTTCTTACTTGTTGGGATTGGAATTTTGCAATTTTTTTAGTTACTTGAAATCATTCAATACAAACATCTCTTTTCTTATCTTATATCTAGAAAGTGTAGCTATAAGGCAAGAGCTCTGTTTCGAACGTCATTATGTCCGTCCGTCCGGCTGTCCCTTCGTCTGTCTGTCTGTCTGACTGTCTGTCTGGGTCTGTCTGTCGGTCCATCTCTCCGTTTGACCATCCTTGCGTCTGTCCGGCCACATGTTCGAAGAACAGAACCTTTTACTGGTATTTAGGTTATGACAGAGGCAAAGCTGGCGGCTTTTAGCGTCGGGGAAAGTTTTAACTGCGTGGCGTTTACTCAAAATGCAAATTACAGGCTCCGTACGGCGAGGCGGGGTTAGGTTGTGTTGTGATACACGGACCCCTAATATTAAACCACACGATCGGGCCATAAATTCTAACCTGGCTGGTGTAATTTTCGCGGAACGTGATGTTTACACGTTTTTAAGTGTTCTAGTTTATGTGTGAGGGTTCTCTTTGTAATCGCAAGTCGTTGGATCGCTTCAGTGCCCTCGTAGAATTTAATTAACAAGTGTGCACGCTCGCTGGGCGGAATTCGCAATTGAATTGTCTTCTCTCGGTTGTGTGCGCCGTTGACGGTGTTGCCTAAATCGATATTTTATTTTAGGGTGCTTTTTTGAGCAAGAGCGACAATGAAACGGATTGCTTAATGCATGCAGTTGTCATTGTAATACTAATGAATTGTAAGTAATTTAATTACTAACAAAAGAGGGTGTGCTTACGACAAAAACGTGTATGATACACGTGAAAAATCGTTTCAGCGTCACCGTTCTGAGAATAGCGATTCAGTTCATTCACTGTTTAGAAAAAGTGTGCCTGAAGAAGATTTCACTTCAGTGAAGTTAACATGGGAGATTTGGATTTTGTCTACGCTTGCAGTCTTGCGTCTCACTCTAAAAACACGATACGTAGACAAAAGCCGAGGGCGTTAGAAGCATTGCATATAAATTCAGAACGGTCCGGTAGCGTCTTCTAGGCACCTTTGTAAAGTTCATGCCGAGTCGCCAACTTTATTGCAGAGCGGTGAAATTTATTTAACAATCTACTTATTGGCTACTTTGTGTGCTCTGCAACCCGGGGGATTGTTCGCAGGCCTTCCGAGTTTTGTGTAACTTAAAAAAAAAAACGTTCTTCAAAAGAAGTTTTTAATATCTGTCAAGGCATCAAGAAGTGTATGTCTCTCCGGACGACGTGGACATTTTCTTAAACTCGACTCTTTCCAAACTCGTCTCTTTTTTAACTTGCCATGAGTTATTTGAACTCTACATAATATCCTTCTTGCGTATTTCTCACTCAGCTATCTATTTGTGATGAAGAGGTATACACATTTATTTGCTTCTATTTTTCATAAACCATGCGAAACTTACTTAAAGCCTTAACGGATACGGAAAAGTACATTGCGCCTACGAATAAAAAACCATAGAAGATTTCTTCCTACAAAATTCACACTCAAAAACGGCCCCAGTCCTCTACATTAGTCTTTGCCAATGAAATGAGGGCAATAATGTGCTGGAGAATAAATCACTTTGTGATTGGTTAATTCTGTGCGAAACGCGCGACGACGTGAACGTTGGTTGGGCGATAGTAAGTGACAGCGTAACTGATGATTGTCAAACCATTGGGTTATTTAATGTGTAAACCGTCAAAATCTTTAGATACCTCGCAAGATGGTGGCCTGACGGTGGCATGTGCATAGATATTTTGTCGAGTAACACTAAACTCGCTGTGATTGGAAACACATTTGACAAGCCCCGCCCGCCATCCCACAATTGAACATGGGGTCATTCTTAGCGCTAGTTAGACATCTATGTTTTTAGTAATCACTGCATTGCCCATGTTTCTGGATTTTATATAGAAATAGCTTATATTTTACTACCCAAGAAAACCGATGGCTGATGAACGTTTTGAACTGTTCGTTCCAAAATTGCCCGGATTAGAGCTCTGTTGCTGTGCTGTCGACTGTACTCGATGTGTTATTAATAATAAACATGCAAGTCTACATAATTGCTCACCATCAAAATTTAAAGTACCTGATACCACGTATAATATTATTAGCTTGAACCGTATCGATTATAACTGGTATTGAATAATTAATTAGTCAATCGGTGAGTGTTTCTATTATTCCACCTAAAGGTATTTGACGTCTTAGTAATGGAATACTGAAAGGCTGAATAATGAATACCGCTTTGGCCACTCATATTGGGTCAGTGTTACATATATACATACATAAACTCACTTGTATGTATCGCCTAGAAACCAAGGCTTGCAACTTTTACTGGCATACATCACTTTTGCGCTTCATAAGCACCAGTACGAAGTACGCGCTTCATAAGCAGCAATACGAAGCACACGCTTTATAAGAAGCCATACGAAGCAGGCGCTTTACAAGCGGCCATATGAAGCACGCGCTTCATAAGCGGCCATACGAAGCACGCGCTTCATAAGAGGCCATACGAAGCACGCGCTTCATAACCGGCCATACGAAGCATGCGCTTCATAAGCTTCCATATGAAGCACGCGCTTCGTAAGCGGCCATATGAAGACGAATGAATTTAAACTACTCATTAATTACTAATGAGTAATAAACACACGCACGCACGCACGCATGCACACCCGCACACACGCACGCACGAACGCACGCTCGCACGCACGCACGCACACACACACACACACACACACACACACACACACACACACACACGCGCGCGCACACACACACACACACACACACACACACACACACACACACACACACACACACACACACACACACACCATTTTTCTGTTCTTACTTCCATATTCTAAAACATTCAAAGATTTTTTAGACGATCAAGTGTAAGTTTTAAGTTTAGTTACTTTTTAATTCCTTCAGCATGCATGTAAATCTTAATATTATACAGCATTTAAAATGTAATTTATTCATTAAGCTTACATAAGCAGCCTATATACCTCCCACTGTAGGGCCCTGTTCCCTCTGTTCTCTCAACGATAGAGTATGGGATTAAGCGGTGAGGTATGTGAATAGCTCAGACACTCGGGTTTCCTCACGATGATTTCCTTCACTGTTAGCGAGTGGCATTGCTACTATAACTTCACTCGAACTCGGACTCGAAATCTGACTCGGAAGCTCCCTCGCTTCCGAGTCCAATGTTCTACCCACTAGACTACCACCGCTGTGTATTAAGCTTAGAAATGTAATAAGGAAGAGCGGGGTAGACACCCTGTGCACGTTCTACTGGAGTACTGAAGGCTGGATGCATCCCACACAGGCCTTCTCTTAGAGAGCGGTAGTAGCGAAGTGGTAGAGCCGGTAGCAGCCAGCCTCACATTCGGAAGGTCGTGGGTTCGGATCCCGGTATGTACCAACGACTTTGTTTACAAAGTTACATTTGTGAAGTTTAATAGCGATATAATTGTGAAGTTTAATAGCGATATATCCGCTAACTGTAAAGGAAAACATCTTGAGGAAATCCTAGTGTCTAAGGTATTTACGTACCTCAGCGCTTGCTGAGGTACAATTACCCAACTATGAGGCTAAGCGTGGAGATTTCAGGTCTAACTAGAACTAGGCCTTCTGGCCACGCGTTTTCATCGCAGATTAACGATCTCAAGCGTCAAGGTATGTGAACACCACAGACACTTCAGACTCTTACGCTTCGTCATTAATTAGATTACACGCTGCATGGACGCTTAACGGTTGTGGTAATAAACGGGGTGGGTGATGCGGATTTGGTATAAACTTAAGCGTGAAGTAAAATACAGTTACCTAATAAAAGTATCAAATTTGGTTGACCTGGCGTGTCCTTTCCGGCCCTTTTTCATCGATACATTTGCTCGATAACATTTTTCGTCACTCTTTCATGATTTCTATAGATTCAAAGGTCGAGCATCATATATTTTGGGTGGTTTGAAAGCCATAGCAAAATGAACGTGCCTTAAAAATAGCTATCGAATACTCTGGTTATCGGAACGGACGGACGGACAATAGGTAAAGTGATCCTATAAGGGTTCCGTTTTTTCCTTTTGGGGTACGAAACCCTGAAAAGTTGCACTAAACAATGATACCGGGACAATTTTGCAATAAGTGTGGGGTAACTAACTCCACCGATGAAAAAAAAAATCATATTATCTTTTCCAGATCGTATTTGCAAAAAACCATATCAAAGAATTATAGACTCATCTCACTTTTGATCTATGTCTATAAGCTGTTCTCAAGAGTCATAACGAATCGTCTCGCACGCAAGCTCGATGACCTCCATACCCCGAACAAGCCGGTTTCCGAAAAGGCTTTAGTACGTACATATATACGCTGCGGCATATTATACAGAAGACTGAGGCGTATAATCTAAGACTATGCTTAGCGTTTGTGGACTACGAATAAGCCTTAGATTCGATCGAGATATGGGCGGTACTTGATCGGTAAAATTGTATTGAAACATATTGTATTATAATAACATCACTGTACACAGATGTAATTTATGGCAATAAATAAATTGATTGATTGAATCTCTCCAGCGGTACCAAGTCGACTACCGCTACATTGAAGTGCTGAAGTGTTTGGACAAAAACGCCACAATGCCAGTCCAACTGCAGGATCAGAATACGAATCCTATTATATTTGCAGCGCGCAGTGACACAGGGAGATGTAACATCTCCGAAACTGTTTACAGCTGCACTTGAAGACGTATTCAAACTTCTGGACTGGAAAGGATCTGGCATCAACATACATGGCGAGTACATCACTCACATAGTTATTATGGCTGAGACCCTGGAAGATTTGAGTTGACCTGAACAGAGCTTCCAACAGAGTGGGTCTTAAAATGAAAATAGACAAGACTAAGATAATGTCGAACTTACATGTAGCACCCACTCCTGTCAACTTTGGCGGCTCTGACCTCTAAGTTGTCGACCACTATGTATACCTGGGACTAACCGTCCTGTTGGGTAATTTCAACTTCGAGAAAGAGGTCACTCGTCGAATCCAATTCGGATGGGCAGCGTTTGGGAAACTAAAACACATGTTCGCGTCCAAAATACCTCAGTGTCTCAAGACAAAGGTGTAGATCAATGTGTGTTGCCAGTGATGACTTATGGATGTGAGACCTGGTCACTGACTATGGGCCTCATAAGAAGGCTCAAGGTCGCCCAACGAGCAATGGAGAGAGCTATGTCAGGAGTTTCATTGCGTGATCGAATCAGGAATGAGGAGATCCACAGAAGAACCCGAGTTTTTAATATAGCTCGAAGAATTGCTCAGTTGAAGTGGCAGTGAGCAGGGCACATAGGTCGGATAACTGATGGCCGTTGGGGCGGAAAAGTTCTGACCTGGCGACCACGGACCGGACGACGCAGCGTATACAGGCCCCCCATCAGACGACCTGACGGTCTGAGGACCTGGTTAAGGTAGCAGATGCGGGCGTCACAAGACCGGGAAGCTTGGAAAATCATGAGGGAGGTCCATGTCCTGCAGTGGGCGTCAAATGGCTGGTGATGATTTGCAAAAAGTGGCTGTACAATCTCTCAATCATGTTAACAGTATTTTTTAGCACCCATAACAAGGAACCTACATCACGAACCTGGGTCTAGATAGCATTTTAGCATTTAAAACAGAGGTCGTGGGTTCGATTCCCACTGGGGCCGCCGTACATTTGTACGTTACCATAGCACAGGGAATCCTAGTTTAGGACCAGGTCATGTGATTGTATTGTATGGAAGTGTTTGGCGTTAATGCTATCTAGTCCTAGGTTTTTTGCCTTAAGTTTACGGCCATGGGTTCTAAAAATCACTATTTACATACTAATTGACAATTTTGCTAATTCGATCTGTAAAAAGGATTTTTTTTCTCGGTGGTGCTAGTGTTACTCCCTGGAGCCCCTTAACTTTAAACAATTGCTTAACCAGCTTTATAGGTAATTTATTTATGACCAATATTTTACTCCGAAGATAAGCAACATTTATTTTATATGCTTAAATTTCTATTGACCTACGTTTTTTAAGATTATTATAAATCCTTGCTAAGATTTGAACTTTAACGCCTTAACTAAAATGTCCGACCACTTTACTGAAGAAGTAAAAAAACAGCACGGCAATAAAAATTGTAAAAGAGCCATTTACTAAGATAAAATTACCAGCAAAAAATTACATAGTTAATTACTAAGTATAGACATAATTGTGTTGTATTAATACGCTATTTGAACAAATTCCTGATAGGAGATTTTACGGAGCACAATCCACAATGACTAAAAGAAGCACGTCTAAGTGCGCATGTACGAATCGCGCCGCGCAAAAGGCCCAAGTATGAGGATATTCCAGTCCGCACACGAATTCGACCGCGCACGACGCGTCGACTCCGCGCAACCCCTCGCGCCGGACCGCTGTGTAAACACAATAGAAAGGAAAAAATAAAACAGTGCTGCAAACTATTAAAAAAAAAAGTGACAGTATAGTGCCAGCCAGTGTTAAGCCAGGTTTTGAAAGTGTTGAAATAACAGGATAAATCTGGAGCAAACTGATCAGTAAGAAGTTGAATAATAAGTTCAAGGCTCTTTCGAATAACTTACTAGTAATTAAAGTATCGTTGTAATATTCATGGATATTGAGGGTGTAACTTATAGAAAAAAGGGCCAAGGCGATCGAAACAGGGCTTATGATTACGGTTACAAGTTTATGTTAAAAATATACTGGCCACTTCGCAAGGTAGCCAACGTTTTTCATCAATTTAAATTCTTTTAAATACAGAACGGCCAACTTCTATTAGTTTACAGGCTCAGGAAAAAGAAAATAGAAAGGAAATTTTGATGTAGTAAAGCCATGACAACCGAAAATAAAAAAAACTATTCTCAAAAATTGTAAACCCAAAATCTACCGTTTCATAATACTTACTTATTAACCAAATAACAATTCATAATTTCTGTTAATGCAATTCTCAGTACAATATTCTATCTATCAGTCTGTCTAATGAATAAAATACAAATATTTTTATTAATATGAATTTAAACAACATGCATCACAGAAGTAACTAAACCTAAAATGAAGCCGCGATATAAAATTAATATATTTCTGACGATTCTGTCCCGCTCTCGAGGTCCGATCTCATCAGATTTACTTTCAAACCAAGGGTTAGACCGCCGCGATCCGTCAGTGGTTTCGAGCAGAATTGCCACTTAACTTGAGGTTAACCAGGGTAGCAGAGGTTTCGACACAATCACCGTCATTTTCGATCGATTTTACGATTATTAAATTGTTTGATGAAAATGGCTTTGTTTATTTATTAAGATTGATTGTTTTCCTATTTTCTTAATGCCGCCTACCTCGACATTATTCCTATCTAATATCTAACTTGACCAAATTGATTTTTACTACGCTTTGACGAGAGTCATTGACGGGGGACGCGGAATGTGACTTAGAATTCTTCAGATGTTAGTCAAATTAATTATTAATAAAAAAAACTTACTTTTTAATGTCCATCGCACATTCATCCCAACTACGTAGATTTTGGGTCAAGTTATGTGCTGAGCTTATAAAGTGGGAATCGAACCCACGACCACCGGCATGGTAATAATACATAATACCGGTAGGCCAACGAGGCAGGCAAATAATAGATAACATATGTTTACAATTTGTCAACAAAATGGTAACGGGTTTTCGAATCGTCAATTCGTGTTGGGTTCACAATTAGTTTTGATCATTATCTATCAAACAGCGCCATTAAAAATCAGAGAAACTATAAAAAAATATTGAAGAATATTTGGAAACAAACAGTTGTAAATGAGAAACTCTAATTCACCTGTTTCAGGAATCGCGAATTTTAGATATGACCCTGCACGTAAGCTGTTTATATATCTTTTGTAAAAAGGTTTAAAATTAAGGCCCGTCCTTTCTTCATATTTATTACTCTAATTACTTATTGATTAATCCTATGTTATGACACAATTCCAACTTTCTACCTATGACGGCCATACAAATACAAAAAATACAAAATACAAAAATATTTATTCGCCAAAGTGAGATTTACAAAAATAATAAAGAAAACAGGAATATCCTAGGTTAATATTACTAAAAACAAATGTTTTGACAAATGTCAAGACACAATATGACAGGGTTTTCTTTTCCGCTTGTTGATCTGCGATCTCACACTAGGCGAACCTGTGTCGTGACGATCTTGGGCGTGACGGACGGACAGACAGAGGTTTTAGGTATAGAAATAGGGTCTAAAAACCGGCCAAGTGCGTGTCGGGCTACGCGCAGTGTGGGGGTTCCGTAGGAAGACAGGATTTTTATCTGCTTTGCGGAACTAACAACTCCATCAACGTAATTTTCAATGGATTTTGTACGAAGTTTTATTTTATGTAGTTGGTCGCCTATTATTCATTAACTTGTAAAGCCTACTTAGCCGTGATAGTTTTCCTTTTATGTGCTACTACTGCCTTGAATTATTTCACGTATCTAAAATCAACCGTTTAGCCAGGAGATAGGGGGGATGCCCTACTTGGACCAAGTGCAAGTCGAACTCGCGTCTATACAACATTAGAGAAAAAGGTCGAGAAAAAACGGCAAAAAGTTGCGTTTGTTGCATGGGAGCCCCCCTTAAATATTTATTTTATTCTGTTTTTAGTATTTGTTGTTATAGCGGCAACAGAAGTAAATTATCATCAGAGATATAGCTTGGTGACAGACAGGCAGACAGACAGACAGACAGACAGACAGGCAGACAGACATACAGACAGACAGACAGACAGGCAGATAGATAGACAGACAGACGTACAGACAGACGGACAGTAAAGTCTTAGTAATAGAGTCCCGTTTGGCACCATTCGGGTATGGAACCCTAAAAATGATCTTCCTGCACCCATAATATTTTTAAACGACTAATCTAACGATATCCTACACTATGGTATAGGCGAGAAAAGAAATGCATCCCTTTGCATCATTTCAGTGTACCCTAAAAAAATATTCTACCGTTTTGTTGGCGTGATTAGTTGGGTTGTCTATGCCAAGTTTCAGCTTTCTCGCACTAATCGTCTCTGAGCTGGGCCGCGGACAGACAAACGGACAAACGGATAGACAGACACACAGACAGACAGACAGACGTACGGACGGACGGACGGACATGGTGAAACTATAAGGGTTCCTTGTCCACTACGGAACCCTAAAAAGGTTGACTGGTTTCATAACAGCAATGTTTATAATAACATTTTAATAGATATTTGTCATGTAAGCCTATTTTTAAAATAGGTCGTGTTATAGTGGCATGTTATTAACGCCGTAAATCCTGCGATATAAAGCGTAATTAATTTAAACTGTTTTTAATTGGTAAATTGCCTTTATAAAAGGCAACGTGCAGATAATTTAGCAAATTTGGCCACAGCGAAGCATTTATTAAAAATAGTACGCAAATAGGCACTAAATTGCAATTTTAATTATAAAAAAAAACTTTTGCTTCTACGTAATGAGATGACCTCACTCACATGAGATGGGTGAAGGGACCACTTGGACGCTGCAGTGCCTGGGACACTGACATGTCCCAGGTACTGCACTACCTAATTATAAATACGTTAGATATTCAGATTTTTTGTAATACTGCTTCTTATAATAAAAATAACCAGCCAAGTGCGAGTAGGACTTGCGCACCGAGCGTTCTGTACCGCTACACAATTTATGTATATTTTTTATGTAGCCTATGTACGTCCCACTGCAGGGCACAGGCATTCTCTCAGAGAGAGTCTGGGCTTAATTACCACGCGTGCCCACCAAAAGATAGGCGATTTCAAGCGCTGAGGTATGTGAACACTCAGATACTCTGGTGTTCACATACCTCAGCGCTTGTTTTCCTTCACTGTTAGCGAGAGAGATTAGAACCCACGACCTCCCAAATACTCACCCATACCTATAAATAATAATAGTAAGTAATAAGTACTAGATGTGACTGAAGAAAAGATATGGTATGTTCAAGCGGGTTTTAGAAAGGGAATGGGATGCGTGGACCAAATTTTCTCCTTGAGACGGATGGTGGAGAAACTTTTGGTCAAAAGTCAGAGGAGTTTCTGTGCCTTCGTCGACTTGGAAAAGGCTTATGATAGAGTGGTGGGGAATGACCTGTGGTCGGTACTGTCTATGTATGGAGTGGACAGTGTCTTGCTGCAAGCTCTGAAGTCTCTATATGCAGCCTTCAGTGCTTGCGTTAGAATTGCTTGTGCATACTCACTGGTTTAGCATCCGCAGGCGTGTGAGAAAAGGATGTGTCGCATCCCCGTGTTCGTTCAACTTATTCATAGTCAGTTGCCTGACTGATTTGAAAAAGAATGACTTTGTGATAAGAATGGGTGAGCTACTAGTCAAATGCTTGCGATACGCCGATGATCAGATTTTTTTCGCGTCGTCGGTTGAAGAACTGCAGACCCAAGCAACAGTAATGCATGAGGCATTAAAAAGGAAATGAATGAACATTAATGTGAGTAAGACGAAAGTAACCATTGTGTATCACATCCCCGTGGTTGTTCAACTTATTCATGGACAGTTGCCTGACTGATTTGAAAGAGAATGACTTTGGGATAAGGATGGGTGAGCTACTGGTCAAATGCTTGCTATACGCCGATGATCAGATTTTTTTCGCATCGTCGCGACGATGCCGACGCGTCGGTTGAAGACCTGCAGACACAAGTAACAGTAATGGATGAGGCATTTAAAAGGAAATGAATGAACATTAATGTGAGTAAGACGAAAGTAATGGTTTTCGAAAAAGTAATAGTAACTTCCACACAACACAATCACTTGACCTGGTCCCAAACTAGAATACCCTGTGCTATGGTAACCAGGCAAGGACATCATAAACATGGAAATACACCCGGACTTAGGCCATTTGTACAAACGTACGGCGGCCTCCAGTGGGCTAAATAAAACACCATGAATTCTGTTCAGCCCCTATATTACGCGCACCACCTCCTGAGTGATTCCAATCGTCTAACTGTCAAATTAGTATGGGATTTGACATTTAGACGATTGGAATCGCTCAGGATTTGGTGAGCGTAATTAGGCTACTGTACTCTTTTTTTTTTTTTTTTTCATTAACCTCCACACAATACAATCATTTATCTTGGTCACAAACTAGGATGCCCTGTGATATGGAGGCAAAGACATCATAAACATGGGAAAAACACCCAGACTGAGGTCATTTGTATAAATGCACGGTGGCCTTGCGACGTGGGAATCAAGCCCACCACCTCCGGCATAGTAATCAGACGTGATACCGCTAGACCAATCGCAGTTTCGCATTTGAAATCGTGTCATCTGTTTTTTTTACAAGGCCTGCCCCTAATACATTATTCTTATGCCTCCGCCTCCGATTACAATTCCGGTTCCGGTTTTGAAAAAACAAATTTAAATACTCAGATTCCATATTTGGCTCCGATAAAACCACCTCCGT
This sequence comes from Yponomeuta malinellus, assembly GCA_947308005.1. Classification (NCBI taxonomy): domain Eukaryota; kingdom Metazoa; phylum Arthropoda; class Insecta; order Lepidoptera; family Yponomeutidae; genus Yponomeuta; species Yponomeuta malinellus. The sequence goes on along the minus strand of OX371007.1, from coordinate 12,728,047 downwards.
AACATCCTTCAAGTACTGAAAACCGGCTAAGTGTAAATTTTTACAATAATTATATCACTAGGTATAATGTACGTACGTTTCTGATGTGCGTTTGTTAGGAGTTTATCAGCATAAGTCTGAGGCGATAACTTGGCTTGACAATGTATTGATCAACTTCGTCACAATACGCATACGTAAATGATCAAAAGCAAGACCTTTGAATTTCAACATTTTTGTGGCCCATGCTATCCTGTACATATTTGTCCTTAAATATTTCAGATGTAAATATTCGGACAGTGATCAAAATGGGTTTAAAAATAAACCGCAGTGTATGTGCGCCCGCTGATGGACTATTTGAATATTGAGCGGGGTGTTGTGTTGGTTTTTGTGAAGTGATGGACTTTGGACGCATGATGTGAAAGACACATTCACCAATATGTGGACGGCGGAGCTCAGCTGTATATTTATATTGTTTGGTAAGTGTTTTCTGTGTTTAGCATAATCAGCCTGGGCCCTTTTCCATACAGCTGACCTGATCTATAGATATAGAACAAATTCGGGTTAGTTACACCACTTCTAATTTAAAAATGGCTGCATCGATTTTCATGATTTGTGAAAAAATGAGAAAGTTCACAAAAACAAATCACTCTGTAGCGGTAATAAGATTACCGGGCTAGCTAGTGAGTAATAACCATGCAATCGTAAGACATTTTCAACCAACCTAGCCTCACAATTGGTCAGTTGTCAGACTAATTGTAATTACTGGTGTACATACAAGATAGAATTAATCTATCTATCTATATGAAACAAAACCCTACACATCAGCTGGTTTGACTACCCATCCGTGGATTGCAACTTTTCGGGACAAGCGAATTCAGATCTGCGATGCCTAGTTTTAATAAATTTGTATCAAGCAAGGACCCGTTTCATTTTTGAACTCATAATCAGTGAAGGTAGTCAGCAAAGTGTCATTCCCGAATGTTTCACATTTCTGCGATCATTTTAAGTGGGGCCATGCAACCAACCAGTCACTTCGCACGTAGTCGCTGCAGGATTGACACGCTATTTTCGCCCTTTCTAGGACAATTATTGGTAAAAACAATCTTCGTAATCATTGTATTCAATACAAGTAAAATGTCTGAAATAAGAACAACTACAAAAATCAGGGATCACTTTTCTTTTTTTCTGGCAACACCATGGACTTTTCTCCTGTCTCCATCTATCACCTGTCAGCACCAATATCGTTAACAGCTCAGGCTCCTTTGGGATATGTGCCACTTTGTAAATTTATATTCTTGACGCACAGACTAGATTCTCTGCTGTGAAGCATGTAGGGTAATAGATGTGCACCATATACTGGTAGAAAGTTCCCGAAACCCATTTCAAAACACAATGTCAACCACAATATTTTTTTTGTGATTGAGGGATGTAGAGGCAAGGAAATTATTTAAAGTATGTAGTTACATCAGAAACATGTAAGAAAATGAGAAATAATTACGAGTAATAAAAATAATATTCAATCATTCTTACTCAAAAAACTTTGGGACCATGGCAAGTTTTTGGTAACCAGATAAGGAAAACAAACAGCAAACATAGAAAACCACCCAGACTAAGACCATTTGTAGGAATCTAAGTATAGCGGTCTCCAGTTCGAATTTAATTATTTGTTATAATAATCAAATGTGATATCGCTAGACCAACGAGGTAGACCAAAAGTATTTTATGAGATCATTTATTTGATTTTTTATGAAATATTTCATAACAACCCTACAAGATAAGATAAGAATATTATTTATTCTACATCAGAGCACATGACATAATAATTTGCAAAGATACACAGTACAATTGGCCGCCTTATTTCCAACCCTCTGAAGATGCGCAAACGACAGTTTCTGAACAAATCGTCCAATACACCATGCATTTTGGGTGGTTTGAAAGTCGTAACAAAGTGAACGTGCCCTAACAATATTTAACGAATACCCCAATTTCTTTCTTTTTTTAAAGGCACTTTTCAAGAACACCTCAACACAAACTCAAATCTATAAAAAGTATTATCAGTAGCCAGCCAGAGCAGTGCGTGCGTGCTCAAAACTAAATTTCTCAACCAATTTTTTTTTATTTAGGTATTTTTCCTGTTTGTTGTTTTTTACGGTGTAAAATAAAGATAAAAATATTCTTATTTACACTCACAATACCTTTAAATGACCAATCCAACGATACCCTACACAATGATGTAGGCGAGAAAAAATGCATCCCTAAATTAGGTGTAGGGGAGGTACCCCAAATAATTTTTTTCGAGATTTTATTATACCGTTTTGTCGGCATGCCAAATTTCAGCTCTCTAGTGTTGTAGTCTCCATGCCAGGCCGCGGACAGACGGACTGATAGACAGACAGACGGACAGACAGACGGACGGTTATGGAAAAACTATAAGGGTTCCTCGTTGATCCTTGTTGACTACAAGGAACCCTAAAAAGGGTTATTTCTGTACTTTACTCCTCAATATCGATAATAAAATCACTTTACACACGGAAAAGTGTCAAAATTTATTTTTTTTTAAACTTCCTACAATTTTACTACGTTACCACCACCACCACCACATTGTATAAAAATCAAAATTCAATTGAGAATTCAGGGCAAAAATACAGAAAGTCAGGGAAATCTAATGAGTCCATTATTGACGTTTATTGCTAGCTCTCTACATCCGTTGAAAAACCTAAGTTTTTGTAGCAAACCACTTAATTTTTTGTCAGAGCTGTACTTTGACAAAAATTGCTTCACTTTCCTTTTTCAATTCTTGTCCTTTTTCTGTACGTTAATTTTTCATCTTAACATGTAGAAGATCGTTTATTCATACCTACAATACAGACAACGTATTTGATATAAAAACATGTTGCCTTAAAACTGGTCTGCCTGAAAAAGCAGCATCTCTATTTCAATAGGAGGGCTGCAAAAATATTTACGCAACAGCCCTGTGTAATGCTTAAAAAGTCGGCGTGTAAAAAATAACGGCACGTGACGGAAAACAAAGTACGTTTTTATCGCTGGACTCGATCGGGCTAATGGCTAACCTGCGTTCGGGAAAATTCGGGAAAGTTCGTCGACAGTCGGGCGGGCTTCTGGGGATAGCGGATGATTTGCTGAAAACTTTCAATTGTTTTTTTTTTCTTTAGAAAAACGATACCAATGTTTTTCGTTCTCACTGGCCCGCGCTGTGCTGCCAGAATTTATTGTTTGTTGTATTTTCGGTATACAAATTCGTTTCATAATATGAAACGTCGTTTGCGTCAAACTATCTGTAACAGTTTATGCCGTACAAATATTGCTAAGTACAGTATATTAGGTATAAAACAGTAGGTACACTGAAAAGTTTTTGATACTTTCAAACGACTACCTGTATTACCTTAGTTGAGATATTTTAAACTGTAAATTGGTACCAACACAATATGTTGGTCATGTAAATTGAAATGGACAGCGTTAATTACATTAATCAGCTCTACAAAGTATTGACTTAAAATTATTGTTAAAATACACACTAAAAAGAGAGATAAAGCCGATGAAATGGTAACGGATTACTAAACTAGACCTAAGCTGCACATACAGTCGACAGAACATCAACCTTTACTCTAATCAGTTACGTTAAGGGGTTCTATGTGCAGTAAACACTAGCACTACCAATGGAAAAAACGGCCAAGTGCGAGTTGGACTAGCGTACGACGGGTTCCGTACCTATACAGCATTAGACACAAAAATCGAGAAAAAAACGGCAAAAAAATCACATTTGTTGTATGGGAGCCCCTCTTAATTATTAATTTTATTTCAATTTAATTATTTATTTTGGAAGTGAATATTATACAACTGGAGACCACATATCAGCAAGCGCAGCGTAGCACGACCAGCCACAAGATGGACAGAAGACCTCATTCAAGTGGCAGGAAGACGCTGGATGCAAGCCGCTTCCAACCTTGAAAATCCATGGAATAGGCCTATTTCCTTGTTGTTTCTGAATGATGATGATACTACTAAATATTCTGTGAATATTTCAAGCGTCTACCTGTTGCCGTTATTAATATTGGGCAAAAAATCACGGGAGCGCCTCTTAAATATTTATTTTATACTTTTTTTGGTATTTGTTGTTATATCGGCAACAGATATGTATTTGTGCGTATTTGTATTTCTGTTGCCGCTCGATGCATTTGCCGCGGCTATAGATCTCTCACTGCGGGCTCGCAGGCGCTGCGCCCGCGCGGACAGCTGAAATGTGAAATTTCAGCAATTTAAATTTTCACAGATGATGTTTGAAATTTTAAACCTATAACACAGACAGAAAGACAGGCAGATAGACAGACGGACAGTGGAGTCGTAGTGATAGGGTCCCTTGCCTTTTGGGTACGGAACCCTATAAACATATCTTCATATAACCATAAAGTGTTCTCTATCAATCTACCTACCTTTTATACAAATATTTTTTGCAAAAAGTGTCAGACCAATCTCCTGGCCTTGACCTCTCTTGTAACTGAACAACTTGACAAAGGGTTCAAATGTCTATCAGTGTTCTTAGACCTTAAAAAAGCCTTCGACACCGTTTCTCTCCCAATCCTTGTACGAAAGTTGGAAGCAATTGGAATTAGAGGCATTCCCCTTGAACTCTTCAAAGACTACCTGACAAATAGGAAACAAAGAGTTAAGCTAGGACAACACACAAGTGGGGACGCAGCAATAACTCACGGTGTTCCCCAAGGAAGCGTGCTGGGTCCTACTTTATTCCTAGTCTATATAAATGACCTCTGCAACCTACGCATTGAAAACGCCGCAACATTTGCTTACGCTGATGACACAGCCGTTGTGTTTCGCGGAGACTCTTGGGAAACCGTGAAAGACAGTGCCGAAAGAGGAATGTCTCTGATATCACAGTGGCTGGAAAATAACCTACTTACGCTAAATACGTCTAAAACAAACTACATCTGCTTTAGCCTGAATAATCGTGCACAGCCAAGTAATGACTTTGAAATTAAGCTTCATAGTTGCAACAACATTACCAGAGGAACCTGTAGCTGCCCTCATCTTGAAAAAGTCACACATACTAAGTACCTCGGTGTTATTGTTGACTATAGATTATCATGGCACCTACACCTTGAACACGTCGCCACCAGACTACGGAAACTAATTTGGATGTTTAGAACACTGAGACATGTTGTGCCTCGAAATATATCTAATATTAAAGACCAAGACTCACCCAGAAATCTCCTCAATGAGATATATATCGCTTTAGTACAATCAGTTTTAACGTATTGTCTACCAATTTGGGGAGGAGCAAGCATCAAAGATAAAATTTCTTGAGTTGGAACGAGTTCAGCGTAAGTTAATTAAGGTGATGTATTTTAAAAAGACACGATATTCCACAGACAGATTATATCAAGAAAGTAATTTACTCTCCATTAGAAAATTATACATATTGCAAATCCTATTAAAAAAGCACAAAAACTTACCGTTTGACCCTAAAATACAAAATAAAAGAAGAAAGGATATGGTAGCAAAAACACCGGCAACACGAACTAAATTTGCTAGGATGCAGTACAGCGCGCAGTCATCTTTTATATACAATAAGATAAATAAGAATATTAAAATTTACGACAAAACTTATTATGAATGTAAAAAAAATATTATACAATGGTTAAATAGCTTAAATTATAACGAGACAGAAAAACTAATAGAGCAAGTAAAATAATATTTACACATACATATGTATATAAACACGCACATAAAAACACACACACACACACACACACACACACACACACACACACACACACACACACACACATAGTTGGCTAAGTTAATTTTCTATTTATTTTTTCTTTTGTAATATCATCTCAAACTAAACTAGATTAATGCTATGGAAGAGCGGAGACACCTAGTACAGGCATTGTATGCTTAAAAGGTGACTCCAATTACTATGTACCGAAAAATAATGAAGATAAAGAATAAAGATTTTTGTATTTTTGTATTTTGTATTTGTATTTGTTCATGTAAATAGTGTTGTATGACACATGACCGTGAAACAAATGCAAGAAACCAACGATAGCGACAAAAACGGCCGTTTTCAGCGTAAATGCTATATAGTCCCAGGTCCGTGATCGGAACAGGTTGTCGGCCATGGGTCCTAAAAAATCACAAAATCCGGCTAGATTTTTACCTTGAAAAAGACCAATTAAAAACCGTTGTTATGTTGGCCTGATCGGGCTCTTGGGATTCTACAGATTAACATGATTGAGAGATTTGTCTGAAACTTTTTGCAAAAGCGATCTGTGAAAAAGTTACGACTTTTTTAATTAGCGGCGCTAGTGAACCGCATACAGCCCTTTAGCTCCTGGCCACACAGAAGGGACGTAGGGCGAGGGCTCGGATAAGACGCATAGTTATTCCAATTAACTTTCATACAACATGTACTGAAGGGACGAGACCTAGCCCACACAGAAGAGACGGGGTGAGGGCACGATTTCTATACAACGCGTCGCGTCTTTTCCACGCCCTAGCCCCGTGTCGCTTCTGTGTGGCCATGCCCAGGGACTTAAAGCGGCTTTGCAACAAAAATTTTGCTGTGAAACTACCAGGATTTCCGTTACGTACTGGGTACCACTACTGATATAGTTAATATTCTAGCCATAAAAAAATTCAAATTTAAACGGTTTATTTCAAAAAAAGAAATACCTACTTAATTAATCTGGCTCTGGAAGCTGAATCTTCCATGTGAGATTATAGTGTTTCCAGAGGTTGCTCTATATTAAAGATGAATGATATAAATAAACTATGTTAAAAACATTTTTAGGAGATCCAATTGAAATCATTGCTGACACGTGCTAGCGAATGTGGGTGGAAGGACCGGTGAGACACATCCCAGGCGCAAATGTTTGGACCAAATAGGGGATGTCTGCCTACCCGCCCGGGATACGGTCGTGAATTTATGTAATGTAATGACACGTGCTAGCGGCCACGTTCCCTTTGAAGTTTGATTACATTAACGTAAACGATGTCGATGTATTAGACGCACACAGTAGTGTTTGTGTGACACATATTCATAGCGTTTAGTTGGCAATACGCTGTTTCCTATTATGCTGATCACTTCATATTCGTAGGTTAACAAATAAGCATCTTAACTCAAAGCCTCCATTGTGCCTCAAGTAGGCCCTTCAGACCGATGGCCCAAGATCATCATATTTCACCTTGCAGGCGTGTCAGCTGGCGGCGGGGGCTGGGAGCCGCTGGGGCAGCCCTACTTCGACAACAGCACGAAGCGCGAAGCTACCGCCGCCGTCGGCCAACCGGCGTACCTGCACTGCCGAGTGAGGAACCTCGCTGACAGAGCGGTAAATATCACCAAAATAATTATAATGCTCCGTGTGGCGCCGGATTGAGAATAGCGTCATACCATTTCCTTCCGTGGATGTCGTAGAAGGCGACTAAGGAAATCAATTACCAGGAGACGGGGAGCAGCGTCTTTCCGAGATTCCAACTGTGATCGCCAACCCGCCTGCCAAGCGTGGTACTTGTGGCAAAACCCCTCATGGTTATGAAGACCACGAAGGAGGCCTATGCCCTGCAGTGGGCGTCAAATGGCTGATGATGATGATGAATTATAATATTACAAACGGTCAGAGTACGGGCCCGCGGCAATGGCATCCCAAGCTACTATCACGTGATCGTCACTGATATCAGTCGTGGCCTCGAGGCGATCGGTTGTCGAGCTGTCAAAACGCATTTCTGACAGCTCGGAGTAGGCTAAATTAAACGAGCCGACACAGTGGAGCTATAAGGTTATAAGAACGCTGAATGTGTTTGCGTGTAGGTTCGATTTGCAGTATGTGAACCACTGCTCATTGGTCCATATACTAACTAACTACACAATAAAAATTATGTGATGTATGCCTGTATTACTAACAATAGTTTAGAAATATTTATTTCACTTACTAACACACCTGTATTGTCTCTCTTTTAGTTTCGAAATTGTATTATACGATCCCTGTGGGGAACTTCCGTCAAACTTAGATTGAAGTGGCGTTGCTTTTATACCACAGAAGTCATAGAAAAACTCAAGATAAAAAAAATAAACCATAAAAAATATTTTTTCTGGCTTTTCGGGGTCACAAATAAACATATTAGATTTCATTGAATTCTAAACGTTTTCTGAAAACGGTGTAAACGCATAATAACATTATTTTATGAGATAACTCGAATATTAATAAACACTCCATATATTATAAGGCATTACGTTCAAGTTGTGACGTCATAGTTTGAGTCCGATTTGTGACTAGAATAAGTTTTCGACAGGTCACATTATGGAAAGTATTAATCGTAGAAAAAAAATACACTTTTATTTGCCTTTTAACACGCCCTCTCCGATTATATTAAAACATTTTTTGAGCAAGTTCTCCATTGAGCGGTCACAGAGTGGTAGCTGAGGTGGGTAAACGGTCGCTTGGCGGACCAGCGATCTCTGACTATCTGTAACTTTAGCGAGAGGGTTGGCGTAACAGGAAAAAAAATCAAAATCATTTTTTTTTATTCAAAGTAGCACAAAAACTGCGACTTAATGAACGTTACAAGTTAAACTAGGTGTCCATTTCAAAATCTAGATCATTTTGGAGAAATAAATGGACAAAAAAAACTTCAAACTTAGTCTTTTCAAGTCCTTAATTTACAGGATTTATATAAATATTCTAAAACTCATGCATTGAACTGGCTTTAATTCCAGACATCATTGTCATCTAAATAATCTTTAATGTTATAGTAGCTTTTTTGGCACAAAGTGTCCTTCACACATTTTTTGAACCGCGTTTCTGGCAAGCTTATTATATCCTCAGGGATCTTATTGTAGAAACGTATACGATGCCCCGTAAAGGATGTATTAACCTTTGCCAGCCTACATTTTGGGAAGGAAGAGGCCTATGCCAGTAATCATGAATCAGATCAGATTCTTTTTAAAACGTAGGTGAATGAAATTACAGATCTTGCTTATTGTTTTGTGTACTTTATGTTTTGTTCGGAAAGATAGATAACATCTACACTACACTTGCTTAATAATGTTTTTCGACTTTTGTAAGAATAGTGACAAATTCTTGGCATTGCAAGTTGTTCATTACATAAACAGCCTATATACATCCCACTGTAGGGCACAGGCTTAATCACCACGCGTACCCACCGCGGATTGGCGATTTCAAGCGCTGAGGTATGTGAATAGCTCAGACACTCAGGTTTCCTCACGATGTTTTCCTTCACCGTCAGCGAGTGGTATTGCTACTATAACTTCATAAATGTACATAACTTAGAAAACCAAGTCATAGGTACATGCCCGCACCGGGGATCGAACCTGGATCTTCCACTTCCGAGTCCGAGGTTCGACCCACTAGGCTACCACCGCCTTTTTTTTGTTGTTCATTGCAGTCACGGAATCTTGAATTTTTAGGTGGGCACTCAACATTAGTTATGTTTTACATACACTGCATGAAGGAAAACATCGTGAGAAAACCTGAGTGTCTGCGGTGTTTACATACCTCAGCGCTTGAAATTGCCAATCCGCGGTGGGTACGCGTGGTGATTAAGCCTGTGCCCTACAGTGGGATGTATATAGGCTGTTTATGTAATGAACAACTTGCAATGCCAAGAATTTGTCACTATTCTTACAAAAGTCGAAAAACATTATTAAGCAAGTGTAGTGTAGATGTTATCTATCTTTCCTACTCTCTCTCTGAGAGAAGGCCTGTGCCCTACAGTTGGACCTATATAGGCTGCATTATTACACACTGAATATGATATAACCAAATACGGTCAGAGTGGTCGCTGTAATTTTTTTCCAGTACAAACTCGACCTTAAATTCTTCTTCTTTTTTCTTTGCCTCTCTATTAAAGGAAGTTTGATGGGCGCGTCTGAAAATCGGATCTCAGAACAGACTAACATAGTAGATACATTGACTTTCAGCAAATAGAATTCTTTGCGTTGAATTTTTTTTTTATTTCTGATTTCTGACAGTGGTGCGTAGCAGTAATTTATGCTTTTTTTGACACGAGCAGCGACACCGTTTGCCATTACGCCTTAAAACTAAAACAGAAAATGTAACGACCCATTAAATCAAATCTTAAAAATAACTTACTCGCATTATAAAGGAACCATTGCAATAAACTAAAAACTAAAAAGAAAATATGAAAGAGAACTTCTTGCTACGTCGATGAAAAACAATAATTCTTTATGGAAAAATATTAAACTTATTACTTATTTAGTAAAACTAAAACCCGTATTATTGAATTGACCAACTCGAAAACATCACCTTCACAGGCAACTGAACATGTAAATAAATACTTCAAGAATATAGGAAAGGAACTTACACAAAAATTCAACCCATGTTAAAGCAGGACCCGACCGACTGCCTCAAGAGACTTAAATCTCATCCCAAGCCTTTAGCACTAATAGATACGTACCCTGAAAAAGTGTACAGAGTCCTAATGCGCCTAAAACCTAAGAGTAGCCCTGGTTACGACAGTGAAAAAAACAAGATTGTTAGCAAGGATGTTTCATCCATCATATCACATTTGGCCAACGTCTGTTTCGCAAAGGCATTTTTCCGGAATCATTAAAGCTATCAATAGTTATCACTATGTGTGATGATGAAGAAGATGTCAAAAATTAACAGCCTATTTCAGTATAACCGGACATATCAAAAATTTTGGAAAAATCATTTAACGTCAGATCATTAAATTACCTTGACAAATTTAACATAATTTCATCAGCACAGTTTGGATATTGGACAAGGAAGATCAGCCGAAAATAAGGTTCTGGCCTTAACCTCTCTTGTAACTAAACAACTTGGTAAAGGGTTCAAATGTCTGTCAGTGTTCTTAGACCTTAAGAAAGCATTCGACACGGTGTATTTTCCAATCATTGTACGGAAATTGGAAGCAATTGGAATTAGAGGAGATTGAACTCTTTAAAGACTATCTACCAGATAGGAAACAAAGTTTCTCTATATGGTAACAATAGATGGTAACAATAATAAAATATATGATAACAATAGAGGGAAAATAGGTAGTTCACGTAAAACCACTCAAACATAATGTTTTTGTCGACAATGACGTATTAGGCATGAAATGTTAATTTAATTCTATGTTTTGTGTACGACAAATGGATGGATATCAAATAAACGTAGCCACGATCAATCATTATTGAGTATGCAAAGAGCATTTATTACGTTCTATTTATCATTCTTGCTTGGCAGTGTGCATAGTGGGTATAGCTTGGCCTAAAAGGGTAGAAATTAATGATTAAGATTTCGCTAATACTCGTTTTCTGTCTGTTTCTTCATACTTACAAGAGTTAAAGTAATTAAATTTTATAAGTATAAGAATAATTTATTTCCAGATAACTTACAGTATTGATTTATATCTAATAAAAAAACTAGTTTATGAATCAACATTATTACATTAGCTTCTGTTGCAGTGCTAGGCATGACACCTGTATTGCAGCAAGCAGTGTAAATTAAATTTTATGTTCATTTCATGAAAAAATTGTAGAAGTTATTGTGATGCGCAGAATTTTGCTGGTAGTTCCTGTTGTTTTATAAATATATCTTTGATTATTACGATTTGGTTGCGATTATTTGAAATACTGAAATATAAATTCTGAATATTGTCTGGTTCGAAAAGTGCGACTACGTGGTACTTTCGCCAAGTCTTTGGGATGGTTGTCTTTTTGATGCAAGTATGGATTTGATTGAAGAGCCAGTTCTTAGCCAAGGGCCCGAACTTTGTGGTTTGCTTTACTCTTGTGTTTTTTATTTCTGAAGTATTTCTAGCCTTAATATTTAAGAGTACAATTTCAGGCTCAGCTTCAGACAATGCTTCACCCAAAAGCTATTTTTCCGGTTTACCATTCTGGAAGAGTTTATGTAGGTACGATCTCATTGGCTATTCTTCTTCATAACTTCGGGTCGCTGTTCACCTTCCTTATTAAGATCGATTGCCTCTTTGATTCTATACGTCATAACCATATTGTTCACCAAGTCTTGTAATTTCTTTTTAGTGGTTTCAGCAATAGTGATCAAAATTTCGTCAATGATTTCTTGTGAGAATGTAAGCGTCTGAAAGGGTTATGCCTTCGGTGCATTTCTTGGAAATCAGAAATTCTTTTCCCGCCAATATGCCGCTCAGATGTAACTTACTAAGTAGACGTAGATATATCAAAAAGGTCTCCCAGAAGAAATAAATATTAATAAAGACGGAAAGGAGGACGGTAAAACTGCGATCATTCATCACAATCCCAGAGCACTAGCGGAAACGAGTAAGATATCAAGGAGTATTCCCCGTAAAGTTGTCGCGAAGACACCGGGGTCTGTAGCCGCATTAATCTAGACTAAACCAGTTAATACCGGTATCGGAACTTTGAAAAATGCTCAGCCGGTATTAGCCGCTTTATCTGGGAAGCTGCGAAAACTTTTCCAGGCTGTTTGCCGAAGGGTTTCGAAGATATTTACGATTTTGCAACTTGCGTTTTACGAGAAAAATTGCGAAAAATGTAGGTACAATAGCGAACTTATTGATGTCTTGTGAGCGTTACTGTGAACTGTCATGCGAAAATCATATTTTAAGAGCATTAGCTTATAATAATAAGTAGGTGCATAATGTAAATTGATTGGGATCGCTTTTCGAATTTAAAATTTTATACTTATGTACTTTCTTTCTTTGCTAAGTTTGTTCAATATTTTAAGTATAGTAGGAATCTAGAGGCCAATTTGATTCTCGCAGAGAAGCGACTTTAAAATACTCTATCGTTTGTTATTATTAAAGACCGTAGTAAAATGATGTTAATAAATAATTTACGTTATGGCCATAAGGCCACGCCGTTTTGTGCAGCTCGACGTATAGCGCCTCTCATTGTTAGGTATATATCCTTTAATTAAAGTTGCCCTTTAAAAGCCGACATATGTTTACGTAATGTCGTGCACAGCCACGCATGGGCGTTTCATAAATGATTCACTAATTATCACTTTGTTATCTTTTCGTGTAAAGTTATTAAAATAGTTACATTTTCAACAGATGTTACAATAGGCTTTTGAATTGAGTATTTATTTAAATATTTCCTTCAGTACAGTTCTGTCTCTTCAGATTACTCAAACAAAGACACACTTATATTGACTTATCGACTGGTTATATTATAAAAAATATTAGTCGCAGAGAAAAAAAATACCACGTTTATTTATCTTTTAACATGTCCTGTTCTATTCTATTAAAACATTTTTAGTATGAGTTCTCCATTCTAAGTTGCTTTGTAAATTGGTTGGACAAATTTTAATAATTTTATGGACAGTGGCAATCAATTTAATAACTTTTTTACTACTTGAGTAACATGAAACCATCCTTGCTTCAAACAATCTAAAAAAACTCGCAGAAACCTATAATAATAATAATAATAATACTAAATCGGCCAAGTGCGGGTCGGACTCGCGCAGCAAGGGTTCCGCACCATTATCTATACAACGTTAGACACAAAAACGGCAAAAAATCACGTTTGTTGCATGGGAGCCCCCCTTAAATATTGATTTAATTCTGTTTTTAGTGGCAACAGAAATACATAATCTGTGAAAATTTCAACTGCCTAGCTATCACGGTTCATGAGATACAGCCTGGTGAGAGACAGACAGACAGACGGACAGTGAAGTCCCGTTTGGCACCCTCCGGGTACGGAACCCTAAAAAAAACAAAAACAGTTGCAAGGGGTGCAAGGACTTTTCCCGGCACAAAGTAAAGTGCCAATGCTTTTTACTAGCAAAGCACTATTTCAGGAGAGCGGGCAAATCTTTTATGTGGTTTCCGATTGCCATTGAATTGGAGCCAAATTGCTAGTGAAGGACCCGAGTCATTTGCTCTTTGAGAGAGATTGCGTCGATTCACTTTAACCGCCGCCTCACCTTCCACAGATCATAGGAATTGAACACGCTAACGTAGACGAATTTTATCACATGCCTAGATGCAGAACAGAATGTTCAATATTCAGTGTTATTTTGGCTCTTGAACAAATTTTGTTGGTAAAGTAAAGAATGTTGCTGACACTTGTACTGTAGCAGTTTTATTTTGTTATCGTATTACATTGTATTAGAAGAGTAGAAGCGGTGGTAGCCTAGTGGGTAGAACATTGGACTCGGAAGCGGGAGACCCAGGTTCGATTCCCAGTGCGGGCATGTACCTATGACTTTTCTTTCTAAGTTATGTACATTTGTGAAGTTGAAGTAGCAATACCACTCGCTGTGAAGGAAAACATCGTGAGGAAACCTGGGTGTCTGAGCTATATGGAAATAAATAATTTACTACTACTACTACTACTACTATTCACATACCTCAGCGCTTGAAATCGCCAATCCGCGGTGGGCACGCGTGGTGATTAAGCCCATACTCTCTCTCTGAGAGAAGGCCTGTGCCCTACAGTAGGACGTATATAGGTTGCTCCTCACGATGTTTTCCTTCACAGTTAGCGAGTGGTATGCTACTATAACTTCACAAATGTACATAACTTAGAAAACAAAATCATAGGTACAAGCCCGCAGTGGGAATCGAACCTGGGTCTCCCGCTTCCGAGTTCAATGTTCTACCCACTAGGCTACCACCGCTTCTCGGAAACTATTGGCTCTTCAGAGACAATTCTAGTCTCATATTATAGCAAATTTTATCCACTTTAACAACTTCCTGAGAAGGTACTATCAAAAACTAGTCCTTTAGGGTGATAGTCGCCTTAAATCTGAGAAAAAAAAAACGAAATTTTCGGGGTTTTTTTTTTATTTTTAACAAAGTTGCGTCACAAACTTGGGTTACTCATTGGGCCAACCTCATTATGTCTGCAAAAAATCAGAACTACCGGATCTGATGCAAAGTATCCCATACTTTCTGGCGACAAGGTTACGGGACTATTTTTATAAAACATGATTGACCGACATCAATACTAAGTATAATATATTTATATTCACGTGTGAAAAGTAGTAGGATTCTACTTTTTAGCGTAGACGTAAATACGAGTACAACGTAGAACATCCTAAGGTCTCTAAACTCTAAAAGGGACACGTATCTCAACAAAGTTGACGTACGACCGGCTATAAATGGTCGTTTTAAGTGAATGCGGAAAATTCACCCACAGTTTTTTACTAAGTAACAAGTTCACTTTTAGCTAGCGCCTGTAAAGAGACAACCTATTCCTCATCACGCCTCTCATCACGACTTGACCTATAAAAAGTTGCAAGCCAGAGAAAATACTAGCGTTATGAAGTTAGGGAGGTGCAGCGAATCGGTGTGGTTTTAAAGTCGGGCGTGGCGAATAGGAAATCCTGTTGTGGAATAAAGGTTAACGCGTACTGAAGTTTTTTTTTTTTACTTTATTGCATTTGATTTAATTACTTTAACTGCACCACGGCACGCACTCCGTAGTACAATTATGGGTTACCGTAGGCACTGACTGAAAATCAGCGCTGAGGGATCACTTCTTCAGCACAACGCTGAGTCAGCTGCCTTTTGTGGCAACTTAGATACACCACAGGCTACACCTATGGTCCTGTTTTATTTATTCGTGTTGTCTGTTGTGTATTTAGTTTTCTTTCTGTTGTTGTGCATATTATGTTACTTATCTGCTTATTTTATTTCTGTGATGTATCTTGTTGGTGAAAACGACGGAACCTAATGGACTGTATGAATGATAAAAAATAGAATTGTAGGAATCCCCGTAATATTATGATTTTAATTAAATAAAAAACATGGGCAGCCTGAGAAAACTACGTGACAACTCAATCTATCGTACAAAAACAATTTGTCTTTTAAAAACCTAGGAAACCGCAAGGAGTTCGCGACAGTTGGTATAATAAATGTTTTTCTTCTTCTTATTCTTTTTATAGGGCCACGCACACCTATTCGCGCCGGAAGCATCGAACGCGCCGACGGAATCGATCGCGCTGAAAGAATGGGAGTTTTTCTTTTTGACTATTAAAAAAAAAAGATAGTTCCCAAGGACTCTGTAGATGGCGCTGAACTGACTACGTTACCAGCCGAACGTTCCAATTTGCGACCGTGGGCAAACCTGAACGCACTGCAGGAGGCTACCACAATCTCAAAGTTAGCAGGACACAAGCAGGGCAGTTTATTTTCAATGTTCAAAATAAACTGCTGCTATAGTGTACCATGAGCCGAAGTAAGTAGGCCTGCAATAAACCTGCTAAAAAAAAAGGTTGTCTCTGGCCTGTTTGCCTTAAATGTTGCGTGCGTTCGAAAACCAAATATGAGAATTTGCCGGTAAATACCGTTTTCATTACGAAATAAAAATAAAACATTTTGATTGTGAAAAATGTAATAAAAAACATTTGTAGCAGCACTGCTCACTGTGCAGATAAAAGCTGACAACAAGTTATGGAAAAATAAAATAAACTGCTACGGAAAAAAATGTTGTCTTAAGTTCTACATTACTTAAAAATTACGTTTTTTAACGTGTCTCGAAAGTTATTTTTGTTTACGTCAAAATATGTTTGAAGAAGTTTGAAGAAGTTTTTGAATTGATAAAAAAGGTTTTTGCTAAACTACGATTTTGAAGGAAATGAAGTGGTGTCGCGGTGTCGGTTTAGACTACTTTCAGCAATCCTAAAGAGTTACGAGGTTATAAATTACCAAGAGGCGGGCAGCAGCGTCTTCCTGAGATTCCAACCTCATACTGCGATCGCCAACCCGCCTGCTAAGCGTGGCGATTATGGCAAAACCCCTCATGGTTATGGAAACCATGAGGGAGGCCTATGTCTTGCAGTGGGCATCAAAAGGCTGATGATGATGATGAAAGAGTTTTAATACCTAAAACAAATATTTGCAATGCGACTAAAGTTCGAGCCAATAAGAAGTTTCTATGACATGATATAGGATCATATACCCAGCATTGGGCAGAGTTGGGCTGACTGAATTATGATGAAATATAACTTATTTTTTATTATGAATAAGATAAGATAGGATAACATATTTGTTTATTTTCTGTCCACAAAATACATAGAGGAATAGAGCTCATCTTCGTCTCCACGGATAAATCTGTGGATTTCGTTGGCACCGGTAACAAAGCTCTCATATCTTCGCACAGATTTTCCACTAACACCTTAGAAAGTCGATACCTCCGAACATAATACAATTCAACGTAAACTTCGAATGCATTACTCTGCAGTCGTATAATTTTACGCCACGCGAAAAACGTATCATCCTCCAAAACTATAAGATTTCTTTATCACTCATTTTAATACGTAAATTAAATAATAATTCGCTTAGCAGGGTTTTAAAAGCTGCTCAAGAGTAACAAATAAATAACTGCTAAGAATGACAGTTCAGCAGCGCTGTGAGCGCACAAACTTGAGCTTGTAGTACGGTAGCAGCGTTGATTAGACGATGAACGTCTTATATTTAACAGCGCTGCGATTGTATGGCTCATGGTACCATTAAGCAGGGCAGTTTTTTATAAGGCTTAAAAATAACTTCTAATAGTGCTTGTGGTAAGCCTCAGATCGCTTACATACTCAGATTAATTAATAGAAAACGTTTAAATTATACGACTTCAATGAGGAAGACATTAAAGTCGTAGGTTCTTGCTAATTTCGCATACGAATCTTCGATATGAACAAAAGAGAGGAAGTAATGCTGTCAGTACGTTTCGTTTTATGATCTCAAACTACATCCAAGTGAATTTATCAAAAAATAATGTGACGTTCCCTTCCTTGCAGTAACGTACCAAGTGCAGCGCCATCTATCCAGCGACTAGGGAAGAAATAAAAAATAAATAAAAAGAAAATCCCTCATTTCGTGCATTTCCTTGGCGCATCTCGTAGGCGGGTAACTACGCGTTGCCGAATGACAGAATGCGGTCGCATGGGTCGGTTAGTCCGCACTGATCGTGCCGAATCTGATGACGTCATCTAAATCCAAAAAAATCCCGCAAAATTGTGGTCATTACTATGCCAGGGTTTTATACAAAGAGGTTCTAACCTCTTTGTATAATGTAGTTGTAGCTTACTCTTCTAGCAATGTGGCCGAGGCAGTGATATGCCTCCAGAGTCCATGTGAACCTATTCTAGTTTAATTCAATCGTCTCGTCACACTTAAAGAGTATTGCAAATGGTGATTTAATCATGTATACATAAACGGTTTAATAGATTAAATGGAAATGTAAAAGGCAGAATATGGATTGCTTTTACACAACCTTATTTTTACTAAATCATACGACATATAAATAAGCATTAACAGTGTGTGTACATTAACCAAATTAAAAGAAAACAGCAAAATAAACAACTAAATGTTGAACGTTAATAAAGTCCTTGTTTCCCAGCTCTGCTGCGTAATAAAATTGGGTATTATCTGTGTTATTACGATAATAGCTATTTTGAGGGGCGATTAAATAGCTCTGGGAATTTACTAATGTAATATGCCTGCCTGTACAATATTTTGGACCGAAATTTTTATTAATACCATTACAGCTAAGCCTACTATAATTACTTTAACCTTACACTGTATCAACTAATATTTCATAGATATTATTAAATTGTTGCCTTTCATTTGATGATCGAAAATTGACAAGAAATAAAAACGAACTCATTTATTGAAGTATAATTATAAGATCATCCGATTAGATTAGAATTCTTTATTGTACAAAACAAAAAAAAACATTAAAATCCCGTAAAATCCTGTAAAATACATTAAATAATAAAATTATATTACAATGTTCTATATATTAAAAACCTAATAACAGTTGATAGTGAATAGAGTTCAATAAGTAGTGAGAATGAATAAGATGCAATTAAATTTTATTCGTCCGTGTGGCGCCGGATTAAGAATAGCGTCGCTCCGTTTCCTTCCATAGATGTCGTGGAAGCCGACTAAAGAAATCAATTACAGGAGGCGGGCAGCAACGTCTTCCGGAGATTCTAACCGCATACTGCGATCGCCAACCCGCCTGCCAAGCGTGGCGATTATGGCAAAACCCCCATGGGTATGAAAACCACGAAGGAGGCCTATGTCTTGCAATGGGCGTCAAATGGCTGATGATGATGATGATGAAATTTTATCAAATGTTTCTTTTTCCACATAATCACCTTTTAGTTGTATACACTTAGCATATCTTTTTTCTGAACCTAAAATTCCTTTCTTAAAAAAGTTCGACTCCAAATTATACTTCTACAATACCTCTACATGTATACATACTTCTAATTATTTAAATTATTTCTAACTTTTTAGTGCTGTAGTGTTTCGAAGTCACTTTTTATTTTTTATACAACTTGGACGTTCATTAAGTAAACATTTTGTTTTTGTAATGAATAATATATTTGAATTTTAATTTTGAATTTGAATTTACATTGTGTGGACTACCTCCAGTTTCAAAATTACTGATTTCTTGACATACATACTTTCATCATAAATTAAATAACCGGCTTTTCAGTGTCTCCGGCCCGATCTCACAGTAGTAAGCCATAGGACATTAACTATGAAAGTAATTAATGACTTTTTACTGCCTCGTTGCTCTAGGGCTCTGCTCTCGGATT
Organism: Yponomeuta malinellus; assembly: GCA_947308005.1. Lineage (NCBI taxonomy): Eukaryota > Metazoa > Arthropoda > Insecta > Lepidoptera > Yponomeutidae > Yponomeuta > Yponomeuta malinellus. Next base: position 12,708,488 of record OX371007.1, on the reverse strand, counting down.
TGGTATGTACGTACATCGTTTCCGAGTCCGATGTTCTACCCACCAGGCTACCACCGCTGTTTCGGACGTTTTAAATTACAGATTCATTTTACACTTTTACACTTTTGCAACGTAGCGACGCCATGACATTGGCGAGCATTTTGGTGGAAATTTTAATTCTGCAGACTACAATGTATTTTTTTTATCATTACGCCTTAACTGTGACCAAAAATATGAAATAGGTTGTAAATAATGTACGTTTTGGGACATTACAGGACAGTTTTTCAAAATTTGTCATCATGCCTGTCGCTGAATTAATTGTAGCTTTATGTAATAGGGCCCATTTGAACCTCAATCTCTTCTTTCCCAGGTGTCCTGGATCCGTAAGCGCGACCTCCACATATTGACGGTGGGGGTTCACACTTACAGCAGCGACGCGCGCTTCGCGGCGCTCCACGCGGACGGCTCCGACGAGTGGACGCTGCGCGTGAGTCCGGCCCAGCCACGCGACTCTGGCGCGTACGAGTGTCAAGTCTCGACCGAACCTAAGATCAGCCTGTCCTTCCGGCTGACGGTTGTAGGTGAGTTAAAGCCGAATTGGCGCTTATTGAATGGGTATTAATTATAGGACAAATCTTATACCGTACGAGTACCCCCATGGGGCGGCAGTGGGCAAATCTCTAGGCTTTGAGTTTTGATATTTCATGAACTCCTAATCTGTAATCAATTTGTTTTATTTACGGTTTTTCGTACACTGACAAAAAATTTAGGTAATTTAACCGTTGATACTCGCTGTTAACGGTAGATAAACGAATTTTTAGGGTACGAGAAACTGGGGGTTGGCATCTTGTATGCAACCTACCAGGTAAATCGTTTATTTTTTACAGAAGAACTTAATTGGCTACCTACTAACCAATATTGCGCTCCGCTCGCTTCGATCGCTGCGCATAGTGGAATTACAACATTAACCTGACATACAGATTCTAGGGATGAATTTATAACAGGGTCTTAGCCCCAACCAACAAGTATCAACAGGATGTTGATTCACGAATAGATCCTCGATTGTAGAAAACCAAATTCAGAATATAACGATCACCGCAAATTTTCTCTGACATGACAAGAATGGCAGTCTAATCTGTGTTCTGATATAATCGTAATCCTTTCTACACGACTTTAGGCTGTGGAGGGTTTATACAGCGGAGCTAAAGTGGAGATTATACTTTTATAAAAGATAATACTTTAATTAAGACCTGTCTCAACCCTAGATACCTAACCTTCATCGTTTCGACGAATACGTGACAGAAAAATTGTTATATCTTTTTGGTGCGTATGCGGATATCCGTGGTGTCTCTTGTCGACTCCGTGTTCGTCACGGCTTGGTGTGAAAACGTGTATAATATCGCAATTTATAGGGAAAATAAAATTTATTTTTTTACTGAGTGGCCGTAAGAAAAGTATGTTTTTTTCTCTAATCTCTACAGTTTAAGTTTTCCCTTAAAACGAACAACTACTTTTTTACATTTGTGTTTTAATAAAAAAAATTATACGAATCGGTTTTGATCTGTAAAACGCGTGCCATTTTAAACAGAAAGAAAAATAAATAATAAATAAGAGTATGTTATTATTAATTAACAAGTAATTATTTTATTAAAAAATATATAATATTAATGAAAAATCAACGCAATAAAAAAGTACCAAAAACAAAAAAAGTTATATTTAAAACTAATGAATGGTTAGGTATTATGGGGTATGTGAGAATGAGGAGGTTAGGTGTCTAGGGTTAAAACCCCATAAGTCCAACTGAGGAGAATTTTAGTGGAATCGTTTTTTATAAATAAGACCGAAAGGTTTTAAATAAAACATCCTGACAACTCAAGGCGCCTACGTATATTTTAAAAGATTTGATGGTGAAAAGGTCATTCCCTATGATGCCTATAGTACACTAAAATATTAATCGTTTTGCGATTACCTACCTACTTTTTCCTTTGTTAAGTAATTAGTATTTTGCTTTCTAAAAAACTGTACGCTTGGTAATTTAATACTTAATTACATAGAGAAATGTAAATTAAAGGGAAGTTTCAATATGTATTTGAAACTCTAATAACCAGTTTGAGTGATTAAAACTTTCATTTACAGACGAAATTTAATTACAAGCCCAGAGTACAATTAAATAATAACAATGTACTTAGTTCGCTTCAAAGAGATCGTATTACCACTAGTAATTGACGGAATGTCCTAATTGGGTGGGTTCAAATCACCACACTATAAACCAATACACAGAGCATGTTAAAATAAATACAGAGAGGCATAAACCGAACTGACCTGTCCGCTTGGCCACATTAATTATCTAAGTATCTAGTTTAAAGTTGACTCATTATTATGTATTACATAATTAATATTTTTATTAACAAAAGCATATAATTATGTTGAATTACGTATATTAAAATATTTTTATCCACTGAGAGTGTTATTCGCTCTTAAAATGCAAAACAGTTTGGCAAAAAACAAATCTATGTTACTTTGTAACTAAACTTAAAAAACATTTCAATAAAATCGGTCAAGTGCGTGTCAGGCCCCGTGCATCGTATAGTTCCGTGAGTTGGTCGTCAAAATATACGAACTTAGAAGGAGGCGTTTTCTATTGATATTAGGATTTTATTTTACTTAATATAGTAATTTTCAATTGAATTTGTACGAAGTTTTCCTTTTATAGGTTGGTCGACTATTACTCGTTAACTTATAAAGCTTAGTTAGCCGTGATCGTTTTTCTTTTAACATCACTGTATAGTACACTACAGCCCTGCTTTTTTTTTACAATTCCACAGTGAACTTTGGGGACGCCCGGCGCTACAAAAATCTGCGCTTTAAAGCTCCATATTTTGCAAACGGATCCCTAAATCGAAAAACGGTCCTCCTACGCTCAGAATATCTTTAAATTCAACGATAATCCACACTATGGGGCAAAAGAGAATAAAATCCCTAATTTAAGTGTAGCGGAAGTACCCAAAAAAATTAAGATTTCATTCCACTGTTTTTTTGGCGTGACTAATATTTCAGCTTTCTAGTACTAATCATCTCTGAGCTAGGCCGCGGATAGATATACCGACATACAGACTAACAGACGGGTGGACATTGCAAAACTATAATGGTTCCTTGTTGACTACGGAACCATAAAAAAACTGTAAACTGTGCTGTCGCATGTAGTCACAATACGAAAAAGTTATTGTGAAATTGACAGCACATCAACTTTTATATGCGTGTACCCTACTCATTTACTTTACAGGTTCACTTCAAAAACATATGTATTCAGCCTATATTCGTCCCACTGTAGGGCACAGACCTTCTCTCACTCAGAGGGTATGAGTTTAATCACCACGCGTGCCCACCGCGGATTGGCAATTTCAAGCGCTGAGGTATGTGAATACCTCAGACGCTCAGGTTTCCTCACGATGTTTTTCTTCACCGTTAGCGATTGGTATTGCTACTAGGTATAACTTCATAAATGTACGTAACTTAGAAACGGTACTTGCCGGGATTCGAACCCACGACCTCCTGAATGAGAAGCCGGCGTTCTACCGCTTCACTATCACCGCTTAAAGCACCGCTTAGATCAAAAACATATGCGTACGAGATCGATGACCGAAGTGTCTCGTGGTTAGAGTTCTGGTACGCGACACAAATTAGTATGGAACATTCTCAGTGAAACTAACTTAGTTGCTGTTGCTGGTGTCTTACGTGTTTCTAGGTATTCGATATTCATTTGAACTATACATAACATAACATAAACTCACGACTGTATCCCAGAGGGGTAGGCAGAGACCAGGGACTGCCACTTGCTACGATCCTGACAGATCACTTTCGCTTCCTCAACATTCATTAGTCGTTGCATGCACGCACGCCGGTTTCGGGTGCTTTTTATCTTGCCCTATGCTAGTACCATACATAAATAGGGGATATTTGGTCGAAGTATGTCCGTCTGGGTCATCCCTTATCGGCCCTTCCATCCACATTCGATATATCTGTTTTGACAATCTTTCTTCCTTCATCCTCTCCACATTTCCAAACCAACGCAACATTCCTTTCTCAATTCTAGTCACTACATCCTCTTTCAGTCCACAACGTTCTCTAATCACACTAATAATTTGAACTTTAGTGCTTGGTAAATGATTTACTGCTTCATGACGTGCCTTCGCTCATGCTCAGCTCTTTCGTTTTTGAACCGAAGAGTGGGCAATTGGGTTAAATTACATTCGATCTGAAACATGTACGTCTAGACATTTTGAGTTACTACGCAATAAACGCATTCAAATTTAATGAAAACAAATTCTTATTCTTAAGCGAAATGGAGACGGCATGTTGACCTTTACTTGCACGCACTCTACTCAATTACTAAGAGTGAGTAGAAAATTAAAGTAGAGACAAAAGTTCATCAAACGTTTATAGTTTAATTCCAAAGTTGCCTCAACAGTAACTGTAGAGGCAATTAATTACAAGGTGATCTTGATTGTTATCAGTATCGGGGATGTTATTGTCTTTACATCTACATTAATATTATAAAGAGGTAAATTTTGTACGCAGTAGCGTATCTCTGAGGCTACTCGTCTGATAAAAAAAATCTCTTTCACAATTTTGTCAGAGTTCCATAGTCAACAAGGAAAACGATTACAGTTTCGCCATGTCCGTCCGTCTGTCTGTCCGCGGCTTAGCTCAATAACGATTAGTACTTGACAACTGAAATTAAACTGGAATCGCTCGTAGCCCCGGCTGCCTGAGTGATCTTAAACGATCACGAAGGTTAAGCGACACTGGGCGCGTTCAGTGCATGGATGGGTCGCCGTCTATGCCTAACGCTAGTGGCATTTTTCCGAGCGGTTCCGTGCTTCGCAAGGCACGTTAAGCTGTTGGTGCCGGCTGCCGTCGATAGATGGCGGTCGTTAAGCCAAGTCAGAGGCCTTAGGGCGGCTTGACAACTTCTGGCAGTAGACGAGCCACTAGTCTACAAGCCTCCACCAATCCGGACTTGGCCCCCGTGGTGGAGTATGGCCTATACCTTCCTCAGGGAAGAGACCCGTGCCCCTCGGTGGGGATATAATGGGTTGATGATGATGAACTGACATTTAGCTTAGGTATACACAATATGAATCACGCCGACAAAAACTTAGAATAAAAATTTAAAAGTTAACGAGTAGTCGACCAACTTATGAGAGGAAAATTTCGTACAAATCCCATTGAAAATTACTGTGGTGAAGTTATTACTTGTGTAAAGCAGGTAGTTAATGTAAGTGAAATAAAATCCTAACATCAATCAGAAACCCACGCATATTTTGACGGGAAACTACGGAATCCTACAACTTACATTGTAAAAGAAGGTATAATATTTTCCATTGATGGCTCTCGTTAGCACCGTGTAATCCATGGTTTCCATTTAATTATTAATCTTATTTATTCAGCACCTAACAGATGAAAGTAATTTAACTAACCGTTCCTGTCCAAAGTCCATGTTCAAAGTATCATATCGAATTTATCTTGTTTCAAACCCCCGTTGCAACCCAACTTTTCAAGCTCCGCTTTTTTGTTCGATACTCGACCTTATGCCGCGCATGATAAGAGGCACGGCGGTAGAGTATCTACATTGCAATCAATTACGACCAACCAGGGCCTCGAGTCTACTAAATGCATAGCTAGTTATCCAATCCTGATTATTATCAAGTTGAATAGCGTTTCAATGGTGAAATGTTCATTGGAATCAAACAACTCGGAATTACCGTAATAAGTTATCTTGCAGAATCGACATAAGACGAATCAGTAGTATTTTACTCATATTACACTGCTATTAGAAAGCCATTTAATACGTGTCTTGCTATTAGAACTGTATTGAAAAAAAAAATTTAGTGGAATTGAGGCTCAACTGAGCGGGACTTGCCTTTTTGTCTAAAGTTATATCCGTGAATGAAGCGGTGGTAGCCTAGTGGGTAGAACATTGGACTCGGAAGCGGGAGAGCCAGGTTCGATTCCCAGTGCGGGCATGTACCTATGACTTTTTTTCTAAGTTATGTACATTTGTGAGGTTACCACTCGCTAACTGTGAAGGAAAACATCGTAAGGAAACCTGGGCGTCTGAGGTATTCACATGCTTCAGCACTTGAAATCGCCAATCCGCGGTGGGCACGCGTGGTGATCAAGCCCATACTCTACTCTCTCTTTCTGAGAGAAGGCCTGTGCCCTACAGTGAACGTATATAGGCTGCTTATGTTTCCTCTAAAACACTCCTCAGTGGCAGTTTAAACAATATGTGACTACGTCTTTCCCTTTACCACAGGCTATTGCCAAACAATCTCTGAGGAGTACTTTAAGGAATCGTGTTGTTATAAATAATACCACTAAAATGCAAAAAGAGCCCGCTCCCGTGTCCAGCTCGTCTACCGCCCGTTGGTCGTACGTAGCCGGGCTTTTTTGCGCTAGTGTTATAGTCTCTAACGTGAATAGTATTTAAGGTTTATTTCAGTTTGTTAAGTTGCGCCCGTACGTAGCCCTTCGTAATGCGGACAGTCCCTAAACAAGCCATTTGTTTGCCCCGCAGTATCAAAGGCTGAGATCCTGTCCGGGCCAGAGCTGTTCGTGCGCGCAGGCTCCGACATCAACCTTACATGTCTCACGAAACACGCGCCTGATCCCCCAAGGTAAGCCCTAGAGAATCGCTAGATGTTGTGACAACGTTGTGGTCACTTGTTAAGTGCAATGCAGTGTAAGGTGCGCCGCACGTAGTTAATACCGCGGGATAGTTGGCTCCAATTGTATGAAATGGCACGAGTGTAAGTATTTTGCAAGTCTACTACGTCTACCGCAGTTTTGATAAATGGAAAATTGCGAGCAGTTAAATAACGGCGGAAACTTATTCTTAGCTTATGTGTAGTTGTTCTAAGTCTCTGTCTATTTATTATGTAAGCTGCAAGTTTCCCAAATAAATAATAATAATAAAATAATAATAATAATAACGGAAGCGGAGCGGTGGTAGCGCCGCGGTAAAATGCCGGCCTCACTTTCAGCAGGTAGTGGGCACGAATCCCAGCGTGTACCAATGACTTTGTTTTCTAGGTCACGTACATTTGTGAAGTTGTAGCATTGCCACTCGCTAACTGTGAAGGAAAACACCGTGAGTAAACCTGAGTGTCTGATGTGTTCATACCTCAGCGCTTGAAATTGCCAATCCCTGGTGAGCATTAAGCCCATGCTCTCTCTCAGAGAGAAGGCCTGTGCCATGTACTAGGAGGATATAGGCTGAATAAAAAAGAACTACATCTGAATTTTTCAAGATGTGTCTAGGTACTTTAAAGCGTCTGCGAAGGGACAAGATGGGTAAGTAGCGACCAGTAGTTTAAAAGTAAGCAATTGTAAAGCTCAGTTTGTGCGTGCAATTATAATAAAGATTACAATTTGAACAATTTGTGCCTGCTTCAATAACAACCATCGAACGAAATTTAAATTTTCAGTCATCAGCAGAATAATTAGCTTTATTAATAACGGAGCTCTTAATTTTCAAAACTCTATCGCGATTTAAATATTCTGTAAAGCTGTGATTTTGAAATCAAATTAATAATGAAATGAAACTGTTTTTTATTTTCCTTCTTATTACTTAACAATTTCACTTGAAGAACTCTCCTTGAATAAACTAAGACGCAAAAATAAAGCACGGACTACGACTAAGATAACAAAATATTAAAGACAAATGATTCTTCTAGTTCTTCACAAGTGGGAAATTAGTCGTAACTACAGCTCCATTAGACGGGTCCGACGCATGTGATCAAAAACGCAAAAGGCCAAATAGACATTTTTGGCGTATCGCGTGTTTTAAACTCGCCAATTCCTGAATGACCATGTTAGTAAGTTACCAAACACGCAAAAGGCCAAATAGACATTTTTGGCGTATCGCGTGTTTTAAACTCATCAATTCATGAATGACCATGTTAGTAAATTACCAAACACGCAAAAGGCTAAATAGACATTTTTGGCGTATCGCGTGTTTTAACCTCATCAATTCGTGAATGACCATGTTAGTAAATTACCAAACACGCAAAAGGCTAAATAGTCATTTTTGGCGTATCGCGTGTTTTAAACTCATCAATTCGTGACTGACCATGTTAGTAAATTAACAAACACGCAAAAGGCCAAACAGACATTTTTGGCGGATCGTGTGTTTAAAAAAATAATTTAAACAATTAATTGATCAAAAACGCAAAAGGTCAAATCCTTTATTTTTGGCGGATCGAGTATTTTTTTTTTTTTCATTTATATACTTTTATCATTACCATGGTGACTCATCGTTCAGCAACATTACTAAAAGACCATGTCTCCTGGTGCGAACACGATTTCTCATGTAATTATATTGAGCCTCATAAGCCCCATTTGTTAAAAAAAAATTATTGAATCTTAAAAAAACCGAGGACTTGTGGGGTATGTCAGTAAACTTTGTTAGTTCAGTGATACATATCCTAGCATAAAATATGCTAAGGGCAAGTTAGAAAAAAAAATCTATAAATGTGTGGATGAGGGGGCCACATGAAATATAGTAGACTACTAAATTTATTTAAAAGCGGTGATAAACACGATCCAACAAATTTTATGCCCGTCTCAGTACTACCAGTATTAAAATATTTAAGAAGATCATCTTAGAACAATTACTTACGCATTTCAATAATTACCAACTCCTTCATAGTCAGTAGTTCGGTTTTACTACAGTGCGGAATACAACAGACGCTAGAGTTATGTTAGTTAAACGCATTTTTAGCGCGTAGGAGGATCACAAAGATGCTGTAGGCATATTTTGAGATGTATTAAAGCATTCAATAAATTGTTTTACAACTTAAACTTTCGTAAGCACTGCACATTTTATATATTGGCTATCCCGAGGGCAATAAAAGTAAGTGAAACAGTTAAACCAAAATATAAAAAGCATTTAATTGTGTAGAGCACGAAACGCTACTCTTAAAGTTAAAACACTACAGAATAAAGGGTGCAGGTTTAAATCTTTTAAGATCGTATTTAGAAGGATGGGTTCAAAAATCAGACACAAATCGTGTTAAATCATCGGATTCACTTATAAAAATAGGAGTTTCGCAGTCTATCTTAGGGCCGTTCCTTTTCCCAGTCTATATAAATGATTTACCGTTTATGGTACAAAAAATGTCTGAGATAGTGTAATTTGCTGATGATACGTCAGTAATTTTTTAATTAAGAAGACTAAAAAATAATATTGACCATGCAAATAATGCTCTCTCGCAAGTACTAGATTAGTTCACAGCAAATAATCTGCTGCTAAATTCCAAAAAGAGAAAATTTATAAAGTTTCCCTTACTAAACCTAAGATTAGTTGAGAAAAACATTGTAATTGGAAATGCATAACTAAAATTTGTAAAAAATACTGTATTTCTGGGCATCACAATCGATGCAAAACTGCAATGGGGTCCACATCTTGTAAAATTAGCACACAGACTTAGCTCTGCAGCATCAGTAAAAATAATTAGGGAACTCTCTGACGTTGCAACTGCTAGGCTTGTTTATTTTAGTTACTTCCATAGTATTATGTTCTACGGTATACAGTAGTAACGGTGCCGGGCAGCAGACATTGAGACTATCTTCATCTTGCAGAAGAGAGCCATCCGATTTATTTACAAGTTAGGTAGTAGGGATTCGCTAAGAGATTTCTTCAAAGAAACCAACATTTTAACAGTTGCATGTCAATACATTTATGAAAATATTATGTACGTTACAAAAAATATCAAAGACTTCGAAAAAGCTCCGAGGGCCCTTGAGCGTTAAGCACGTATTATTTCTCGCTTCCGTTAAATATTCATAAGTCTGACCAATCCTCTATTAACCAGTGCAAAAAGTGAACGTATAGAAAGCTCAAGACACGAGCTTCAAAGTGTGATAACTCAATTAAAAATCCAACAACAAATGCGGCTTAAATAGCGATGCAAAGTTGAAAAAATTTAATTACGCTAGCCGAGTTTAGAAGGTGATTCATCGATAACCGTCTTCGCCGCGCGCAAGTTGTCGCTACGTCAGCGTCACCGCACCGAACCGATCCGCTCCGGGCGTGTACTCCCGATCTACACTACGTGCCGCAAAAGGTCGGGCGTCGACTTAAGATTGTTATTGTAAGTGCGAAGAGGAGCTTCAAATAAGAATGAATGACCAGGGTAAGCGCAAGCAATTAAAATGTCACAAATGTAAAAAAAAAGTGGATGAGGTGGATACTCTAACCTGCTCCATTTGTAAGATAAAGTACGACTTCAACTGTGCTAAAAAACCTGAGAAAGTTTTTAGGATAATGGACGTGGAGAAAAAACGAGCATGGAAGTGTCAAACATGTACTTCTATCACTGTCACAGAACACGCTAGTCCACGCGATAGTTCATGCTTTGTGACCAAACGACCAGGTCAAGATCCGAAGGGAAAAAAGCCTATTAAAGAAATACCCAGAGCGAGATCATTATCAATAGAGTCAACCAAGGAGGACTCATTAAACTCGACTAATTCGGAAATGAACTACCGTAGTCTGGATTTGTCCACGGTTCCGGACATGGGGTTAATTCAAGAGCTACGAGATGAAATAAACATACTTAAAATAAGCCTAGAAAGTGCTAAACTAGAAATAGATAATCTAGTTTTAGAAAACGGAGTCCTTCAGGGAAAAATTGCCAAACAACAAGAACAACTGAATACTTTGAAAGAAATATGTTCCAGTCCAATGCTATCGAAAAAACAGAACAAAACCCGTCAAGTTCTTTTGGATTCATTTCCGAATACGCCTAAAACGGCCGTAGCTAAATCAAAAACTAAAGCAAAAGAGACAGAAAATCTGAAAAATTACGCTGAAACACAAGTAAGCAACAATGAACTAATGGAAGTACCACCTCCTGATATGATTAAATCCCTGGGAAATGACACCAAAGATAGCAAAGCGCTTCCTAAATGTGATGCTGAAACGCAAGTCAACGAGAATAACTGGGAAAAGGTTGAAAATACGAATGACCTAAATTTAAGGCACAACAACAAAAAAATTGTAATTATTGGAGGACAACAGTGTGTGGGATTGGCGGCAGGATTACACCGATTAAGACAGTCAAACAAGACAAACGAACAATACGCCATAACATCATTCACAAAACCGAATGCCTCCACAGAAGAAATATTGACCGCATGCAAGCTGTACGAACCTAGCAACGAGGACAAGGTGATTTTATGTGTTGGTCAGCACGATACAAACCCCACAAAAATGCTTATCGAATTAGGCGCTGTTCTGAAGACATTAGCAAGATCTTCTACATTTGTGCTGGAGCCGTTGAAAAGTGATTATCTTCGTGAAGAAAAGCTTAAGCACGAGCTAAAAGTGATTTGTCAAAACTTTCCAAATTGTAGGTTTATAGAAATTCCTAATAACTACGACTTAAGAAACCAAAAGAAAGCGCTATCTAATAGGATTAATTATGAAATAGATTTGGCTGATTACTATAATAAATTCCTCAGTTTTGAGGGCTTGAGGAGTTTGCTGACCACAAGAATACTGGATACAGAAGCACATAAAGCGGCTAAGAAAGGGACGATCCCCTACTACTTTCCAGTTACGGAAAAAAAATTAAACAGCAATGACAAAATTAAAGACAATGCAACGTTTTTTCGTGAACAACATAAAACCAGGTCGTGGTAAAAAGATCAAGAAAAATAAAGTTAAACAGTCGTCACATATAATTTTCCACCAGAACATTGCCAGTATTTTGAGCAAGGTAGATGAATTAGAAATCGTTATCTCAGAGTTCCTCGACTCTGAAATGCCTATAGACGTGATCTGCCTTAGTGAAACTTTTATTAAAGAAGGTGAAGAAGGTAACCTTAATGTAGAAAATTACAATCTGAGTGCATCCTTTTCAAGAAAACTTAAGAAACGTGGCGGTACATGCATACTCTGTAGGCAGGACATAAATTGTGTAGAACTAACTACGATCAAAGATCTAACAGAAGAAAATCATTTCGAGGTATGTGGTGTCTCAATAGAATCCATAAAACTAATAGTAATATGCCTATACAGAACACCAAATTCAAATATCGACATATTTTTCCAGCGGTTTGAATCGATGCTCGAACGATTAAACGTAACAAAAAATAAAATAGTGATATGCGGGGATTTCAATATAGATTTTTTAAACGATAATAAACATACGATAAAGTTAAAAAACTTGCTCTTACACTTTGGTCTCATATATCACATTCAAGAGCCCACACGTCAAAATAAATGTATAGACAACATTATTAGTAACATAAATGGTTCTGAAGGAAAACTTCATGGATTAGGCCTCTCAGATCATGACACAGCACAGACACTACATATTACTAAGGTTCCCTGTGAGACTGGTTCTACAGACCACTGGTTTGAACAAATACCTGATTATAAACAAGAAAACATCAATAAGTTTGTGGAATGCATAGAGAGCCTATCTTTTTCAGACGTCCTGAGTATAAATAACGCAAATGAAGCCTTTAAATTATTTCATAGTTTAATATGCCTATTCTATGAGCTATGTTTTCCAAAAATACTAATAAAAAAATACAAAAATAAGAAAACATGGATTACGAAGGGTTTAAAAAGGTGTTGCCAGACAAAACGAAAACTTAGACTAGGTTATTATATGAACAAAACTGACGAAAATAAGGAGAAATTTAAGACGTACTCAAAACTACTAAGACAATGTATTAACTCTATAAGACTACATAAAAACAGAACATACATACAAAACGCAAAAAATGCTTGTAAGGCTACTTGGAATATTATAAATAGTAATTTGGGCAACAAAAAGAACAAAAAGGATATACAAAGTATAAAAACAAAGGAAACTATACACAGTGATGGGAATGAAATAGCAACATATTTTAATAATTTTTTTACAGACACAGTTAAAAACTCAGTAGAACCTCAAAATAACAAATTGGACTCAAATCCTTCCAGAAATAATATTTACACTATATTTTTCCAGCCCACAGACCCTTCCGAAATCTTCAAAATAATTCTATCTCTTCGCAATACAAACTCTATTGGTTTTGATAACATAAATACTAAATTACTTAAGATTATCGCTCGACATATATCAAGTCCCCTATGGGGCACTGTATAAGGTTCTACAACAAAATTCCTCAAGATATATTAGAGTTACCTCCAACGCGATTTAAAAATGTGTTAAGCACATTCTGTGCAAAAAGGCTTACTATAACATCAAGGATTATTTAGAAGACAAAGATGTTTCGCATTAAACAGTAGATTAATATTATTTAAAGGACGATTGTGACTAGTGTTCAACACATTCATGACTAATATTTTAAGTTGAAAACTCTGTTAATTAAGTTAAAACGTGTTTTGAAAAGATTAATTGTGAGGGTAAAAATTTTGACGTTCATTAAATATTTGAATTGAATTGAATTATTTAATTTTAGTGAACATTTTATGGTAGCAGAGCATAATTTATCTTTGTATCAAACAATTGATAATGACTTTGTTTTGGCCGGGATTCGAATTTAAGATCTGCGTTCCACCGCTGCGCTACTTCCGCTCTGCTCGCGTTATTTACGCAATTTTTCCCTTTATCAACACTTCCTAATGCTGGTGAATTTATATGTATTTTCCCAATTATGTAAAGACATACTAAGAAAATTACTTGTTTCTAATTTAACACTCCTTTTAGATATCTAATGTATAAAAACTCGTCAGTGTTCAGCACATCAAAATCTGTGTTTGTTATCGAACTCCTCCGAAACGGCTTCACCGATAATTATGTTTTTTTTTTTTGTGTATATTTGGTAGGTCTGAGAATAGGCTAATTAGTATGGCAAAACAACGTTTGCCAGGTCAGCCACTTTGTGTGGTTTAGCCTAGCGTGATCCTATCGCCTCGCGCCTACCCTTTTATGTAGAAACTTACGTTTTCGTCCAATCCAAATTTGAGTTCAGAACACCTTTCAAATAAATCACATGGATTCACGATTCTTTCAAAGCGAATACTAAGGTATTTCTACATACTTTTGTACTTTTTTACATTATAAATATTGTTTATACCACACCCACTCAGAAAGTGTCCCATTGCTCGTTCATAAACGAGTTACAAAGTTCGGCATTTCTCCCTTATAAATGTGGGGCAGGAGAATTACATTCCTGCCCTCCGTAGCAGGTCAAATCTTACAAAGATTTTATATCAAATAATCAGAAAAAAGAGGTGTTTTTTTTTGTTATAATCTTTTTTTTGGGTTTATCCCTTCTGAGGACAATCTTAAAAACCTATTTAGAGGCTAAAAATTCCACCCATGCCGGGACTTGAACCCGCGACCTCTGGCTAACCGTGCCAGAGACGTTTTTAGCCTCTAAATAGGTTTTTAATTTTTTTTTGTACTCGATTTTCGACGAGAGGAGGCCGGCAATCTTTTTCTGCACTAAAAAAGCGGCGTTTTGTTTTGTTAAATTTAGTTTTTTACTAAATTCGTCTCTTATTACCCCCCGCTGCGCGTAGGGCTTAAACATACTCTCGAATAGAAATAGATCGTTTTCTCCCCTCGGTGTACAATGTGCTAATTTTCTTCAACTGTCATTGTTCAACTCTCAGTCAGTTATTTATTTTTGTTTGAATACATTCCCCATTTTTCAAAATCTTCGTCAAATAACCGGCTCACTAATGAGGTCGAATAAGAAAACTTCTGCTCCTATGGAAAGAAGATCTGGAAACTTCCAGAAAAACACCCGCGTTCCAAATTTAAGTCGAAAAATAGAAAGAAGATCGAGAAACTTCCAGAATATTATTGACACCAATTCAGTTTGAATTTGAAAAATAGAATCGAACCACTTTTTAGGGTATAAAAGACGCGCGAGAATGGCCATACAGTCAATCTCATCCCAGCTCTGAAGAAAATCAGTCTTCATTCAACTCTGAATGTGAGTCTCTACTTAACTCTCAACCCGCGAGTCTCAACATCATCTCTAAAACCGGAAACTTCTGAAAGTTCGATATCGTAGATCCCCGAAGGACTTCGTCACAGCACTCCAATATCTCCACGGCGTGGCTACTTACTTTCACGGCTGCCTACCTTTCTTCACGGCCTGATTATCTGGCTCCTCGGATTGTCTGCTCGTCTCTACGGCTTGCTTGCTCGATCCACAGCCTGCCCACATGTCTCCGCAGCCTGCCAACCTGTCTCCATAACCTGCTTATAGTCCGCACAGATCTTTTTGGCGGTAACGTGAACATAGTCACAGATCGTTTGCACATCGCTCACTGTCTTTACAGTGTATGTGTGAGTAATTGAGGTAGTATGATACGTAGTAAATTACTATTAGTCAATTACTAAATTAGTCAATTACTTACACATACACTGAAAGACAGTAAGCGATGTGCAAACGATCTGTGACTATGTTCACGTTACCGCCAAAAAGATTTGTGTGGACTATACTTTGTGATTAAACGAACTTACCTGAAGTGAAGTTCTATCATAATTATACGAAGGCTTTGTCCGAAGAGATTAGAATACTTGTAGTAGGGCGTACTGTCTCGCCATTCTTCCACTATAGTTGAAATAGGTTGGGTAAACCTGAAAAAAGTTGACGTGTGCCCAAGCGCCGCACCCCGCGCGCCCTCCGAATCATTTAGTTCAAAGCTGCATATAATATTCCACATTATGGGCTACAAGGGGTGGGCGGGAGCTAATCTCTTCGGACAAAGCCTTCGTATAATTATGATAGAACTTCACTTCAGGTAAGTTCGTTTAATCACAAATTATACTACTGCTTTGTCCTTCGAGATTAGAATACTTGTAGATTTTGAAAGGCTCCGTGGAATATTATGAACTATCGAAACCATGAAAAATCTCCATCTTGATTTATTGTAGCATAGACAAATTAAATCATAGATAATTACCCAAATTGTGCTCTAAATTTGCCATAATGTAAATAACTTAAATAAAACTATATTAATTAACTCAACACGAAAAGGCCTCTAGTATAATAATTACATTGCTGATCGGTTATTTAACAATGATAATGCAAATTGGCCTGGATCGTTATTAATTTCTCGTTATACATTTCTTTGACAAAATCTAGCAAAGATGTTAGCCGTCCCGCTCCATCCAGCGGTACCTCTAATGATGTCAATATTGACACCTTGCCTGTGCGCACTGGACGTAGCGGCATGCCTGGTGGAGTGCGCAGTAAAAACAGATGTGTCAATCCCTCTCTCGCAAAGTGTATCTTTGACCCAGCGACTCAATGTTTGAGAGGTCACTGCCCTAAAAGGCTTTTTCAAACTAATAAATAGCATATCAATATCACCTCTTAAATCCTTTGTTTTATCTAGGTATTGCTTCAAAGTTATGGCTGGACAATTTTCTGTCCGGTCTCTAGAAAAGGCAAGATGTAGGTTGAACTGACATGAACCTGGACGTGAAGTTTTTATTAAGTCTGTAATTTTGATGTTGATGGTCTCGGAATTTATTTCAATATTCGATATTTTTGATATTGTTTGCATACGGTGAGCCGTAACTAAGGCTATAAACGTAACCGTCTTTTTGTTAAAGATAAATGAGCTAATGAATCATTTGGGTGTTCAAGAGATAGATAATCGAGAACAATCGACGGGTCCCAAGTTAAGTTAATGTTGGCTTGGGCGGCCGCATTCTATAGAATCCTTTGAACAATCTTAGAACTCTGTCATCTGAACCTACTCTAGACCCTAAAATAAGTGACGAACCAGAACGAATAGAGGTAAGACTTCCATATTGAGAGCCCAAATGAAATACTTCAGTAAAAAAAAAAATATTTGGGATTGAGAGTTCATAAAAATCAACATTATTTATATTACAAAAGCTACTCCAACGTCTAAAAGCAACTTCATATTGCTTCAAGGAGTTATCCGCTGATAAAGCACAATTATATCCAAGGAAGCAGGTGGCACGCATCTTCTCAAGAACGCCTCCTGGATAATCTTCCTGCCATAAGAGTAAGCTTGGGTTGGATTGCGCTGTTGATATGGGAAAATAAAACCAAATCTAAAACAACCAGATCTGAACATAAGAGACTCTGAAAGAGTAGAAACCAAGGTTGGGTTGGCCACAGAGGGACAACTACAATACCCTCAGCACCTTCTGTGATCATCTTTTTAAGTACCTTCAAAACCATAGCGAAAGGTGGGAACGCGTAAAAATAAGTGTTTCCAATTTATTGTGAAAGCGTTAATTGCACATGCACCCGAATCTCTTTGCCACGATAGGTAATGATGACATTTATTGGTAATTCGTGATGCGAACAAGTTTATCTCCGGCTCACCAAGCTGACTTGTAATCCTTGCAAAGGCTGTGTCCGGTGTTGTTTTCTAGATTCCGCATCTGCTATTTCATTATCTTCAGAACTAATATAAGAATATAAGAAGCAAATACAAATATATTACGTTCTTCACAAAATTGTCATAGACCCTTGAGATTGAGTTAAGGTGAGGAAATCTTACACCACCCATGCGATTAACATAAGAAATAGCAGTTGTGTTATCAATCCTTAATAAAATTTGACAGTCATGTAGGTTATTAGCGAACATCTGAAGGCCAAAATAAGCAGCCTTCAATTCAAGCAGATTAATATGATGGTTAGTTTCTTCACTAGACCACTGGCCACTGGCTGTCTTCCCACCACATGCTAACTCCCCCCCCCCCCCCCCCCCCAGTTTTGCTAGCATCGGTATAAAATTCCACAAGATAAATATCATCTCTTATAAGGTTTACAGCGTGATCGATGTTTTTTAACCACCAATCAAAGTCACTTTGCAAATATGTAAAGTGAGATAAGAATTATAATTATCAGTCTCTAGCAAAGCAAGATATTTACACCGCTCGAATTGTTTAGTGTAAAGCCAGCAGCCATACTGGATGGCGGAGCAAGCAGATGTGAGGAGACCAAAGAGCCTCGCGAAGCCACGAACAGAACAGCGTTTAAGTTGTTTAAAATAGGCCAATTTCATTTTAATCGAAGTACGTTTCTTGTCCGTTAGGCTTAACTGGATTTTTTGAGAATCTATTATAAAATCGAGATATTTACAGGTATTTTTGTGGAGTTGTATAACTCTAGTATTAATTTATAATAAAGCCTAAATAGTTCAATATTTGTCTAGTCTGGACAAGATTATTCAAACTGCTGTCGTACGGATCGCCTATACAACATATATCGTCAAGATAAATATTGACAAAAAACCTAACGAGCGTAACAGAAACATCAGTGGTTTAAGTAATTTCGTGAACACGAATGGTGCCGTGTTCAAACCAAAAGGAAGCACATTGAACTCATAGAGTCTTTGTAGCCATTCAAATCGCAAATATTTTCTGTCTTGTTTTAGAATGGACATAAAAAATACGCGTCTTTCAAATCCAAAAAATTCATAAAGAAACCCGGAGAAATTAAGGTTGTCCGTAAATCTTTTAATTTAAAATGTTGCGTTTCAATGAATTTGTAGTAATAAGGCCGCCAATTGTAGTTCAATTTATTGAATTTCTGTAATCTCTGTGTACAATAAAGAATATTCTATCGATCTATCTCTTATTACCATTTTCTTTTTCAATAACAAAAAAAACTCGACATAAATTGACCCTCAGTAGGTTGACATTGAGACACTGCTCCTTTTATTAAAAGGTCATTTATGGCTTTTTCGTACTCAACAATCTCAGTCGGTGAATAGGTTGGCTGTCTTGGGGTATGTGTTTTGGTGGTTTGGGCTACTTGCTCCAAGAAAGGTATTTTATAGCCCCTAATCCAAAACAGCATAACAGGATCTTGTGTGATTAATCGCCACTGCTCATAAAGAAGGTAAGCTTACCACATACCGAATCTATTGTCGTCGTTGCGGGGCTCGATATAGCGAGCGCTGCTGCGGTGGCGGCGGCGGCGGTGGCGGCGCCCGCGGCGCCTGCTGCGGGGGGCAGCAGCGCGGCGGCGGGGCCGCGGCCGGCAGCGCGGCGGCGGGGCCGCGGCCGGCTGCGGGGGCGCGGCTGGGGCCTGCCAGCGACCCACTGCCATCCCCGCGTTGTACGGTAGTGGGGGCTTTGAGTTTAAAGGACGAGAAGTCTTCGGTCTTGTGGCTGTGTTCTTAAAAGAAGCTATTTTAATCTCGGAGCCCGGCTTACTAATTGCTCTTGCAGATTTCAGTGTATCGGGAGAGTTTTTCACCGAATATATATTTATCTATGTCTGTCTCGTACAAGAGATCTTTTATCTCCTTCTTAATGCTGAAGCATGTGAAGCTCATTGATTCTTCGTGTTGAACGTCACACATGAGGCGGCCTGCTTCTATCAGTAGCTTAACCACCGACGTATCTCCGTCAGAGAAAAGATCTTGGTAAGCACCACCCCTCAACAAGAAATGGCAGCACTTTGTGTCCTTGCTTGTTTTCGATCGCTTTATATCGAAATGATAAGTGTGATAAGTGATAAGTGTCTCGGTTAAAGCTGCTTTTATTTCAGCATTCAAAAGAGGCGCATCTATTTTTTGGCACTTTTCTGGCACTAGCGTTGGCGCTGGCGCTGGCTTCAGTTGCGGTCTGGGAACCCTCGTGGGACGAGCAAGCAACTGATGCACAGTTGCATTTGGAACGTCTAAAACACCTTGTATGATGGTAACATCCCCACAGGTAGGTACATGTAGGGTTCGTTTCTCGAAAGAAAAAGGCATAGCTGAGTAAGTCTTCTAGTAAACTATCCACATTCATGCAAAAAAGGCGAAGGTAACATCCCCACAAGATGTACACAACGCAAAATATATACACAGTATTTTTGAAATACAGTATGAACAGTTTTGTTTATAAAAGCACGAGATAGTCACTTTGAACTATCCACATTACTTGTAAAATGTGAAGGTAACATCCCCACAAGATGTACACAACACGCACACTATAGAAATAGGTAAGTAATTACCATTAAATTGTGACGCCTCGGGCTCATTCTGCAAGACGATATCTCTATGAGAGGCTCCGAATGCTGCGGCTCGGGCTCGTACTCGTCTGCAGTGACCGGCGGCGGCGGCGGCGGCGAATCGTCCCTTCTACCGCTAGAGGACGAATCTCTTGTCCGGGAACGTCACGACCGTTTTTTTTTTTACGTTGCTTTAGTTGCTTTTCTAACTTCCGCACTTTTTTACAATATCTTGTTACTATCTTCATCCCCGTAACTTCATTTAGGCATTTTGTTTATGAATATCACCAACTAATGCACGATAGAAGTAATAATTACACATAATCTTAACTTTTTAATCTAGCACACGATAATGTGGTTGAACGGCGGAGCACTAGAACGCGAATGATTCGGAGGGCGCGCGGGGTGCGGCGCTTGGGCACACGTCAACTTTTTTCAGGTTTACCCAACCTATTTCAACTATAGTGGAAGAATGGCGAGACAGTACGCCCTACTACAAGTATTCTAATCTCGAAGGACAAAGCAGTAGTATAATTATCTTCACGACCTGCCTACCTAAAGTAAAGTAAAAATTATTTATTGCTCATAACTTCAAAGTAGGTACAATTTTCAGCGGCACCCACACTAGGAGACCCCGTATCGAGGGTGGCAGTTTAATTATAAGTATATTATGACAATAATACAGAACTTATCATCTAGATAATTAAATTAAATAAAAAATAAAATCCATAGCATGCAATTAAGATCATATATTCAGTGAGATCTTTTTATTTATTAGGTAAAATTTTATTATCTTGGATTCCCGATGTTTCGGTAACGTTGCACCTACCGTGGTCACAGGTAGACTGAAGTGGCGAGTACAGTCAATTATTGTATTGAGGGTAGGTGGTCTACCCTCAAGTCACTCTTAATTGTTCGCAGCGGGCCGACACACAACACTCACAACGTTGCCAAAACGTTAATAATCGAAGTTAATTAAATTTTACCTAATAAATAATCGTGATTAGACCCGTTTAATATATTACTACGTATGAGCATCTCGCGATGCGAGTACTATACGAATATAGTTTAATTTTTTCTAAATCTTTCTTTATGGTTAAGAATTTTTGTATTTCATTTTGTGCATGTATTTAGACCCGTTTGTTACCGCTGTTCCAACTCTCCGAGGTTTGCTGGAAGCAATCTCTTACAGACATAATCTTTTACTTTCTCTAGCTCCCGTTACCAGGGTAACACATAACCCCCGTTAACGTTACAAGTTTTCCTATATGATACGAGAATGTCCGTAAAACACAGTTCACTTGATGCGTGTGACAGATGTTCGATTGACATTGGCTCAAAAAATAAAAATTTCTTTTATTACAAGTGAAATACAACGTCATTGATTTTAGCAATAAAGGACCCAGCAATATAGGTCTACATTGAAACCGGTTCCACATATCAATCTATATTTTAAGAGCATGTAAGGAATCTCTCGTTAACACAGAATAATTAAAACCCTCACCCACCCGTCAAAAGTACCCTTACCGCTTAAGCAGTCCTTTGTCCGAGGTGCCAAACCCCGTTGCGGCCTGGTGAACTTGATCGTGTAGGCTACGCTACCCGGATTAAGTTGTAAACACCTGCACTGCATTGGCCCACTTTGGGCACTTTTGGCCGACCGCAAGACCGCTGCCACGGTGGGAAACTTTCCCGGTGTCTTCTCTGGGCCAAAGTGTGTAAACGTGTACGCTGTACCTTTTCACGCTGTTCTTGCCAACGTATTTAGGCAACCCATCCATAAACATGATAAGCGTATTTTCAGATAAAAGGGTCGACGGGTCCCTAAGTGGGGCATTCTTCGCCTATCACCGTTTAATGGTGCCCTATGCCTGAGACCTTTCAGCGAGGGACCCCTAATTTGAATATTGATAGGAAGATATGGGCATTCACTGGATGAAGCCATTTTTTTATTTGGAGCACCTTGTGGGTCGGGTTCGCCCGTAAATGTGTAGGTTTTCCTGAATTGGTTTTGATAAAATTAGGTTTTGCCTCTGATGGAAAAGGAATAAAGCGTGAGGAAACCTGAGCTCATATAATCGCTAATCTGCAGTGATTTTGCCGCATGGTGAAGCCCAAACTCTCTTTGTGAGAGAAGACCTGTGTATATTGTATATGGGCTGCTTATCTCTCTCTTTAATGAAAGCTGGATAAGTTAGAGTCCTAGCGATCACACTAGCGATTGGCGAGCGATTTGAAAGCGATGCAATTGTGCGGCGAGCACGCTGCGACAACGTCTCGACGACGTTGCGCAATCGTGGCGATATCGCCGCGACTATCACCGTAGCCAGCGGCCGTACAGAAGGGGCGTGGAAAAGACACGACGCGCGTTGCATAGAAATCGCGCCCTTGCCACGTCTCTTGTAGTCTTTGTCCCGTCCCTTCAGTACATATTGGATGAAAGTGAATTGTATTAACGACTCGTCTTTTCCGCACCCCCGCCCCACGTCCCTTCTGTGTGGCCGCTGGCATTGATATTTTGTACAATCGCGTTCGACCCGCCGCAATCGCGGCTAGCTCGCTGCGCAATCGCATCGCTTTCAAATCGCTCGCAAATCACTAGTGCGATAGGGCTCGTTTTGTTTTGAAATTCGCGGTTTTTTGTCAAAAAGTTTCACTACGTACTTATTTTTCTTCCCGTAATAATACAATATCATTACTTAGAACTTGTACAACATATAAAGTCTTGACCGGTGGTAGGTAATAACAATAAAAGCAGACAAAACAAAAACGTCTCTAAATAAATATGTCACAAAAACTCGGTACGATAACAATATCGTCTCGAGAGTCTGCGACCCTCGCGTCTTAACTTTTATTGGCCTGAGAGCAGCCTGAGAGTTTTATGTACAAGGGTGAAAAAAAGAAAAAAATCCGCCCAAAAATAGTTCGAGTCGGACTTTTGCATCGAGGGTTCCGTATAGCACTGTTAGTTTAGGAAACGGTCTGAATAACTATTTAGATAAACATTTAACGGGCGGGTCTAATCGCGATTATTTATTAGGTAAAATATTACATTTTCATTATTGAATAAGAGTTTGCCTCTCTTTCATACAATTATTTACAATAATATGCTATATTTGTACAGTAAAGTTTGCCTCGCTTTACTGTACAAATATAGCATATTTATTACATACAATAATAATATTTTGTATAATAAATACGATACGTTCCGTGTGGCGCCGGATTAAGAATAGCGTCACTCCATTTCTTTCCGTGGATGTCGTAGAAGGCGACTAAGGAAATCAATTACCAGGAGACGGGCAGCAGCGTCTTCCTGAGATTCCAACCGCATACTGCGATCGCCAACCCGCCTGCCAAGCGTGGCAATTATGGCAAAACCCCTCATGGTTATAAAAACCACGAAGGAGGCCAATGTCCTGCAGTGGACGTCAAATGGCTGATGATGATGATGACTATACAAACAAGAAGGAAATAGTTGCCCAGTGCTTTTCTTTAATTGACAGTGACAGTTAAACCAATATTACTTATTTAGGAGATAAGTGTCGTCTTTCATTAAGTTCGGGACCATTAGTCCAATGTGCCCGTCCGTTCTTAGTCCTTCAGTTTGAAGTCGGATTTACGTTTGACCGGATTTTATTATTAGTTGTGATATCATGGGAACTGCACTGTAATCATACAAGAATTTTATGGTATGCTCTATCGTAAAAAAGGTACTACATAAAAATTAAATTTTTTAGTATTGTCTTTCAAAATAAAAAAGTATCAAACCACGTGTTTATTGTTTGACCCCCTTATTATTCTTACTTTTTAAGGTTCAGTACTTCAAAGGGAAAAACGGAACCCTTATAGGATCCGTCCGTTGTTGTCCGTCCGTCCGTATGTCTGTCTGTCAAGACCTCGGGAACGCGTGAAGGTATCGAGTTGAAATTAAAACCATATACTCCGGTCACTCAGGTCTACAATCCCTTGAAGCTGTGAAAAAATCAAACTTCTAAGTTAACGAAAAAAAGACACGGCTGTTATGCCGCAAGAAACGTAATAATTCGACACTCAAGGGAATTAAAAATTTATTGGGTACTTAGGACTATGAAATTTGGTAAGTAATATCGTCTTATACTACAAATACAGGAAAAAATCTGAAACTATACATTTTTAATTAAATCATAAAAAACAGTCTTTGAAGTTCGGGAAAAGCTCGGAAAAAACTGCGAAACTCGATTCCTAAACTATTTATAATATGTAACAACCTACAAATTTGTACGGAACCCTCGATGGGCGATTGTCCCGTACTGTCAGTATCGTGGAGAGTGGCAAACGCTGATCACTCCCAACCTCACCTCGATACAGGCTTGAGTTTACGTAATACAATGTTTTTTTTTGTTAATGCATAAAATGTCCTGTATTGGTCAGACAGACGTCGTAGGCATATTAATAGGGTCCCGTTTGGCATCTTTCAGGAATGGAACCCTAAGAAAACACTACGAGTTACTACTCGAATATTTATATTCCGCCGACTTCTGAATTGGAAATTTCTCTGAGTAAATACTTAAATATCTGACTGCGTCGTTGTTTTTTGAGCACTTTTTGAGCTTTTTGCTCCCACATTAGCGCATCAAATCCTTACGGATTCCTGACTTGTTATCGTAATTGTCATGGATTGACAGTTAAATGCCTCGTTGTTCTAGCGGTGTCACGTTTGATTACCATGCCGGAGGTCGTGGGTTTGATTCCCACTGGGGTCAGCCGTATATTTGCACAAATGGCCTCAGTCTGGGTGTATTTCCATGTTTGTGATGCCCTTGCCTCGTAACCATAGCACAGGGTATCCTATTTTGGGACCAGGATAAGCGATGGTGTTGTGTTGAAGCTAAATCTTTAATAATACTTCAACATTTAGTGTCCATAATTAGGCGGCTGAGGAGAGCGAACAATAATTAATTATTTACTTAATGAAATTTTCAATTCAGAAATTGATGGTATATTAAAGTGAATTTTTAAACTAAAGCTCTCAAGAGGCATGCGATTTACTCCCGATCTCTCCCAGACTTTCAATCTGTTATTGTAGATTATTGTTAACAGCTGCCATTTGGCCACAGTGCAAAGAAATAACAACTGACAGCTTTTAACAGTAGATTAACAGATTGTGACCGTACGAGAAACCGGGCGTTAATGGTTGATGCTATGACTGTACTTTACCAAAATAAGCATCGTTTATTCGCCTTTACCGTATTTGCTTACGACTTTGTCTGTGTGGACGCATTACAGCTAGTTTTTCAATTGAGAATTTGCTTAACCCGCCGTAAATGAGGTGAGAAATTGTTACCTCTGTGGTACAGGCGTGAGTTTATGTTTTTTAAAAGAAAAAAAAACAAGAGTTTTTGTTAATGACAAACTCTACTAGACGTAGGTATTTCACGATTACGTACAGGCCATTTTAGAGACAGCTAAAGTAATAGCAAGGTCAATCCATCAAGCAGAATCCTTACCAGCTGTATTACCTCTACGTGTATTCATTCCTGTTGTGTATTGAAACAAAATATAAACAATCTACCTTCTTCCTTTGCCAACAGCTTCATATACTGGTACCGCGGCGACCAAGTGGTCAACTACGCCCAGCGCGGTGGCATCAGCGTCGAGACTGAACAGAAGACCAGAACCAGCCGGCTGCTAATCGCGCGCGCCTCTCCACACGACTCCGGGAACTATACCTGCGCACCTAGCAGCTCTGGTAAACCCCTATATTGCGCGCACCATATCCTGAACTATTCCAATCGTCTAACTGTCCAATTATTATGGAATTTGACAGTTAGACGATTGGAAACGCTCAGGATTTGGTGCGCATAATTAGGCGCACTGCAATCAATTCAACTGTCTCATTGGCGACCAACATGCTTGACTATCAAAAACGAAGCTCGTGGGTTCGATTCCCACTAGAGGCCGTCGTATGTCCTTGCCTGGTTACAGCACAGTCCATCCTTGGGATCAGGACAAGTGATTGTGTTGTGTGGAAGCTTTAATCTTCACTAATGCATTATATTTTTCCACTTCGGGGCACCGACCTCCTAGAGAGAGAGGGAGAGAGAGAGAGAGAGAGTATGGGCTTCTGCTTCTTAATAATATTTCGCTCTCATCCTACTAGCTATTAGAGACTGAACGCACTTATGGGCATTCGCTTACCCGCAATCAGGTGCAGATGAATGAAATTAATAAAAAACCGTACGGCATTTTTATACCATACCATTTAAAAACGGATATTTGGCCGTGTGCTAAGTAACCGCTATTGCGTTACAGCCCATAAAAAACTAACTTTCAGTTTTTCGTACACTACCAATCTGTTAATCTGTTATAAATTTAAACAGGAGATGCTTACTCGTAATCACAAAGAACTTTTGTTTAGCCAAGATATACGCTAAAAAGATTTATTGAAATATCGCTTTTATCGAATAGGTGGAAGACTTATCCAGGCGGACAAAATCTTGGAGAATAGCTTGGCCTAAATATTATATGGAAATGGTATTATTCACTTGTAGCTGCCGCTGTGATCGAGTCCAATTTGTCGGCAACTAGATACCCGTTCAGCCAACGAACTACGGGATGAATAAGAAATTGTTAGCAATATCTTAAGGCCTGGTATAAAACTAATTGCGAGCAACTTCAAATAACTAATTCATATTTTATTTTCTTGACCACTATCTTTTAAATAACATTGTTTTGCGCAAGAAATCTAAGTGCGTAACCGAAATTTTTTGAATCTGTCTATAAGGATATAATGTCCTTTTACATCTATAAATTATCGGTATAATATGTTTGTTTCGGAACTATAGTCACATAGTGATGTTATAAAATAAAAACCGGCCAGGTGCGAGTCATACTCGCTCATGAAAGGTTCCGTACTATATACAAAATTTGAATATTTCAAGCATTTACCTGTTGGCGTTATATCAAGCGAAAAGCGGCAAAAAATCATGTTTTTTGTATCGGAGCCCCCTTAAATATTTATTTTATTCTATTTTTAGTATTTGTTGTTATAGAGGCAACAGAAATACATCATCTGTAAAAATTTCAACTGTCTGACTATCACGGTTCATGAGATACAGCCTGATGACAGACGGACGGACAGCGGAGTCTTAGTAATAGGGTTCCTCACCCTTTGCGTACGGAAACCTAAAAAATATGCTGAGGAAGAAGATAAGAAAGAATAAGTTTTTTGTTCCTTCCGAAGTTTGTTTTTTCACTCACCATTATTTTTAACTAGATATAGGTATTGAGGTGGTATTGACCAGGCAACGTAGCGCAGCAAAAGCCGAGCGGCAGCACAGTCATTTCCTTTACAGTTAGCAAGTGGTATTGCCTCCACAGTCCGAGCACAGTGGAGGCAATACCACTTGCTAACTGTAAAGGAAATCATGGTGAGTGTACCCTAAAAAATATTCTAAAGAAGAAGGTAAGAAAGAATAAGGTTTTTGTACCTTCAAGAGGTTTCTTTTTCACTCATTTTTTTTAAACTAGATATACATATGTATTGTTCGAGTTGAAATCACCAATCCGTGGTGATTCGTTAAAATCTCTCTCTGAGAGAAGGCCTGAGTTCTGCAGTGGAAAGTTGAAATACTGCTGATTTTATTTTGTGTAGATCATCTTCTTCAGCCCGTCGCCGTCCTCTGTTGGACAAGAGCTTCTTTCTGCAAGCGCCATTCGCTTCTGCTTTGCGCTGTTCTTCTCCAGGTATTCCCTACTGCCTTGTAATCGAGCGACCTGGCTGAAGGTCAGCCTACGTCCAGTCCTCAGTTGCCACTGAAATAGTTTGCAACTCCATCTTTCATCTTCTCTGCGACAAACGTGACCTGCCCATCTCCATTTCTGAGTAGTGACCCTTCCGGCGACGTCTTGCAAATTTCATGTTACTAAGCACTTAATATTTACTCTGAATAAAACGATTTACTCAGTAATGAGAGCGTGGATTTAAGCATAGAAGAGCTGCGACATCATTAAACCTATAACGGCTTTGTTACTTCCGCCGGTCCCTTTTTGCTAACCCTTTTATTTTTGGTTATTCCACTTCTGCATTTCACTTTTAAACTACCCAAATTCGATCAGTTTTGTAAACTTTCTTTTACTTTCTCATCCGTGTCATTAAATTCGTGGTTATTTTAATATTCAATTTGTTATTTGAATAAATCGTTTTTATCTTTATCTTATCTTTAATTTGCTTCACATTCAGAAACTGACCTGAAGGTCCTGCAATAAATAGCAATTTTTATAAAAATAACTTGTTCAATTATCTGTGCTCAGTCGTCTATCAATTTGAACGACGACGAGTCGTCTAACAAATATCATGACGAACCGCCCCACTGAAGAACAGAAGCCGGTCGTAAAGATTAACGAAACTGTCATAGATGTGGTCGACGAATACGTCTACCTTGGACATTTTCTGTCTTTTGGCCAGGCCTTTCAGGAGTGGGAGATCGCTAGACGTATTTGGGATGGACTGCCTAAGCTTCGATATGTTTTAATAACAGAAGCAGAACCACTATTACCCGGTTCCTATATTCAAGAACGACTCGTTTTGCTTACGGATGGTTAAAATGTCTACTCAAGTATTCCTCTTACAAACGGTTTCGAATAACGTACTGGACGATAAATGTATGGAGATGACAATTTGTAAAGTTCCTAATAATTTTTTTAACATCGACCAGCTATTCAAGTTACGGGGCGCTTGTTAAGGATAAGTTACCGATTACCAATAACGATTCGTTAAATATAGGAATCAGGCATATAAGTTGTGCCGCATTGTACGATTTTTTATGTAACTGCAATAAAAGCATGAATAAATAAATAAGTTTCCACCATCCGCTATTGTTTGACTCGCGAACCTCCATCGAAGAACCTCATCAAAATATGAGTCTCCACACTGTTCCACGGCAGTGGCATTGCTACTATAACTTCACAAATGTACGTAATTTAGGAAACAAAGTCATTGGTAAGTACATGCCGGGTTTCGAACCCATGACCTCCTGAATGAGAAGCTGGCGTTCTACAGCTCGAATACATAAGCAGCCTATAAACGTCCCACTGCACAGGCCTTCTCTCAGGGAGAGAGTATGGGCTTAATCACCACGCGTGCCCACCGCGGATTGGCGATTTCAAGCGCTGAGGCATGTGATTAGCCCAGACACTCAGGTTTCCTCACGATGTTTTCCTTCACAGTTAGCGAGTAGTATTGCTACTTTAGCTTCACAAATGTACATAACTTAGAAAACAACGAAACCGCTCGAATAAAGTCATTAAAATGCAAAAAATAAACTAAACTAGACTTTCTGACTTTGGCTCTTGTTGCCATAGCAAATAATCCCTCAGTTTTATCTTTAACATACTTTTATACAGTCAGTTAAGGTTCTTTTCATTCGTGGTTCGAACCCACTTTTCACAACGATTTTTCACCCAACTTGATGACGCCACTAGTGAGTGATGTCCATAGAAGGTCACAGGAAAACAATAACGAGTAAGTATTTCACATTGTTGTAATAACAGGACTACTTACACCACAGTATGTTCAAAGTAAAACCAGGAAGGAATTGTAAATGGCAAAATACTCGTATATTCGCGCAAGCCCCTATTCGTTGTCGTTTTGGTTGTTCGAGAATAGAGCCATGTATCAACGTAAATGCAAACAGGAAAACGGAATATTACATTGGACACGTATTCGCTGTACCGAGCATATCTCATATACTATTACCAATTTTCCCGTCCCTCTTGCGGCGATAATCCGTTTATTTATCGGAATGCAAATCAGTGCAAATATTGCCAATTACAGTCTCGATCGACCGTGCAATTATGTTGTTTCTGCATGCTGAACACTAGGTCAAACCTGTGTGTTACAAAGTTCAAAGTTTTCATTCAGTTCCAGAAACACATATCAATTATTTGTTTGCTTAGTTCGCCTTTGGAAAAAAAAATTATGTAATGATCTTTCTAATTTACTGTTTGCAATAAAGAATACATAGCAAAATCTGGAAGAAATCTTCGTGTATATTGCGTACGAAAGTCTGAGTTCAACATTGTAGTACAAAGTACTGTGCAGTGAGTGACGAAACTAGATAATAATTCTAACTTCCAATAGAAACAATAACTTCCACACAACACACTCACTTGTCCTGGACCCAAACTAGGATACCCTGTGCTATGATCAATGATCAATCGGCTACGGACTTCACAAGCATGGAAATCCAGCCAGATTGAGGCCATTTCTACAAATGTACAGTGGCCCCCAGTGGGAATCAAACGTGATACCAGCGAGGCAGAGAGAGATAGTATAATATCCAGAATTACTTCACTTATGCGTAACCAAAAGTGACAAAAATCAAGTGTTCACGTGTTTGCGCATATTGAACGACAGATTATTTAAGATTTAATGTAATAGAGAAAAAAACAACATTACAACTTTGAATCTGGATTCACTGTTTCATACCAACGACGCGGTGACAATTCACGAATATTTACAAATATGTCAAGCCACTACCGTTAAATCACGAAGAAAACATCAGTATATCACAATGAAAAGAACAATCCCTCAAGATATTGCAGACGATTTCTTAATTACGCTGTAGTACAGTGGCCAGTACATCAAACATTACAGGCGTTCACTCTGGAGCTCTATTTTTGAATCACTCGTATGAAATTGTATCGTCGAATGCGACTTAAGTCACACTCGTCTTCTAAGTCGCATGATGTCGTTTTTCCGTATTTTTGAATCGTTCGCCTGAAGTGTTGCCAGTACAATTTGAAGTATTGTATTTTATCCATTCCACGCAGAAATTAAAAAAACCGGAAACTACCGTAACAGAAACGGAACGTAAAACACTGTTTTATTGGCTGTTTAAATAAAAAATCTTTGTCTTTTGATAAAAACAAAACACTACTAATGTCATTTTGGTTTGTGTTCTAACGAAATGTCGAAATCGTTTTTTGACAATTAATCTACCGATCGCCATGCGAGACGAGTGGTAAGGACCATTCGTTGCAGTTCGAGTGATTAAAAAATACGGAATTTCAGATGTCGAACGAAAATCAGTAGAAATCGAGCGCTCGACGCGATACGAGTGATTCAAAAATAGAGCTCCTGATCAACTGAGTAGAATGGTTCAATAGGGGCAATAGACAATAGAAAGAAAGAAAGAGAAAGAAAGAAAGAAAGAAACCATTTATTTACGATACGGGCAACAATGTAAAGGTTAACCTGTCGCTGCTGTCGACTGTACTATTCAGATTTCAGAATATTGCCACTGCCAGGAATAGAAACAACTTTTATTAGATATCAGACCAATTCGCGCTGCAAAGCGATTACCTGCCACACTCATGAATTTATGAATTAACCTACTTTCGTATGCCTACCAGTTAATTTCTTGCACCTCCTGTGGTTGACTGGTAGAAAATGCTTATAGCATTAAGTCCGCCACATTGCCATTGTATTTTTTTACTTATGTGCAATAAACGTATTAATAATAATAATAATAATACTTTCAGTGGTTGACTATTTTAATAGATTTTTTCGACACGTTTTGCTTAGACTTTTTGGTGGACAAGCGGTTAACCGCTTGGCTACCAAAACAAAGGTCGTGGATTAGATTCCCAATGGAGGCCGCCGTATTTGATATGTACGAGATCTACGACAGTGGCATCATTGCCGGCAATGGTAGGTACCTTACTGATGGCGGCTACGTCGCAGTACTTTCTACAACTGCGAAGCACTTTCTACTTTGATTTGAAACTTATTACATATAACTAAAGGGTAGCCTGTTTTTGCTGCGTCTAGAGTAGAAAAAAATTGTTTGAAGGCTTTTCGTAGTACTTGTTGTCGCTCAGGTAATAGAGTTACGGACCGGTAGTATTTGTGACCAGGAAACTTTTAATACGTCAAACTGCAGGGCATAAGCCTCTTTCATAGAGAGAGAGAACCTACTACGTAAAAACTTTTTTAGCTCACAAACGCGTAACAATCACAAACGAAAGCGTAAGAAACTTTGGAAAAATTTGGTTCCACAAAATTGGCATATCAGAACAATAAAAAACCGGCCAAGTGCAAGTCGGACTCGCGCACGATTCCGTATCATTATCTATTGAATACAACATTTGAATATTTCAAGCGTCTACCTGTTGTCGTTATTAACATTGAGCATAAAACGGCAAAAAAATCACATTTGTTGTATGGGAGGGCCCTTTAAATATTTATTTTCATCATCATCATCATCAGCCATTTAACGCCCACTGCAGGACATAGGCCTCCTTTGTGGTTTTCATAACCATGAGGGGTTTTGCCATAATCGCCACGCTTGGCAGGCGGGTTGACGATCGCAGTATGCGGTTGGAATCTCAGGAAGACGCTGCTGCCCGTCTCCTGTTAATTTATTTCCTTAGTCGCCTTCGCCTTTATTTTATTTTAATTTAATCATTTATTTTTAAAGTGAATATGCAGCTAAATATTTTGTGAATATTTCAAGCATGTACCCTGTTGCCGTTATTAATTTCGAGAAAAAAACGGCAAAAATTACGTTTGTTGTAGCGGGTGCGGGTTGTAGTGGGAGCCCCATTTAAATATTAATTTTATTTGGTTTTTAGTATTTGTTACAGCGGCAATAGAAATACATCATCTGTGTAAATTTTGTCTACCTAACACGGTTCATGAGGTATAGTCTGGTGACAGGCAGACAGACAGACGGACAGTGGAGTCTTAGTAATAGGGTCCCTTAGCCTTTGGATACGTCGTGTAGTTTGGGTTTGGGTAGTGATAATAACCGAACCTCTACTCGCTAACGGTTAACGAAAACATCATGTGGAAGCCTGTCAGAGGTGTTTACATACCTCGGCGTTCAGCACGCGTGGTAATCAAGCCCATACTCTCTCTCTGAGAGAAGGTCTGTGCTCTGCGGTGGGACGTGTATAGGCTACATAAAAAACCTAACCTCCAACTTTATTTTTCTCAGAATCCGCATCAGTAATCGTACACGTGCTGAGCGGGGAGCGACCAGCCGCTATGCAGAGCTCCGGCTCGACCCCACCGCGACTCAACAAGGTCATACTCTCCGGTCTCGTTACCATGACGACGGTGCGGAGACCGTGGATCTGGTTCGCCGTACCTGCGCTGACGCATTATGTGTCTACTGTGGTGGTGATAGGGCTGCTTCTTGTAGTCGACAAACTGGTGGACTTCTTCAACTTTGGAGGCAGGAATTTGAGATGACCAGATGGAATCGCGAATGGGTAAACCACTTACTCTGTTTTTGTTTACAACGCGTTCACATAAAACTGTTGGTTACAACAAAATGTAATACCAATAAATCTATTAGAATTGTAAATTATTATTCTTGATCAAGTATGTTTATTTATATACATATTAGTGGTACTGTGATCGAACGCAGTTTAACTGTCAATTTGTGAATAAAATTATTCCTATACAGTTTCTCTTGTTTTGTGGGTCAGTAACTTATTTAGTTTAAATCAATAGAGCTAACTATCATGGATTAGTTAAAACTTTTAAGATTTATACTTCCGATTCTTGGTCAAATAAGCTGATATAATGAAATAATGCTCTAACTAACAACACAATGTATATCTAATGACGAACGCTACTCGAATGTTAGCAAATGCTTTTTTGTTGGCAGTAATATCTTCACCCAAAAGTTAGCATATACGATAGATAGAGGTGCTGGGCAGTTGTCTCCAATATTATTGCTCTACAGAACACAGGTTCACACTTACATAAGTGTGAGTTGTAATAAAAAAAAAACGCGCCAAAATATTCATTAACAATATTGAGCTGTTTTATAGGCAAATATCACGTAATAAGGTGACTTCCAATACTCCAGATGGTGTGGAATGCTGAGGAAATGCTGTTAGCTAGATCAAGTAATACATATAAATGCTGAAGCATTAACAACAAATATTTGTGATAGTTGAAGTGACAGATATAGATTAATTGAAAGGTATACAAGTGCAAACAAAGGTTATTTCAAAATATGACCCCTTGTGCTTTAGAAAGTAGGTGAACGCTTTAAGGGCCTCTTATATCTTGCTATTCTGTGTCAGTGTAGCGGCAATGATTTGTTTTTATAAGGCTCTTTCATATTGGTTTCCACGAATACAAGTGAAGAGAGAATTCGCTATTTCCGGTTTCTTTCTCTGTATATTTCACTTCTTATCGCCCCAATGACAGACACGCAGCCATAATATTTTACTTCTTTTGTATGTTATCACTGTGTTTCATGGGAATCGTTTTTGTTGGCTGCCGTCTACTTACGTTTCGTGATTGTGAGCTAAAAGAGGACCTAAATGCGATCAAATCTCCTGACATGTTACAGTTATTTTTGTTGTATTATTTGACAAACGAGATTTTTATCAGAGAATTAAATAAATAATACTTACCATCGTGTGAAAAAAAATGTATTTTAGAAACCAAAAATGAAATTAAGGGCACATTTCGATTGAAATGTGTGTTCTCCAAAGAGTTTAATTCCAATCAATTAATCAGCTCACACACTACTGCACATCGACCCCTTCAAAGTACGCCACTTCTGTCTGATGTTTTTCGTTAAGTGCCAATAACACTAAATATCAATTAAAGCTCCCGGAATAAAAAAAAATGGGCGTTCCTTATAAATCAAGAAAACTATATCCGGAATTTTGAAGTTTATGGCTAGCCTTATATTATTATTAAGTTTATGGCTACACTTTCCTTGTATCGATAAAGTATCAAGCAAACACGTGTACCTTAATATTTTTCTGTACAAAGATATCTCAGTAGAAACGAAAGCATTCGATTTCTGGATATTGATTTCGATAAGATATTGTGCGCGCTCTCTATCTGCTCATTATATAACAATGTTATGTGCTCAAATCCGTAATCACTAGCTTAAATTTATAAGCAACCAACCTAATTAATTACACCTATTATGAAAATACTCAATTCTAGGTCTAAACATATCTGTCATAGAATGGAATAAAATAAAAGAACATAGGTAATTTTTCAAACTAAATCATCGAACAAGACAAAACCGACTACGAATTCCTGAGAAAAATAATGCTTATAAAAAGTAATTAGAAGGGGGAAAGCAATAAAAATATTCCAACTAATTCGAAATACATGGAAGTCCAACAAAAGTAGAACTACTGCGAATAAAAATTGTCACTTTCCGCTGGCAGAACAGTTCAGACCCGGGTCTTAAACGCGTTATCAAATATTTCGCCTCCATAGAATGTATAGTAATAATAACTTCCATAATACACGATCACCTGTCTTGGTCCCAAACTAGGATGCTGTATGAAAACGCGCTTGCAGTACGATTTTTTCATTTGAATCACCCTCACGCTTAAGTATCTTATTTAAACGTATCACCTCAAAAAGCTCGCACTTCGGCTCTTCAGCTCGGAAACCTCTTACTGACTGGCTAGCATTAAGCGACCGATGCAATTTCCTCTCTAACTGTACATGGGGCGAGCTATCTTGAATGGATGGTCTTATCTCCTTATGGGTCTTTGTCGGTCAAACTTGCGGGGAACGCTGTAGTCACACACAAACATCGACTACTAGTCGTAGGTAGGAAGATGGAGAAGACCCACTCAATAAAGAATTTGTGAGAAAACTCGATTGTCTGAGGGCTTCACATACTTAAGCGCTTAAAATTCTTAATTCGCAGTGGGTTAGTATAGTGATTAAGCTTATTCTCTCTCCTTCTGTCGGAGCGAAGTCCTGTACACTGCAGTGGGACTTATATAGGCTGCTTAAAACAGTTTTGAGGTTCATATTTAAACTATATAGGGTTATTTTATAAATGCACAGGTTCTGACACACGAATAGGTATAACGTTTATTCTACGAGTTCTTTCTGAGATGGATACCAACACATATTTCAGTTATTTTTGTAGTATTATTTGACAATTGAGATTTTTACCAGAGAATTAAAAAGTGCTACTTACCGTCATGTGTCCGGAAGTTCTATCACGCCTGTATCCCGAAGGGGTAGGCAGAGACCAAGGTTTGCCACTTGCTACGATCCCGACATCCTCCTTCGCTTCATCAACATTCAAATATCAGGGCTAACATATATTATAAAAAATCTTTGATATCCTTACAGCGCATTTGCAATGTGGACACAATTTACATAGTGTTTTAAGACCGAGAAGGATTGACCTTCGCGGCCTACCTATGTTGCGCATTAACCAACATTATTCCGTTTAATATACCTCAGAGTCTAAAGGCTATTTCTATTTGAACACGCAAAGGCTTAGGTTTTGATTGTAGGCAACAGTTGAGCAGAGAATTTGTTTCGTAATGACAACTGTGAAAAATAGGACTTTTGTCAAACTAAATTCTATCTAGTAACGGCCGGTAGATTTTTTAATTTGGAAACTTTTCCTGATGCAAGGTTACCCCTAAAAGATGTTATTGGAATAGGTCCATTTGTTTTACAACTACCTCTATGACTTTCTTTTTGAATTCACATAATTTCATGAAATTTGCGTCACGCGTTCTAACAATGTCCTAGCCTCTATAAATTAATGTCTCAATCTCAATAAATTATTCACAAGTAAGAAAAATAATGGATACTTGTAGAAAAAGTATTTTTAGGTCGTACACCAAAAGTTATTGTAAACGAAAATAAACGTACTGTAATTAACGAGTTTCAGGTATTGCATACTTGAGAGGTACCTAACCTACTGCCAGTACCTACGATAGTATGCTT
Organism: Yponomeuta malinellus; assembly: GCA_947308005.1. Lineage (NCBI taxonomy): Eukaryota > Metazoa > Arthropoda > Insecta > Lepidoptera > Yponomeutidae > Yponomeuta > Yponomeuta malinellus. The sequence continues at coordinate 12,671,797 of OX371007.1, read as the reverse complement.
GTGATATATAGTGGGTGGGCTAAAGATGGTCACAATGAAAGTAACAAGAGTCAACTCTATCGAAAAGCATCAACGGACTCACAGCTTGTCTCAGATATTTCTCGAAGATTCGCATGACCGCTTTCTCCGATTAAGTGGGCAGCTATGCCTTGACATCAATATACTGGGCTAGAGCCAGCGTCACATAAAGGCCAGCTTCAGTGACCAAATTTAAGGTCTAGTTTTATCTGCCACTACATTCGATGGATACAAAATATCTAACCTCCATCGGAGTTAGATTCATTTATTCCGATAGCAATTACGCAAGGAAAAGTTAGAGCAATAACAATCAAGGAACCCTCTCTCCTTGCATTCATACGCCGAGTCAGCTTTTATCTTCGCAAACGTATGTGTAACGAATTCTCCCGATTACTGGCGAACGTTACTCCGGTAGTTTCCTTTTTATGCCCACTCTGACCTTGTTCTTTATTTATTGTCTACCGGAGTTGCTTGTGCAAATAGTATTATATGAGCAGAACAAAGGAGCCGGAGCTAGAGCAAATATTTCCCCTGCTTATCCGAGGAGGCTTTGCAAATAGTCGGGGTTTTCTTCATGGTTCGTCACCAAGTGACTAGGTATCGTCGGCGGGATTATACGACCAATTCAGATGTATTTTATCTTGTGTTTTTGGCAAACAGGTCTGGTAATGACATTGTACTGGGTGTTGCGAAATTCCCCTATGTATGTACATCCGAATATGGGGTGGTCTACTAGTCAGTAGAAGCGACGTTTACTATAGGAGACATAAACATTGCGAACAAAAAAATTTAGCTGCTGCATACATTTCCTGGTACAATAAAGAATATTCTTATCTTATCTTATCTTAATATGACACAATTTTTGTTTCGCGATTTCGAGGTTCTATCGATTCTGAGGTAGTACTTGTAAAAGTTGTTCGTATTAAAACGGGGAACCCCGCTATTTTCGGATGTATATGGAAGTTTGTTATACCCCATATACTTAAGACTAATCAAATTTTGTCCGTTCATGACCTACCCTCTCGAGCTAGGTAAAAGACTGAAAGTCAAATTGCAAAATCCTGTCTGTTTTCGTTTTGGGCACAACATCAGCAGCAAATCACTTTTAGACAATGTTCAATCCTGTAATAAGATATCATCTAAGAAGACGTAATGGCCTACAAGTTTTATCTATATTTCAACATTGATTAGAAAAGTTGTAACTTTGGTGATTAGAAAAGTTGTAGTATGGTTGTAGTTAATAATTATGTTTGAAATTTAATAATTGTTTTAAACAAAGACTGCGCCAGCAGCGACTGTAAATAAATTGAACAATGTAAATATAGGCAATCTAATGTAAATAAAACGAATATTGTAAAACATAAATCTTTGTAATTTTCTTGTCAGCCAAAACTATCTGAACTTTATTATTTCGCTACGTTTGTAAAAAATATATAGACGGCGAAATGTTTCTGAAACTATTGCCTGCGTCATTGAATGTAAGTAGTTATACTGAATGGGTTGTGTATCTAATATTATCAAATTGTAGTTATATCTAACGATGTTATTTAACGATTTATAAAAATACGAACATAGAAATAAAGTAATGGTTGAGAGGCAAATGTTTTTATTCCAAACCCCTTTGTCTCGAAGATCCTTTCAAGATCCTAGGTTTCATTTATAAAGTGAAAGTGAAATTGTCTTTATTGCCAACAAAAAAAGTATGAAAACTGAATTTGCACGGATATTTACTCGTGATCTCGGTAGAACAGTCATCATCATCATCATCATCATCAGCCATTCGACGCCCACTGCAGGACACAGGCCTCCTTCGCGGTTTTCATGACCATGAGGGGTTTCATGACCAGTCTAACTATTATGAAAAAAAATTATTCACTATAAAACCAAATGTTTACTTAATGAACCTCAAAGCTGTTAGTTTCACAATTAGTAGATTATACGGAGAAGAAGCTAACAAAGAAGCTCCACGTTTATTCTTTTTAAAACAGGTTAATTGATTGAATAACTGTTTTCGGGTTTACGTTATTTCAATAGCACAATGTATGTGTAGTTATATAGTTCTTTCTCTCTTTCAATCAAGACTGTGGAACTCAAGGTCCGATATACAAATGCGTGGAAATTAAGCCCACACTGTCTCTCTCTCCTCTAAAGGAAGGCCATATTTTCCATGAGACTTATAAACGCTCTGAAGTTTCTGATTATTATATTATGAAGTATTCTACGAAGTACTTTTTCCTACAGAGGAAACCTTAAATTTGAGGTATAATTAAATTGTGTTATTAGAGATGAGGTGTAATAAGACTGGTTTTTACTGCTTCTCCGGTTTGTTGGAAAAAATACAGATAATCTTACAATTGTACTCGTTATTTCTTACGAGACATCCTGTTACATGCTTCCTGTGCATAAAGTATAATTGGACCGTGTTACGCAGAAAAGTTACAACCTATAATATGTAACTGGCGAGAATAATACTTTTTTTGTGTATTATATTGCTTTTCTACGTTTTTGTTGAGATATATTTAACGTTATATTGATTACAAATATAAAACGTCTGATCAAAAACATCTATCTATTTATCTATAGAGCCCATGAAAGACGCCCACTGTTGGGCCTCTTCACCGTCACGTCACCTTGCCAGAATATTTTGTTAGTTACGGTCCAATTTGAGGTTCTAAAAATTAAAGCCTTTCTATACTCATTTGGGATTTTGTCGCTGTAACGGTTAATAAGATTACAAGTCCCGATGCAACCGACCCTAAAGCTTTCAGCGCCTTAATTTAATTTCCTTTCTCTCAAATGTCTGTATCACGTCTCGATCCTGATTGTTGCTAACAAGGTAAACATTTTAACAAAAATATTTTGTTACTGACGTTCTTGATTCTCAGAGTAAACACTAGAAATACTTCTTATGCCAAGAGAGTAACAGTTGAGATCGAATAAAATTAAAATAAACTCAGGACATCTCATTTATATGCTCTCTATAAGGTAATGGGCCTTATCCTTAGTCATTAGGTAGATAGAGAACACTTTATTGTACATAAAAAAAGGAAATTACACAGATATTTTTAACATAAGATTACCGACGGTGGCCTTATCACTAAAAGTGATCTCTTTCAGACAACATTACGTAGGCTTAGGATGCCGTGCTCAGCCTATGCGAGCCATATGCGAGCACACCGACGCCACCAATACAGAAGGTGAAGTAGTCGCCGTGACCGCAATCGGTCAGGACCATCATAATCATCATCATCATTGATGATTATGCACTGCCATAGAAAATATGCGCTAGTCCCATAATTGGTGCATTTAAGAAGCAGTTGAAAGAGCACTGTCTTTCACTATCATAAATTTTAGTAGGTATAATATTTAAGTAATGTATCTTATTGTCATTGTCTTTGTCACACCGTTGGGCAGCTTATTGAACCTTACTTTTTCACACGTACAATGCTAACCGCAGTTTGGACCCGACTGAAAATCAGCGTTGCAACGGACCACTCTGTTGCAACATTATGCTGAGTCGGGCCCATTTTGGGGGCTCAATACTTAAAAACTATAATGTATTTTATTATTGTTTTCATGTTTTATCGTTTATTTATTTTTACCCACTTTTTGTAACCTTTCTGTGTTAATTTGTTAAAAATGTAGGCATCTTGTATTGATAGTGAGTGATAAATTTTCTTTTTTTTGTTTTGAGTATTGTGTCGTCAAATAAATGAATTTTCTTCTTCTTCTTCTTCTTTAGCTATATATTTATGTTTTATTTACAATGTATTTTATTTACTTTTACAGGTAGGTACTTCCCTATTTAGTCTATGTAGTGTATTTATTTTTTGCTTAATGATGGCAATGGTTAAGGATTTTTGTAGTTCATGTAGTCTATTTTTTTGTATACGTATTAAGATCCGTTTTTACCGCTGTTCCGACTCTCCAAGGTTTGCTGGAAGAAATCTCTTACAGAGATAAGCTCGCCTTTGTACCTACATGCTATTTCTTATGTAATGTCCTGTTTAATGTTTTGTGTGCAATAAAGTATTTATATCATATGAATGTTTAAAATGTAAGTTAGACTTTACGGACTGCCGCAAAACAGTTCTAACTAGCGCGGAGGGTAGTCCACGCCATCTTACTGCTGTTACTAAACATTTCTTATTTTACCAAACTACCGACACACTAGATTGTTATTTAACAGCTTGTACAAATACGTATGCCAATAAAAGTTATGAGTTATGAGTTAATCTTATGTTCTGTACAGTCTACTGGAATACTCAACTCAACAGGAATAATCTTTATTTAGGATTAAACAATCAAGGAGAATCTTCTCTCGTAAATTTTCTGATTGGTTAAATTTGATTACATAGAAAAGACAAAATCGAAGGCAACCGGAAGTTTTAATTGAAGTTTAAAGCTGCATTTAAATCACTTCTGTCAATCTTGCTCAAGTTTCAAGGAGCCTGATGGAAAATTCGTTGAGAGATTTTGTTGGAAAAGAGACGTGACTTTGCTTTCGAAGTTATTTATCAGAATAATATAAAAATGGTTATGGTACTATGATACAGTACAATTTTTTTCAAACTTTTATCTAAGACAATAAAAAAACCGGTGAGTCGGACTCGAGCACGAAGGGTTCCGTACCATTATCTATACAATATTAGACAAAGATCGAATTTGAGAACAGCGCCAAAAGCGTTTCACATTGAAAACTAACGACATGACATCGGCGCTGTGAAGGTTACATAGATGGCCGCTAGATGGCGAGCGCTGTCTTTAGACAACGGTTGTTGTATGGAAGCGGCAACAGAAATACATCATCTGTGAAAATCATAATCTGTCAACTGCCTAGCTATCACGGTTCATGAGATACAGCCTGGTGACAGACAGACAGACGGACAGTGAAATCTTAGTAACGGGGTCCTGTATGCGTATATTAGGGTCCCGTTTGGCACCCTTCGGGTACGGAACCCTAATATACACAACATATACCTTCCATCCGCCGAAACTGACAAGGTTTATCCGTGGATTGGGATCTTGTGTAAGTCGCTAGCTTAACAAACATTTGGCACTAGTACTAGTACTATGCTCGGCAGGTAGCTTAAACAAAAAATTTGCGCAGTCACGATGAGCTTACGATGTCGTATAGAAGCATTCGACATATGGTGTTACAGACGCATGCTTAAAATTAGCTGGACCCAAAAGGTTACCGACCAGGAGGTTCTACGACGTGTCAACAAGAAGCACGAGCTTTGGAATACCGTCCAAAGGCAAAGACGTGCAAAAAGACCATAACACGTTCAGACACCCAGGATATGCAGGATATTATGCGCACCAAATCTTGAACGATTCCAAACGTCTAACTATCAAATTCTATACAAATTGTTATCGCAAAAGTTAGGATTCCGACAGGATTTGGTGCATATAATTAGGCCCCTGGTATCCTACAACTCATAATGATGGGAAAAATCGCTGGCAAGAGACGCGTAGTCCGGAGAACGAAAGCCTGGGGACTTTTTAATAAACGTGACGATCCGACAATTTTGCCACTTTCTGACATATAAGTTGATTTGTCCATTATGTTCAAATCCGAAAGGTAAAATACTGACAAAACTGACAGACTAAAGGCGAAAAATGACAGATTTCACCTGTCAATCTCTAAGAAAATATTTTCTTACTTACGACTCGATTTTCGTTGACATTTTTGTCACAGCACATTTCAGGGCATGCTTTGCGAGAAATAAATACATATACATACATAAACAGTAACTCAGGCCTGTATCCCAGAGGCTGAGACCAGAAGCTGCCAATTGCCACGATCCTGACAGATCACTTTCATTTCATCAATATTTATTAGTCGTTGCACACACGCACGCCGGTTTCGGGTACTTTTTTATCTTGCCCTTTGCTTAATATATTCGCTAACCGGTCCTTCCACGGACATTCGCTCGATATGAGAGAACATCGACCTCAGATCGGCAAGGGTCATCTGTGGAATCGCAAGTGCTGCCGAGCTCTTCCGCCTTACGAGAGACAGTTATATGCGGAGCTGACTGCCAACCTTCACAAGTAGGAGAGGCACGACTTATCGTAAGAAGAATGGTATTTACATAATGGTAAGTAAGCATAACTTCTTCATTATTACTAATTGTTGCTTTAAGAGAGTTTTAGAAAGGTGAATTATTCTACTCATACTCATGCAAACAATTATGAGAACAACCCAAAAGTAGGTACCAGCTGTTTTAGTCAAAATCAAAATCAAAATCAAAATCATTTTTTTTATTCAAAGTAGCACAGAAACTGCGACTTTATGAACGTTACAAGTTAAACTAGGTGTCCATTTCAAAATCTAGATCATTTTGGAGAAAAAATGGACAAAAAAACTCCAAACTTAGTCTTTTCAAGTCCTTAATTTACAGGATTTATATAAATGTTCTAAAACTCATGCATTGAACTGGTTTTAATTCCAGACATCATTGTCATCTAAATAATCTTCATCATCATCATCATATTATATCCTCAGGGATCTTATTGTAGAAACGTATACAATGCCCCATAAAGGATGTATTAACCTTTGCCAGCCTAAATTTTGGGAACGAAAGTTTATGTCTATTTCTAGTATTTACATTGTGTTGGCTACCTACAGTTTTAAAGTCACTGATATTTTTCCTAACGTATATAATATTTTCATAGATATACACTAGCAACGGTTAGGATGTTAGTTTCTTTAAAGAAATCTCTTAACGAATCTCTATTACCTAGCTTATATTATATGAATCTGATCGCTCTCTTCTGCAGGACGAAGATGGTCTCAATGTCTGCTGCCCGACCCCACAGTAGTATACCATAGGACATAATACTATGGAAGTAACTAAAATAAACAAGCCTAGCAGTTGCGGCATCAGTTAGTTCCCGGATTCTTTTAACTGCGTATGCTGCAGAACTGAGCCTATTTGCCAATTTTCCTATATGTGGACCCCATTGAAGCTTTGCATCAATTGTGATACCCAGAAATACAGTTTCGTCTACAAGGTCTAGTTTATCATTCCCCAATATAGCATTGCTGTCAACCATTTTGACATTTGGTAGTGTGAATTTTATACATTTTGTCTTTTTTGAATTTAATAATAAGTTATTAGAAGTAAACCAATATAGTACATTAGAGAGAGCATTATTTGTATCCGCAAGGTCATTTTCTTGTCTCTTAATCTTAAAAATAAGTGACGTGTCATCTGCAAACAATACTATCTCTGACATGTTTTGAACCATGAATGGCAAATCATTTACATATACGAGAAAAAGGAACGGCCCCAAAATAGATCTCTGTGGCACTCCCATCTTAACCTCCAACCCTGATGATTTAGTCCTATTTATGTCAGCTTTTTGAAGCCTCCCTTCTAAATATGATCTGAAGAAGAAGAAGAAGAAGAAGAAGAAGAAAGACGTTTATTATACCAACAAGATACATCACAGAAACAAAATAAGCACATAAGTAACATAAGTTTTAAGCTCCTCCCATTCACTCCGTAGTGTTTTAATTTTAAGAGAAGTGTTTTATGGTCTACGCAGTCAAATGCCTTCGACAAGTCACAGAAAACACCTATAGCATCCTTCCGATCCTCCCATGCACTAAATATATGTTTAACTAATGTGACACCAGCATCCGTCGTAGACCGCTCCTGCGTGAAACCGAATTGCTCACTATGAAAAAGTTGATAATTATTTAAGTGTGTAAGTAGCTGACCTAGAACTATTTTCTCGAATATTTTACTCAAAACGGGTAGAACCGAGACTGGTCTGAAATTTGTGGGATCTTGCCTGTCGCCACTTTTAAATAAAGGAACGAGCCTACTATATTTCATTAGGTCAGGGAATGTACCCTCATCTAAACATTTGTTAAAGATTCTGGCCAAATGGGGTGCTAGGACATCGATTACTGAGCTAACTATTATTACAGACATACCCCACAGGTCTTCAGTTTTTTTAAGATTTAGCTTTTTAAACGCTTTATTCACGGTATGAGCTTTAATATAATCAAACGAAAAATCGTGATCGCAGGGAGGGACATTATCTTTCAAAATACTTTCTGCAAGATCAGGAGATGAATCTAAAGGAGCCGTAGTTATAATTGGAACATTTGTAAAGAATTGTTCAAAAGCCGCGGCAACGTCTTCATTTGACGTTATTAATTTATTATCTATCTTAAGCGAAAATTCGCGGTCCGCTGATTTGGATTTACCGGTTTCCTTATTTATTATATTCCAAATGGTTTTAGATTTATTAGATGATTTAAGAATTTTGGCTTTTATATGCTCGCATTTAGCTTTGTGCCAGACGGCCCTAAATAATTTTGAATATAATTTATCATACTGTAGAAAACTAGGGTCATATGTGTATGTCTTTTTCCCATATAGTGAATAAAGTGTGTACCTACTTTTCCGGATGCCGGCAGTGGCCCATTCACTAAATCCTACCCTATTTCCTTTCGATGATAGCTTTTTCAATTTAAAAACTTTTTCAAAACTATCTGAAATGACCTTAAAGAAATCTCCATAATGGGCATTAGCATTGATGGTTTTATTTTTTTCGGTATGTAAACTACTTTGTAAATCAGTTTTAAATAATTCTAATTTTTTTGTTGTCATGGGCCTGTAAAGTATATCTTGTTCTGATTTTTTAAAATCTGATTCAAAGTGTACAATTTGACCACTGTGGTCCGACTTTAAGCAATTTATTGTAGAATAGTGCGAAAATTCACAGTCACAGGTGGCTATGATTTCGGTAATTCTAGTGGGCTCTAAGAAAATATTAACTAAATTAAAAGACTTGAAAATAAGTTTTAGTTTAGTATTTAAAGTGGAATCTACCAGCAAGTCGATATTAAAATCTCCACAGACTATAAGGTTCTTGCTACTCCTTGAAGCTACATTTAAGACATCCTCTAGTACTGATTCAAACAAACTGTAGTCACTGGCGGGGGGCCTGTATACGCTTACTACAATGTGCTTAGCCAGTTCAATACATGATAGCTCAATAACTTTTTCAACAGAACGTCTGCAAATATCTTTCCGTTCTTTATATTTTAAACTACTATTTACTATTATTAAGGATCCCCCATGCAATGCAGACTTTCTGTTGAAGCAACTGGCTATTTCATAATTATGTATAGCAAAATTCATTTGAGACTCTAGTAGCCAGTGCTCTGTGACACAAAGTACATTCACTCTATGTTATGCTAAGAACAACTCTAATTCTAGTAGTTTACCAGAAAAGCCACCCTGTAAATTTTGGTTAGCTAAGACAAGTTTGTTTAAGGGGGACTTTTCTGTTGTCTGCGCTGACAGTTTAAGTCAGCAGTCAAGCTTAACCTACTTATGCTAGGTTTTTTTACAGCCTCAGAATACAGAGGTTTGCAAGTAGAATTCCCTGTTTTATTGTCTTAACAATAATAGGGTCATAAATATTGAATGCCAACAATTTGGCAATCTGTCGCTTTGAAGAAAGGGGCACATGCATTGTGTCCCTAGTCAATATAAAGTTTCGAATAAATTTATTCGTATCAAAATACAATACTTGGTCTCGATGGACAAAGGTCATATTATACAATAGCCGGTTTAACTTATCTATCCGGGCATTTTGTGACTCTGATAGAGTCTTAGAATAAGGAAAAGCACAGATAACAATTTTCCTTGCTTGAAGAGCAACTATAGAATCATAATAATTTGTCAAATCATCGCGCTGTATTCCTTTGCTGTCACCTATTAATAACACAACAGTGGTATTACTATCATACTCCTTACTAAGCATACAGTTGACTATCTGCATGTAAGATGCATAGGGCATACAAACATTCTCAACATGTTTTACATGTTTTAACAAGTCAATTGCTAGAGTATCAAAAATGTACATAAAGTATCAGATAAGTATTTGTTTTAATATTTTGGAGTTGATGCCGTAACAAACGTTAATTGAAAATTAGGATAACCTGCTTACGTTTCAGTCAACTTGTTGAAACACCCTGTCTGTTGCTCAGAGAGAGAGAAATCTCGAAATAAATATACAAATAGTTCGGACGGATAGCGTACTATCTAATTACTTATACTAATACAAAACTTCTCTTTATATGCTGTTTTTCTGGTTGGTCCTCACGAATCGTCTCCAACGCTGGTTTGATGACTTCCAGCTTCCCTAACAAGCCGATTTCCGAAAGGGCTATAGTACCAAAGACCACATCCACACGCTGCGGCAAATTATACAGAAGACTGAAGAGTATAATTTGCCATTATGCTTAGCGTTAGTGGACTACGAGAAAGCCTTCGATTCGATCGAGACATGGGCCGTGCTCGAGTCTCTCCAGCGTTGCCGTATCGACTATCGGTATATCGAGGTGCTGTAGTGCTTGTACAACAACGCCACCATGTTGGTCCGAGTACAGGAGCAGAATTCGGAGGCAGTTTCATTGAAAAGGGACGTGAGACAGGGAGACGTTATCTCTCCAAAACTGTACGAACGGACTGGAAGATGCCTTCAAGCTTCTGGAATGGCAGGGACGCGGCATCAATATCAATGGTGAGTACATCACTCACCGTCGATTTGCCGACTAATAGTAGTCATGGCAGAAACTATGGAAGACCTCGGCATAATGCTCGAAGACCTCAGTAGAGTTTCCCAACGCCCACACGTTGAACATGGACAAAATGAAGGTCATGTCTAACGCCCGTGTTGTGCCCACCCCAATAACATTGGGGAACTCGACTCTCAAAGTTGTAGACGAATACGTCTACTTAGGACAAATAGTCCAACTATTCAATTCAATTCAATTCAAATATTTTTATTCATTGTAAAAACAGAATGTTTACTTAATGAACGTCAAAGTTGTTAGTTTCACAATTAATGGATTATGTGGAGAAGAAACTAACAAAGAAACTCCACATTTATTCTTTTCAAAACACGTTTTAACTTAATTAACAGAGTTTTCAACTTAAAATATTAGTCATGAATGTGTTGAACACTAGTCACAATCGTCCTTTAAATAATATTAATCTACTGTTTAATGCCAAACATCTTTGTCTTCTAAATAATCCTTGATGTTATAGTAAGCCTTTTTGCACAGAATGTGCTTAACACATTTTTTAAATCGCGTTGGAGGTAACTCTAATATATCTTGAGGAATTTTGTTGTAGAACCTTATACAGTGCCCCATAAAGGATGTGTTAACTTTTGCAAGTCTAAATAGTGGAAATGACAATTTATGTTTATTTCTAGTATTAACATTATGGTGGCCACCAACATTTTCGAAGTCTTTGATATTTTTTCTAACGTACATAATATTTTCATAAATGTATTGACATGCAACTGTTAAGATGTTGGTTTCTTTGAAGAAATCTCTTAGCGAATCCCTACTACCTAACTTGTAAATAAATCGGATGGCTCTCTTCTGCAAGATGAAGATAGTAATACTAAGCTGGTCCAACTTCGTGAAAGAGGTCAATCGTCGAATCTAACTCGGCTGGGCAGCATTCGGAGAACTTAGAAAAGTCTTTTCGTCCAATATACCTCAATCGCTCAAGACAAAATTATACAACCAGTGTGTGTTACCAGTGATGACTTATGGCACTGAAACGTGGTCTCTCACTATGGGCCTCATAAGAAAGCTCAAGTTCACGCAACGTGCTATAGAAAGGGCTATGCTCGGAATTTATCTACGAGATCGAATCAGAAATGATGAGATCCGTAGACGAACGAAAGTCGTCAACATAGCCCAGCGCATTAGTAAGTTGAAGTGGCAGTGGGCGGGGCACATAGCACGCAGACCTGATGGCCGATGGGGCCGAAAAGTTCTCGAATGGAGATCACATATTGGCAAGCGCAGCGTATGATGACAAGCCACAAGATGGACATATGACCTCATCCAAGTGGCAGGAAGATGCTGGATGCAAGCCGCTTCCAACCGGTCTTTTTGGAAATCCATGGAGGAGGCCTATGTCCAGCAGTGGACTTCTTGTGGCTGAATGGTGATGATGAATACGAAACTAATGGGAGGTTTTCTTTTTGACTATTAAGAAAAAAAGTAGTTCCCAGGAATTGTTATGTAGATGGCGCTGAACTGACTACTTTACTAGCCGCGCGTTCCGTGAGCGATCATGGGCAAATCGGAACGCACTACAGATGGCTGACGTAGTCGCGTCTATGATAGCCGTTCCAAAATGGAAGCCAATGGATATTGCGATAACGTAAATGGATCAATTCGGAACGATATTTATTTGTAATGTGACAATGTAAGTATGTGCATATGTAATATTCGTCTTATGATCTGAACATTACGTCCAAGTGAAATAATAAAAAAAATGGTGTGACGTTCCGTTCTTTGCAGTAATTTACCAAGTTCAGCGCCATCTATGCAGTGACTAGGGAATAATTTAAAAAAAGACAATCCCTCATTACTTATATACACCTACTAATTCATATTAACTTAACATAGATTAAGTATCAAGAGATATTGTTAACGCCAGAGGTTGCATGTCTATTCTCTTTTAACTTTTCAACAAAAATGCATCCTTGTCTGGCAACACTGTTTGCTTGACAAAACTCATGTCAGGTCAGTTGTCATTCTCAAAGATTAAAAAGAAAAAAGACAAGGTCATTCGCACATTAGAAACAAAAAAGAAAAGTCTTTTTTAAGGGTCATTCTCTTCCCTATAACCTCTTAAAATTTACCGAGTGCAAAGTAACATATTTTTTATAACGCCATATATCTAATATAAGTGTACAAAATTATCGAACGGCCGTTCTTAGGGACAATTAAAAACAAGTAAACAATTCAGTGCACACAGTGAGACAACCTCCCATTGTCGCCAACGCGACAATTTCCTCTTCACCCATACTAGAGTAAACCTCTATGATGGGATACATGTGATTTATTTAATTATCAGGTAGTACTTATTTGTGTTGATGGACTCGATGAAAAAAGATAAAAATAATATTGATGAAAAGAACAGATATTTCAAAGTTATTCCCATTGTAAAAATGGTTCGCGTTGATGACTAGAGGTAGATCCCCTTTTTGGATGGATATTTTAACACATCTATGTTTTGTTGTGGTGAATTGTTGCCATCGTCCATCACCGGTGGCCGACATTCACGCGCCCGCGAGTGACCGATCGCTTCCCGTTAGTGACAAACTACGCTCATTGGGAAGGTGTAAGCCATTTGCGGGCAGCTCAGCCAGTATTCTATGGATTCTTTGAATCTGCGTAGTAATAATAATATAATATATTGTGTCTTTAGCTATAAGTACTAACGTATATAGTAGTAAGACTGCACAAAGCGAACCGTAGTGATGATTGAGGGAAATGTTTGGTACAGTTGCCTTAGAACTAACGAGTTTTCAGTATAGAGTTCAAAATCGAACAACAAGATAGTGGTCCATACATTCTAAAGTGTTCGTTATATTCTTCATCCTACGATCAATTGACTTACAAAGACTGACGGTGATATGAGTAAAGTAGTGACCGCAGAAGCAAACAGAGCTTACCTAAACTCAAAGTAAAGCTACTGAAAAGCCAGTGATAGCTGTCATGCATGCCTACTGATGGTAATTAACTGTAACTCGGTATTACTACCTATCTGTCTAGGATTATTAATGACTTGTATGCCCACTCATATATACTTAATTTCAATAAGGTTTTAATGCGGTACCGGGCGCTATATTGTCGTAAGATCGTGTTATTCTTTAATAACCAAAAGTAAAGAATTTGACAGGATTCGGTGCGCATCGTAAAGAAGGTTGTGTGTTTTTATGACAAAAACGATGTGATAGCGAGTGGTTGAGTGGACTGTATGAATGTGATGGTTTGTTGAGGGAAACACGTAGGAAATAAATACTTATGTTTTATTATAATTAGCAAGGCGTATGACAGTGGCAAACAGAGAAATGACAATAAAAAATGGAAATCGAATCAAAAATAAAAACATGACGTTTTGTAATAAAATAGGTCGCACCACAGCCAGTCGCCAACAGATGACTCGATAAAAATTTTCTTAGTTTCCCGTAAAGGGCAAGTAAAGGACTTCAGACCACTAAAGTCCATCGACCTAAGATATTTTCATCCTTATGTCAATTGTGTATTGACACACAAGGTCTTTTCCGTGGACCATGAATGATGGCGCATGCTCTATCGCCTCATTTGACCGAACTTTTTTTTTAACCTGCCATTGGTGACCTATATGTCTGTGAGACCGGGTAGTTAAAAGAAATCAAATATTTTTGTCACCGTTCATCGAATTATACTGTGGTTTCGAGTAGCTGCTTTTTTTAGTTAATTTTTTTTTAGCAGTATTACCACTTATGTTACTTTATTTTATGTTTCCAATGTCATAAGACTAACTAAGCCTAATTTTATTGTTAAATAACTAAGATGATAGCTATTTTATTAGTTTAAAAAAACATAGTTAAATACCTTAGAATTTTAGTGCATCCAAAGATATTGTCTAATGCTAATAAAAGATATTTGTTTTATGAAATACCTAGGTTTTATTGACAATTAAAGATCAAATTTTATAACCTTTCCAATGAAAAGCATAAACCGTAAATTACAGAAAAAATCGTAGTCAAAAACGGGTCACCAACAATGTAAGTCAAATTCGCGTCACCAATGGCGGGTTAAATATCAGAAATAAAATGTTAACATAACCAACAAAACAATACTAATAAAATAAAAACGTTCCGGTCAAAGTTCTGAAAAGTAAATTAATTGTTATGACGTATAACTGTATTTCTAATCTATTTGTTTACCAAGACAAAGGCCATGTTCAAAGATAGGATTGTGTCGGAGTCGATCTTCGTTCGTGAGATGGCCTATAGAACTGCCTAGGAATATGTATTCTTGATGCACACTTCCATTGGACAGCGACTAATTAAAGAACCAGGCCACAAGAAAAAAATCCGCTGGGTTGGGCTGCGTTCGGGAAACAGAGCCAGGTATTCTCCTCGGCCATTCGGCAGTGTCTAGAATGTCTTGCCGGTAATAATCAATGGAACTAAAGCATGAACACTGATGGACTAGTCCACCGAGTTAAAGTTTTTCATATCTGCCGAAGAACCGTTAACCAATTAGGTAAGTCTTTTATTTTTTATCTTTAGTCAAAAATATCGAGCAAATGTGGGTGGAAGGGCCGGTAGGGACGAAACCGGCGTGCGTGCATGCAACAACTAAAGAATGTTGAGGAAGCAAAAGTGATCTGTTAGGATCGTAGCAAGTGGCAGTCCCTGGTCTCTGCCTACCCCTCTGGGATACAGGGGTGAGTTTATATTATGTTATGTTGTGTCAATTTTTTTTACTATCAAATACAGCATGAGACGCTTGCCACCTCGAAATGGAGAAGCTGGCTAACAACCCAATTATACAAGTTTTTGCTTACACCATTTTTCGTTTTCGATAATTTTCTATTGTATCTGAAATTGTTTTACGACAACAAGCACATTAATGATTTTGGTGCTCTATTTTCTGATTTCGGTGCGCTGTTTTCTGAGTTCGGTGCACTGTTTTCTGATTTTGGTGTAACCTGATTTCAGTGCTTGAAATAAAAGGTTTACTTCTGGGAATCTAGTTGCCCAATTAATAACACCTTAGTCCAACCGCAGTTCGTTTCCCATACCACTTAATAATAATTCCGTAAAGCTAAAAAAAATCATCCACTGATTTTTTTAGCGTCAGACGTCGCCCCCAATTGGAGAAATGCTCATTACTATTTATAAAATAAAGAGTAATAAAGAGCAGCAAAAATTATAGTACCGACAACTAATGCATGAACCCGTCAACCGTTGACAAGCATAGAATGAATTAATGAAAGCCAAGTTCGACGGGTGGTGGCAGGAGACATCAAGGGGGCTTTAGTCACGCAGCCTGCTCCGTGTATTTTTCTATTCCCTTTGATCTTCGCAGCAATTTCGCAATTGGGAGGAAGACGGGAAAATGTTTCGACTGAAAATCGCGTTAAGTTAAGAGACGTAAAAATAGAGTATAATGCATGGTTCTTGCGAAGTATCGAGCGTCGGATACTCCGTGCCTTATAAATTTACTTTGGTTGTAACACAGTAAAATTGGCAAAATGTAAGGCTACATACCTTATAGTTTATTTAATCATCTTCTATTGCACACGAACCAGTGACATTATGACATTATCTCTGAAAGAGATTACTACCAGAAAACTTTGGCAAATCGGAGAAGAAGTAAAAAACTGGACAAGTGCTAGTCATACTCAAGCACCTAGGGTTCCGTACAAATTTGTAGGTATAAATAGTTCAGAAATCGAGTCACGCAGTTTTTCCCAGCTTTTCCCGAACTTCAAAGACATTTTTTTGTTATGATTTAGTCACAAATGTATAGTTTTCAGATTTTTCAATATACTTGTAATATACGACATTATTACTTGCCAAATTTCATAGTTGTAGGTCAACGGAAAGTACGGAAAGTTGATACCTTTACGCGTTCCCGAGATAAAGGGTCTTGACAGACAGACTAAATAAATAAATATGTAAATAAATAAATAATAAATCCGGTGGACGGACGGATAGGCTACAAAGTGATCCTATAAGGGTTCCGTTTTTCCTTTTCAGGTACGGAACCCTAAAAACGGGTCTATATACGTGTAAAAAATAAGCTACGATAACCTCAAAAATACTTTTATGACACATAGATACACTAAATTAAATACCTGTAAATGTAAATAAAATACGTAGTGAATCATACATAAATGTATAGGAAAGTTATGATAAGGATATATAGAGTTCTATTCCTTGTGGATTCTAAAATTCCATTTGACTGCCTTATTGGTGTAACGGTATCACGTCTGATTACCATACCGGAGGTCGTGGGATCGATTCCCACTAGAGGCCACCGTACATTTGTACAAATAGCCTGAGTTTTTGGGTATTGCAATGCTTGTGATGTCCTTGTCTGGTTACCATAGCCCAGGGTATCTTAGTTAGGACCAGGACAAGTAATTTTGTGTGGTAGTTATTTATGTTTTATTTTAGTATTTTCTATTTCTTTGAATTCTAGGGTAATAAAAAACATTAATGGTTTATGTTCAGAAGAAGTGGTTCACTTGGTATAGAGTATAGCTCTGTGAAAGGAACATACGATACGAAAATCTCTTATGTTCGTGAACCGGAGCAGGAAGCTATGCTTTCCTATAGAACTCTTCTTTCAATCAGAAAGCATAGCTTCCTGCTCTGGTATATATCTTCTTAAAAACCAAAAAAAAACTCTTCAAAACATATCTTCTTTCGTGTTGAAGGCGTCGACTCCTCATACTTTTCGCTTCCGAAACCGCGCCACTGCAATTGCGCTGGGTGGAGCCTCCATGAGATCCCGCAAGCTGCACTGTGGATCTTCAAGGCTAACATGAAAGTAGAATCTTGTTTGTGTAACTCTACATCGGCACGAGATTTCTGCATCTTTAGGCAGGATACTCCATACTTTGGGTTATGCTTGGATCGAGCAACAGCTCCACGTAGACTGTTTTGCAATTCTCCATACTCTCCACCGCTTATGCCCTCCGAGTGGAAATGACTCCGCCGTTTCGACAAAGTCAGATGTTTCGTAATTCCGCCAGCATCGAGTGTTTTAAAATTAGTAGACAAGCAGCCCGTGATAAGACGGCAGGTCTCATTCAAAGCCACATCGACATGGCCAGTATGCGCGGAGTTACCCCAGAGAGGGCTAGCGTACTCCAAAATTACTACTACCATAAAAATCGAAAACTGGGCTTATAACAACGTTTTTTTAGTCACTTTATCTTTAGAATATTAATCTCTTTGATTGTCTCGTATTTATATTACAACCTCTTTACATATTATATTATAAGTTATTGCCTTAGTTGCTAACAGGACCAGGCTTAAAGAAGAGCTCACTCTAGAGCAGGCAACGAAAAAGTTGCCGTGCGAAAATCAGCTCCCCCTAAGATAAATTCCTGATATTAGAATCCTTAGAAGACGATCTCGGGTGACATAGAAGGATTAGGGACCTAAAATAATACAACAGAATATTTACTTCTGGTATCTCTCCTACACCCTAATAGGAGTTGAATTTTTAAAAACTATGAAACACGTGTTTCATACACTTTGTTGAAGTACAATTGTATTAAGTTCCAAGTAGTTCCGACCACAAATATTTCCCGTGCAAACTTTGGCACTGCTTCATACCCTCTTAGGGTTTGAATTTTGAAAAATCGTGTAATACTATCTTACAGTCATAATACAGTCTTACAAATGCTGACAACCTTTTCACCCTTCTAAGGGATTGTATTGTAAAAATCTGAGAAAAAAATGTTTCATTTTTTTTTGTACATTTGTTTAAGTTTCGAGGAAATCCGACCACAAATACTCTACTCCCTGTACAAACTTTGGCACCCATTTTCATCCTCTTACGGGTTGAATTTTGATTAAGTGAGAAGTATATGTTTCGTAAATTTTATTGACGTACATTTATTCTAAGTTTCGAGAAAATCTGACCACAAACTTGTACTTCCTGTACAATCTTTGGTAACCCTTTCCTCCCCCTTAAGGGTAGAATTTTGATAAACTGAGAAATGCTATTTTATAAATTTTATTGGAGTACTTTTTTTCTAACTTTCGAGAAAATCCGACTTTACTTCCTGTACAAACTTAGGCACCCCTCTTCACCTTCTCAGGGGTTGATCTTTTAAAAACTGAGAAATACGTATTAATTTTATTGAAGCATATTTCTTCTAAGTTTCAAGAAAATCCTACCAGAAAAATTTTACTCCCTGTACAAACTTTGGCAACCTTTTTCACCCTCTTAGGTATTGAATTTTGAAAGAACGTAAAATTTGCGTCTCGTTGGTTAGACCTACATATTTTGTACCAAGTTTTGTATACATCTGACCGCATACAAATGTGGACATCGCCTTTTACCACTTGAGAGTCAATTTCTTTTTAATCCATTCTTATCTTGTCTCCATTATAAAAGGACTCTGTGCGCAAAATTTCAACTTTCTAAGTTCGACTTGGGCTGGGCATTAATTAGTGAGTGTGTCGGATGCTCGCCTTTTATTTATATTAGATTTCAGACCAGCCCCTGTACTCTCGGCATTATTGTGTTCAAATTCCGCTACAATTTAATGGAATAAGCTAGAAATAATGACTAAGTTAACACTTTAACTGTAAAAAATAGCATAAAACTTACTGGAACCTTAGAGCGCATCGGAAACTGAAAGCATATTTTGGCCAAACTATTAAATAAATTAACTGAATTGTAACGCTTCGTGAACCTATTAAATCAGGTACATAATCTATCTTTTCATCTAACAAGGCTGGGATAGGTGGGATAGGTGAAACCCGGATAGGTGGGCGAAATTTGCCACGGAGTGGGTGCCACCAGGCGGTCGTCGCAGGAGAGGTAGGCCAAGAAGACGTTGGCGAGACGACCTCGACCGACAAATGCCGGAGTGGTCTGAGGTGGCATAAGACAGAAACATCTGGTCTGAGTTGGGGGAGGCCTTTGCCCAGCAGTGGGACACAAACGAGGCTACGTAAAAAAAAAAGGCTGACAATACACGTCGTCTTCAAAATATCTTATCAAGTTCGATTCTTATAGAAGAAAATTAACGAGCTGTAACTTACATCAAGCTTTTTTCCTTCACGCACATGTAAAGATGGACAACAAGGAGAAGGCCGAAAAACAAATTAACAAAAGGACCCTGAGTCCGGAGTAGGTAGTGGTAGTAGATAGTTGCGGTGCGTTCCTCGGGCAACCACTTTTACGTTTCCTATCGTGCTTAATTTTGTGCAGGCCTTTTTTTATGTAGCCATGATTAAATCCCACTGCTAGGCAAAGGCCTCCCCTTTGGACTTCCATTCCTCCTTGTCTTGGCCAACTCTTGCCACTCAGGTAAATATTTGGTCAAGTCGTCACACTGTCTTGGAGTATTGGAAAATACTATTTGTTATTTTCACCGCGTGAAATAAAATTATGAATGTCACAACACAGAACAATATGTAATATTAAGAGTGACGTGTAAATTAAATCGGTTATTGAATATACATCTCTATCAGAAGTTTGAGCTATATATTCATGTATACACATTTTATTTATTTTTACAGGTATTTAGTTTATGTCGTCTATTTATTTTTGTAACAAATAGGCTATTCCTAAGAACTTTTGTAGTTTATTTTGTACACTTATATGGACCCATGTATTACTGCTATTATTCTGTTATATTGTTTTGTTGTTCTATTATATTGTGCTGTTAGTCTTCTTTGAAACAAAATCAATAAAATGATTCGTGTTTCGTTAATGTTCGGTTAACAACAAATCCGTACTATTACAATGAAAATTACGTTAAAAAAAAACAGTGTTATGATTCAGGATTCTTTTAGGTATGTCTGTTACTTTTATTAACTTTATTGTTTTAAATTGTTAAGACATAAGTAAGTACTATTAACAAACAATATATTATATTGTTTTTGTTGCACTAAGCCGTGCTGAGGACAATTTGTAAAACCTATTTAGAAGCTAAAAATACCAGACGGTACGGTAAGCTAGAGGTCGCGGGTTCAAGTCCCGGCATGGATGGATTTTTAGCTTCTAAATAGGTTTTCAAAACACACCTATCATAAGCAGCCTATATACGTCCCTCTGTAGGATACAGGCCTTGTCTCAGAGAGAGAGAGTATGGGCTTAATAACGAAGCGTGTGCACCGCGGATTGGCGATTTCAAGCGCTGAGGTATGTGAATAGCTCAGATACTCATGTTTCCTCACGATGTTTTCCTTCACCGTTAGCGAATGGTACAGCTACTATAACAACACAAATGGACATAACTTAGAAAACAAAGTCATAGGTACATGCCCGCACTGGGAATCGAACGTGGGTCTCTTGCTTTCGAGTCCAATGTTCTACCCACTAGGCTACAACACACCTATTATAAGAAGCCTATATGCGTCAGACTGTAGGGCACTGGCCTTCTCTCAAAGAGAGAGTATGGGCTTAATCACCACGCGTGCCCACCGCGGATTGGCGATAGCTCAATAGCTCAGGTATGTCAATAGCTCAGGCACTCAGGTTTCCTCACGATGTTTTCCTTGACCGTTAGCTTTCGCTTCCAAGTCCAATGTTCTACCCACTAAGCTACCACCGCTGTCAAAACACTTATAATTTAAATTAATAAACTACTCGATGGAGGGCGAGACTTGTTGTAAGAGTACAATTTCTGACGATTTCTGTGTACAATAAAGAATATTCTATCTATCTATCTAAGAGCCAGCTCTACGGTTTCTGGTCGTTACAATCAGTTTTTTTATTCCACTATAATTTCCAATCTTCTACTTTGTTTTTCAATATCTGAAGTCCTTGTTAATGGAAGATGAAAAATAACGGAGCTGTTGGATATTAATAACAAAACGAGAGTGCGAGTTGTTTTGGGCGCTTAGTCACACGTTTGTTTCTTTGCAATTTAGACTTATGTCCATTTCTTGATTGTACAGTAGATGGTATTCCACTTGATTCCATTCAATAGGATGGAATTAAATATAACAAAATAATAGCACAGCGTCAACGCATCCAGGTGTACGATGTGCAAATGTAAAGTCAATAATTTGACATTAAAACAAAGGGTGTACCAACATTTAAAAGTTGAATTACTAATTATTGTACTTTAAGTTTTTCCATGTAGTAAATTAATGTAGTCAGCTAGTTACATTTCTTGACAAAATACTGACCGACCAAAGACACCGGCAAACATCCATCCAGACTATACCAGATACCTGGTTAGTTGCCTGCATAGTCATTACGGGCTTAAAAAGCAATTTGGGCCAACGAAAAGTTCATGGCATGAATTCATTAAAGCTGCTTCTATAGTACGCGCACCAAATGCTGAACGATTCCAATTGTCTAACTGTCAAATTCCATACTGATTACAAACGTAAAAATCCCGACAAGATTTGGTGCGCATAATAATAAATAAATAAATAATTACTTCCACACAATACAATCACTTGACCTGGTCCCAAACTAGAAAACCCTGTGCTATGGTGACCAGGTAAGGACGTTACAAACATGAAACTACACCCAGACTGAGGCCCTTTGTACAAATGTACGGTGACCTCCAGTGAGAATCGAGCCCACGACCTCTGGTTTGGTAGCTAAGCGCCTTAATGGCTAGACCAACGAGGCAGTCGGATCTAATGTCTATTGGAGTCTCAGAGCAGTATAAAGATTTTTAGGTGCTCGCGGAGCAAGCCGCGGATGCAGGGTGATATATTGCACGTCGGCCCTTTGGGAACGTCTATATCTGAGTCCGCCTCGTCATCGCGCCGCTCGTTTGTCATCCGTCCTTATTGTGGCAGCTAGGTGTTCTGACCGCATAGTATATGCAAAAATGCCCGATAGTTAACCCTACGGCTCCGTGGGAATATCAAACATGTAAACGTTGAAATAAAGATCATTTTACAGAGTTGATGGTGATTGTTTATTAGAAATGCATTATAGCGCTGTACCGGAGCAAAGGAGAATCCTTTACTAAACAAAACTAAACATGTCTCATTCGTTTCATCATCATCATTCAGCCACAAGAAGTCCACTGCTGGACATAGGCCTCCTCCATGGATTTCCAAAAAGACCGGTTAGAAGCGGCCTGCATCCAGCGTCTTCCTGCCACTTGGATGAGGTCATCTGTCCATCTTGTGGCTGGTCGTCCTACGCTGCGCTTGCCGATATGCGGTCTCCATTCGAGAACCCTTCGGCCCCATCGGCCATCAGTTCTGCGTGCTATGTGCCCCGCCCACTGCCACTTCAACTTACTAATCCGCTGGGCTATGTCGACGACTTTCGTTCGTCTACGAATCTCATCATTTCTGATTCGATCTCGTAGAGAAATTCCGAGCATAGCCCTTTCCATAGCTCGTTGCGTGACCTTGAGCTTTCTTATGAGGCCCATAGTTAGAGACCACGTTTCAGTGCCATAAGTCATCACTGGTAACACACACTGGTTGTATAATTTTGTCTTGAGCGATTGAGGTATGTTAGACGAAAAGACTTTTCTAAGTTTCCCGAATGCTGCCCAGCCGAGTTGGATTCGACGATTGACCTCTTTCACGAAGTTGGACCGGCCTAGTTGGACTGTTTGTCCTAAGTAGACGTATTCGTCTACAACTTCGAGAGTCGTGTTCCCCAATGTTATTGGGGTGGGCACAACACGGGCGTTCGACATGACCTTCGTTTTGTCCATGTTCATTTTAAGGCCCACACGTTGGGAAACTCGACTGAGGTCTTCGAGCATTATGCCGAGGTCTTCCATCGTTTCTGCCATGACTACTATATCGTCGGCAAATCGAAGGTGCGTGATGTACTCGCCATTGATATTGATGCCGCGTCCCTGCCATTCCAGAAGCTTGAAGGCATCTTCCAGTGCGTTCGTGAACAGTTTCGGAGAGATAACGTCTCCCTGTCTCACGCCTCTTCTCAATGGAATTGCCTCCGAATTCTGCTCCTGTACTCGGACCGACATGGTGGCGCTGTTGTACAAGCACTTCAGCACCTCGATATACCGATAGTCAATCCGGCAACGCTGGAGAGACTCGAGCACTGCCCATGTCTCGATCGAATCGAAGGCTTTCTCATAGTCCACAAACGCTAAGCAGAATGGCAAATTATACTCCTCAGTCTTCTGTATAATTTGCCGCAGCGTATGGATATGGTCTATGGTATTAAAGCCCTTTCGGGCTTCGTTCGTTTAATTTAATACAATGCAGACAAAGGTTTCAGTATGCCAATATTGAATATATCACCAAAAACTGTTCAGAAAAAATGTGATGGAGCCATATTTTCTTTGTAGAAAGAAATTCGATATAAACACATGTAATTTTACCACCTTGAAATTTCGCCGATGCCTGCACTTGGCCATTAGCTCAGTTGGGAGAGCGCTGGTACGGTTAGCCAGAGGTCACTGGTTCAAGTCCCGGCATAGGTGGAATTTTTAGTCTCTAAATAGTTTTTTAAAACCTTTAGTTTTGTCAATTATAATATAAGTAAGTAATACTTATATAGAGATAGAGCGCTTTGCTTAAAAACCGCTTTGCAGTTTGTTGGCAAAATTGTGTATAAATATTAAGATTTTAGTTTGAATAAATAAACATATAAAAAGAATCAAATTTAGGTGAGAAATGACAAAGTTTTCTCCTTTTTATCTACAAGGTCGCTTTCTCAACTTACACTTGCGGGGGATCGCTTCACAGCCGTCTTTAAAATAGCTTCTTAAATTTATTATTATCGCAGGGTTTTTTAGATTAGGCATTTTACAGTCTGGTTGATGTTACAAAGATGTTTTCCATTAGATTAACTGATCGTCGTGACTATTGTTGAACAAGAATTTCTTCGCAATCGGCTAACCATTAATGTTTAAACATTGAAACTTTAAACCATGTTTAGTAATCCACTGGAAAGATTAATTTTTTGTTGAGATTTTACAGGGTCTAATATCACAAATTAATTATCAATATAAATATAAGTATATGTACCAACATATTATTTCAATATATTTCATGTACACCTACCTACCTACTCTCTTCATCTTTCAGTTCTATCCATCCCAAGGTTGTCTGGAAGAGATCGCTTTAGCGATCAGACCGCCAATTGTGTACGGCAAAACTTAGATATGTAAGCCTTTTAACGTATTTTGTTATCTGGTGTGTACAATAAAGTGTTCTAATCTAATCCAATCTAATCAATGGGCTCGTCAAAGAAAACAAATTTTTGGACGAGAATTTGAACACATACATCTCTTAGATGTTTTTGACATGCCATAGGTCTTATGTAGTCCATTCAGAGAAAGCTTTCTAAGACGATATTTTTATACCTCAAGCAATGACGTTGACAATTGGATGTAAGTACTTATTGCAGAAGTCGCAATGTAATATATAAAAATCTAGTGTCACGGTGTTGTTATTGAACTTCTCCGAAACAGCTTCACCGATTGTAGGCTAATTAATATGGCAAAAAAACGTTTATGGAGTCAGCTTCACCTTAAAGAAAGACTCAATTCATTCTCACAGCTAACGATTTATTTAGTAAGACCTAGATGAATTATGTTGGGCGAAAGAATTAAAGAGCTATATGAAGAGTGAAATATAGGCAATAATTTGTACTGATGAACAGGAGCGCTAATGGAATCAAATTTTAAGAAACTTTTAACAAGACATAGAGCCCTTTTGTGAGACCAATATTTAGATGTAGAGAAAACATTTTGCGAAATTTTTGAGGAACTGGACGGAAATAACCAAATGCAATTCTACATTTTAATAGAGGTACAAATGTACTCGATCAAGCTTTTCATTAAACGGAAAAAATTCAGATTTGTGAAATAATATAAGTAATATCGGCGAAGAAAAAAACCGGCCAAGTGCGAGTCGGACTCACGCACGAAGGGTTCCGTATTATATCTAATGTTGTATTAGACACAAAGATCGAGTAAAAACGGCAAAAAATCACGTTTGTGGCTTGTTATTGCCCCCCTTACATATTTATTTGATTTTAATTTAATTATTTGTTTTTCTGTGAATATTTCAAGCGTCTACCCGTTTCTGTTATTAATATCGAGCAAAAAACGGCAAAAAAATTACTTTTGAGGGGCTACCCCCTTAAATATTTATTTTATTCTATTCTTAGTATTTGTTGTTACAGCGACAACAGAAATACATCATCTGTGAAAATTTCTACTGTCTAGCTATCGTGGTTCTTGAGATGCAGCCTGGTGACAGACAGACAGATAGACAGACAGACGGACGAACGGACGGACAGACAGATAAACAGACAGACAGACAGACAGTGAATTCTTAGTAATGGGGTCCCGTTTGGCACTCTTCAGGTACGGAATCCTAATAAAACAATAAGGAGGTAAAAAAACTATCAAATTAGATGAAGTATTGTCTTAAAAGCGTCCCTCAAGGAGCGTTCCTATCCCAAGGAATCGTTTCGTGAGGGGCCTTCTTAATACGTAAACACAAAATGTAGTAAAAATATTTCCTCTATTTTTAACTCCCTAAGAAATAGAAATAGAAAATGTTAATTTGTCTAAGAGGATTTTTGAGTCCGTGACATGCATTGGCGTTTCACATGCAAATTGTGGTTTCTCAAACATGCTTGGAAATTGGAGCATTATTTTGACAACCTTCTTCGAGATAAATCAAAATTGCTGTACTGGCCAAATACATGCGAGCAGCGGCCGGCAAAAGTTGTATGAAAATCCATATCTGTCGTGTTTTAACGGCCAAATAAATTACATAGTAAACTGATATCTGCCGTGTCATTTAAAAATGCAACGATCATTTACTCCGAAACATGGCAACCAAGGAGGTAATTTATCAAAGATTTTGTTTAAATTTCGAACTGGCTTATTAATAGAAAGCTGTTTATTGAAAAAAAACCGGCCAAGTGCGAGTCGGACTCGTGCACCAAGGGTTCTGTACCATTATCTATACAACATTTGAATATTTCAAGCGTCTACCTATTGCCGTTATTAAATCGAGCAAAAAACGGCAAAAAAAATCACGTTTGCTGTATGGGGCAACAGAAATACATCAATAGCGGCAACAAAAATTCATTATCTGTGAAAGTGTATGCCGCTTCCAACCGGTCTTTTTGGAAATCCATGGAGGAGGCCTATGCCCAGCAGTGGACCTCTTGTGGCTGAATGATGATGATGATGAACTATCACGGTTCATGAGATATAGCCTGGTGACAAATTGACGGACGGCTTGCTTACTTACTAGGTAACGACGAAGAAAGTGATATGTCTTGACTGCTCATCATCTGCTGTAGTTCATCTACCATCAACTGGCAAGCATGACAGCTATCAATGGCGCTTCAGTCACTTTAGTTTGTTTCACTTCTGTTTGCTTTTGCGGTCACTAGTATCCTCATGTCATATATCTATTACTGTCAGGTAACTGATCGTAAATAAACTATAATTTCTTTCGACTAATATAATAACTTAGTATATAAAAATTTCATGTCACAGTGTTAGTTATCAAATTCCTCCGAAACGGCTTCGCAGGTTTTTATGATTTTCTTTTGTGTAGGTATACTTGGTAGCGGAACATATGTGTGGGTGATTCGGGTACCCCTAGAGGTCCTCTATCTCTGGACTTCCGCTTGACACTATTTTTTGGGACATCCAGTATACATAAACTCACGCCTGTAGCCAAGAGGGGTAGGCAGAGGCCAAGGACTGCCACTTGCCCGGATCCTGACAGATCACATTCACTTCCTCAACATTCATTAGTTTTGCATGCACGCACGCCGGTTTTGGGTACTTCTTATCTCGCCCTTTGCTAATACATCCCTTAATTGGTCGAAGTTGATTGGTCCACTTGGGACGTCTTATGTATATTTCTATTAGTTATTTATTTTATTAGAAGGTGAAGAAACATATCTATTTTATATAAACCACACGGATAAGACGTAGATACTAGAACCCTAACTTACTTCATCTTATTTTTTCTGTGTGTAAATGCAATAATATCATAACAAATATTTCGTCAACACGCAGTCGTTAAAAATCATCGACTTTCTTTCACCGTCACTGGTTTTCTGGCGAAATAATTAAATTATCTTATCCTTTAATGATTGCAGTGAAAACAACAACGAAAACCGTAGCGGTTGATATTCGTAGCGTATGTCGTAGCATGCGGTCGTAGCAGATGGCGTAGCGGTGGCGTAGCGCCCGTCGTAGTACACCAAGCGTGTAGGACTGATTATATTTTGAAAGTTTGCTTACGCTAAAACTGAAAATGGTCTCGTACTGTAACACAAAATCGTGTTTAACGAGTGCAGTACTACCACAATAGCTGTACAGAATATTATGGAAAAGCCCGGTGGAACTTAAAGGCATATAATCGGTTCATAAAGGCTTTAAAAAAATATCTATTGGAAATGTGTCCCTATAATCTGTCAGAATTTTATAACTATGTAAAATCCAATTAATTTAAGAAAAGATTAATATTTTTGTAATTATTGAATGAATACTATTATAATTTATTGTGATATGGGTATTACTATATAATTTTATTTGTAATTTTAAATTAACTGAACTTTTTTTCTAATGTAATGTTTAATTCCGTATTTTTGACATTTTACGATTGAGTACATACTTGCTATGCCGTTATCGGTAAAATTACACTGTGCAATATTTACCTCTAAGTAACATCTGAACTTACTGTAATTTATGGCAATAAAGATTGAATTGAATTGAATTGAATTGAATATTCTATGCATCGATACAAACCACTTTTGTTTTGTAATTAATCATGAAAAAATATCAGTTGTTTCATTATGATCGTTAGAGCTAGTGTCATAAGCAAATATGGAATAAATGAGTTATATTTTTTTGCAATTTCAGAGTTCATGCTATATATTGATGCGTAGAATAGTCCCTTAAAGTTCTACCTGACATTTTCTTGCCACACCAAATGGTAGCAGGAGAACTAATGGGTTTCGTCACCAAACAGGGTAAAGTATATTTAACTTTTTTCTTATTTTACTCTGGCCACAAAACGGTAATCCTTATTATCCAACTTGCAGTCTATAAAGTCCAGTAATTTCATGTAATAATAAATGATAAAAACAGACAATGTGTGATGCTGACTCCCGCTAACGAAAACAGATTTTAGCTAAACACGTGCGTGAGTCCGACTCGCACTTGGCCGTTTTTATATTTATTGTATTTCATGAAAGTAAAGTAATACAGTCCTGATCCGTTGAATTCGATAGAATAAAAATTCTAGCAGCTTTGCAATGCTCTATTGTAGTGGATCGCCGTTTAGTAGGGCTGGGGATGTTTCCACTGCCGACAACTAAAAACGACTAAAAGATAATGAAATTAAAGCAATCTGTAGAATTATAAAGGACCCGATCGGGCAACCATAACAATAGTTTTTAATTGTTCTTTTCAACGTCACAATCTAACAGGAACATATCTGGGAATTTTTTACCCATGGTTTTGCTCGCTTGAGAATTTTATACTCCATTTGGGGACGAAATTAAAAAAAAAATCGCACGCATACTAATTTGATATATTCATCTCAATCATTATGCAGCTTCCTACTTAGGCATTTGCCATTTGGCAACACCAGGTTTCTGCCTAACTCTACGACATTCAGGCGCGAGTTTATACTATGTATGTATTTCATAAAGCGGCCAGGGCCTGTTACTTTCTTGCTTACTTACCTACGTAACGACGAAGAAAGTGATATGTCTTGACTGCTCATCATCTGCTGTAGTTCATCTACTATCAATTGGCAAGCATGACAGTTATCAATGCCGCTTCAGTCACTTTAGTTTGTTTGACTTCTGTTTGCTTTTGCGGTCACTAGTATTTTCTTGTCGTATATCTATCACTGTCAGCTAACTGATCGTAAATAAACTAGAATTTTTTTCGACTAATATAATAACCTAGTATATAAAATTTCTAGTCACAGTGTTAGTTATCAAACTGATCCGAAACGACTTCGCCGATTTTAATGATTTTCTGTTGTGTAGGTATATTTGGTAGGTCTGAGAATATAGGTCGTAGGCTAATTTATATTGCAAAACAACGTTTTACGAGTCAGTTAATAATAATATAATAATAACTACGACAAAACACAATCACTTGCCCTGGTTCCAAACAAGGATACCCTGTGCTATGGTAACCAGGCATCACAAACAGGGATATACAATTATACACCCCGACTGAGGCCATTTTTACAAATCTAGTACACTGGCCACCAATGGTAATTAAACCCACTACCTCTATTTTAGGAGTTAAGCTTATTAACTGCTACACCAACTAAGCAGTCATGGAAATAGGAAGATAAAATCATTTATTTGTGCTTAAAGACACGCACTTATAAAGCATTACCTGCATATAAAATTTTTATTAACTTACAACTACACTGTATTCAATGATAGTAGACGGCCATCACTAGACTGTCACGTGGATGTGAGCGCACTGTGCAGTGGCACGTGCAAAGCTGTTCCGTTGTTATTGAAAACATCGTGCCTCGAATCCGTATGGGCGCCCGGTGCTGCAGACAACACTACGCTTCAGTTGTTTGGACGAAATACCTAATATTGCATGGATGTGTTCTCGTGACGGTTCACAAACTTTTTTGGCATACTGGGTATGTCAGAAACATAGGGGGTTGTTCTACTTTTATTTTGAGGCCAAAAGATCGAATGTTGAAATAACTGACACTTCCACTTCTTAGATATAAGAAACTATTTGTAATATCTTTCACCTGGTTGTGCAATAAAGTGTTCTCTATATATCTCTGTCTATTTCAGAGCTGATCACATAATGAAAGATGTTTGCATTGATGAGTTGTCCAACCCTCCGGAGTAACCCTTGACAATCATCATCATCAGCCATTTTACACCCACTGCAGGACATAGGCCTCCATGACGGTTTTCATCACCATGAGGGGTTTTGCCATAATCGCCACGCTTGGCAGGCGGGTTGGCGATCGCAGTATGTGGTTGGAGTCTCAGGAAGACGCTGCTGCCCATCTCCTGGTAATTTATTCCCTTAGTCGCTTTCTACGACATCCACGGGAGGAAATGGAGTGACGCTATTCTTAATCCGGCGCCACACCCTTGACATGCTACAAAATGCATGCTAATGCTACAAATTGCCCAAAAACTAAAAGGTAGAAATAAAAAAACCTATTTTGAGGCTAAAAATTCCACCCATGCCGGGACTTGAACCCGCAACCTCTGGCATGGGTGGAATTTTTAGCCTCAAAATAGGTTTTTAAAATTGTCCTCAGCACGGGTTAGTGCAACAAAAAGAATATAATAGTGGAAATAAAATTTATTGTAAAAATTACGGATAAATCAAAACTCTGCTTAACCTCTGAACTGCCCTCGCGGAACGCAACGTATAGGTGGCCCATACTAAGTTGGACACAGATCTGTGTCGCGGCAGACGAGTGGTGAATACTAAACCATAAGCAGGTGGTTGAGACAAATCAACCAACATGTCCAATATTGATCTCGGCTACTTGAAGTTGTATGTTCAGCAGTTGTTGTTTTATAGCACTTTTAACTAGGTTTTTTATTTCCTTCTCCGGTAGATATTGTTATGAGTAATTGTGTATATTTATCTATATAAATGTAATGGTTCATTTAGTTATAATGTTATTTATATAAGTATGTATATTAATGCACCGACTGCCCGTCTCATTTTTCCTTCAGCAACTTTCCATCACAGGGTTATCTGGAAGAAATTGCTTTAAGCAATAAGGCCGCCAATGATACTGTGTATTTTTTAGTGTGCTCTAGTGTACTATAAAGAATATTCTTATCTTATTTTATCTTAAAATTGCAATACAAATGGCAAAAATGGAGTTGGCAGGGACACTTTTTCGCACCATGGGTTGCCCACTCTTGCGTTGGCTTTTTGGTCAGTGATTTGACTCACTGCTAGAGGTGGATCAGCGTTTGAGGGGTACCTCACAAAATACTTTGGTTATTACAATGCAGCCTATATACGTCCCACTATAAGGCACAATTCTTCTCTCGGAGAGAGAGTTTAGGCTAAATCACCACGCGTGCCCACCGCGGATTGGCAATTTCAACCGCTGAGGTATGTGAACCCTCCGACACTCAGGTTTCTTCACGATGTTTTCCGTCACGGTTAGTGAGTGGTATTGCTACTATACCTTACAAATGTACGGAACTTAGAAAACAAAGTAATTAGTACATACATGCCGGGATTCGAACCCACGACCTCCCGAATGAGTAACCGACTTTCTACTATCGCTCTCTTCGTTATTGCCTACTATTAACATCCACTTGAAAATTTCCTTGCTTTGAACGACTCTGGTCCGCAGAAACCCTAAGGGCCGGTTTCTGAATTGAGAATTTCACTAAGCAAATACTTAAGTAACGTTCTGTCACGCTCTTTTCTGAGAAATTTGAAGAGACAGCACTACAGTTAAGTATTTACTTAGTATTTATTTATTCTCAATTCAGAAACTGACCCTAAACCTATTGCCGGGTGACCTGTTAGAACAGTGCTAAATTCATTCTATTGAACAACTACAACTACAAATTTACTCTAATTCTTATATTTATTCACTTAATGAAGGTCAAATCGTTAAGTTTCAGAATTCGTATATCACGTGGAGACGATACTAACAACGAAACGGAACACTTATTATTTTCTTAATTGAACGAGTTAATCATATTACTTGAATCGCTCGTAGCCCCGGCTGCCTGAGTGATCTTAAACGATCACGAAGGTTAAGCAACACAGGGCGCGTTCAGTGCATGGATGGGTCGCCATCTATGCCTAACGCTAGTGGCATTTTTCCGAGCGGTTCCGTGCTTCGTAAGGCACGTTAAGCTGTTGGTGCCGGCTGCCGTCGATAGATGGCAGTCGTTAAGCCAAGTCAGAGGCCTTAGGGCGGCTTGACAACTTCTGACAGTAGACGAGCCACTAGTCTACAAGCCTCCACCAATCCGGACTTGGCCCCCGTGGTGGAGTATGGCCTATACCTTCCTCAGGGAAGAGACCCGTGCCCCTCGGTGGGGACATAATGGGTTGATGATGAATCATATTACTCTTATTAAACTCGGGTTTAATAATGTTACTCATAATATTATTAAACACTCGTATTGAACTGTTATTATTTATATTACTTAAATAATATTATTCATGAATGTGTTGAATACTAGACACAATATTACGTTCGCCGTAATGTAGATACATTTAGTTGAAGGCTGTTCTTACGTGGATCATGCTGTCTCGCTCGCACAATTTAACTTTTTTAAATATTGTAATAATATGAGTAAACTTTTGATAAATGTGGTCTGAGGTTTTGATGGACAGTTAAATTACGGATATTTAAAAGTTTTTTTTTTTTATTTAATATAATCCACTTACAGCTAACATTACAGGACTAACCTACTACGATAGCGAAGTTAACATTTAGTTGTTTTTGTTTTCCTAAACGTACTGTTTAATAAAGACAGTTGTTTTTAAAATGATTAAATTTGGAATCAAATTTTCTCAATCAAAAACTTACATAAAATATGCCTTGTTAAGAATTTACATTCTGTTTGTTAAATGTCAATCTACTATATTATTATGTTAGCCGCTGTCTTCGCGCCGTATATGTAGTGGAGTAAAAAGCAGCGGAAAAAAACTCCACTCTGAGAATCAAAAATTAAAACAAAATATTAAATTGTTTGAGCGAGACAGCGTGCTTCACGTAAGAACAGCCTCAAGTGCATTAAAAGTATCCATCATTAACTTAATTCCGGATTCATATACTAAAAAGTTATTCATTATAATACTTTGTATCATCTCATCCCCCGGTATAATGTCTGCACAACTTTTAGTTCGTTCCTATAATTTCTTAGAACGGTCAGTACATTTCGCATCAAATTCGCTCAGAAATTTCCTAACTGCAGACATTTCGCATGTCACCTTTGTGAGATATAGAGCACATAACTTCAATTGACTTACATATTCAGAGTAGCTAAGCAGTTGCTGAATATTCAGCCGCATCAGACTAGCGCATGCTACTACATACGGCTCTTGTTGCACTTAACATAAATGCGGAAATCGAACAACATCTTATGATGAAGTCGACGTTCCATAAGCGTCGTGCCTTTTCAAGTGCAAGTTTGCAAGGGGACTTATGCAATTATGCATGAGGAAATAATAATTCGAGCTCTGGAGAGAATGACAGTTAGCCACTAGCTCGGTAGAAGAACATATGGTACTGAATTTCTCGATAGAGTATAGAAAAGAAAAACAAAATTTCGGTCTTCCGACCGTCACTATTCTTCTTGTAAATAATGTAGGAAATCGCAAATAATTCAATCGTAAATTGTTATAGTTTAGTTGTTTACAAATCTTTTGTTAATCTCATAACGTTGATAAAATAAATACCTCTCTTTCCACGATGCTTTAAAGTGACTATTTACATAAACAGCCTACATTTTATACGTCCCACTGTAGGGCACGGGCCTTCTCTGAGGGAGAGAGTATGGGCTTAATTACCACGCGTACCCACCGCATACTGGCAATTTCAAGCGCTGACGTATGTGAACACCCCAGACACTCATGTTTCCTCCCGACGTTTGCCTTCACCCTTAGCGAGTGGTATTCCCAATACGACTTCACAAATGTAGGTAACTTATAAAAGAAAGTGTTGAAGACTCCTTGGAATCATAATTTGTGATAATGTTTTTATACTTTTTCTTTATTGACTTTTCTCTTTCATATCACTCATCTTTGTAATATTCTTGCTGTCACCATTTCATTGCCCATTTGTTCTGCTATTTTCCTGTTATACTTCGTTTTACCCGTTTTCATCAGTTTTCTTTCATTATACAGTCCATTCCTCGACACAAAGTTATTGATATATGCCGGGATATGAACCCATAACCTCCCGAATCTGAGGCCGGCGTTTTACCGCTCCGCTATCACCGCACCTGACCCTGCAAGACTTTGTCAACAATTACGAAATATATAATACACAAGGCTAGGCTAAGCCTATGTCTGAGGGTGTGTCCCTGAGACACATAGGCTTAGCCTAAAGTCTGTTTTTTAATTCGATGTAAAAAAACAAGCAGTGTTACCGTTATAAAATATGATTTTTTTTTTGCTGTAAAAAAGTACACTCGTGTAACCAATAACCTTATTGCAACAAAGACATAATTAATTAATTACTCATAAAAAAAATAAAAAAAAAATTTAAGCTGTTTATTTCAAAGAAAAATTATATACATTACATGGCATGAACTTAACTTCTAATCTTAATATTTAATAGAAAAGTCATTAAGAAAACACCAACATAGCACACACAATTTTTGCTTGGAAGTAAAATGGAAGCATTAGTTTTTTATGTATTGGCAACACTGGGGTATTGACAACCTTGGGTTTGAGGTTTGAGTGTTTGACTCATTCATCAAGACGTCATTAAATTTATCTGATCATCTGTTTAGCTTTGTCAAAACGTATACCGATCCTGAATCTGCACGTTTACGTTTACAGAACGTCTTATAATTAATGCCCAAGATGAAAGTGACGACAACGATGATGAGGAAGATATATCCAATATGAGTAGATGCAACATGTCTTACATATCCAATATGCAACCCGCGTCCATACACGACTTCGATCGGATTTGGTATGAAACAAGACATCGCGCGATATATTTATGACCTTTAAAAACTAAACTTGTGTTGATGTCCACATAGAGAAAGTCAACAAATGGGACGGATTGTGATGGTTTTCGATCCTGGCACATGTCAGTGACAGTTTTTTTTTGCATCGAATTAAAAAACAGACTTTAGTGACAGAGTCCAATCTGTTAAACCAGTTTGGCATGTTTCAAACAACACTGTCTACCTTATTCCAATGTTTTCTATAGACATAACGTAAAAATATTAATTTACTAGTAATTTTACCATTTTTAATGAACATGAGCGTTCCTTATGTATTGTACGATCATTGTTGGTATCATTAAACGATTATGTTGTCATTTTTGTAATTCCCTTGCTTATATATAATAAAGTGTATCCATCTATCTAATCAAGTGCTCAGCTTTAAATATCTGTCTATAATTTAATTTGTACGCTTGTCTTAAAAACAAGGCATTTTTCTTGGCATCAATCGCAGCTGGCTGCAAGTGACACTTCCATTAACATTGCCGCCCATTCCGTCCAACAAACGGATATGGCTGTGGCTCTAAACAGTTTTTACCCGATTGCGAAAGCAAAGGAATGTTATTTTTCGCGAATGTGTATTTATGTGTTTATAACACGATGGCGCAGGACAAACGTTTGAAGGCAGGGACGACTTCCCACCAAATTTACTTTTCGCTCAATCAGCCATCAGCCATGAGCCAGACGTGTGATTTGCTACAATTATGGGTATGCTGTCAATTTTACTACCCTATTCTAATTAAACGATTAAAATATAGTCCATTTTCTCATTATTTACCAACGATCTTATCCATATGTATGTAGGTACTTCCATGTATGACATTCGTTTATAAACAAGCAAAGGCCGCTAAACTAATTTTGAACTACAAAATATTGATAAAGCAAATGTCGAGTCTACTGGTTAATGACTTTACGACAACAACAAAATTACAGTAGTCATATTGTTAGTAAAAAAAGCATTAACCTGTTAGATTATAACATTGAAAAGAACAATAAAAAACAATTGTTATGGTGGCCCGATCGCGGTATTTAGAATTCTGCAGATTGAAAAGCTTATTATCAAAGAACAAAAATCTCCACTCCTACTGCGAAATATTCTAAGCAAGTCTTAATTAGCCCAACAATTTTAAAACCTGAGCAAGCTGGACCAAAATTACCTCCGAGAAATTCAAAGAAAGTTCCCACTAGGTGTGAGGTTACAATTCAATGGACTCGACTTTTTAGCAGTCGGCTTTTTTGTTTTCTATTGTCTTTTTATTTTCTGTAGTCCCTCTCATAAATTGGCCCACACCGTTGGCGCTGCTTTTTCTTTTATTATTTTTTCGCGTTTCTTTGCATGAGTCGCTTGCACAGTACAATGTAATGTATCATTTTGCCATCGTGTCTGGTGAAAAAGTGCTATTTTGAATTGCGAATTTCGGAATAAACAACTATGGACAGGATTACGGTTGAGCGAGATCAAGTGATATGTAAGTGGGATTTTAATGTAGACAAGAACGATAAACACCATTAACTAGGTTCACTAGGTTAGAGCGTAGGAAGAAACCAGCAGCGCTCTGATTTTATATATTCCAATGCTTGTAAACAATTCCTGTTGGAAGTTTAAATTCAGTTTTTAAAAGAAAATTTAAAAAGATATAAAGTATCTTAAGAGGAAATTAATGTTTGGTATACGATACTATATTTCGTTTATACTATACTGTTAACAGCTGTCAATTGACCAAAGTACATACAAAAAAACACTGACAGGTTAACAGTAGATTAGCAGCTTGTTAGTGAACGAGAAACCGGGGGTTAGCTTTGGTCTACATTTAAGTAAATCGTATGTAGAAATCTTTAAAATACGGGAAGCAATAGTTTCATTCCTTAGTTTCATTAATTCACCCCTTATTGTAAATCCGTTATCTTTCATAGTATTTAAATTTCTTTTTAGTTTACACTCAGACTGCATGAAAGCTGTATGAAATTAAATGTTACTTTAAACTTAGCATTACATTACATAAATATACGCCTGTATCCTGAAGGAGTAGCCAGAGACCAGGGTTTGCCACTTGCTTTGATATCTCCTAAATCGTTGATTCCCCAGATACCAATGTTTCCCGTGGAGGAAATATTCACAATGCAAGAAATGCGTGGCTACATTTCATAATCTCACTATGCTCTCGAGGGACTTTCGGAAAGTACACCAGTCTCTTGACATCGTTGCATAAACGTTCATCGCCAATAGAGATAGACAAAAAAAATCATCATCATCATCAACCCATTATGTCCCCACCGAGGGGCACGGGTCTCTTCCCTGAGGAAGGTATAGGCAAAAAAAAATAAACATCCTAAAACATTTTGGCTCCTCCTTGAGTAAGAAAAACCTTTCTTTGGTTCTATTAAGTTAATGAATTCCATTAGCATCTAATTAACATGGCGTACTGCTAATTATACTTTTAAACTTCGAAGGCGTTTGCCTCAAACAAAGAAACAAATTGCGTGTAAATTTCTTGGGAAATGTGGACATCACAATCAGGATTCCTCACGTTATTTTCTTTCATATTAAGTGAGTACTACTTGAAATTGCCAATACGCGGTGGGTCTTCCTCTAAGAGAGAGATTTTTTTAAGCTAAGTTCACGATCCATACTTTTGTTACTAATTTATGTAACTAAAACAGTGATAGAAAGAATAATATTATGTCTATAGGTGATTGGTAATGTAGTCTAAGCTAATTTTAAAACAACTTTTCTCGTATTGATGTGTGGCGTGCCTTGGGAGAGGCAGACGTTCAGCAGTGGATGAATATAGGTTGATGGATTGCATTGGATAGCATCCCGTAAAATTGAGGAAAAGAGTAAAATTGCACTTGCACAAAATTTGAAGAAAATTCGACCATACATATTAAAATTTTACTTTCCGCACAAACCTTGTGCAAAATTTTTAAAAAACGTTGACGTGTTTCAGTAATTGTAATAATATCGAGAAAATCATAATAATATAAAAACTTCCACAAATATGTCAAACCCAAACTCCGGCATCATTTTTGCGGTTACAGGGACAAAAACTGATTGAGTAACAATGAATATCACATAGGATCATATATCTAGTCCAGTGCAACTGCCTCGTTGGTCTAGCTGTATCACGTCTGATTACCATGCCGGATGTCACGGGTTCGGTTCCCACTGAGGGCCACCGTACATTTGTACAAATGGCCTCAGTTTGGGTATATTTCCGTGTTTGTGATATCCTTGCCTGGTTACCATAGCACATGGTATCCTGGTTTGGGCCTAGCACTAGTGATTTTGTTGTGTCATCATCATCATCAGCCATTTGACGCCCACTGCAGGACATAGGCCTCCCTCATGGTTTTCCTAACCATGAGGGGTTTTGCCATAATCGCTACGCTTGGCAGGCGGGTTGGCGATCGCAGTATGCGGTTGGAATCTCAGGAAAACGCTGCTGCCCATCTCCTGGTAATCTATGTCCTTAGTCGCCTTCTACGAAATGGAGTGACGCTATTCTTAATCTGGCGCCACACGGAGTAAGCAATGCTGGAAGTTGAATTTAAATCGTATTTAAAATATGGATGTCGTAATCCACGGAAGGAAATGGAGTGACGCTATTATTAATCCGGCTCCACACGGTTATGTTGTGTGGAAGTTATTATTGTTATAGTGTAATATGGGTCTAAGCATCTGTAAGGTGTACAGAGATAAACCGAGCAATCCTATTACGACGATGCTGGAGTAAAGATAAAAGTGTTTTATAGTCCTACTTAAGTTAACAATGTTGTTAAGACTCCAGTGGCTTTCATTAGCGTGAATTTCACGCCTGCGTATGCGCAGGCGTGAAACACAGCTTCACAATAACAGCTCTTGTCTAAGCACCATACTTACTTAGCTACGTATTTGGAAAAAGTTTGTGAAATTCACACGGAATTCCATATGCACGGATGAGTGACCGTATAATCTTTCATTTCCTGGCACGAAATTATTTTCATATAATGTTAGCAATAACTAGCAGTGGAGGAAACAAACTAAACACAAACGTGTTATCGAAGTAGTGCAATTTCTGAAAAACGTTTTTTCAGTATCGATAAAGAGGAGCAAAAGTTTTCTCAAATACGTAAAAAAAAAACTAAGATTTACCGTATTATATTTCGCCTATATACTTCCGACTGTAGGGCACAGGCCTTCTCTCAGAGGGAGAGAGTATGTGCTTAATCACCAATTTAGTTAAGAAACTGTTTTTCGGTTTTATGTTTTTTTTTTTATTTCACGTTGTATACTTGTACGAGTATCTTTGCCAAGAAATCGGCTTTTAAAAAAACATCGATCAACATATTGTGGTAAAGTGAATTGACATGTTTTCATTTCTAGACAGGTGAAAATTTTTAATGTCCATTGATAAAGCTATAAAAACTTACTACGAAACCAACTTTTATTATTTCTCTTTTCATTCGTTTTAGAGATTTTTTAAAAATAAATCAAATATTAATAGGATGTGGGCTGAAGAGCTGCAATACCTTTGCCTAGAAGTAAAAAAAAACTAACTATCAACGTCATGTTGACATCCGAATATAATCTGTGATCTTTCTGTTAATTTGACGTTTGTTTGACGCGTTGAAATCAGTGTTGCCACTTTGATGGTTATAGTTTCCCACGTCTCGTAGGCTACAGAGGTATATATATTGTACTCACTTCTTCTTCAAAATTATTCAGTATGATTTAGGTACTTTTTAGGGTACAAGAAAAAAAATCCCATTTGAAATACATACGCCATTTTAGATTACTTCAATCTGCAATGGCAAAACAACTGGAACATAAATGTATGAATAGGTAATTAATAAGTGAATTATTTTTAAAATCAATAGAATAACAGCCGTACGTCCTAATGGGAGAGGGAAACTTTCCCCTTCTTCACATCTCAAGCCTAAATGGATTCAAAAGGGAAATTTCTCTCGGTGTACCGAGAACACTGCTTGAAAGTTTTATGGCAATGGCTCATGAGTTTTTCAGCCCACAAGTGGTTTTTAAAAAAAAAATATATTTTAAAATTAATATAAAATAAAAAAATCTATATTTTGGAAAAGGGTTGGAAGCAAATCCCTTAGTTTTTTACCTACTTTCGGCTAAGCTATTAAAATATCCAGGTTACTATTTTGAAATGTTGTCAATTGACGAAGCTCTATGAGTAAACTCCGTTTGCTCGTAACAATCTGTTAACATTTGTAAATGCTTTTCTATGCTAAATTGCGAATTGAAAATTGTCAGATGATGAATATTTTATTTTTATTCTTTTTTATTTTCATTCATATTTGTTTTATTTTAAGAACTATTTTTAAGGTACCTTTCCATTTTATCTTCAATTTCAAATTACAATAATAATTTCAATTCTTCAATTTACGTAGTAAATACTAATATAGTTTGGGACTACTCGGAAGCGAGAGACCCAGGTTCGATCTCCAGTGCGGGCATGTATCTATGACTTTGTTTTCTAAGTTATGTACATTTGTGAAGTTATAGTAGCAATACCACTCGCTAACTGTGAAGGAAAACATCGTGAGGAAACCTGAGCGTCTGAGCTATTCACATACCTCAGCGCTTGAAATCGCCAATCCGCGGTGGGCACGCGTGGTGATTAAGCCCATACTTTCTCTGAGAGAAGGCCTGTGCCCTACAGTGGGACGTATATCAGCTGCTTATGAGTTTGGGACTACTCAGTGATGCCCGGCGATTAACGACTGGGTTCTCGGGCAGGGACAAAAATAGGGAAAATCCGTTGAGACCTTATTTGTCAAAATCTGACCATTGGTTAAGAAGTTATAAAGTAACATAGAATTGGACATATTATACATACATACATAGGTACATACATAGATTCAGATAAAAAAATATCGGGAATGGATAATTTGTTTATTGTTCCAAATCATTTTTTTTGTTTTTTATGTTAGCTTGGCACAACTGTTTTCCATTTTGGCGCGGAGTTTGAGTTGCATCTGTTAGTTAGATAAAATACAGTATTGTTTTAGTTATATCACATCTAGTCTATCACAAAAACGAGCTTATCTAAGTTTCAAAGAGATAGCCGTCGAACTTTCTGTGTCTCACAACATGTTGCCGCTGGGCTAGTCTCAAAAGATCTGAATTTTCTCCTAAAACTCAATCGCATATGAGTCGCTCAGGACATGCTAGAACGAGTCAATTCCGATCCAACATTCATGAAACGCATTAGCACTGGAGACGAAACGTGGGTTTTCGAGTTTAAAACTAGTCAACAAGCTTCGGAGTGGTGCCTTTCAACTGAAACGAAACCGAAAATCCACGCCACAACTGTTTTCTTTCACTATCGCGGTATTGTGTACTCGGAATTCTTGCCGAAAACTCAAACGGTAAATAAATTATGTATTTGTTATGCACGTTCAACGAAAAATGCGAGATTTGTGCAAAGAAAATTCTTGGATTTTGCACCACGATAATGCGCCTTCGCACAAGGCTATCATTCTGAACGAATTTTTAACCAAAAACTCAACAAATACCCTACAGTATAAAGTACTACGTATAGAGAGGACATTCCGACCAACCTTTGCGTCGCAAGCTGTGCGGTCATCCTGGCAGCAACTAATTTAGTCCATAACAATTGCTTGCCGCCAGAACACAATTTGGGCGTTAGAAAAATACCTTCACGTGTGATTAGATATTGCAAAAACAAGTCTCAAAATATAAAAATAAAACCAAGTAGGTATTTTTTTTTATTTATTTATTTACTTTTCATCAGAAACTTCTGCGAATCACTTGAAAAAACCATAGCTATAAAATAATATTATTTAAATCATCTGAAATTACCATACTGACCTTTACTTTTTATGAAATTGAAATGAAAATAAATAGTGAAAGGAAAATTAAGTCCTCACAAAGGTGTTACGTCATCCTATAAAAACCACATATTTTGTAGATACTTAGTATAACTAAGCTAACGTCACAGAGAGTTTATCAGATATATGAAAAAAATTGTGCTTTTCATTTTATCGGCGAGGTTTGTCAGAGATAGCCTATGCATATAAAGAATTGAAGAAAGTATAGCTTCTGTAACACTGGTTTATCTATAAACTGCTATCAAGGTCAGTGTTACCAATAGAGTTTAGTTCACCGCATACCTATAAATATAAGTGAAAATTAAAAAAAACTGACGATTTTCGTCTAGTCCAATTACATAATTTGAAAGACAAATTTGGCTTGAAACTATTAATACAGTGAATACATTTCTTAAATCCACCAAGGCACGTAAAGTCAGTTGAATCATTTTATCGGGGTGCGCTTAAATATCAGTGATGGCAACACTGGTTATTGTATTGTGTGACACAAATTTTGTTCGGGGTGGGATGGTTCGGGATTTCATTCTATAGGATCTATTTCTATGCAAATAGCATCAAGCAACCACCTTATTCACCGGATATGGCTACAGCCGACTGCTTTCTGTTTCCTGAACTCAAATTACCACTTCATGGCACCCCTTTCTATTCGGTAGAAGACATAAAGGAAAATTCGCGGCGAGAACTGAACTCAATTCCGGAAAAGCGTTTTAAAATGTTTTTATGATTGGATTATTACATACATACATTCATACATAATAATAATAAACAATAAACATTTACATACAGGCACAACCATTGCTTCTGGCCCCACACTAGGATACCCTGTGTCGTGGGAACCAGGAACAGCGACATCACAAACATGTAAACATCCAAGACCTGGGGTTTTTTTTGTCCCCAGCCGGGATTCGAACCCGGGACCTCTCGCACGGTATGCAGGCCGACCTCCATACGTCATCATCATCATCAGCCATTTGACGCCTACTGCAGGATATAGGTTTCCTTCGTGGTTTTCATAACCATAAGGGGTTTTGCTATAATCGCCACGGTCGGCAGGCGGGGATCGCAGTATGCGGTTGAAATCTGAGAAAGACGCTGCTGTCCGTTTCCTGGTAATTGATTTCCTTAGTCGCCTTCTACGACATCCACGGAAGGAAATGGAGTAACGCTATTCTTAATCCGGCGCCACACGGAGCCTCCATACAAATTTACCCATAATAAATTTACCTATATAATTATAATTTCTTTCCGAAAATAATAATTATTCCCTTTTCTTATTATGTCAGTGTCCACCAAAAATTTAAAAATACTTAGTAATATTATATTGAACAAATTTATTCACTGTCATCAATATCATCATCAGCCTACCGCTGCCCACTGCTGGGTATAGGCCTTTCCCCCAAATCCCATGTCTCACGGTTCCTAGCCACATGTGGACCCTCCGCCGAGTCAACTATGTCGCCCGACCATCAGGCTGCTGGTCTGCCCACAGACCGTGTTTTCGGCCGCCACTTTGTAATTTTCCTAGTCCATTCAGTGTAGTTCATTTAATTTTAACATCTGCAAAAACCATATTTGGCACCTTAGCAGTTTTAAGACAAAGGTTATGGATTGGCCTGTCCACCATTTTCAAAAATGTTGTCGTAGTGGTGCAAAGTAACCATAAAATAAATATGGACATAAAGTGGTTTTTCGTTTACCAATAAATATTAGACAGAAGCCTGAAAGTAGTAGCACTATTCACGTTTACGATTGCAATTTTATGATGTGGACAATTTTAGTGGTCGGTA
Organism: Yponomeuta malinellus; assembly: GCA_947308005.1. Lineage (NCBI taxonomy): Eukaryota > Metazoa > Arthropoda > Insecta > Lepidoptera > Yponomeutidae > Yponomeuta > Yponomeuta malinellus. The sequence goes on along the minus strand of OX371007.1, from coordinate 12,627,907 downwards.
AAGTTAATCCTATTACTGGCACTTGTTTCTGGCCAAGCCTAGAGAAAGTTTGACGATAAAGCGGTCGTAGCTTTGCCTGGCTGTTTAATTTTACTTTTTCTTTTTTGCCTAGACCTTTCCAAAATGGAAATAAGTAATAATAAAAAGTCGATCGCGCTCACCGACGGTTTCATTCCACCGCATAATATATATTGTTAGCGGAACGAGACGCAGGTGGCGGTGCAAGCAGTCAAGCGGCTATATGAAGCGCAGCGCAGGCGGCCCGCGCGCGCTCTCTTGCTTCGTGGATTTCAAAGAGTTCGGACGTGTTTTGAATTCTCGCTGCGTACAATTATTTTTCTCTACAATTTAATTTACATTGTTATTAATTTTGGTTGCCTCCTGCAGTTAATTGGTTTTTAAATCAGTTTTCCTTCTGATTCCGAAAAAATATTATTTCAAATTGACTTCAAAACAAGTTTACCATCGCAATTCTCGTATATATTTTTATGTGTTTTCAGTGACAACTATTAACCAGGTTATCTGATTCCATTCCTTATTTTTTATTAGAAAAGAGGTACTTCCAGGGTGGTTCATGTATGTAAATGTGGCCAAGACCCTGCAGTAGAACGTGCAAAGGCTACATTAAAAAAAATGTTGCACCAAAAATTAATTACCTTTCACTGAAATCCTTGGCCGGTTTTTTTTTTTTCGTTATAATTAAATTCTGTACAATAATCACACTATATTTGACAGTTTTTTTCCACCTATCAACCTTGCTATGATAGAGCTGAAACGCCGTAGCGCAACAGAGTCTCAATTAACGATGTAAAATGGTGTGCTACTTGTTAAGTAGAAAATATTATTTAACTATCTATTACAGATCATGTGATCCCCTCAAATGTGAGAAACAGACAGAAATTACGGTTCCGTTGGTACCTTTTAGGTACAAAACCCTCAAAATTAAGCTTGCTTGTCTGTAGTACGATTTACATCTCTAATTTCACTGCCCAACTCGAGCTGAATTTCAGAAACACTCGACCAAATAGCGGTATAATTATGACACGAGTTTATTTACGGAATAAGCCTGTCGTGAGTTTTTGACTAATCAAAACTACGTTACACATTTAATGCAGTTCCATCAGGGTGAACGAATCTAATTCTAATTTAACTATTTTAGATGAACCTTAAAAGGTAGAACTATGTTCATAATACTCCAAAAATCCGATTTTTTTCTATTTAGTAAAAATATCCGTTATATAATTTTTTACTAGTCTAACGAGGCAGACAATCTAAACAAGCTTAATATAGATCGCATCACTTCGGCTTTTAGGGTTCCGTACCTCAAAAGGAAAGAATCGAAACCCTTATAGGATCACTTTGTTGACCTTCCGTCCGTCCGTCTGTCTGTAAAGATCCATTATCTCGAAAACGCGTAAAGGCATGGAGTTAAAATTAAAACTAATACTTAAGTCTACAGTCTAAGTTGACGTAAAAAAGATACGGCCGTTTATGCCGCAAAAAACGTATATTTCGACACTCAAGGGAATCAAAATTTTTAGAGTACTTTCCGTTGACTTAGAACTATAAATTTAGCAAGCAATATCTTCTCATACTACAAGTAAGTACAGGGAAAAATCTGAAAACAAAACATCTGTAATTAAATCATAGAAAAAAAATGTCTTTGAAGCTCGGGAAAAGCTCAGCAAAAGCTCGGAAAAAACTGCGAGACCCGATTCCTGAACTATTTATATTATGTAAGTACCTACAAATTTGTACGGAAACCTCAGTGGGCGAGTCCGACTCGCACTTGTCCGGTATTTTTCCTTTTTGTTATTTGATCTGGAGCCTTACACGATTCTCAGATCAACGTTTCCTTCTGTAATAAATTAAGGAGGTCGAAAAACTTCCGAGCCGATTGTAATTTATTGCTGTCATTAAAAGTTTTACAGGCAATCTTTGGATCTGCCGGCGTTAGGTTATAATCTGTTTTAGGCGCGACCGTTAACGGGAACGATTGTAAAACTAGCTAATAGTTCAACTACTCGTTCGTGTTATGTATGGAGGTGCTTTCACATAATTTGCGGGACAGGCAAACTGGAAGTAGGTACACGCGGAATTTTTTAACTAACTCTTTTTAATCTTAGGCTTAAATTTACTTCCTATATCTCTTTTGGCATTAATTATTTTGCGGTATGCGCTCTGTATATATATCAGTGTAGAGAGATGTCTTTCGTATCGCTTATTTAACAAATTTTGCATAACTATTAATAATAATTGCACAAAATATTTACAATTCACTCTTGTTGGTATAATAAATGTCTTTCTTCTTCTTCTTCTTCTTCAAATTATTAAAAAATTGGCACCTGTCAGTTAGTTGTTTGGGATGCATTTTGGCCAATGGACAAGTGTAAACAGTAGATTAAATTAATCAAGGTGCATAAAAAACAAATGATAACTGTTATCATATAGATATAGAAAGAAAGAAAGAAACCATTTATTGACATGGCCACAAAAGAACACACATAAAAAAAAAACAATAAATAAGAAACCGAGGTATGTCTTTTTAACTCAGTAGGTAGGTTTTTTTTAGTATCACTAAAAAAGTGTTAAAGAAGCAGCCCATTTACTCTTTTACTTTTACAAAGATTGCTAGCCTCCAGGAAGCGGCAAATCGACTCTGTATCAATTACTGCGATTCTTTTTTTTTAATCGGATTCTCGGAGCACTGCGAGATTTCGTGATCGTATTTTTTTAGAGTTCCGTACCCAAAGGGTATTACTAAGACTCCATTGTCTATCTGTATGTCTGTCACCAGGCTGTATCTCATGAACCGTGATAGCTAGACAATTTAAATTTTCACAGATAACGTATTTCTGTTGTTGCTATAACAACAAATACTAAAAAGAGAATAAAATAAATATTTAAGTGGGGCTCGCATACAACAAACGTGATTTTTTGCCGTTTTTTGATGGATATTAAAAACGGCAACAGGTAAACGCTTGAAATATTCACAGAATATTTAGATGTATAGCATAAGCGGCCTATATACGTCCCACTATAGGGCACAGGCCTTCTCTCAGAGAGAGAGTATGGGCTTAATCACCACGCGTGCCCACCGCGGATTGGCGATTTCAAGCGCTGAGGTATATGAATAGCTTAGACACTCAGGTTTTCTCACGATGTTTTCCTTCACCGTTAGCGAGTGGTATTGCTACTATAACTTCACAAATGTACAAAACTTAAAAAACAAAGTCATATGTATATGCCCGCACTGGGAATCGAACCTGGGTCTCCCGCTTCCGAGTCCAATGTTCTACCCACTAGGCTACCACCACCTGTGTATAGTTGTGTTGTATATTCATTTGAATCGCTCGTAGCCCCGGCTGCCTGAGTGATCTTAAACGATCACGAAGGTTAAGCAACACAGGGCGTGTTCAGTGCATGGATGGGTCGCCGTCTATGCCTAACGCTAGTGGCATTTTTCCGAGCGGCTCCGTGCTTCGCAAGGCACGTTAAGCTGTTGGTGCCGGCTGCCGTCGATAGATGGCAGTCGTAAAGCCAAGTCAGAGGCCTTAGGGCGGCTTGACAACTTCTGACAGTAGCCACTAGTCTACAAGCCTCCACCAATCCGGACTTGGCCCCCGTGGTGGAGTATGGCCTAAGTATACCTTCCTCAGGGAAGAGACCCGTGCCCCTAGGTGGGGACATAATGGGTTGATGATGGTGATGAAATTCATTTAAACTCAACATTTTTTGCCGTTTTTTGCTCGATATTAATAACGGCAACACAGGTAGACGCTTGAAATATTCAAATGTTGTATAGATAATGGTACCGAACCCTTCGTGCGCGAGTCCGACTTGCACTTGGCCGGTTTTTTCTGATTTGTTTTCCGTGCCTATTTATAAGCGCAGTACAGACTTCAAAGTTCACTATCGCGTAGCTTATTTGTAAAGTCTCGAGTTTTAATACGGTCAAACAAAGGGTAAAATTAAATACAGGGAAGAGCACCATTAGCAATTGGGGGAACAATTTTTTTAAATAATAACTCCCACACAACACACTCACTTCCCTGGCCCTGAACCAGGAAGCTTCATGCTAGGTTACCTGACAAGGACATCACAAACATGCCAATAAACCCAGATTGAGGCCATTGGTATAAATCAGTACACCAGCTACTAATAGGAATTGAACCCATGACCTATGTTTTGGTAGCTAAGCGTGTTAAGCGCAAGAGCAATAAGGCAGTTGAACGAAAAAAACAAAATCTCTAGACGATCCGGGTCAACTGTAAAACGTTCCCGTACCAGGCTATAACCCTGTAAACTACTTTGCCACTTTTGTTAGCTAAAGGACCTCTGCTAACTCATAAAATTTATTCCATTCCGACACTCATAAATCGGGTTGTGCTTCCGTGTCGGGAAATTCACGGTCCCTGTGGTCGCATTTCGTAATATTTACTCAGTCCTTCGAGTCAATTACCGCACTCGCTAGTTATTATTGTGGCCTTTAAAGACTGAGAGAGGAACTTTTATTTGTGGCATCCATAGGACTGCCGGGATTGGCTGGGAACGAGGGCCTTGGGACGATAGTTTATTATACGTAAGGTCGTAAAGACAAATTTTGAACTGAAAATTTCGATAACACTATTACTAACTGATAGAAATTAATAATTTGAATCGAACCCGGATTAACCGTTTTTGACACAATACCAATAGACATATTTTAGAAGAAGAACATAAACATAAGCATAAACATTTACATACAGGCACATACATTGCTTCTGGCCCCACACTAGGATACCCTGTGTCGTGGGAACCAGAAACAACGACATCACAAACATGTAAACATCCAAGACCTGGGGTGTCAGACGTAATTACGTAAGACCTTATATTTTTAGAACTACAAATCTGAGAAATAAATTATAGGATAATAATTGTTGTAAAATACAAACTCTAATTGGGGTGTTTCAGGAATTGCGCATTTAAGAAACATTCCGTTAAAGAGTAAACCACACGCGCGAACCATATGGAACTCTGTACATATTTTTTTAATCAGCGCATTACACACTATGATACACATTGACTGTGTACTCAATTGACAACTCCCCTCCCCTTGCACAACACTTGACACTACGGGGTGTGAACAATACATACCATACCGTACGTAATGCTGACATTAACTTGTGTTTCTCTCGGCACATTTCCATAGACTTGTACATCACTAATCCCTTCGTGTCTCACAGTCGAAAATGCGGAGCAAATCTGTCTACTCCGGGCCAAATTAAAACCCTACTCGTTAGCATTTAACTAATCCTATTGTGAACCGGTGGTGCCTATTAGCACGGAATGGCCATTCAGGCTGCGGACGCGTTGTTCACCGTATAGGCTGGCTAGGCTGGACTTTAATCTGCTAAATTCGATGAAAAATGCATAAAGCCTGTTAGTTACTCGATTAGACCACCTATATCAGCACATTATCTCTATCTATCTATCTATCCATTTAGTGTCTAAGCTATTCACACACCTCAACGCTTGAAATCGCCAATCCACGGTAGGTACGCGTGGTGGTTAAGCCCATATTCGCCCCCTGAGAGAAGGCCTGTGCCGCGTATGTAAGCGTAGATTGTGGGGACAGGTAGACAGAGAGAGACGGAAATCGGGAGGAGAAGGCTACTAGCTGCCAGAATAGGCGAGCGTCAGGTTGTCTAAATCAAGTGTGATATTTTGAGTTTAGGCAAAGCTAAAACTTAAACGTATTTGTTACCTTTCACCAGTGTTTCCTATCATGCCAGAAAAAAGCGATAATTAGGGAGCAAAGTGGTACGCAATTCTGATATCAGGATGCCTGAACAACATCTGATTTGCTCACTCGCAGACTCCGCCACTCGCACCTAGCTCTAGTGCTTAGAATAATTTAAGGTGTTTTAAAGCGCCACAATAATACAAATTGAATATGAAAATTATTTTACAATGTTATCGAAAAACCTAAATTAAATGTCTCAATAAATGTCTTTCACCCTAAACGCGCCGAAGAAATAATTACAAGAGCAACTTTGCACTCGAAATATACGTTCTCCCATACAAACCCACTTTTAAAAAATTGGGCTAAAAAGTTACATACATGCGTAAGTACATATATTCAAATATACATGTACAAATACTCATATACATATACAAATGGCCGACCAAGGACCAAAAAACTCTTCCACTTTATCAACACTCATCAGTCGCTGCAATTACGCACGCTAGCTTCGGATGCTAATAGTAAAATTAATTAAATTACCTAGAAACCAGCTTGTGAAAACAAACGGAAATCTTTTAGGAAAAAATTAACCTTTATAATTTTAATATTTCACTCCTAGTGGAAAGCTAATAATAATCGGACTCGAATTATACAGCAAATCGTTTTTGTTGAACTGCTCGTATAGAGGCGGAATGGGTTGTTTCTTCGCGTTAACACGTCTATAATTACCATGTTTGTGTGCCGTCGCCCGGTCATTACATCTGCATAAATTACTTGCTTTCGTTGCTCCCTTGTGGCGACCATAGATTGAGTCATTGTGCGGTGAACAATAGAGTAGACGTGAAACTTAAAGCACTTTGGTTTTTTTCTTTAATAACCTTACGGTCTTATTTATAAAACACACGATTCCTTAAACCGCCGATTGAAATAGTCTGTGGTGGAGATTTTACAAGGAAACGTCGTAACCAGATTAAATAAACTGACACTGAGGAGTGCTTTAGAGGAATCATGTTTTTATAATAAAGCACACTTTAGGTTTAATTCCTATGGTTTAATTTCGTTGAAACTAATAAGATATTAATCTTGTTACTTTTAATAACTTAGTTCTAATAAGCAAGAAGTTACCTCTCTCTGAGGCCTTTGTTTTTCTGTATTTATTTTCTCTTTCTCCAATTCGTGGTAAGCGTTGCTGGTTGTACAATTACTTAAAATACTTAATTGTTACCTAAGTTGCTGTTACCACTCATTGTATAATAGTTTGTTTACCCTAATAAAATAAAAAATAAGTAAATAAAGCCGTTCATCTTTACTGCCGCATTGCAAAATACATGAAAACAAAATGAATGTCCAGCCATCAGCAGGCGGACCAAGTTCACAAAAAGAGTGTTGCCACTTACGGAAAAATGGTAATAGGTACTACTATTACTGTACTGTCGCAACTGCTAGGCTTGTTTATCTACTGTGGGGTCGGGCAGCAGATATTAAGACCATATTCTTCTTGCAGAAGAGAGCGATCACATTAATTTATAAGCTAGGCAGTAGGGATTCTTTTAGCGATTTTTAGAGATATCTTTTAAGACATTAATATCCTGACGGTTATTAGTCAGTATATCTATGATATTATTTACACGTCAGGAATAATATCAGTAACTTTAAAACTGTAGCCAACACAATGTAAATAATACAAACAAACAAACTTTCGTATCCAAGTTTTAGGCTGGGAAAGGTTAAAACATCCTTTATGGGGCATTGTGTACGATTCTACAATAATATCCCTGAAGATATAATAAGCTTGCTAGAAACGCGTTAAAATGTGTAAGGCACACTTTGTGCCAAAATTGCTACTATAACATTAAAGATTATTTAGATGACAAAGATGTCAAGAATTAAAGCCAGTTGAATGCATGAGTTCTACGTTTTAGAATAATATGTAAACATAAGTGAAAAGACAAAGTTTTATTTGTAAGTTTGACACGTAGTTTTATTTGTAACGTTCGCAGTTTCGCTCATGTTGATTAAAAATACTTTAACTTGATTTACTTAGCTAACTAAGGTCCGTATTAATAAACCGCTCTTACCGCTGAGAGCGCTCTTAATAGCGCTCTTAAGATGCTGTACTAATTAATAAACCAAACTTGAGTTCACTGATTAGAAGCCGTCATCACTTGAGTGACGTCGTATTAATAAATCAAACTCGGCACTTAGGAGAGCTCTTGAGATGTCGTTTGAGTGCGTATTTGCTGAGTGCAGTCCGATGGTGACTTGAGTGCTTGTAACATACTTGCGAGTGTTAGCTGCGATTATGGATATTGAAAATATTATAAACGAAATTGATTATTACGACGATATCGATCACTTCGATGATATTTTATGGCCAGAAAGAATTCGTTTGCCAAAAATTTACATAAGGGACGCCCAGAATCCTTTTCAAATGGCTGCTGAAAGATTCAAAAAAAGATACAGATTCAGTCAAGAATCTGTTTTATATATCACATCTCTTATTAGGTACAAATACAAAATTGGCACAAATAAAACGATATAACAAACACACTGAACGACACTGTAAACATAAACAATGCTAGAAAACTTTTTTTTGACATGCATGACAGACGCGTCTTTTGTTTGTGTACCTTTTGTTTACTTTGTGTTTCTGTGACAATTTAAATAAATATCCTCTTTCTTTCTTTCTTTCTTTTGTTTTTCCAATGACTCGGTTAAAGATGTCAAATATCTTTATTTTTTTTACGATAAGTTGATGAAACAATAAGTTTGAACTTATTTTAAGTACTTAATTATTACAAACTGATTTTTGTGTTGGTCACGATCCATAATATTAGTATAAATCTATTTATGGCATTAAACTGAAATTATAAATCGAAACAGTAGTCACAAAACGTTTATTCGTTCGGTCAGCCATTCGTTCAAAAAATGGCGCTTACTTTGAGTGCAGCATCTCAACATCTCTGGATCTTGAGATGCTGAACTTGAAACCGCTCTCAGGTGATACGCGCTCAAAATCCGTCTATTAATTAGCCACGAACTTGAGATGCTGTCCGCATCTTGAGAGTGACTCAGCTGAGATTGCTCTTGAGAGCGGTATTGAGATCGGACTATTAATACGGGCCTTACTTAACCAAAGCCCGAAGAATGTAATACTGCTAAGGAGGCCCGACATACGTCCATATTAATTCAACGTTTTTTTTTTTTATATTAAGTAGTACTAATAAATATAATTTCTAATTAAGTATAAAAAACAGGTACCTAAAAAACTTGCCTCAGTTCGGTGTCCCGCGGCAGGGAGCTCAGGATGCTGGCAACATTCCCCCTTTGGATGGTCAGACTTGTTCTCTGGCCGAGGTATGCACCAGCCCTGCGGTCTCGGGTCTCCAGTAAAATGCCTGACTTGACCAACGTCGTTTGGTCATTATTTTACCTTTGATATTCCTTTTCATATCTTGTCTATGATGTTTCGTCCCATGTGTGCGTCCACGGCGTTGTGAGTTAATTATGAACGGAACAATGGCAAGGGACATGATGTGTTGATCGGTCAATTGTGAATGTCTAAAGACACCTATACCTACATACTTCGCTGTGCACAAGGGCTATGCTACCGAATATCGAACTAACAGTTTTGTTTTATGTAGCCTCAATTTTGTCCCACTGCTGGGCCTGTTGCCTGTTCGTAGGCACCTCCTACCAATCCGGTAGAAAGGTCGCGAGGTCGTCCCGCAATGTCCGTTTGGGCCGGCCACGTTTGCGATATCCGTCGCACGGAGCCTAGTCAGTGGCAACATGTAAAGGTATGTTACTTAATAATTTTAATCGCGAGCTAAATACTTGTATGCCTCGTGTTCTTAATAAGACTATCACTTTTCACAATTCACAGTCCAGCAGTTACGAAAACGGGCTAAATAAAAAGAAGATAATGAAGATAACACAGTTCTACTCACTAACATACACGCATACTTACTTATGGATATACACTGAGACACATTTAACATAGAGTTAGAGCACTGTTGAACAATCGGCAATTTAGTTAAGTTAATGTGTGTTATCGTAATAGCACACCTCCCGGAGAACAAATTAATCATCATCATCATTATCATCAGTCATTTGACGCCCTTTGCAGGACATAGGCCATGATTTTCCAAGCTTGCCGGTGTTATGCCGCCCGCATCCAGCGATTCCTCGCCACCGCAACCAGGTCGTCAGACCATCTGGTGAGGAGCCTGCCCACGATGCGTCGTCCGGTCCACGGTCGCCAGGTCAGAACTTTTGCGCCCCAGCGGCCATCAGTTCAAACATCAGAACAAATCCAAAACAATGTGATATGGTGGATTTTTTAATTTTTTTGGAGAGATGCAGTGATATATTTGACCTTGGTTAAATATATCACTGATATTTTAAATACGATTTAAATTCAATTACCTTACACGTGGCGCCAGATTAAGAATAGCGTTACTACATTTCGTAGAAGGCGACTAAGGAAATAAATTACCAGGAGACGGGCAGCAGCGTCTTCCTGAGGTTCCAACAACTGCGATCGCCAACCCGCCTGCGAAGCGCGGCGATTATGGCAAAATCCCTCATGGTTATGAAAACCATGGAAGAGGCCTATGTCCTGCAGTGGGCGTTAAAGGCCTGATGATGATGATGATTGCTTACTTACGCTGAAGGATAACATCCTTAGGAGACCTGAGTGTTAGAGGTGTTCAAGATTTTGGCTGTCTCCAAAAAGTGAGGACATACCTCAGTGCTTGAGCGGGGTGGTAGTGGAGCAGTAGAACGCCGGCTTCTCATTCGGGAGGTCTTGGGTTTGAATCCAAGTACCAATGACTTTGTTTTCTAAGTTGCGTGCATTTGTGAAGTTCTAGTAGCAATTCCACACGCTAACGGTGAAGAAAAACATCGTGTGGAAACCGTGCTGAGGTATTTACGATATTTACATACCTCAGCACTTGCTACGCACAATGGCCCAACTATGAGGCTGAAATCTCCAGTCGAACTACTACTACCACCTCAGTGCTTGAAATTGCCAATCCGCGGTGGGCACGCGTGGTAATTACCTCTACCTCTACCTTATGTAACTACCTCTCTCTCTCTCTCTCTCTCTGAGAGAAGGCCTTTGCCTGCAGTGGAACGTATATAGGCTACATAAAAAAATTACTTACAGGTCAGTCTCAATCTCTACAAAAGCTTCCGCGTTTTAGGATTAAACGGTAGGATAGGATTTTCATCTAAACAGCGGGCTTAAAAGTATGGCATGACCTGTTTCTGTCTCTCTTTTAGAATCCACTTTCCTTCACATGTCAAAGAGACACACAAATAAATTACTCACGAATGTCACTAATCTCCCTGTAAGCCAACAACCAGTCCAGCTTGACGAGGGTCCGTTTTTTAATAAATTACGTTAAAATATTACTTTATTGTCTCTTACTTGTACAGGAACTTTAACACGTAAGCTCTAAGTGCTAAAGTGAAATTTTCAGTGCGTGGTTTTTCTCGGCGGATATTGTAATCTAAGTGTAAGGGGATAAGGCTCATGGCAAAGAAAACAAGCTGTGTTATTTCAGGTCACGTCATATGAAACATACCCGACATATAGTTGCTTAGAGCTTACTCTCAATAGCAAAATTTGACAGAAGAACAGCGGCAGGTAGCGATAGAGACAGCTACTTCAAGTAGTACTCTTAGTTATAATCCGCTCGCGATCAACATGGAGTGGATCCTTATCTAAATTAATTCAAAATGTTTGAATAATATTGAAATTGGAATATTCAAAGATTTGAATATTGGAAGGCAATAATGCACTACGTAGGTAGGACACGAATAGATATATAGATAGATAGAGAACACTTTATTGCACAACCAGGTGAAAGATATTACAAATAGTTTCTTATATCTAAGTAGTGGTATACAATTGGCGGTCTTATCGCTTAGAGCGATCTCTTCCAGACAACCTTTGGATGGCGTGGATTGCAGCAAGAATATAGCCGGTAGATGAATGTACAAAAAAAAGAGAATCTGAAATATAACGCTATGTGAAGTAACAAATATGTATAGCGAGAGATTATACAAGAATATAAGTACTTATAATTCCATATTGTACCAATAATATAATTGCTACTTACGAAACGATAGCTGACCGGGCAAATGTTTTTTTTTGCCATATTAATTAGCCTACGACCTATTCTCAGACCTACGAAATGTACACAAAAATTTCATAAAAATCGGTGAAGCCGTTTCGGAGGAGTTCGATAACAAACACTGACTCGAGATTTTAATATAACTTGGAAGTATATCTATGGAATCCATTACAAACCAGAAAAGTCGTAAAAAATTGTAGTTTGTTTACCTAGGGAGCGAGCAACTATTTAATATATTATATATAGAAGAATGTCCATTCTATTAAACAGATAAGCATTATCTATCAAACAACTCCAATAAAAGCTGAAAATTCGTAAGACTACTTAAATAAAATATTGTAAAAATAGGAATTTGAAAAAAAAAAACTAAGAAATTGTTGTAAATGACCAACTCTAATCTACGTGTTTCAGAAATGCTCTCGAGATAAAGAGGTACTTCTGATGTACTTATGAACTAGTTTTTCTAACACAGAGCATCTCTGCTTTAGCCCGCCGTTGCGTAGTCGCATGAATATTTTAACTCGGCATACCCTTGTTGATTAATGCGAGTGCGCTTATGATGGTTTGTTTTCTGTTTTACTCTATGATAAATATGCAATGTTGAGTCTATGACCCGATGTGTGTATAAGTTTTTGATGAATGGAAACTAACTGATACTTACACGTATCCCACATCTTAAGGGGCCAGATCAACTGCATGCCACTCCGAACAACTAATTCAATGTTTTATTTGATTATAGATTCTAGACTAGCGAGAAACCTTTGTGAGAAAAAAGGTATTGACTAAAAGTTCACCTCATGTGAACAAATAAAAAATATATAGGTACCTTTTTCGACTAATAAAGTTCGTTAATACTTAAATTATTGTCTTGTGTGCAATAAAGTATAATAATAATAATAATAAGGCCACCAATTGTACATTTTCTTCTGTAATTCCTGTTTCTGTAATATTTTTTCCGGTATACAATGAAGAATATTCTTATCTTATCTTATCTTAACGACACAGAGCTAAACTAAGCACAAGTTTAAGATAAGGTAAAAAATATTCTTTATTGTAAGCAAAAAAAAACAAACACAAAATATTTACAAAGGTACACAGTGCAATATTATACATATACATTTACATACAGATATTAAAAATAGTAATTTTTAAATTTTCAGAACAGAAAAGTATCAGGCCTAACTGCGGTAGCGGGATTTAATAAAACGTTTTCGAAACAAACCACAGAACATGCATATTGCATTTAAATCCACTAACCTATTACATATTCCGGTTTTATAAATCCCTAAAAATCCTTTATCTGTCAGTGCTCAAAATACATTTTTCATTTAGTTACAGTTTTAAAACCTATCTTCAAAATCTACTGTCGCGTAGCGTTACAATATTTGCTGTTGGTCCAATAACTCAGAGACGACCTACTTTTTCCTCGATGCATAAATATAATTTGGATTTTGAACTCTCCGTCTCAGTAGTTCCAATTAGAATTGACCTTAGACCAAATGGACAACCGATATTGCTTTACCAGTTTGGATAGACATTATTTTCATTACCTTAATTCCCATCGTTACAGTTTTGGCGTATATCACAATGGAGAACTTGGACGAAAAAATATTTTAAGAGAATAGGAGAGGACACGTAAATAAACGTAATAATTTTTTAAGAAAGATAAATAAACGTAGTATTTTTATTCTCTGTGAATCTTACTTATGATAATATAACCAGTCGAAAAGTCAATATAGTCACGTGGTACTAAACGCGCCATACAAACCGACCTTAGCCTATGACGTCACTCCCTAACGTAACGCCTATAATGTATGAAGCGTTTATCAATATTTGAGTTATCTCGTAAAATAATGTTTTATGCATGTACACCCTTATAATAAAACGTTCAGAATTCAATGAAAAAACGAAATCTAATAAGATTTATGTTATTAGAGTAACTTTATTTTTCGCATATTTTATGACCCCGAAAACACTCATATATATATATATATATATATATATATATATATATATATATATATATGGATTTTCGCCGGTAGAGTCCGATAAGATTTCCCTCTGATTCGTTAATATTTTAAGTTTATAATGTGTACTAAAGGTTTAGGTTTTTTATTGACGCACCTGATACGGGTATCATGCTACCGGGCCGGGCTCCACTTAGGACGCCTCGTTACTCTATCCCTTACTCTCAGTATAGTCGGTCAAAGTACCCTATAGTGCCCGGAAGATAACTTGGACAAAAACGCGCAGTTGGGATGAGTTTGAGATGGACACGTAAGAGCATTTTTTAGGGTTCCGAAGTCAACAAAGAACCCTTATAGTTTCGCTTTGTCCGTTCATCTGTCTATCTGTCTGTCCGCGGCTTAGCTCAGAGAAGATTATTTGTAGAAAGCTACAATTTCACATAGATATACATATTAATCATGCCGACAAAAATTAGAGCAAAATGTTAACTTTTCTCAAATTTTTATTTAGCGTACCAATACTAGCGATGATGACATAAAAATGAGTTTTTTCTTGACTATACCATACTGTTGAATATCGTTGTATTTTCATCATCAACCCATTATGTCCCCACCGAGGGGCACGGGTCTCTTCCCTGAGGAAGGTATAGGCCATACTCCACCACGGGGGCCAAGTCCGGATTGGTGGAGGCTTGTAGACTAGTGGCTCGTCTACTGTCAGAAGTTGTCAAGCCGCCCTAAGGCCTCTGACTTGGCTTAACGACTGCCATCTATCGACGGCAGCCGGCACCAACAGGTTAACGTGCCTTGCGAAGCACGGAACCGCTCGGAAAAATGCCACTAGCGTTAGGCATAGACGGCGACCCATCCATGCACTGAACGCGCCCTGTGTTGCTTAACCTTCGTGATCGTTTAAGATCACTCAGGCAGCCGGGGCTACGATCGTTGTATTGTTCCTTTAAAAATATTGTGGATGTAGGAAAACAATTTTTCGATTCAGGGATCGTTTGCGAAATATTAAGCTTTAAACCGCAAAATTTTATCACAGCTAAGTAGCTAACGGAACAACTTAAGCTTTACAGATTAACGAGTTGATAGCCCAACAAGTCGTATAAGTAAAATTTCGAACAAATTACTTTGATGAAGTTGTTAGTTGTACAAAGCAATCAAGACCCTTCTTTCTACGGAACTCTACACTGCGCGTGGCCCGTGCACTTGGCTGGATTTTTCATTATTTGGTAATATGACTAAACTAAAATCGTAGGAATTCTAAGTCTAGTGCCCTAAGTAGTGAGGCCTTTAAATACGTCCTAGAAATACGTCCACGCAAAGTTTAACTCATTTGAACAAGTTTTTTGTCGGGCATTATACCGCTGTATCACGGCCCGCGCTATCCATCATGAGAGAAATACGGTGCAATAAAAGAATAAACTTCAGACAGCCCAGGCCGTGTGTGAGATAACATTTCGAATTTTCCAAACAGGAATCTGAAAATCTGTGAGGATGGAAGTCTAGGGCTCTTTGACGCTATATATATATATATATATATATATATAGCTAAGTCCTCAATTTTCCCACTCGTTTTATACGACAATTTATACGTCATTTTATATGCGTTTTACACGATATTTTATGAGTTTTATACGCGACACTGACCTATGCCGACTGACAGTTAGAAGTTATTGTTCCATAAAATGGTTCATAATTATCATTTTAGTGCTGTTTGATTGATAAATGCTCAAACAAGCATCCTGTGCCTGATAAAATTTATTGATAATTTATTAATGCGTATATTAATTTGTGAGACACGTTTATATTATAACAATCTTTTTTTATACATGGTGTAATAACATCTCACTATAGACCTGAAACAGGGGGGCTCTACACTTCAATATGAAAATAATGTGAAATCGAATCGGCTGTTCCATAAAGTTTAATGCTGCAGGTCGTCATTTTAGTGTGAAATATTTTATATTTTTCGCAATTTCTCTATCGTAAAAGTTGTTTGTTAATACACCATGCATTTTGGATGGTTTGAAAGCCAAAGCAAAATGAATGTGCCAATAACCTAACGAATACGTCCGTGGGTCATTCTGGTAAACGCAAATTTCTAGACACAAGATTTCTCAACTTAAAATAAAATTTCTATTTTATTTGGAGTTGAGAAATCTATGTATTTTAAGTCTATACTTAAGTAATAGCGTAAATATATAGCAGTTTTAATTATTAACATCATAATCGTGAAATATGAGTAGTTCAAACCACTCATATTTCAGCGTGTATTTATGGATGTATATGGACATTTTGTTGCATCCTGTGTATCTAGCCTGTCTAAAATCGATATATTCCGTTACATTCATTTGCTCAGACTGTCCAATGATATTAGATTTACCTAAGTCACAGTTCAAAATAATGGAATGCTAAAATTAAGTTACAACTGTTTGATTAGGCGGATATACCGTTTCCGTTTCGCCAAATACACAACAGAAAGGGCCAAAACAAGTGACGAGGGTAAGTTCAAAACGCCGCGAAAGTATGTAATTAGTTCGCGTTACTGAGTTTTAATTGAACAACGCTTGGCATTTTTTTATTTCCTAACCCAGTTTGTTTGATATACAATCCTTTTCAAATTGAACACGTTTTGTGAGTTTGTACGCAGTTATGGAATTTTCGATGAAATAATTTTTAGTGGCGTAGGTACTTTATCTGAATAGTGAACGAAAATGAACTGTCACGATAGGGTTGGTGCGGATGAATAAAGTAAAGTTTAATTCTTAACATCAAAAAAGAAGAAACAGCGTAATACAAGCCTTCAGGGCTTTACAAAGCACTTAGGCGATTATTGCACTGCACCGTGCTCTGTCGCGTAGCGCGGGCCGCAGATTTTTAAATTGTATGCATGTATCTCAATTTGTATAGGAAACACGCCTAGGAAAACACACTGCCGACGCGTCACCGTATGGGAGTGCGTCCCGCGCGCAGATTCCGCCAAACTGCGCGGAAGCGCGAGGCGTGCCGCGGGGTACAACAAACTGGCTCCGCCGTACCGCACGTATGTTTATGCACAAAAGTCGATCGATTTATAGATTTTGATCGTGAATAGGGATGTATTCAAAATTTTTATGGACACGGCGTCTCCTAATTCAAGTATCATCATCATCATCAGCCATTTGACGCCCACTGCAGGACATAGGCCTCCCTCGTGGTTTTCAAAACCATGAGGGGTTTTGCCATAATTGCCACGCTTGGCAGGCGGGTTAGCGATCGCAGGATGCGGTTGGAATCTCAGGAAGACGCTACTGCCCGTCTCCTGATAATTGATTTCCTTAGTCGCCTTCACGACATCCACGGAAGGAAATGGAGTGATGCTACTCTCAATCCGGCGCCAGACGGTATTCAAGTTCAAGTATACAAAAACCAGATTGATAATATAACTGCAGCATCGCGAATCATTCAGCCACAAGAAGTGCGGCAGTGGATTTCTTGTGGCTGAATGATAATCGTGAATAAGTTTGGTGTTAACCATTCTCCATGACGGTCGACTGAGAAGCGAATATTTGACGCGGGGTCGTCATACACCCCCACCCCGCGCGGGGAAGCAGATCAAACCGCTAGGTGACGCATTGCCAGTTGGAGAATCGCCTTAAAGGGCCTTTGTAAAGTTTCCAAACTAGGTGATCCTGTATTTTGGCAATTAGTGATACTATGCACTTAATGTATTACGCGCAACAAATCCTGAACGATTTCTATCGTCTGTCAAATTCCATACTAATTGCTATCGCAAACGTCAAAATCCCGACAGGATTTTGTGCGCATAATTAGATCACAGATCTATTACAAACATTGTTGAATCAGATATTGTGCGTCTCAAAGTTTACGGACATTGGTGAGTGCGGTTATTTATAATTTAATCGTAGGTAAGTGTGTCTCTGTTTGTATATGTGGGAATGTGTAGTATGTGAATGTGTATGAGTATGGACTCGGACGTACTTGTCTCCAGTCGCCCTCAATCATCGTTCAATTCCATAGTGTGGTCATAAGCACAAACCTTTTTTTATTAGAAAATTGTTACGAGCAATGGCACTATCTATGTGTGATCGTAGCACAGCTACGCAGCGTAGTACCTGTGACGGTAATTATAGGTGCTACGCCTTAGCATTGCGTTGCGTGTTTTAAAAATAAATTAAAAGTGATTAAATTTATTGAATACTTACTTGTGACCTGTTTCAGTGTTATAAAAATAACAGGCGAATCATAGACAGGGAACTATCTTTCTTTTAACAAGGAAAAGTTAAAAGAGGATAAATATGCAACCACGGGGTTAACAGTACATCATTTGGAAATTTTATTTTCTTTTATCGTAAGTTAAAATCGGTTTGATATATCAGAAACTAATGTAATTTATTTCCGTCATTCGCGTGGAATTTTTTATGCGTATTTTTTCGGGATAAACCAACCACAGTTCATTTATCACAAGCTTCCTCCAAATCGAGGAGAGCACAGAAAGTCCTTTGACTTCTAGCCAGAAGGTTCTCCACCACACCTCTGAAGGAGAAAATTTTCCCCCCGCATCCTTTATAAAACCCGCTTGAATATCCCATATTTTTTCTTCAGTCACATTACCATTTCAATCTAAGTTATTAAAAGTAATATAATGTTGATAGCGGTATAACATCCACTATCACATTATATTTGATTACGTTATTTTGTTTGAAGTTTAACTCCTGAACTGCCCTCGCGGAACGCGACGTATAGGTGGCCCATACTAAGTTGGACACAGATCCGGAGCTCTATTTTTGAATCACTCGTATGAAATTGTATCGTCGAATGCGACTTAAGTCACACTCGTCTTCTAAGTCGCATGATGTCGTTTTTCCGTATTTTTGAATCGTTCGCCTGAAGTGTTGCCAGTACAATTTGAAGAATTGTATTTTATCCATTCCACGCAGAAATTAAAAAAACCGGAAACTACCGTAACAGAAACGGAACGTAAAACACTGTTTTATTGGCTGTTTAAATAAAAAATCTTTGTCTTTTGATACAAACAAAACACTACTACTGTCATTTTGGTTTGTGTTCTAACGAAATGTCGAAATCGTTTTTTGACAATTAATCTACCGATCGCCATGCGAGACGAGTGGTAAGGACCATTCGTTGCAGTTCGAGTGATTAAAAAATACGGAATTTCAGATATCGAACGAAAATCAGTAGAAATCGAGCGCTCGACGCGATACGAGTGATTCAAAAATAGAGCTCCTGTGTCGCGGCAGACGAGTGGTTAAGTCAGCTGTTACGCCATGCTGTCTCGTTCGCACAATCTAACATTTATTATGATACATGTGGCCTAACTTTTTACTCGATAGGAAAATTACGGAAATTTTAAATATTCTTGCATCTGTGGCGCCGGATTAAGTAAGGCGTCACTCCATTTCCTCCCGCGGATGTCGTAGAAGGCGATTAAGGAAATAAATTACCAGGAGACGGGCAGCAGCGTCTTCCTGAGATTCCAACCACATACCACGATCGCCAACCCGCCTGCCAAGCGTGGCGATTATGGCAAAACCCCTCGTGGTTATGAAAACCATGAGAGAGTCCTGCAGTGGGCGTCAAAGAGCTGATGATGATGATGATAAATATATTTCGGTATTTTAAATATATTTGGGTGAAAAGGGTTTACAAAATTATTAATTTAGTGTCAATATTTTTTAATCAAAAGCCAGGTTAGGATAATAAATAGGTCTCAAATATTCGTAATTGTATTATCAAGCATAACCTCAGACCACATTAATTAAAAGTGTAATATTTTTTGCTACAATCAATAAAATTGTAGAATGTACGAGCGAGATCAAACTTCCCCGTGACATAATCACTTGTCCTGATCCCAAACTAGGATATCACAATGACAGACAACTTATTTATTTCTAGCTGAGCCGGCAAACTTCGTACCGCCACAGAATCCGTTTATACGATCCTTGCACAACGCCATCTTTTTTAAACTTAAAATAAATATAATCCCACGGGAACGCATTACCGGGATATCAAGTATGCTATAACTCAATTCAGGTCTTTGTCTATCTGTACGCCAAGTTTCATGTAAATCCGTTCTGCTGTTATTGCCTGATTGAGTAAAAAAACATTGAAACATCCAAACATCTTCACAAACTTTCACACTCATAATATTAAGTGGGATTCTGCCAATACTTCTCAGGGCTCACGGAAGACGGTCGTCCATCGGTCACTATTGCATCATATTACGATACTATCGTAAGCATGCCTTATGATAAGATTGTAATGATGGCGGTGGTTGCCAAGAGTTTTTTAAACGTTCTTGGTTGTAGCATATCAGCAGAACATTCGACAGGTACAAGATTCTATACCGCCATTTATATTTGCGTAATGACTTTTTTTAATTAGTCACATACAATTGTGAATTTGTAGTGGCAATACTACTTGCTCTGAGGCAATAAAAATCTGAAATAATACAATCTGAGGCAGATTACTGGCAGTAGCTGGATGAGGATGGCCGAGCATGGAAGGAAGTGGCGTGCCTTGGTCTATGTCCGGCAGTGGACGAGCATGAGCTGATTGACTACTGGCTCACGACGAAGGAAAACATTGTGAGAAAACCTCTCAGTATCTCAGGTGCTCGCATACCTCAGCACTTGGAATCACCAATCCGTGGTGGACACGACATATACAATACCTTATTGACAAAACGCAAATCTTGAAAGTGTATCTTAATTATCGATAATTAAATAAAAAAAACATTAACATTATTATTTGTTCATGCAATCTTGATATAAGACGCGGTCAATTTGTACGAAAAACCTAACCTTTTGT
The DNA here is from genome assembly GCA_947308005.1 of Yponomeuta malinellus. Taxonomy (NCBI): domain Eukaryota; kingdom Metazoa; phylum Arthropoda; class Insecta; order Lepidoptera; family Yponomeutidae; genus Yponomeuta; species Yponomeuta malinellus. Next base: position 12,607,229 of record OX371007.1, on the reverse strand, counting down.
GCCTTTTTTTCAGTTATCGACACTGAAAAAACATTTTGCGTTATTTTAATAACTGGTTGCATGAGCTGCTTATGTTTTACGCAAGAATGTTGGTTAAAACGATCTATAGGCTTATGCCTTTTAACGTATGTAGCTCAACTCTTAGCAAAAAAAATTTATTAAATATATTTATTATATTCACAGAACGAATGAATTCATGAAACTAATTAATTAACAAATAAAATAGGCTGTTTTTGACTAAAAATGCTTATTACCCTGCCTACATAATAAAAAGAAAAAAATACTACATATATATCAAAAAAGAAGAAAGCAAAAACTTTGCCCGGTCGATAGCAGAGCAACCTATAATTTTTTATCTTCAATATTTTGCAGACAAAAGGCATATCTAATCCCCCTCCAACAAGAGTAGGTGATTGATTCTAACCAACATCTTGGACATTGTGTTATAAACGGTCATTATTCACATCGAATTAGTTAAGCGCGCGCGACACTAATCCTCAGCCAAAGGCCACACTGGATAGTAATGCTCCAACTGAAACAAACGACGTCCGACGGTCGAGATGACAAAGGTTCAATTCGCGTAACGGCCTTTGTCGAACGAAGCCAAACAATCTAACCTCAAACCAACAGTGAGGGAAACTCTAATGGAATGTGCCGATGTACAGAAGACGTAAGTTGTTGATAATTTCAGCGCGGGATTTTCTATTTTTAAAAACTAATTTAAAAACTGAAAAAAATACACCATAGTTTACGACTGTTAACCTAGGACAAAACAAGACAAAACTTAGACTAACATAGACTAGTAAAAAAATATTTTTTTGTAATAATTCGTCATAACTTCTTCTCACAATTATCGGAAATCAAGTCTGTGTGACTAGCGTCTGTTATGATCACCGTAATCATCAAGCGGTGATAGCATATTCAAGAGGTCACGGATTCAAACCCCGGCATCCCGGCATGCACCTATGACTTTGCTAAGTTACGTACATTTGTGAATTGGTAGGAGAAATGAAATGAAAGAAATTGCACTCTCTAGGAATGCATCGTGAGAAGACCTGAGTACCTGAGGTGTTCACGTGCCTCAGTTTGAAAGCCGCGGTTATGTAATCAGTAATAAAAATGGCACCTAAAATGCATCAGACTATTACTTTCAAGAATAGACGTATATATTTAAAAAAATTGAGAAATCTTGTTTCTAGTTGAGAAATCTTGTTTAAAAAATACACGAACAATTAGTACCGCCTCTCCGTCTAACAGAATGCGGACCCGCGGCACGCACGTACCGCTCTGGATGGTTTCTAATGGTTCTAATAGATTCGATTTTGTGTCGAGATATTTTTGAAAAGTGCGTTTTTTTTTAAATGCGCAGTTTTCGTGCCTCACAAAACTATCGAGCATATTGGAAATGAATCGGGTCATAAATGTCATGTGAAAAATGTCGTTTTGTCTTTTTGACTTTTTTCAAAAAGGTTCGGCTACAGGGCAAACCCTTAACCCGATCGTCTTTGTTTTAGACTCAAATTGTAGCTGACTAAATTTTTCAGAAGAAGTTTTCTCAAATTTTTGATATCATACTTCGTTTCCGAAATATCGAGCGCCAAAATCTAAAATTCGGAAAAATAATATTTGTTTTTACTATTTTCACCATAACTTTTTGATTTTCTCGCATAATTTTGTCTTTTTTAATAATATCTTTACAACTCTCTGAGATATAAGGGGATCGCACTTTTTCGTGAAATCAGAGCCTACACTGGAGCGAACTAACTAGTTAGTATTCGATAGCTATTGTCGGGCTCGTTCATTTTGCTATGTCATCAAACCACTCAAAATTATGTAATGTAATGCAAAATTATAGGCTGCATTAATATTATTGCTTTTTTAGTTTCGCACCCCGTGTAGAGCGAGCACAGCCAGGGCTTAGTGGCCAGTCATTATGCGGTAGACAACGGGCAAGGGGTTCGCACGCTGCGCTCCGTCTTAGAACAATACCGTCTCGCGGGATGACAAATTGCTATGTAATGTATTGTTGCCCGCATCTTGTACGGCGTGTTTTGTACGCGAGTGGGTCAAAGACGCTTGAGCCCGAACATTACGCGTTTGAGCCCATAAGCTAGCTTGTTTGATGGACTCTACGTGAGGGGTTGTTGTTGCTATGCTGGATATTTTAGTTAGTTAACATTAATTACATTTTTTTCTCCTCACTTTCCTTATCTTACCTATCCTTACTTTTAATTTTATTTATTTATTTGATGGTATAATGAAATAGGTTATTTTAATGCAAATAATTAGAATTTATTTATTCATCACTTCGTTAGTTTGAATTATAATATTTTAATACATTTATTACATTTTCATAACCACGAGGGGTTTTACCAAAATCGCCACGCTTGGCAGGCGGGTTGGCGATCGCAGTATGCGGTTGGAATCTCAGGAAAACGCTGATGCCCGTCTCCTGGTAATTTATTTCCTTAGTCGCCTTTTACGACAAACACGGAAGGAAATGCATTTATAATTACTACCATAAAATTACCATGTAGAGGCTAAAAATTCCACCCATGCCGGAACTTGAACGCGCGACCTAAGTGAAGGGTAAGTAAAGGCGTCGGTTAAATTTCGAAAAAAATTTAATATCGTCCTCAGCACGAGTCAGTGCAACAAAAAGAATATAATACGTTCTATAAGTTAATATATCCCATCAAGTCATAATAATGCCTTAATGATCCACGAAGTTGATTGCCTTGCACTAAGTTGCAGCAGGTTGAATCTGCCAGTAAATATTTATGATAAGCCTCTTGTATTTCGTGGGCTTTAAATACTAGGCAATTTACGCTTCCATTTTTTGAGGAAAATCTAAAAAACAAACGTATTTCTGTTCGGCGAACACGGCTAAAACCCGTATTTAACGTGAATCAAATAAATTTGTGTAAAATTCGTAGCAAAACCAGCCTTAATTGGCCTTTCAGGATACTTAGCCTGAAGTAGGCGGAGGGTTTTATTAATTACTTTTAACAAGGCTTCCGTCGCAGATGACTGAAGCTTAATTGAATTATTTTTACCAAGAAAGTTATTAAAATACACCTTTTTGCAGAAATCAACGATGTTATTTTATAAACCTGCTCGTGTGTACTCTTAAAAGCCAGGCCATTGAAGTAATTATAAGTGAGTGAGCATTTAATTCAGCGGGGAGTTGAGTTTTCGCCCATTTAGTGTGAGTAAAGGCGCCACTGGACACTGATGACCTTACTAATTTATTTTAGTTAAATTAAAATTAAATTAAATTCAATTAAAATTTAAACTTTTTGTACCTACAAATTGACATAAACGTTATTTATATTTCTATTTTTCTATGTATACATATATATTTTCTTTTAACGGTAAGCCCTACCTGCATGACATGTTTTCTTCATTTGGCGTGGAGGTGCTATTTGAAAACCAGCGCTGTTTCAAATAGAAACAGCAAACGCTGAAATAGTATCATTGTCACACGCATACTCCTTTATTTTTTAATTATTGTATGTAAGCATGTTTGTTTGTGGCAATAAATCATTCATTCATTCATTCATTCATACTACGTAGATGCAAAGACCAAAGCTTTTTTTTTTGTTATGAGAGAAAAAGCAAAAAAACATAAATGTTGTCAAAGGCGGTCAGCATTCTTATTTCAGTAATACTGCTAGATATGATGCGGCAAAAAGAGCTTTTGAAAATTAAAAGAGACGCCGTCTATAAAATACAGTGAAAGGGGGTGATTAGAAACTGGAGGATGAATAGATACAAAACGTGGAAAAGTTTTTTTTTTTTTGTCGCTGTTATATCGCCTAGTTGTAAGTTTAGTGCAGCACCGTTTCTGGATCTGACTTTTATCAGACAATATTATCAGACAATAGACGTCGCTCCCTACACCTATTGGTATTTTTAGTATTTATTTATTTCAGAGCCTACAAAAGGTACCTAAGTAATTTGTTGGAAATAAGTTTTGATTCGGTCGGCCACAGAATAATATGTGGCTAAACGCATGTCATGTCAAAGCGTGAAACTGGCAGAAATAGTCGCCATCGGCTGATTGCCATTATACAAAATTGAATTGAATTGAATAGACGTCGCTGTAGTTGTAAACTCAGAAGATCAGAAAATTGGTGACCAAAAACCTTTTTGGCACTTTCTCTTTAAGGGTGAAGATAAAGATAAAAAAGTATTTATTGCTTCATCAGAAAAAAAAAACTTAAAACAAAGTAAGGCTTAACTAGTGATGCCATAAAATAAGGCAAAAGGTAGTGGCTCAGCTGGTGTTGACCCGGGTCAGTCCCGGGCAGCGCTGGTTTTCAGCCACTGCCTTCTTCCTGAGATGTTTCTATTCATACTCCAGTTTCTAATCACCCCGTTTTACGACATATTACAGTTTTGTATTGTTTAAAAAAGTTTAGTGTTATCACAGTTTCACGAACTAGATTTTTTCGCAATTTGGTCAGTCAACCTCTTTACTTATATATAAACTCCACTCCACTCAAATAATAAATAGTCCCAGTCGCTAGATTTCAAATTCCGTTTTCTCAAGCACACTGCGAAGAGATCATGGTTTCTCCATAAAAATGGGAAACTAATGCATTTTACTATCGAATTACCAAAACTGTACAGTGATCCGACAGAGAACCAAAGACACCGAAATAGCCCACCGAATTAGCATGCTGAAGTGGCAGTGGGCCGGCCATATCGTCCGAAGAACTGATAACCGATGGGATAGACGAGTTCTTGAGTGGAGACCGCCGATCGGTAAACGTAGTGTAGGACGTCCTCAGACTCGGTGGAGCGATGATCTTCGCAGGGCGGCTGGCAAGAGCTGAATGAGAGTAGCCGAAGACCGTGCTCAGTGGCTTGCAATAGGAGAGGCCTATGTCCAGCAGTGGACAAACATAGGCTGATGATGATGAAAACTGTACAGTACTTGGCTCATAGTATCGAGTTGTAGTAATGCTACACTTGAGTCGTCAAAGCGGACGTTTCCGCACCCACCGTGCATCCGCTATAGTATAAGGTAATTAAATTTAAATTTAAAAGTTTAATTACCTATAAAAACTAAGGCCCGCTTGTACCACAGACTAAAATCCATTTAACTTTAAGTTAAACAAAATTTTGACAGTTCCACCACACACTATCTGTCAAAACTCTATTTAATTTAAACTTAAATGCATTTTAGTCAGTGGTGCAGGCCGGCCTAAATGTTTACTTAACAAACGTCAAAGCAGTTAGTATCAGAATAAAAAGATTATGTGGTGAAGGAGATAACGATAAAACTCTACAATAATTCTTTTCAAAAAATGTTTTAAATTAATTAACAGTTTTCAACTTAAAGTAATTAGTTACTCAGGAATGTGTTGAACATTAGACGCAATCATCTCTGTTGACATTATTTTAATTCCATAATCTTCAAAATAATCCTTAATTTCATAGTAGGCTTTTCTGCACAGAGTGTGCTTAATACATTTGTTATGCCATATCAGAGGTAACTCTGATACATCTTGAGGAATCTTGTTGTAGAACCGTATATACATCGTCTTGCCAAGTGTTAAACTGTGAATTTTTTCAATTCAATTAAATCTGCAATTTTCGTGGGACAAATATACCACGCTACAGTGAAATTTTCCCGCTATACCCCGCCAGGACAAATTCGAAGTCCCGCGCGTCATAGCGGACGTTTCCGCATCCGTCGCGCATCCGCTTCCTGTGCCACCGCCGCCTATAATATTTCTTTCTACTTACGCGCCTTATGGCCGTCAATGGGAGGAAATTATATTATATATCTTTTAGTTCAATAGAAGCACAGATGCAGTAGATTTTTTTACGGTTCTGTATTAGGTCTTGTTTCTGGACGCCGAAAAACATCGTGGCTCCAAAATCTTGCAGAGACTTGAACGCGAGATCATCATCATCATCATCAGCCTATGCTTGTCCACTGCTGGACATAGGCCTTCCCTATTGCACGCCACTGAGCACGGTCCTCGGCTATTCTCATCCAGCTCTTGCCAGCCGCCCTGCGAAGATCATCGCTCCACCGAGTCTGAGGACGTCCTACACTACGTTTACCGATCCGCGGTCTCCACTCAAGAACTCGTCTACCCCATCGGTTATCAGTTCTTCGGATGATATGGCCGGCCCACTGCCACTTCAGCATGCTAATTCGGTGTAGATATTATCTATTCCGAGCCGCAGGACGTCACAGGATAATGTAGCTTCATGCCTCTGGAAGGCCATGGCATCAATAGAAGATGAAGAATTTGATAAAGATTTTTTTTACCACGCTTTTAGTAGCTTTACATGTATTTACCACCTGTTCCTCGCACACTGACTATCTGCTAATCCACTGTTAACAGCAATCGGTTGAACGAATTTCATGCAAAAAATTCAAAGATTTCGTGTCTCACATGACTTTCGAGCACAATGGAAATTAATCGAGTCATAAATCATGAGAAAAATGTCGTTCTGACTTTGTCTTTTTTCAAATAGGTTAGGCTACAGGGCAAACAGGGATCGCACTTTTTCGTGAAATCGGAGCCTAAACCGGAGCGAACGAAAAGACATTTCCAATGTCAAAAACGACAGTTGTTAACATTAGTTTAACAAATTGTTAGCGTATGAAAAATAGGGAATCATTTTCTCATCCATATGTAAAATTTCGAACTGCATCGATTCGAAACTTTGATAAATCCTGCTTTCATTTCATTTAGACAAGGTGCCCTGTACTTTTTGTCTGATGAACTTTACTACTCTCACGCCTGTGTCCCGGAGGGGTAGGCAGAACCCACGGTCTGCCACTTGTCACGATCCTTACAGATTTCTTTCCCTTCATCAACATCCATTAGCCGTTGCATGTACACGCGCCTGTAGGTAAGTAGGTACCTACTTAATTAATTTCTGCTTTCGCACGTTACGTAAAAAGAATTGATCAGCAACTAACTGAGTAAATATTTACTATTTCTACAAACTGTGCTTATTTCAGGTTTCGAATTTTAAAACTGATAACAATAGAAATATACATTATTAATATCTACAGCACACAGCCTACAGAAAAATAAAAATATAACGAGGTTATGGTAAATTTGAATTACTTAAGTACAGTTGTACATTATTTGTGTAGAAGAAGCAAGTACACACTCAGTCAACATTTCATTCTTAGATTTTTGTTGTTTAATCGAGAGAGTGCATTCATAAAGGTAGAATTGCCTCAGCAGTAAAGCACTTATTACATTTTCAAGAGCGGATAAATTATACATATATTTACACAGCTGTGGTAAAAAGCGGTGGTAGCCCAGTGGGTAGAACAATGAACTCGGAAGCGGGAGACCCAGGTTCGATTCCCAGTGCGAGCTGGGACCTATGACTGTTTATTTTCAAAGTTCGTACATCTGCGAATTTTCAGTAGCAATACCACACGCTAACTGTAAAGGACAACATCGTGAGAAAACCCGCTGCTCCGCACGTATTGACTTATCTTTCCTGTGGGCAAGGCCGACTAAGCTGTCAGGATGGTACCTATAGGTGCTGGGTAAGCCTACACCATCTAAAAAAACAATGTCCCAGGTACTGCAGCACCCGTGTGTTCCCTGCACCCATCTAGTGTGAGTGATGGTGCAACTGGACGCTGTATAAATTATCTTATTACATAGATGCAAAGGCCAAAGTTTTTTTTTATTATGCGTATAATATTCTTAGGCTATTCGCTCACCCAAATAAGGGATTTGGATAAGTTGACAGTGAATTCAATATCACTTACGGCACACTATACAAGCGGGGAAGACAAACGAGCGAGGTAGCCCCTAACGTATATAATATTCAACAATACCATTTCACCTTTGACAGCGTTTTGCAGCAAGACAATCCCAAAAATGTAAAGTTCGTCGAATGAAACTTGTAGTAGATAAACCTAAATATGCTTTAGTGACAAAAACTGACTTTTCAGGGTTGACTTAAAAATGCGCAATTTGCGCAACTCTCGAAACACTTCTAGTAGAGTTTTTGTAGACTAATTTTCTTCTATAAGGTTTTTCTCAGATTTCTATTTTTCGGGATATCGGACTTGTCATAATTTTATTAAATTCACGCTTTACGCGTTCTACTAATGTCATAGTATCTGTCATAGTTACTGTCCAATGTCCATTATATATAACATATCCATATGATTTTAAGCATTGTCTACCAAAATTGCAAAATTACCACTGCATTGGCGGTGTAGTGTTTTGTTGAATTTTCCGTTTTTAAGGTTTTTCTACTTTGTAGAAAGATCGTAAAGCAACATAAAAAAATGTTAAACGGCTGGAAAATTTGACAAAATGAATCAAATGTCATTGTAAATAAACAACTCTAACTGATACATTTCAGGATATTTCACGAAACGAAAGTAATTCATGGAAGGCGTAAGAGAATAAAATATGATGAAGCTCTCGAAATAATTACTGAAAACGCGATATCCCGAAAAAATACCGGGATGAAGGGATTCGAATCAACCAAAAAAAACATTGTTTTATGGAAAACGCCGGCCGAAATGATTGCTGAGATTTTAAAATAATTTGCGTGTAATATGGAAACAATTACACAGGAAAATGATCCGAAGAAAACGCTCCACTGTCGCTTGAAAATGAAACATAACAGCTATATACCAGTCATACTAATGAGTTTCTCAGGACCCGCATTCACGAAAAATACTCGCTCTCGCTGACGGGAAAAAAACATGTGAGTGAACCACCCATATGTGAGGCAAGTCCCAGTAGATGAACAAAAAGATCGCGGAGAAAAATGCCATCTATTACGTTTGGGTCCAACGCTTGAGAAACGACGATATTTCTCTTAGGAAGTTGAAACCGTTAAATTACACGGTAAAAGCATTGTCAGATACGAGCCAAACGTGGGTTAGTTTTTTTACACTTTAAACGAATAGAATATTTTTATGTATAACGTAACCTCTATGCTATAGCTATTTCTTGTTATAATTATAATTCAATATAATCTTTTATTCGGGAGCTGGGCCGCCGTTTGAGGGACCATGGAATGGACGTTCGCTCTGGGGCATATCTGAGCCAAAGGATTTCCCTCGCTGTGCAACGCGGCAATGCGGCCAGTATCATGGGGACTTTTGGGCCGGATGTGGCTCGGGGTGATTTATTTGGTTAGGTTATATTATTTATTATTATTTATTTTCAATACTGTTTTGACATTGTATTATTCCTTTTTTTTTTAATTTACCATTTTGACGAAACCTGCGGGTGTATTTTGTATCGATTATATTATTTCTTTGTTTGTATTTTAATGTGTATTGTCTTTGTATAGGTTGATCTGTTTTCATAAATATATTGACATTGATAAATAAATTGTAACCGTCATGTTTCAGAAATTGTGAATTAGAAACACTTTATTATTATACAATTAAATCATATAAATTAACTTAAATAATTCAGGTAGTGAATAAACATAGGAATTTAAATAGAAAATTGAGGCCACCCGGCTCCCGTCAGCACGTAAGGTTCCTACCTATATTCTTATTGTGTACAGAAATTATAGTAACATAAATCAAGTAAATGTAAATACTAAAATAAAATACCAATTTCTTCCAAACCACAATAGTCAGGAAAGAAATAATGACGATGTAATGATGCTATTAAATGATGATAATGTGTTAGATGTTTAGATAATGGTGTACTTAGATGTATTTATTCAATTGTTACTTGTGTTGGTTTCCGTAATGTCCTCTCAAACCACATATTATAGAAAGTGTAACCAAGTAACTTTGATTAAGATAAGATAAGAATATTCTTTATTGCACACAAGAAACGAGACATATAATAACTTCCACATAACACAATCACTTTTCTTGGTCCAAAACCTGTGCTATGGTAACCAGGCAAGGACATTACAAACATGGAAAAAACACCCAGACTGAGGTCGTTCGTACACATGTATGGTGACCCCAGTGGGAATCTAACCCACAAACTCCGGCATGGTAATCAAAGTGATAACGCTAGACCAACGAGGCAGGCTAAGGAAATTAAGATAAAAACCGGCCAAGTGCATAAATAATTTAAAACCTCAAAAAAATGTTTTAAAGTACCATTTATCCTACCGTTTTATTGGCGTGATTAACATCCTTACTAACATCGTAAAACGGCTGAACGGATCCTGATGAAATTTTGCACGAAGATAGATTATAGTCTGGATTAGCACATAGGCTATTTTTTTATCGCGGAAAAATACACATAAAAATTACCACGAGAACGAAGTCGCGGGCAACAGCTAGTAATAATATAAATATTAATCGACATAACGTCTAATTTCAGCTTACTAGTAATTGTCGTCTATGTAACAGACGGACAGACAGACAGACGGACGAACAAGGCGAAATTATAAGGGTTTTTTGTGGACTTCGGAACCATAAAAATATTGTACACGATGTTGCAGAAAGGACCGGTAGATGTTGAGAGGTTATTCGACTCATCGACAGAAACAATTGGGTATTTGACAAAATATCAAATGAGTTACTTTTAAAACGGAAGTTTGTATGGAAATACTTGCTTATGACGTTACATTTCAGAGCACTCTTTTTATGTTTAATCTATTTAAAAATTGTTATAACTAGTAATTGACTAAAAGAGATACATTTTCCGAGATATTTTGTAATTTTTGTTTTAATCGAGCATATGAAATAATTTATTGTTGATCGTGTCAAATACCGTATTTTTTTAACGAGACAATCTGAAAACTTCAGACATACCTCACATACTTACCTCAACACTTGACCGTGCACGTGTAGTAATTAAGCCAATACTTTCTCTCTGAGAGAAGGCTTGTGCCCTGCAGTGGGACGTATATAGGCTACATAAACAACAAAAAATCTGAAAACGTGAAAAAATATCAGCTGTTTCATAATTTCGCACAAGATTGAGTACTATTCAAATATTTTGATATTTTATAAACGACTCTATAATAGGGCATTAGGTTAGATTTAACAATAAATCATGTGATGCAACTTAACAAAGATCTTTGGTAATCACGTGGTCACTTTACGATTAACGATGTTCAGCGCGTGAGCTCGCTGACGCGATAGTAAAGTCAACTGGAATTTTAGCAAATATTCGTGGTTGCCATACGGTAACGCTGATTTTTTTCTCGATTTTAAAGTTAGTCTCGTAATAAAAGTTGATTGTACAATTACCCCCTTCAATTCCAAGCGGTGGTAGCAGAGCGGTAGAACGCCGGCTTCTCATTCGGGAGGTCGTGTCGAATCCCGGCATGTACCAATGAATTTGTTTTCTAAGTAACGTACATTTGTGAAGTAAAACATCGTGAGGAAACCTGAGTGTCTGAGGTGTTTAAATACCTCAGCGCTTGAAATTGCCAATCCGCGGTAGGCACGCGTGGTAATTAAGACCATACTCTCTTTCTGAGAGAATGCCTTTACCCTGCAATAAAAAATAAACTAAATATTCTAAGACAAACAGTTAAAAAAAAAAAAAAATAGTTTACTGAAATATTTGCAACAAACGTAGTTGCATGGGGAAGCTCACGTCCAGCAGTAAGATTTTGAACAATAAAAAGACAAAACATGGCAAATCATGCTGAACAACAAAAAAAGTCTTAAATTGTTTACTCACTTTATCACTTATTTTTACTTATATTTATTTATTAAGATAAATGCAAAATCCTGTCCTGTATTTAGAAATTGTTTTATGTTTTAACGGCTTTCAAGTCAGTCTTAAAAAATCTTTTTATTGAATACTTCGCTAACGAAATCGTAGGCTTTCTTATTAAAAAAAGATAGATAGAGAGCACTTTATTACACACGAAAACGGAAATTACACAGATACATCTTAGCCTAAGAATACAGACGGCGGCCTTATCACTTAAAATGATCTCTTCCAGACAATCTGTGGATAGAACCAGTCTAAGGAAGTAGATGTACAAATATAGTAAGAAATAATACCTAAAATCTTAGTTATGGTATTCGTTAAATAGTAAAATATATGAGATTCGCAAAGGGAGATTCACGATATGAGATTCACCCACCATTCCAATTTCACCAACTACCTTCCAAATTCAAAAATTCCGCCACGTCACTTTACGCGCGCGTGTTGCTAATTCATACGTTTCGCTCAATCCCATTCGAAAGCGAACAATAAAAAGCAATTTATTCCTTCCCCGTTCAGTTTTTTCATTAACAAACAAGGATGACGCGTAAAACAAGAGCCGGGTGACGAGGGTCCGCGTAAATAACCGAAGGGAAGTAATTATTGCCACTGACTTTTGTTTAAATACAATAAAAAAAAACAGGCCAAGTGCGAGTCGGACTTGCGCACGATCTATCTACAACATTCGACACAAAGCTCGAGAAAAACGGCAAAAAATCACGTTTATTTTATTTTATTTAGTTTGTTTTAATTTAATTATTTATTTTTGAAGCGAATATAAAACTAAGCCTCTACCTGTTTCCGTTATTAATATGAAGCAAAAAACGGCATAATAAATACGTTTGTTGTATGGGAGCCCCCCTTAAATATTTATTTTATTCTGTTTTTAGTATTTGTTGTTATAGCGGCAACAGAAAAACATCTGTGAAAATCAACTGCCTAGCTATCACGTTTCATGAGATACAGCCTGGTGACAGACAGCCAGATAGACAGACAGACGGACAGTGAAGTCTTAGTAATACGGTCCTGTTTGGCTCCCTCCGGGTACGGAACCCTAAAAACGTAAAAAGTAAACACATTTGAAAAGGCACTCGGCTCAGACGCGTGAAAAATTACCTCAGTGATGGCTAAAATGGTGGTGATGGTTGATTGCGTTTGTGGCATTAATTTATCAGAAAAAATACCAAATAGAGAAAAATACAGTCTACTCTAGTGTAATGACCGGTCTAGTCTCGACCCCATTGGGTCTTCTGTAGTAAAAAATCTAAGAAATATATTACACTTTTTGTTATATATTGAAGGAGTAAAGACATGAGAAGATCGCAATCAGAGGGTTTCTTTGACTCGTAAGTTGGAGATATAATAATATCTAGGGTTTAGAGCTGATATATGATATCCTATCCTACTAATATTATAAATGTCAAAGTTTGTGAAGATGTATGGATGTTTCTTACTCATTCACGCAATAACGGCTGAACGGATTTACATGAAACTTGGCGTACAGATAGACAAAGGCCTGAATTGACACATAGCATACTTGATATCCCGGTAATGCGTTCCCGTGGGATAATATTTATTTTAAGTTTAAAATAGATGGCGTTGTGCGAGCGAACGTAGTGTTTTAAAAATAGATGGCATTGTGCAAGAATCGTATAAACGGATTAAGTTTGCCAGGACAGCTAGTGTATAATAGCACTAATAACATACACCTTATAAATACCCTCGACTACCTATCAGTAAAATACTTAGTAGTCTCCCTGGAAAAAAATCCGCACCCATAATTATGTAATGTGTCAAAAATTATTACAGTATAGAGTAAGAGTAAGAAATGTTTTATTAATGAACTATAACACCAGATATATTAGACAATGTTAAATGATAACATTCGCCTAGTGTATTTATTGATATCGTTGGCATATCAATACATTGGCAATATCATTGCTGATTGGCAAATCCTTTTACTACGATTCCAAACTCAAGTCCAGCCATCGACACGCTAAGAAGAACAATATCATTTGTAAAGAAGGTGTGGACCATAGCTATTTTTCGGGTTCTTTAAATATCATCATCATTATCATCGGCCTACGCTTGTCCACTGCTGCACGGTCCTCGGCTACTCTCATTCGCTTTTCTGTCTTTAAATATATTTAAGGTTAAAATAAGAGAGTTTATCATATCAAAGATACAATTCGTACACGTCCGGAGGGGGCTCCAGAATCAGATAGAAAAAATAAGTGTACTGCTGCATTCCATAGGTAGTTATAGCTCGTACGGTAAATAACAATCCATGCAAGGGGGACATAACAGATTGAAAACGTTGCCTTAATTGCCCAAAGATACACATTTAAAGCCCATTCAAATAAATAAAGTGTTAAGGTAATGGCACGTTAAATTAAGTTTTTTTTTTGTTCTCAGTCCTCAGATTACCCCCCGGATAAAGTATACATAATTCTCTCATCACCTAAATCGCTGCATACCATAAACATATTCAAGTATAAGTTTGAAAGAGATGCTTCAATAACAAAAATTAAAAATATAGGGTTACATGGATGGCCCGCAGTAGATTTATCGGCCGAGTGAGAGTTTTCTTTCCGCTCGAAATGGGATTTTTCATAGGCAAAAAAATGCTGGCAGTAAACAATTCGATATTCGACGACGATATTCGATAAGCTTTCTTTTCTTAAATGTTCAAAATTGAACAAAAGGAATATACACTACTAGTGTTCTTTTAAATGTCGAAACTACTCAAAAAAGTTAAACAGCACCGAAAGAGGTTTATACGGCCGACGGACGCTTTGGAGTCGGAGCATTACAGCACGCGCGACACTCATTTATCATTCCGGAAAGTTCCGCGGTACGTCTCTGAGACGTGCTTGGACAACCTGCGCCCCGCGTCGTGTATAGCACTCTACTTGAGGTGATTAAGGTAACGATATGTTGATGACACTCAATTTTTGTTGACAAAACCTTTGGTGACACGTGCAATTCTTTCGGACTCAATTTTTAAGAATTTAGAACGTTTTGAATACATACTGGTTTTTGTAATTTTTTTCAACTTACAAACATTTTGTCATTGACCCAACGGATTGCTGATCTGTAAATTGCACGAAACCATCATCATCATCATCATTCAGCCACAAGAAGTCCACTGCTCGACATAGGCCTCCTCTATTTCCAAAAAGATCGGTTGGAAGCGGCTTGCATCCAGCATCTTCCTGCCACTTGGATGAGGTCATCTTTCCATCTTGTGGCTGGTCATCCTACGCTGCGCTTGCTATGTGTGTGTATATGTGGTCTCCATTCGAGAACTACGAGAGCACCAAACCATAAAAATTAGTTAATATTCCAGTTCAAAATTTCACTTCAGGCTATTAAATGTCAGGCATACAGCGGGTAGTTTACTGACAAAAGGACGCAGCACATTTTATGAAGGGCAACATCCATTACAGGAACCGAGTATAATAGAATTTGCTACGAGCTTTGGAAACAATTTATCTCGCAGAATATCAAAGCTGTGAATGGAGGCGTGGAAACGACAACAATACCTGGCTCGCTTTCATGTCAAATGACCGCAACTCGCCGTTTTGCGGAATATGAAACAAAAGTTACACTCCGTATTAATAACACTCCCTCGCACGTAAGCATGTAAGTAACCGATTTTCATTAACTAGGCCTGTAAATGGGTATATAAGCTGTGAGAGGCTTAACCCATGTGTGAAATATACATTTCGTAGGACAGGTTTTCGGGTACAAATGGAGCACAAAAGTCAAGGAACTTCAAATTTAAATAAATACCACTGCCTCGTTCACCGACTGGCATAATTAAATTACGTATGTAACCTGATGGAATTTGCAGCTTCTTCCGTTTTCACTAACCAAACCCTCCTCCTAACTAGAAAACTTATATCGTGAGTGTCTTCCTGAAGTGTTAACAGCTAGCGTCACTAATTCATTTATAATTAGTTTTTTTTTAACCGACTTCAAAAAAGGAGGAGGTTATCAATTCGACGCGTATATATATATATATATATATATATTTTGGTTATGTTCCTCCATAACTCCGTCAAATCTTAACCGATTTCAACAATTCTTTTTTTGTTCGAACAGGTATAACGTCCTATTGGTCCCATTTTAATTTAGTGAAGATCTGATGGAGACTTTCAGAGATGGAGAACGGAACTCTTCAATGGCCAGCAGTAAATAAGCCCTAATGGGGCCCATCCTTTAGTAATATCCGTATGTTTCATAAAGTAGCGTAAAAGTAGTCCCAAGTTAAGTTAGTGATGTTCTGGTGAAGACTTTCGGAGATGGAAATTTAGAATATCAAATTTTAAAGTAACGAATTAAGTAGGGTAAATTATGGTTATAAGGGACTTACTTATTTTTCTCCCGCTCCCCCACTAAAAAATTAAAAATAAATTTTTTTAAATAAAAAATAAAAACCGACTTCGAAACACTACAGCACTAAAATGTTAGAAATAATTAAAATAATTAGAAGTATTTATACATTTAGGTATTGTAGAAGTATAATTTGTAGTCGGTGACCAGTTTCAAGACCAGCACATATATTTTGGGCACCGGCTCCAAATTATACTTCTACAATACCTACATGTATAAATACTTCTCATTATTTAAATTATTTCTAACTTTTTAGTGCTGTAGTGTTTCAAAGTCGGTTTTTATTTTTTATTTAAAAATTTTAAGTGGCCATAAGTAATTTCAATAGTAGTAATATGATTTTATAGAATGAAAATCAGCCTAGGACTTAGGGCCAACAAAATAGGACTTTCATCGATGGGCCGTTTTTTGGCAATAATTTAATGGTTCTCGCGCCCTAAATGACGGATAAGTGTTGGTGAAACTGAAATGACTGCTACAGCCTTAACAACGAGTAGGCCTTATAACTTGATAAATTCAGCTCTTGTATCATACTTTTTCGGGGTTTTTACTTTCGGGTTATTTTTTTATCATTGCTTATATTGGCGACGGGATGTCTAAACTGTCGGAGCCTGACTGCTCCAGGAGCTCGCGTAGATATGGACGTCCTTCGTCTGACATATTTTTTTAATGTAGCCTGTATGCGTCCCACGGCAGGGCACATGCCTTCTCTCGGAGAGACACATTATCACAGTAAACTCTCGTCTCAGTTGACTCTCTTCTGACATATCATAGTAAAATCAAAAACATCTGCTGAGACAAAAAATTGGAACATCTCTGACGGTAATAAAACGGTTTTTCCTGGTAAAACGGTTTCCCGAGGGACAATATCTAGGGCAATTGAATCTTTTCTTGGCCTTAAGTAACCACGACCGCGCATAAACTGTACTTTGGAGGGGTATTAGCTTGTAACTAGGTGTCGAGTACCAGTTATAAAATTAAAAAAATTACTTAATTGTTTCATTTGAATCCAAAATATTTAAAAAAATATATTATATAAGTTAAGGTAAAGACAATTTTAACAGTTCTTAAAAGCATCGTATTTTTATGAATAATACAAGAAGCTAAAGCCTCCAAAAATATAAATTAGACTGATATATATTTTTCTCACATAGCAGTGGTACATAGGAGTGTGAGCCACACACCGATAGTTCCGTACATAATATATTTCTCTTGATCAGAATGAGTTTTTGTATTTGCGTGAGTGTATGTTATATTACGATCTTTTTTATTATAAAAAATCAATTAGCTATCCGTTATGGTTCAAGAGATAAAGACCTTTATAGGTCAGACATAATTACACATACACAGAGAAAGACAAACATACAGAGTGACAGACGGACAGACGGACCCATGCAGAGCAATAGGGTCCCATTTGGTACCCTTCAGAACAAAACCCTAAAAACAAACTCACATCTATTCACTTAACAAATCGCGAAGCTCGTAGAAACGAATACGAGACCCATTTGTAAAATACAATTGTAGAACGCTTTGGCGACAAAAGCAGGACACAATAAGAGCTTTACTTAATGCGAATCATATTTCATTCGTAGAACGGGATTTCCGAGTGCTCTCCGGCTCACAAACATTACATTTTCTACGGTACGGTACATTAAAACAAATAAGCTTAAATGACGCGGCTTTAAACAGAGAATGAAGTTAGTTTTAGGTAATTTCTGCCCTGAAAAACCGACATGGACGTGGAATTCGTACATGAGCTTTTGGCGTGCCGAGTCGTGGACTGAACTTTTAGGGACAGTAGAAAAACTATGTAATGCACATACATAATCAGCCAATATACGTCCCACTGTAAGGCACAGGCCTTCTCTCAAGGAGAGAGTATGGGCTTAATCACCACGCGTGCCTACCGCGGATTGGCGATTTCAAGCGCTGAGGTATGTGAATAGCTCAGACACTCAGGTTTCCTCACGATGTTTTCCTTCACCGTTAGCGTGTGGTATTGCTACTATAACTTCACAATGTACATAACTTAGAAAACCAAGTCATAGGTACATGCCCGCACTTGGGATCGAACCTGGGTCTCTCGCTTCCGAGTCCGATGTTCTACCCACTAGGCTACCAACGCTCGTAATGCACATACTATATCCTATGTCATAGCTAATATTCTCTATTTTTTAATAGTAATGCAGCTGTTTGCTCGCCCTAGTTCATTCATCCATTCATGTTATTTATTAATTCAATACATTAATATGACTAATTTCTTGACTTTGATAGTGTTTCCAAAAAACGGGCCAAATGCATGTCAGGCCACATACAGTATAAAGAGGGTTTTACACAACTGACAACTTGACCAATATCAACTTGGCCAATGGCACTATAATACAATGTATCTATTAAAATCTTATTTGTCTAAATCTAACCATTGGTTAAGATTTTTTGAGGGAACATAGAACCGGACATACATACATACATACACACATACATACATCATCATCATCATCAGCCATTTGACGCCCACTGCAGGACTTAGGCCTCCCTCATGGTTTTACAAACCATGAAGGGTGTTGCCATAATTGCCACGCTTGGCAGGCGGGTTGGCGTTCGCAGTGTGTGGTTGGAATCTCAGGAAGACGCTGCTGCCCGTCTCCTGGTAATGTATTTCCTTAGTCGCCTTCTACGACATCCACGGAAGAACATGGAGTGACGCTATTCTTAATCCGGCGCCACACGGATGCATACATAGATACATACACGCCATACATACATACGTACATACATACACACATACATACATACATACGAGCCCAAAAGGAGGGATTCTTTTGGGCTCCGCCGCAGTCGGTTAATAAACATTGTCGCAAGGCGAGCTTACTTAAATAATTAGTAACGCTCATATTAATCAAATTTCAACAGTAAATTTCTACTTAAAAGGATGTGAAGATACCGACGGACGGAAAGCAAAAGAGAAATTACCAGTGGAAAACTCCGAGACAAATCGTCGAGGAAACATTTTTTCGTATCACAATAATTCTCTTGATTCCTCGGCATTTGTAAGCGAAACTCTTGGGAGTGTGGCAGCTGCATAACAGCTTCAGGATGAGGAAAACAAAACCGGCAAGCTTTTGCCACCTGAGCTTCAGCTACCCGAGAACTGGACCCCACTGGCTTTAAATCTCTAGTACAGAAGGAACACTTTATTGTGCTTTAAACTGAACATCCATTCACACCAGTAGAGTTTCCACATTTTTGTTGCAAACCTTTGTTTCGTATATTTGTTTCATTGAGCTTTAGTCTAGATGTACACAAGCCGTCGATAGAAATCGTTAAAATTCGGCAAACAATAATGTATACTAAGTTATTTGCTTGTCCTAGGTCATTCATCCATCGCATTCATTCAAGAAATGTCAACACCTATTATCAATTTCTTGACTTTGATAGTATTTAAAATAAAATGTTTACACGCAGACCAATGCTGAATATAATTCGATCAAATAGAGGATGTATTAGTAAAGGACCAGATAAAAAGTACGCGAAACCGGCGTTCGTGTATGCAACAAGTAATGAATGTTAAGGAAGCGAAAGTGATCTGTCAGGATCGTAGCAAGTGGTAGCAGTCTCTGGGCTCCGCCTACCCCTCTCGGATACAGGCGTGAGTTTATGTATATATGTTTCTTTCTTTCTTAATAAAATACAGATACAGAAAGAACTATGTTTCTAGCCATTCAATAAAAAATATGGACTAATTCATATTAGGTAATTCCCCAGGTACAAATAACTACGATACGATGGCCGATAATTCCGTGTAGGTTTTTAGGACCATATTTACGAGTAGACAGGCAATTCTGGGCACCTGTATTTCCTCGGCGAATAAATTACAAATTATATCGAATAAATTACACCGATCAAAATAAATTACACTCAAATGAAATGTTTGATGAAATTCTGAGCGTTTCTTCTTTTGTATAATCTAAGACAAGAGAATCTGAAAAAAAAAAAAACTTTTTGCTTTCGTCATTTTTTATGTTGAAGTAGTAAATATTTATATTTAAAAAAATTCAATAATAGAAGTATTATGTCAATACTTCTATTGGCTAAAAGACTGACCAATCACTGCCTCGTTGTTCTAGTGGTAATACGCTTGTCTACCAAGACAGAGGTCGTGGGTTCGATTCTCGCTGGAGGCCGCCGTACTTGATTTGCACCAATGGCTCAGTCTTTGTGTTTTTCCATGTTTTTGATAGATAGATAGAAAATACTTTATTGCACATCCAGAACAAAGAATTACAGATTATTTCTTATATCAAAATAATGGTATTCAAGTGGCAATTGGGTTCTGATATCCTCGCCTGATAACTATAGCTCAGGATATCTTAGTATGGAATTGGACATGTGATTATATTGTGTTTAATGTATTATTATTCCGTAATCAGTACACTAAATTATCAAAAGAAATTTGGGGCTTGTCGAAATCAAGCAAGCAACTAAAAATGCTCTAGTGACCCTACAATCTGTTCGTGGGTTCGATTCCCAATGGGGATTTTGCCATGTTTGTATGCCCATGCCTAGTTACCATAGCACAGGGCATACTAGTTCGGAACCAACAAGACAAGTGACCACAAGTTCGTAGTTGTTCGGACAAGTGTTTATTTTTGTAGCCTGTATACGTCTCACTGCATCCACTCCTTGACAGAAAAAGGTTCTCCCAGTAACATCTGGCAATTCCTGCATACTCTAGTTCTGACATGGCGACCGCGGACCGGACGACGCAAGGTGAGCAGGTCTCCCACTATGGCCTGACGACCTAGTTACGGTAGCGGGGAGTCGCTGGATGTGGGCAGCACAAGACCGGGAAGCTTGGAAAACCATGATGGAGGCCTATGACCTGCAGTGGGCGTCAAATGGCTGGTGATGATGATGGTATTATTTATCATTATAATTATTCTACATGTTAGTATGTTGTTTAATTTGAAAACTTATTAAGTATACGTACATTAAAATATCATTACACCGTTTGGCATTCATCATCAGCCATCCGACGCCCACTGCACGACACAGGCCTCCTTCATGGTTTTCATAACCATGAGGGGTTTTGCTATAATCGCCATGCTTGGCAGGCGGGTCGGCGATCGCAGTATGCGGTTGGAATCTCAGGAAGACGCTGCTGCCCGTCTCCTGGTAATTGATTTCCTTAGTCGCCTTCTACGACATCCACGGAAGGAAATGAAGTGACGCTATTCTTAATCCGGCGCCACACGCCGTTTGGCATTACCCCCACCCTTACCACGTCACCTGTTGGTTGGCTAGAATAAAATACTATTAAAGGCGGAAACAGATTATTGAAACGCGATGTGACCCGACCAAACGCAACGCGTGTTGAGTCAAATCCAATCTTACTATTTTCTATTATCAGAATCACATTAGGAACATCCGACGCAACGCAACTATTCATACAAGTTAGGTCGTCGCGTCGGATCGCGTCGGGTGGCGTGTTATTAGTGTGTCGAAACCTTTATTGTTAATCCCGCCATTTTTTTTTTCGGATACAATAAATATTTTTAATAATAATAATAATGCGTTTAAGTTATACCCGTTACTACTTAATCTTAAAACTTGTGAGGCACCTGTACCTTACAGTGGGACATATGGGATTGGGTTGTGATAAGATTTTATGTCCACTAATGACACTAATGTCCACATCATAAGAGCTACTACGGGGTAAATATGAATGTCGCCGATCGCCTAAGAGTTGAGTGCGCCATTCCCATTATAAATCGAGGCCCATTCGAAACTTCAAGTTCACAACATTGGACACAAATCACGGCGACAACAAATCGTTGTTCCGATAGAGCCGAAAACGTTTTGCTTCTGACATTAATGGGATACCGACTATTCTTCACATCATAGCTTTATTGGGCCGTAGATCAACCAGGCCGGACTATAAACAGGTTTTATCCGAATCGGATAAATTCCGTGAGCAATTTTTTCCAGGAAATGCATTGGCACAGCCTTACCAATATTTTTCGGTGGAAGTAAGCCAAGTTCCTGAATAGTTCATCTCTTGGTACCTTTTATCCTGACCATAGGCAACTACTCTCTCTCTGAGAGAAGGCCTGTGCCCTACAGTGGGACGTATATAGGCTGCTTATGATAGGCAACTACGCAGGACTTTTTTCCCATACGCTAGTCCATTTGCCTACGTACTCTCGACGGGCGCTAATGGCCCTTTAATTACGTGCATCTATCAAAAACATGCCTCGTCTCGAGGCACAAGGAAAGTCTAAATATGTTTAATTAATATTTTTTTAATCAAAAATAAAAAAAAAAGTCGTTATCGTTATTACACATATTTTGTTTAATCATTGAACCCTTTTTTAAATAGGTCGTAGGTTGCTGATAATTATTTTACTACACCGTAATAATAATATTGTATTTTTAAAGCTTCAAAAATTATAAAACAGATGAAAACGCTGTCAGTCTCGATGTTCGAAGATTACCTAAGTAAGGCTTGAGGTGTAACCATTGCAATTATATTTTTTTCAAACTTAGTGACGTCACTCCCGTTTTAAAAAGCGTTTTCGGTGTTTCAAATCAAAGGTTTAAAAACCAGATTTTTAAATGGAATTTTTACAGCCAACTTCAAGTCTATGTTTTTAGGTTTCTAAGCCCAAGTACTAAGAACTATTTTTTTTAATTTATTTTTATGTAAGTCAACTAGCGTATTATTTAAACCAAAATAACATCTAGTGCAAGCAAGCAGTACCTTCAGTGGACTTTAGGATTATCTCCATTATAATCCACCGGCTTTATAAAGACTAATAAAAACGTTGAGTTTACAATGGAATTGTAATAAAATTGTTGCACGATAACGTCGAGAGCCGTTTGTCTTAACTTAGAGAAAAAGTCCGGGAGGCTGCTCTGCGAGCTAAAATGTTGCTAAACTTAAAAACGCAGAGCACTATTTGTCACGGGCGACTTTGCGTCACAGACAATAACTTCACGTTGAAAAATCCCGCACCGTCTCTTTGTCACATTTTGTAAGGAAAAAGTATTCTGCGGTCGCTTTTTTTCCTCCTTTTATTTCATTTTGTCGCGTTGCTCTTGCCGCCGGCAAGGTTGCCACTATCACGCTCGAACTTATCGCAGAATTCTTTTTATCTATTTATTAACTTGGTTAAACCAGCGGTTGCGGTAAAATTCCCGCATACATACAATGTATGAAAATGTGGCCTATACCCAGCAGTGGACAGCGGTGGGCTGATGATGATGAAAATGTACTGAAGCTAGTGCAATTTCTTTTCCCACACAATCATGGAAACTTGCGGGTAAGTGTCATGAACTTAAGACTATTAAAAAACCGAGAGCATATTGTAAACATAGGACTTGCAAATTGTGTCCTTAATATCATAATTAATCATCATCTTAAGTGTGGGCTAGACTTACAACAAACAAATACATGAAGCGAGATTTTTTATCCGACTACGGCAGAGCCAAACGAAAGGGTCAGCCGTCTATGTATGTAGGTAGGTATGTATGCATGTTTGTTTATATTTACAGATGTTGATCGATCGTATCACCCAAGTTACTCGTCCTATGATGAATAAGGTGTCAATCGATTCGTCCATATAATCGGCATTCTTTTAAAAGACCACAATCATGCAATTTGTCCCTTTTCCACACTTTATGTTTTGATGGTATATCATTGATTTTGGTTTATTATGTTCAAATAAACACATAATAATATAACCTAAACCCATGCCTGTATCCCGAAAAGTTAGGCAGACCCCAGGGTTTGCCACTTGCCACGATTCTGACAGACCTCTATCGCTTCATCAACATTCATTTAGTCGTTGCATGCGCGCACGCCGGATTCGGGTCAAATAATTAAGGACATAAGTGATAATTAAGGACATAATTGCATGATCCGTGTGGCGCCGGATTAAGAATACCGTCACTCCATTTCCTTCCGTGGATGTCGTAGAAGGCGACTAAGCAAATCAAATACCAGGAGACGGGCAGCAGCGTCTTCCTAAGAACCCAACCGCATACTGCGATCGCCAACCCGCCTGCCAAGCGTGGTGATTATGGCAAAACCCTTCATCGTTATGAAAACCACGAAGGAGGCTTATATCCTGCAGTGCGCGTCAAATGGCTGATGATGATGATGAAGGACATAAGTGATGTCCTTTTCATCGCGATCTGACGATCGCGACCTAATAATTTGTCCGACATCTGCGGCGATCGGCTTGGATGAAGAAAACTGCACAAAAAGTTATAATATAACCCATAATTTTTCCATGCCAATGAAATCTATCTACCTCTATGCACGATTTTAAGTTTGTGAGTATTTTTTATTAAAATAAAGTAGTTCAGGGTTTTGATGAGTGAGTCAGTGACTTATTTTGATGAGTGAGTGAGTCAGGGAGTTATTTTCTCAATATTTGGAGACAGTAAATCTTTTATTTATTAAGTTCGGGGGTTTAGACAATCTGGGCAACTTTAACAACTTCGTAGATGTTATGATTATGAATTATGGTGGAGTAAAATGATGGCTAGTGTTAATACAGGTACACGGTTGTGTCGCCTTTTTTGACTGGAACTTGCCTTGACATGCTCCTGCGTGTCTGTGATTTTTAGATATTAAATGAACGTATATTCACAAACTGCTATATTTATTACATGGCAGAAATAATTTCTTCTGAATTGGGGGAGCGGCAAAGTCGGGTTACTGCCTACCCCTCCGGGATATAGGCGTAAGTATATGTAATGTAATGGTCTGTTGAAGTAATAACTATTTTAATAAGTAGCTTGTGGTTATCTGCCTACACTAGATAGTAAATTGAGGTGAACTCAATCGCTCTACAACAACGACGCAAAATCAAAATTAGAACTAATTGACCATAAATAAAATGTTCAATGTTGTAACAATAGCTACGATATATTGGCAGGAATTTTCCATTGAATTCTTCCAAAGCCCCAAAAAGTAATCTTGCGGATTGAACCGGAACATGAAAAAAAGATATTGAAACCCATCCGCGAAATAAAAGTTGCCTCCCTTTTTTGCCCTACGTCGAAGCTTATCTTCAATCTGTTCACGAAAAGAAATAAGTACAATAAAGACAGCAGAAAATATTTTGTCTAAAACGCCAACTCAACAAACCGTTTTATTACAATTTACACACATAGTTGAGTTTTCGGCACTTAGCCTCTACGTATATACAGTAGCAAATGCTTGTAAAATCACTCAAGCCACCACTCCTGCGATGAAACGGGCGATCAATAAAACAATGTACCTATGTAGTTGAAGCTACAATGTTTTCTTAGACATTCTCATAAGTTACAGTTATTATTTGTGGGTGTGGCTGTCAACGCGAGCCAAAACAGTAAGAATGCATCTCTCAGAGAAAAACCTCGCTCTCAGCTTCCTAATGATAGCGGACAGTGGTAGCAGACAGTGGCTTTTCCACGCTTTTACAGTGTATGGTCACGTGGGCGAGTGTTTCCTCTTCCTTGACGCATCCTCGGTGTAGTGAACTGTCGGTTAGTCCGATGGCGTGGAAGCATCTATTCAATGAGCAGTGGCCTGTTAAAAGTGCCACTGCTTTACGAAGATTATATTCCAGACGCAGCGGGCTACGTGTGATAATCCTCGGCTTATCTGCTCGTGCTTCGTAGTTCAGCAAGCTTGTTTTCGGTTTGCAACGTCAACCATTCCCCGAAACTGGTTCTATGGTATTGGGGTAACACAATCCCTATGTAAAGTCGAAAATCAGTTTTTTACTCGTGATTATGAACAAATTTTTCTAAAAGACAAATTAGAAATTGAGAAAAAAATATCAACTGTTCCGTACATTCCAATCCGCAGGTATTTGTGTGGAACAGCGTATTCAGATGTATATGGGGATTTTATTACACCCTGTATGGAGTTGTACAGTGTACAACATTTTGCAGGCTGCGAAATGATAATGGTTACACGTCACAACGAGCTGGACTAAAGACGATAGGCAGCAACCCTAAGCCAGCCGCCACACAGAACGGACGTGGGGCGGAGCCCCCAAAAAGACGCGACGCGTTGCATAGAAATCGCGCCCTCGCCCCGTCTCTTCTGTGTGGGCTTCGTCCCGTCTCTTCAGTACATTTGGTATGAAAGTGAAATGAATTAACGACGCATCTTTTCCGCGCTCTCGCCCCACGTCCCTTCTGTGCGGCCGCTGGCTAAGAAAGAGCCAACGAAGTTACAGACCAATGCAAAGGGGCGTATTGTGATATCCGAATCACAACATAGCGCTTCAAGAACAAAAATGTTGAAAATTGTCGATGATGATACTGCAACCGCTAAGCTGAAGTGGAATTGGGCTAGAAGCCCGACTAGGTGGGTAAAAATTGCCATTGACTGGACTTCACGCGACGGATATCGCAAACGTGGCCGACCAAAACGGATGGCGGGACGAACTCACGACTTTTCTACCGGGTCGGTAGGAGGTAGCCACAGACAAGGAGGAGTGGAGTATACATTCTGTTATTATTTCACAATATCCGAAAATAATAACAACGGAACGTATCAGGTATCAGTATAGAGAATACTTGTTATGAAAATACTCATAGTCATTAATTTATACTCACAATATACTTCTTGTTCTAACCTGTTTGTGGTTCACGCAGCCTTAGTTGTATCCCATTGCCGGGCAAAGGCTTTCCCTTTAGCTCTCTGCTCTTCCTTGATTGTGGGCACCTCCTGCCTACCCGGTAGAAAGGTGGTGAGCTTGTCCCGCCATCTCCGTTTTGGTCGGCCACGTTTGCGGTATCCGTCGCGTGAAGCCAAGTCAATGGCATTTTTCACCCACTTAGTCGAGCCCATATGGCGTACGCCCAATTCCACTTCAGCTTAGCGGTTGCAGCATCAACATCTACAATTTTGAACATTTTTTATTCTGGAGCCCAATGTTGTGTTTCGTATTTTGTCAAACTTCTTTACACCCTGTATTACAACGTTACGTACAATAATTATCAGCGTTACAAAAATTAAAGACGGTTATTTTTAACAGGCATTGAGAACGATTATTCTCTCAAAACAAGAACGGTCCTGCTAAGTATCACTGCTAACCCACCTCTGTAAACCATAGCTAGTTAGCTCCTCTCCCTATAACACGCGCACCAAATCCTGAGCGTTTCTAAACGTCTTACGGTCAAATTACATACCAATTGCTGTTGCAAACAGTATTTGGTGCGCATAAATTCCGGGATTAAGTTAATAATGTTAACAGTACCTACGAAAGACTTAGTTCGAAAACACAGCTAGAACATTTATAGCTATTAATAATTTGGTATCCACATGATAGGCAGGCCTGCTACCCTCCATCCCCGAGAAGGGTTAGTCACGCAGGGTAAGTTTTGGCCAATACTTTTATTCACCTCGTCGATTCGTATTCATAAGGAAAATTCTACGAATAGATAAACTGTTGAAAAGGGTTCCTCTCCAATATAGGCGAGCCTGTTTGGTGAATTTTATGGCTTATACACCGACCATTTATATTCACCGGCGCTGGTAATGATGTCCCTTTATTGAGAACTCGAATCACCTACTTACGATCGTTGTCTACCTGTGACAATTGTGTAAAAAGGGCTCAAATTCTAAAACTTATCGTACACAATTTAGTATACAAAATACAGGTGGAGGTTCATTTCAATAGAAGATCAATAGTAGAAAGGAAATACGCTGGATATACAGCTTACTTTAGTAAACCTTATTCGACTTTCAGACGCTTCACGGAATAAAATTTCGATAGAATGGCTAAGCTGAATTCAAGGTCTCTATTCTAGAAGTGGGAACGGAAATCGTATACGATCCGCCCTGCCGTTTTGTGAATTGAAGTGCCGTTTTATTAGCCTACTAAAGGAAAAAATAGGGTCCCCATTCCCGTCGTATCTTTTGCATTGAATCACAAAGACTCCCAAACTCTTCTCTTTGTCGTAAATAAAACTATTTTTAAGGTTAAACCTCTACCTCTACCCCTGTTTTCCGACCGGCTTATTGAACAACATTGAAGTGTTTGCAATGTATCATCAATGTCAATATATACTTAATTAATCAGTCCGTTTTCTTTCTTGCCTCTCTTTTTAGATATTGTATTGGTGCTTGTGGGATTTTGGCGGAATTTAGCAAAGTAAGTACGACCTCGTGGCGCAGCGGTAGTGCATCTGCATACCATGCGAGAGGTCCCGGGTTCAAATCCCGGCTGGGGATAAAAAAAAACCCCAGGTCTTGGATGTTTACATGTTTGTGATGTCGTTGTTTCTTGTTCCCACGACACAGGGAATCCTAGTGTGGGGCCAGAAGCAATGTATGTGCCTGTATGTAAATGTTTATGTTTCGAGCGATTCTACGAGGTCGCCTATTGTAAACAAATGCCCCGAGTTTCGCCTCTTGAATGCAATTATCGCTCCTAAAACTCTCCTAGGCCGCAAGCCTGTGTAAAGAAACGATACGAGTTTCTCTTACGCGTTTCTCTTACGCGTTTCTCTTACGAGTTTCTCTTACAAGTTTCCCATACGAGTTTCTCTTACGAGTTTCTCTTATGAGTTTCGTTATTCAATAACACGACTTTGTTGTTTAATCTAGTAGTTTCAGTGGTGGTGCTATAATGTCTTCGGAGGCACAAGGTGTACTTGTAATTGAGCCCCTTTTTTGTTGTCACGGAAGCACCGGAGGTGTTTGGAGTCCGGGGTGGCTAGGTGCCATACATTACTGTATGGTACCTGGCTGCCCTAGACTCTACATGCCTCACATGTTCTCTTCACGATTGTTTTGTTTTTATTTTTGTTTTGTTGACATTCGTGTATTTTATTTGTGTAGAAGGCTGTTTACTTTGCGTTTCAGTGACAATTTAAATAAAGGTATTTTTTCTTTCTTTCTACTTTCTAATTGCAGCTCTAATGAGATACAACCAGAATTTAAATAAGCAGGTCAATAAATTATTAGTAACTACTCGTACCGTAGTAACTACTACTAAATTATTACTAACGAGATACATACGCGTCGCTTGAAATAAATAACAAATTTCATCTAAATTGGTTCAACGGTTTAAGGGGGAAGAGGTAACAGACAGACAGACAGACACACTTTCACATTTATAATATTGTGTACATATACATTTATATAATTGTATATATAACTATTATTGTAATTCTTTACTGTAGTATAGTAATATAATGTGTATATATAACTATACTACAGTAAAGAATTACAGTAATAGTATATAGTAATATTAGCAACCAAAGACTATTCCAAAATATAATATGCATGTACCAAGGTACACATAGGTACGGTAATATTGGTAAGTGAAGTCATATAAAAAGGTATGGCCTAGGGGTCAATACAAGTCAATACCTAGTACGGTTTTCGTACCAAAAGATACGATCTGGCAACGCTGGAATGGCGAGTGTCATGTCAAAATCAGTACAGAGTGACTAGCGTGAGTCTCACATCAAGACTTGTTATTCTCGCCCAAAATCAAAAATCAAAATCAATTTTTTTTATTCAAAGTAGCACAGAAACTGCGACTTAATGAACGTTACAAGTTAAACTAGGTGTCCATTTCAAAATCTAGATCAATTTGGAGAAAAAATGGACAAAAAAACTCCAAACTTAGTCTTTTCAAGTCCTTAATTTACAGGATTTATATAAATGTTCTAAAACTCATGCATTGAACTGGCTTTAATTCCAGACATCATTGTCATCTAAATAATCTTTAATGTTATAGTAGCTGTTTTGGCACAAAGTGCGCTTCACACATTTTTTGAACCGCGTTTCTGGCAAGCTTATTATATCCTCAGGGATCTTATTGTAGAAACGTATACAATGCCCCATAAAGGATGTATTAACCTTTGCCAGTCTAAATTTTGGGAACGAAAGTTTATGTCTATTTCTAGTATTTACATTGTGTTGGCTACCACAAGCAAACATTGTTTATACAAGTCGAGACAGATCTATAGATCTACGATAACTCGCCTGTAGTGTAGGTAAACATTTATCAGAAGAGTGTAGCCTGTGATAATCGCATTCGAGAATCGCATGATTAATACGAGTTTTTGTCAAAATGTAAACAACCGCAGGCAAGAATCGAATGGCGAGTTTTGCCATGGGATAATGGATTACGATTATTCGCCGTTTGCGTTCGAGAAACTCTCCTTGTGTAACTTCCGCTTTATTAGAAAACTTATATAATTCAAAGAATAAACTTAATTACCTGAAACCGGCGTGCGTGCATGCAACGACTAATGAATACTGAGGAAGCGAAAGTGATCTGTCAGGATCGTAGCAAGTGGCAGTCCCTGGTCTCTGCCTACTCCTCTGGGATACAGGCATGAGTTTAGTATCAGACATGATTTTTCACATTTTTTTGGTACTCCGAAACCCCTGAAAAAAATATTTTTCTGAAACCTATATTTTTTCTGGATTTGTCTATGTCTTCTATGGTATGAAAGCATCACTTCAATTTAAGTTTGACACAAGTTTCTCATTCTTGTACATGGCATCCAATGAGCTGAATGGGGAACTTGCATCAAACTTAGATTGGGGTGATATTGTTTTGTACTGTAGAAAATTTAGAAAGAATAAGAGAAAAAATAAATATAACCATTAGAATATTTTTCTTATGGTTTTTACTGGTCTCGAAAAATGTGAATGTCAAGTTTATTTATTTATTTTGTGTATTAGGCATGTAAAACAGGTAACAATCTTAATAATTTTGTAGTATATATACTCAAATTTTAAGCAAGATTGACACCCAAAGTATACATGCACATTAAAATACATAGAAAAAATAATTAAGGTAGTATTCATAACTAGGAACAATGAGCATTATGTAAAACTAAAGAGAACTTACGCCCAATTTTAAGCTACAAAACAGCCCTTTAAATACTTATTATATTTTCGAACTAAAACTTTCGTTAGCACTAGACATTACATATTACAAGTAACTGAAGACAATAATAAAAAAAACTTACAACATTTAGGTTTTTCATTGAATCGTGAAAGTTTTCTAATAAGAGCGTAGATGCATAAAAACATAAGTTTACGAGATAACTCTAATCTTTACAAACGCTCCATAAATTATAAGGCGTTACCTTCAAGTAGTGACACCCGGTTTGTACGCGCCTGGCCTTAGAGTACAAAGTAAACATAACAAAACGTTAGTAGCAACAACAGCTGCTTTGTTTAAAAATTTATCGCTCCTGCATCCTGAATTTGTGCCTATCTATGCACAAGGAACATAGGTCTTATTTATAGACACAAGTTGTACTAAAGCAAGCGGAAACTTCTCTCTGAATTACGACGCAAGTAAATATGCCTTATCGCTTTGGAGCACGCCTTCTTTTTTTGCTCTATCACGTAATTATCTTGTTGAAATACGGCTGGTGGCCACTTGAGCCTTAGAAATTATACCATAGCGCTTCGTATAACTAATTTATTAAGAGTCTCACTTATTTCTCTCTAATAAAATATTGCTTATTACAGAAACAATAGAAACCTCTTCAATATAAACAATTTGGAGAAAACTGTAAATTGTATTCATCAATATTCTCTTACGTACGGTCGTTATAAGTACACTACACTTGTTAGCCTTCACAAAGCTCTAAATTGATTATTGCTAAGAGATACATAAGTACAGTACTAAGATACTAAGTGTTTTTAAGCTTGATGATCTATAAGACAGGCCTACCTATAATATTGGTTATTATTTTGTTTTATTTTATTTATTGCATTACACAACAGATACGTACCTAACATTGCATGTTATAATATCATAGTATAGAGTTTGCAACTAGCCTAATACGTCCAGACTAGTCTAGAAAGCAGAGCTTAAGTTTTCCTAGCTTCAGGCCTAGTGTATAAATTTTTCGCGGTCTCATCGTTGGGGAGCCGGGCAAGAATTTATATTCCGCAATGCGACCCATAAATTTGTGTGAACGTCCTCCAGCCAGGCCGCTAGTTGTTCTAGGTTCACGCTCGTCGCAATTTATGATACGCAGCTTAAGATTTCACAACTAATAAATAAATTAAGCGCTTTTTTCCTTTTGGCCTGCCGGAAAGCTCACAACCAACTCGGGCATTAAAAGTTACAATCCCATTTTATATAGTTCGCTTCAACGAGTATCTCAGTATTTTTTAAGTAGGCACTCTAGGCACCCTAGTATGCGGCTTAGTTTTGATAACATTTTGAAATTCTAATGATATTGCGCAACGATAAATTTAAAATTTTCATTTGGATGGAATACGCTTGAAGACTGTTTGAAAAATTACATCAGAACCGAGAAAAATTGCCTAAGAATTAATAAATAAAAAAAATAACTAAAATATCATCTACCTAATACCTTTATAGCCTATAATATGAGTCTATAGGTTTAGACAGTTGAAGTGATTGATTGATTTTCAAAAGTCTTTATTTAAAAAGACTCAGTTAGCTGCTCACATATGCCGAAGAACCGACAACCGACGTCGACGTGGACGTTTCTGCAAGATAAGTGTACACACCTTATAAGGTCTTAGTCTTCACCTTGCATCTATTACTAAAACTAGAATGCTTAAAACTAGACCCTAAAGTCCCATAATATTTTCAAATTCCAATTCGTAAACGTTGTGCATTATAAAAACAAAATGTATACTTTATGATCGTCAAAGCTGTTAGTTTCAAATTGAATAGATTTATGTAAAGAAGAAGCCAACAAAGAAACTCCGCATTTACTCTTTTTAAAAAACGTTTTCACTTGATAATAGAGTTTTCAACCGCTTGCCTGCCGTGTCACAGATCTGTGTCCAAGTTTGTATAGACCACCTATACGTCCCATTAGCGAGGGCAGTTGTTAAGGCACAATCTTCCCCGTTACCATTATTTTAATAGCGGACAGGAGACTTTTTTGCACAGAGTGCACTTAACACATTTTAAGAAGAAGAAGAAAGACATTTATTATACCAACAAGATACATCACAGAAACAAAATAAGCACATAAGTAACATAATATGCACAACATAGAAGGAAAACTAAATACACAACAGACAAAACGAATAAATAAAACAGGACTATAGATGTAGCCTGTGGTGTATCTACATTGCCACAAAAGGCAATTTTTCAAACCGCGTCGGAGGTAACTCTAGAATATCTTGAAGAATCTCGTTGAAGAAGCTTATTATAAACAGTGCCCCATAAAAGGTGTATTAACTTTTGCAAGTCTAGTTCACTTTACCGCCTTATTCAATTTATTCGATTACCGCCTTACTCAATTTAAGTTTCTGAAATTGATTTCTCTTTGTGGAAGAAAATACTTTTCACGTCAAGACATCTAATAAACATACAATACAAAAGAACTAGGTACGTAAGACAGGGTTCCTGCTTGGTCGTGGACTTCTGCTATGATCACTCCGGTAGATTCAACAGCTAATAGGAGGTGCAAATATATATATTTTTAATAAATAAAAGATTTATTTATTAGGGCATATAGCTGTACATTATACTTTATACTTTATTGCACACATAATATCACATGAATAAAACAGCTAAAAATCTATTTTAAAGAAAATAACAATTTCTTTTTATTTTTTATCATTTCCAAGGTCTAACAAAAATCTATTTCAAAGAAAATAACACCTTCTTTTTATTTTTATCATTTCAGTGGAATCATATTAGTAATATGATATTACTATAATAAATTTATAACGCAGCAAAATCGGTAACACTATCATGCCTGAGCCGTTGTTTATACATTCTAGCAATAAAAGTAGCGTCACAAAACAATGGAAAAAATGTTTCATTTGCGTGATATCTTATAAATGACATATTCTTTTTGTTGCACTAACCCGTGCTGAGGACAATTTTAGAAACCTATTTAGAGGCTAAAATTCCACCCACGCCGAGACTTGAACCCGCGACCTCTGGCTAACCGTGCCAGCGCTCTCCCAACTGAGCTAGTGGGCAAGTGCAGGCATCGGCGAAATTTCGAGCCTCTTTACAAACTTCTCTGTATTACGTAGAGGCCGAGGTAATTTACATCACTTGCAGCCCCGAGCAACTCACTTTGCAGTTAGGTTAGGTTAGGTTAGGTTCTCTGTATTACGTAGAGGCCGAGGTAATTTACATCACTTGCATTGCAGCCCCGAGGAACTCACTTTGCAGTTAGGTTTTTACATCGGAATGATATCGCTGTACCTACATGATTATATTCTTTTTATTGCACTAACCCGTGCTGAGGACAATTTTAAACATCTATTTAGAACCTCTAAATAGGGTTTTAAAATTTTCATTTTATTTATTTGTGCAGATAAATAATGTAAAAGTTACAAACAACGAATCATGAGCACTTACAATAAGTTCTTTAATGATATTGATTTATTTTATTTAAGTAAGGAATCTTTTAGGAGTCACGCCTACAAAGGGATAAAAGCTTGATCACCTATATGTATACTATCTTTTTTCATTCTTTCATTCTTTTTGCGTGTCAGATTTTTATAAAGTCTTTTAATGTTAACCTATAATTGGGCCTTATATTTAACTTTTGTTGTGTATTTTTTATGTTTTATCGTGTCTGTTGGTTTTCTAATAAATAAATAAACAAATTAAGTTCGTTGTTTAAAGAAGTGCTGCTGTTTATATCAATTACGGATTCGCACTGCATTTAATAACCTAACAAATAAGTATGCATTTAAACAAAACAGTTAAAATTTACTCACATAATGGAACAGAAAAAGAGATCAATGTCACATACCATTAAATTTAATCCCCAAAAATATCTTTACCCATTTTTTGGTTACGCCCTTTAGATACAACTGGTATTTTTTTTTCTTATTCAGAAATTTGCGGTAAACCTATTTAAGCTCAAACAACCGCGTTTACTTGGCGCCAATTATATCTAAACAAATGGAATAATATATCTGCTTAGTAGATTTGAAAAATAAAACCAAGACTGAAGGTGACCTTCTAGGCATTGCTGTTTTGTCGGCAGGCACGGATTTACCTGTCTCGCGTAATATTATTTGACAGAGCTTGATTCCGACAGCTACTTGATGTGACGTAAAGGTACGATTCCACCAAAATAGTGTGCAGCACATTTGCTTACAAACATTTTGTGCAAAACTCCAGCAGTGCACGTACCAAGCTGGTATCGCGTTCAGCCTCTGTCCCCATCGGCAATGCTGTATGTAACTTTTGTAAGTGCACAGTGTAGCACACTTGTGCATGAACATGTTCACTGAGCAGGATTTTCTGCCTTCAGTTGTGTCAAATATGCATAACCATAGGGAACCATTTTTGGCTTATATATATCTGAAATCCCAGAACCTGAAGTTCTGAGTGAATCTGAGATTTTCTTCCCTTCCCTTTTCTCATTACCTCAGTATTTAACTTGGTTAAACAATGTACGCGCACAGTTTTTTTTTCACTCCAGCAGCGAAAGCAAGACTGCGTTCGCCAACAAGTGTGTACGCGTCGACGCGAGTCCACTGTTTGCATGTGTGCGCGCATAAAAGTATACAGATGTACGTTTGTTATTGTTTGCTTAGTGAGTCGACCAGAATAAACGTATTTGTATCATACACTGTGCAATACTGCGCATTACAGTGCCGCACAGTTCAGGACACTGGTGGAATCGTACCTTAACGATGATAGGCAAGAATAAACTTGGAGCGGATGAAAGGAAATTGCGGAAACTTATTGACGATTCCGTTGTGTTGACCTAGTACCTTTTCTCTAGTGCTCAGCAATGTAATACGCCGACGGGCATTTACTACCTTATCCGGGCGGAAGGAGTACGCCCCCGGCCAAGTTTTTGGCCTTCTCCAAATAGTAAGTAAACCTGAGTAACTGAGCTGTTCACTTACTACAGCGCTTGAAGTCATCAGTCATCACGGGTGGTGATGAAGCCCATACCTGCGAATACCCCTGTGCCCTGCAGGTTGCTTATCTTCTCTTTGAATTTTTTTTTGAGACGTGAACTTGGCCCGTTGTTGTCACATTTACATTTTTGTGAGATGTTTACTTTTCGAATATTATTTGTCATACCTATGCAGACAATAATCAAATACATAATATATTTTATCATTACTACATAAATCGAGAGCTGATCAGCCTTTCTACTTCTGTTGCAAAGCTGCGCCTTACGTAATCAGGTAGAGTGCACAAGTGTAAAGGTGGATGTTTTTACCCGACTGCGGTGACTGCTGCAGCCCAAAAGGAGGGTAATGTGTTTAGCTCATATGTATGTATGTATGTGAGTATGTCCGATTCTATGTTCCCTCATAACTCATTAACCAATGGTCAGATTTTGACAAATGAGGTCTCAATCGTTTCGTCATCCCAGCGCGAGTATTATAGGCCATATTAAAGTAGCATACAGAAAAGTAACGAAACACAAAAAACGCTATTAAGTAACGATATAGTACAACCATGAGTCACTAGATGGCACTGTTTTATTAAATTTATTATACTTGGTTCTTAATTTTATTTTACTACTCCAATCACTTGTAATGTATGTAAAACATCAGTACGCGGGTGTCATAGGCTATATACATAAATCAGCATTAAAAATCACTAAAAAGACAAACACAAAAAACAATCCAACCGCTGAGCATTCGGGACCCAAATTCAGCAATTTAAGTCATTAGGTTAGTCCCGCCTGCTTAGTGGTTAATGCTCAGCAGTCCGGTTGTTGGTTATTTTTTATTTCAGTTTTTTTTTAACTAAAAATTACTGAATGCGCGTAATATGAACCCATAACTTTGAATTCGACAGAAGACCAATGTATCTTTGACCGATGATTTTTTCTTTATGTACAATAAAGTATAAAAAGAGCATAGAGACCAAAGCGGAAGACGTGGGCACAATAATCACAAATCTAAAGTGGATATGGGCAGGATATCTGTTAAGACGGGAAGGCGGACTGTGGACGAAGGTGGTCATGGAGTGGTGGCCGAGAACTGGTCATCGTTTGGTGGGTCAGCCGCATGGGTCGTGATGGATCGATAACATTAAAGAGGCGACAGGAGGGCAATAGACGAGATTGGCGGGATTCCTCCGGCTGTTTTCGATACCAGGGAGGTTGGTGCGACAGTGAAACCCAAAAGTGAGCATTAGGCTTTCTTAGGCTGTATTTTAATTATTTTTTTCTTCCTTTCTTATCTGCCATCGGCTCTTCTAGCCATAATCAGATGCGTAAGATGCGTCTAAGAGTATTTAATATTGTTAGTTGATGCTCCATTAAGCATCAACAATTCTTTTGTGGAACTAGTCCATTATTTTAGTTTCCTTTGTCAAGGTCTCATATTTTTAGGCGCCTTCTGTTTTCCTGTTTATCTATTAGGTTTCTTGCTAATATGTTATTACGTCCTTGGAGTCTTTGCTTGTAACTTTAGCATT
This sequence comes from Yponomeuta malinellus, assembly GCA_947308005.1. Taxonomy (NCBI): domain Eukaryota; kingdom Metazoa; phylum Arthropoda; class Insecta; order Lepidoptera; family Yponomeutidae; genus Yponomeuta; species Yponomeuta malinellus. The sequence goes on along the minus strand of OX371007.1, from coordinate 12,569,761 downwards.
TTTGATTCACTTCTTCTTTGATAGTTGGCATCTCGAGGTATTCATGTATTTCTGAGTTTCTTACAAATATGGATATGGATCTTAAAGAATATTCTTTGGAGAATCTCTATATTGGAGTTGCTTAGTTTAAATCCGTAGGTCCGAACGGGTTTTATTAGGTTGCTGCATAAATAGATGGTACATATAAACGGGGCTGCATATAGAGACAGAACTTCGTATGAATAACACAGTCCCAGTAATCTAGCATCGACACTAACACACGAGCCAAAAGGGGTGTTTTTAATCTTTTTAAAATACACTGAAAGGGATGAAAAATGCTCTGTGTCTCTATGACACGAACCAGTGAGGTATTCAGCGGCAACTCAGTGTAACTTCCGCGCCGCTCTCTTCCATACGACGAGAAGGGGACAGATGTAGAGTTTTAAAGCCGTGACCCGAATGGTAAAGGTTTGAATGAGAGCGTCTGTATAAGAGATTAAGGTCTTATGTCAAGAAGTGAACTTTTATTCGTGTGTAATAAACTTTGGGTTAATTTATTGAAGGGGCTGGACACCTTACTAAAGACAGATAAAGTACGAAAGTGTGTACATAAACTTCCAAAATAACATGTGATACGTTTTTACACTTCTTTTTCTGAGGTTTGCTGGTGATGCTGAGATTTATCTTCGAGTCAATAATTGCTAAGTATTATCCCAATATTCGTCGTATGACTGAAAAAAAAAAGGTTTACTAAAGTTCAGTTAACGTCAATGTATCGAACAAAACTTCTAGGCAATTTAGGTTAAGTGAAAAATGTTCCCGCTAACAGGTAAACGTAAATAAGGTTTACCAAGAATCGGGCAGCAGCGTCTTCCTAAGATTCCAACCGCATACGGCGATCGCCAACCCGCCTGCCAAGCGTGGCGATTATGGCAAAACCCTTCATGGTTGGAAAATCATAAGTGAGGCCTGTGTCCTGCAGTGGACGTCAAATGGCTGATGATGATAATGAAATAAGGTTTGGTATCCACCGCAGCCCAGGAATGATTCCGAAGGATTACTTAAATAAGTAATCCTGCCAGCAAACATCAGAAATAAATGATTTCTTTTTCCGCGGTCTTCTGGTTACTGATTTATCTTCAAGTCAATAATTGCGAATATTCGCGTTAAAAAAACTTGCGTCGATCGAATCACTGATAAAAAAATGTTTTATTGAGGTTCCGTTAGCGTTACTCTATCCAACAAAACCTCTAGGCTCTAGGAATGATACCATAAGCTTGCCTGTTTATTAATAAAATTCTGGACAGTTTTTTTCTGTACAAAATTACAAGAAAAGTGTTCACATGCAATTTTGTACTTAAACAAGCCGTTGTTGACTTTACATCCTGCCTTGGAAGAGCTGTCATTTCATATAGCATAGGTCATTCCAACATTTCGATGCTGCAATCTTGAAGCAACCCTTCGCTCTGACGGACGAGGCAATATCCAAAAACATGAGTTAGTCAGTATGCGGATTTTGATAGTAATAACAAAAAAATATTAACCTAAACTAACACAATAAAAATAATTATATACATTGTGCCCAGATTATCGCTGAGTCTGGGAAGGATTCCTAGTATGCTGGTCATACAAGGTAAGAAAGTAAAAAGTACGTACCCTAAAACACGGAGATAATAATATATGGTTATACAGGTACAGAAATACATTGAGACTTACACAGAATTTACACGCTACACCAAAGTCTATGCAGTGGAAATCCAAGAAAGACATTTAAAATGTTTTTAAAGTAAAATAAAAACAGGACAAGTGCGAGTCGCACTCGCCCACCGAGGATTCCGTACAAGTTTGTAGGTACTTAGTTGAGTCTCGCAGTTTTTCCGAGCTTTTTCCGAACTTCAAGACTTCTTTTTATAATTAAATACAATTGTATAGTTTTAAAGACCTATTTAGAGGCTAAAAACTAAAAAAAAATGTCCTCAGCACGGGCGCAACAAAAAGAACATAATAAATGTATAGTTTTCAGATTTTTTTCTGTACTTGTATTATAAGAAGAAATTACTTCCGAAATTTTATAGTTCTAGGTCAACCCTATAAATTTTGATTCATACCCTATAAAATTTGATTCCCGATTTTTGGGCATAAACGGCCGTATCTTTTTTCCACGTAAACTTAAAAGTTTGATTTTTTTCACAACTTCAGGGGACTGTAGACTTGAGTACACATATATATGGTTTAATAGTCTTGACAGACAGACGGACGCGTAAAGTCATTGTGAATTCTAGTGTGGTCAAGCAGTCCGTCGTAGTTCGTCTCACTCGTTATTATAAAGTTTTTGTAGTGATAATCCGACACGTAATTTTGCCCTCTAATGTAACCCCAGTATTAGAAAATATCCAACAAAGATACAAAGCTCCCCTATTGCCAACAGTCCTATGCGGAGAGTGCACGACTAATTAGGTCAAGCGCGAGGTTCGCAAACCACTCAGCGCACGCCTTAATGAACTGGCTCTAACGAAACAACTTTTTAGCGCCATTGTCCAATTTCACTCGGCCCCAACGGAGTTGCAAACCATCACGTAAGTTGCTGGATATTGTTGAGGATGTATAAAGTTCGCTAGACTCCCGGAGTGAGGTTTTTGTAGTAATAATTGGTCATTAGAATCGGTTTTAAATGGGCTGTAGATTTTTTTTTGTTTCGACGAATGTCGCGTTTGGTTGGATATATGCAGAGGATGAAGGGAGAAAGATTGACGAAAGAAAAACATCGCTTAATGTGGGTGGAATGGCCGTGGGATGGCCCAGGCAGAAATACGTCGGAGGGGTTTAAGCGAAGGCAAAGATAAAAAATACCCAAAACCGGCTGCAAAATCAAATGCGCGCATGAAGCGATCAATTAATGTTGAAAGTAATTGTGAAAGTTTTAGTTGCAATAATATCTCTTTTTAGTCTGTGGTTGTACTGTTTCTCTTGATTATATTCTTTTTGTAACTTTTGTTTTGTTGAAAATTTTAAAAAACATATTTCGAGGTTTCGTGTTTCCTAATTTGTTTCTCCTGATGAATATGTTGCCGTTAACTGGTACGAGTAAAACAATCTTATGATAAGTTGAATATATTTTCAACCGAAATCATCGCTCTACCTCTTATCTGCTCAAGTTGCAGACTTTTTTATGCGACTTTCAAAGGCCCCTGAATCTGACTTCAATTTAATTATAATTTGATTTTAACAAAGTTAAAAAGTTTCAAAAAAATCTAAAGTTAAAAGCGTCGTCCTATAATACCTCTTCCCGTTAGAGCCTTTACATTCGGTCAGTACAGTGGCAAGTGAAGACCTTTTTTTCGTATAGCATCCTTCTTGCTCAAACATTCTTAAGTTTTAGAGCGCTTTCGCACTATCGATTTGCGAGCGATTTAAAAGCGATGCAATCGCAGAGCGAGCCCGCCACTATTGCGCAGCGTACACGCCGCGATGACGCTGCGCCATCGCGACGATGTGGCCGCAATTATCACCGTCGCGTTCGACATTCCGCCCCACTCCACTTGAGTCATATCAAAGATACGTGTATAAGCGGACGTAGCGTCGTTTAGAGGTTCAATCGTCGTTGATAAAAATTTATTAATAACTAAAATTCAAAATCGTTCCGCTATGTGGCATACATAGTAGTCGCCCTCTTCCAGTCGATTACTTGATAATGAACCCTCCCAGATTCGTCGTTGACTTGTATCTGCTTTCGTTTCCTACGTTTTCGAATTAACAAAGCCAGCAGTAGTGTTTCCTCGTCAGATTAATGCATTTTCCAAAACGCGGATCACACGCGGATTACACGCCGCGACGGCGCAGCGTCGAGCTCACTGCGCAATCGCCTCGCTTTCAAATCGCTCGCAAATAGCTAGTGTGATAGGGCTGTTAATGACCATACTTTTTATAAATAGAGATCAATTCTGTTTTTGTCTAAAATAAAGACAGGAAAATAATAATATGTCTAGAATCTCCATAATTTTGTTTTCTACTGTAGCCTAGAACGTATTTATCAAAAGTATACTAATCACAAAACATGTCAAAATACGTGAGCGAGTGGGATGTCAGAGGAAAAGACGAAAGGATGTTTCCACTAAAGTAGTACCTAAGTAATTATACAAACTTACTAAGTCCATAACAATCTATCATCTAAGCATGCTACTCGATGCACCAGCACCAGCTCTGCTACTACGCGCTCCTACGGCTAGATTTTCAATTTAATCCTCTCCTAAGTATCAAAATTTAGTATCAAAATTTATTTGTATTTGAAAGTTTGGAGTAGATCAAGACGAAATCTATCCACTGAAAAGTTACGGTATCAAGGCGCTGTTCTTATCGAAAGTGTAGATCGGCTCTTACAAAGCACGACATCTGAAATCTTTTCTCCAATTCCCTCTGCGAAATTGGCGAGTTCTCCCGCTTTACCACAAACTTCCCCATTAAGATCCGGTGACATAAAATAAATGTAACAGAGGTACTGTAAACATGTCTAACTATTCTTAAAAATCTGAGATTCTGTTGACCTTCTTCAAAAAATGCTACCATTATGATAGAGCTTAATGCATATTATCATAATGCAGCCGATAAACGTCCCACTGCAGATCACGGGCCCTCTTTCAGAGAGAGAATGTTCTTAATTACCACGCGTGCCTATTATGACATGAGATAGTGGGCTGCCACTAAAATAAATACGAGTACCAACTCTTAAAATGAAAGATAAGTCTATTTTAAATTGGACGCACACTGAAGTGAATTACTCTTGCAAACCCATACGGCTATTGATGGATGGATAGGGAACATTTTTTATTACATTGTGATTTTGAAATAGTTAATAATCATCATCATCATCATCGTCATCATCAGCCCTTCGACGCCCACTGCAGGACATAGACCTCCCTCGTGGTTTCATAACCATGAGGGGTTTTGCCATAATCGCCATCTTGGCAGGCGGGTTGGTGATCGCAGTATGCGGTTGGAATCTCAGGAAGACGCTGCTGCCCGTCTCTTGGTAATTTATTTCCTTAGTCGCCTTCTACGACATCCACGGGAGGAAATGGAGTGACGCTATAGTTAATAATATTTAAAATAAATAATGTTCTCTTCATTGTGATAAATAGTTCGAAATATGATATGTGGTGTTAATTTGGTCCGAATCTGTGAATCTAGTAGGAAGTAGTGTAACATTGAAAAATGTTTTCATTGCTCCGAGATATGCTTACCTATCGTTGAATGAGTATACTAGCAAATGCTAGCCCATGCCCAACATTTCCATCAGCGTTTCATTGAATTTTATTTGAGTTAATAGATAGTTACACGGATGTTAGAGGTCTACCACGTGACAATGAGCCGTAGACGTGCGGCGGCACAATTTCAATCTGAAAATAATCCTTAAATACACGGACTTAGGGGCTACAATACAGGTGCCAAAAAGCCCGTCCCAGTGTGCTGTACGTCGGTCGCCCGTCGGCCGCACGTGGCCGGGCTTTTTTGCGTTAGTCGTATTGTAGTCTCTAACCCTGAATATATTAATGTTTATTTTAGTTCGTATCGTTGCGCCCCGCTCGATGCCGTTGTAACGTGGCTAGACCTTAAGACTGTTCTTTTGTACGAAATTCGTGCCATAAAACTTCTTACTTGAAATTCTACTTAATCGCGAGTAAAATATTCCTCTCCGGCCACTTTATCGTGTATTATTTTATTAGCCCCAAGAATACTCAACTACTTTCTGTTTCTTGTCTCTTGTTTCTTCGGGGAAACTGAATTAAACTTTTTCGTCATATTTTATACTGTTTGCGAGTTCGTTATGTTCTCGTTTTCTGTGGCGTGGATAGTTTCAGTTGCTTGTGACTACAAATAGGTACAATCACTAATGAGCGGTGTACAAAACGTATTTTTGAGAATATACGAGTAAGGTCGTGTAAATTGAAATAAACTGAAAACCGTGGAGTCGGGATGACTTTGTATGTATTAGCATATTATAATTACCGATGTATGTTTGTATAGTGTATATTTGTATCCTGTGGTTAGTTTAAGTATTTTATTCAATATGATTGTAAGTCAGTTAGTTTATGTACATATTATTTCAATATATTTCATGTACACCTACTCTCTTTATCCATCCATCCTAGGGTTGTCTGGAAGAGATCGCTTTTAGCTATAAGACCGCCAATTTTATACGGCAAAACTTACATATGTAAGCCTTTTAATGTATTTTGTTTACTGGTGTGTACAATAAAGGATACTAATCTAATGTAATCTAATCTGCGATTAACACTTCTTCTTTATGTGCCGTCTCCTATTGGAGATTGGCAACTAATTCGCCTATAGACAGCATGTGAATGCGAGGCAAGTGCTCTACCGACCGCGTTACCAGCGATTAGAGTCGAAAAGTAGGTAATTCTAGTCAATTGGTACAAAAAACGGAGCGATCGGTGACTTCACAAGATGCGAGTGGCATTTATCAGTATTTACGTTACGTCGTAAAACAATGTTTTAAGTGTCTACAAAAACGAAGCTTGATTTTTTTGCATTTTTTGAGACTTAAACACCTATAAAATATTTTATGCGTTGTTTACCTACAGGTTTTTTATGTCCTTTACGGTATAAATAAAATTTCTTCTCAACATTATTTTAATTACTGCTGTATTAATCATACAATACTCTGACGTTTTACACGTACTTGTCTTTGAGTTTCACAGTAGGGTGAGTAGAGTTTATTAGAACAGAGAAGTTTCGAACAATCGGGCACAACTGTTTCCCATCTGTTACATGGATGTGTGCTATTTTATTTGTATTTGTTTTAAAACGATCGGCAGTTTATTGGATGTTAAGGATCCGAAAACGGCTTGGAGTTCAAATACTTACAAAGTTGTAAGTACACAAATAGCTATTCGAAAATGGCTGTTGTTTGCGCTTAGGGCCAACTTGTGCAATTCAAACTGTTTAGTTCTTGATTTAACTGCTGCAAACATCAATTGGTACTCACAACGATCCGACCCCTTTTTTGAGCATATATGTACTTTTTTCCACGTTTCTTGTAAACAAACCGTTGAATGAAATTATTAAAGTGCGGGAAGTAATATATAATTTCTATCAAGTTCTTTGCTCGTCCAAGGTCATTCATTCATCTCTATTGTCAATTTCTACACTTTGATAGTGTTTCTATCATCACCATTCAGCGGTGGAAATGCGCGGTTTAATATTAATATTAATGAAGAATTTTAAACTTTTGATTTTTAGGCTCTGCTTTAATTCAATAGCGCATTTTACCTATAATCCTATGTACCTATGTATGTATTGTAAATAGAAGTAATTAAAATTTGTTTCCGACCTGGCGCGATTTCAAATATTTTTGTGTATAGAAGGAAGGAACGACATAAAATTTGTATATAAATTCAAAGAAACCTGTGTACTGTAACACGCTACTTTATTAATACTCGGATCACAGGTAAAATATATCTTTTTATTACCCTTTTTTATCGATTCCCTAGCCTAGCTGGGGATCGACTGACATCTAAAACAAAACGTAGCGATTCCCTTCAAAATATTCAGAATAAGACTAGAAGGCTCTGCCAGCCAGCTTTTATAAAGAGGAATCGTTACATTTCCCCCCCGGTTATCATAAAATTTTAATTACTATTATTAGAATTTACCCTAGCTAACACACTTCGGTAACCTAAAGTCAGCCATCTCTCCTACAGTGTCGGGGAAATTGTACAATCCCGGCGAACGCATGACGCTCCGTTACTAATTCGGTCAGTGTGCCAGAACAATTCAAAGACCATCAAGACAATCTAGTCAACATTCATAAAAACTCCAAGTTATTTACAATTAAAACGCAAAAGAAAATTGGTCTATGACTGAACGGACAGACCCCCTCTCGGCAAAACCCAACAAAAAACCGAGAAGACACCATCGAACGCCGCTTCAAGTTTCACAATTATAAGTCGTACCTACCCCATGAACTTAAATAAACTAGCTAGACATTCTACAATCTTAAAAACTTAAATAAACTATCGCACTTCACTTTAACCGAACGACACTCTACCTGCCTACTCCTGTTAAAGTTGTGAGGATTCCACCTTTGAAATAGCGAAATGGCAAAGCTTCTGTGGTCTGGACTTCCTTTTCAAGAACCCGCATCAAATAAGCCTAATCTCAACCAATATCTCAGATGCACAATGCAACACTCTCTTCTATATTCTGGACTACCAGCAGTCGACAAATAATCGCATATCAAAACCTGTCTCTACTTCCTGTTGAACAATGATCCGAGCCCATGTTGAACTCGCCAAAAGCCAACAAAGCTTCCTCACCAAGCTATGCTTGTTGTGTGAAGGGAGAGTCAACTTATAGACTTGCACCCTGGAATCAACAACCCTGACTGCTACCTATTCTTTAGTTTCTCGTTATTTTTTTTTCTGGAACGTTTATACAAATGGTCCGGCCTCGCTGCCTCTCTCTGCAGTTGCTTTGCCATCTCTATAGCTCCTCACAGCTTTAAGCTCGTTCTCTCGTACAACATGAAAAACAAACACAGCATTAGATCATAATATTTACAATTTTTACAGTCACAACTACACTAATATCCTATTAAAGAATTTTTTCATACGGGTTACATGTACTACACTCTCTGTCTGGCTATTAATCCCTACAACCACATAATTTACTGGAGAAGTGCGTCTAACAACCCTATATGGACCTTTGTACATCCTACATAACTTCGATGAAGCTACTCTTGGCACTTGATTTCAGCCCATCCCGAACCTACTTGTGTAAAATAATACCTTACAAGGAAAGTCATCGCGTAAAGAGGAAATCTTACACCACTGACCTAATTATCGCCAACAAACACATCTGAAAGCATGCAAAAGGTTAGTTAATAAGCGGTCAAGCGCTCCGTAGGGAGGGCGATGCACAGAGAAGGGCACAGTGTGTGAAAGAAGGCAAATGGCAAACACTTGGACCTCCCTTATGTGTGTCAAGAGGGCCGACGAAACGCCCGTCGCTTATTACATGAATAGAAGGCTCGCGCTATGTTATGAAATCCGATTTAGATTAGATTACATTAGATTAGATGAATACTCTTTATTGCACACCAAATATGTAAGTTATTATATAGTATACAACTGGCGGTATATACCGGTTTTGAGTTTCGACAATCTAGCTCCTATTTCTTGTATTTTAATTTGATGGCATTATGATATTTTGACATTTGATTTTGTTTACTAAGGTTATTATTATTATCAGTTTATATTATTTGACATGGCATTAATTTCTTTAAATTTTTTTTTTTTTATTAATTATGAAATTTTGCTAAATTGACATGACATGTATATAATGTAATTATTGATACGCCATCTACCGACATTTGTATGCCAGAGTCTAGCGCAGACATGTGTGAACTACTGAATTGTAAACTTTTTAAGATCTTATTGTACCATGTTTACCTACAAAGAATTTTTTTTTATATTATATATTATATGTCACGCGCCTTTCGGCTCACAATGTTGAATTCTTAAAATGTTGAATTCCTAAAATGTTCCTGAACGATTTCGATTATCTAACGATCAAATTCCATATAGCAAAGAATTCGTGAGTGTTCATGGAAAGAACAAAGAAACAAGTTTTGAATAAGAATTCTATAATGAGATTTCATTGCGCGCGAGGAAGTAGGTTCTTGACAAATCGACCATAAACATAAACATTTACATACAGACACATACATAAGGTATCCCCACACTAGGATACCCTGTGTTGTGGTAACCAGAAACAATGACATCACAAACATGTAAACATTCAAGACCTGGGGTTTTTTAATGTTCCCAGCCGGGATTCGAACCCGGGACCTCTCGCATGGTATGCAGATGCACTACCGCTGCGCCACGAGGTCGTCGACAACAAGATGCGTAGTGTTGGCAAGAAGCTTCTAGTTTTGGACATGTCGCGTAGACAGTGAGGTTGGCGGGCGTGCGTGACCGTAAATCAGAGGTACCCTACTTTTTCTATCTTCTGAGGGTAAAAGTGAGTTCCAACATAATAATTACATCCACAAAATTTACAGGATTCTTTACAAAGTCTTATTGAAATAACGTAAAACTTGAAAACCGTTTCTCCAGTATCGATAGTTTACTTTTTTCTTTTTCTTTCTTTTCTTTGTGAGGAAACCGAATGTCTGAGGTGTTTACATAGCTCAGCGCTTGAAATTCCCAATCCGCGGTGGGCACGCGTGGTGACTAAGCAAATACTCTCTCTCAGCCCGTGCCCTGCAATGGGACGTGTCAAGGCATTTTTTGTTGTTTTTATTCTTGTTTTTCTTTCCAATATGTATTTATAAAGTCTTATATATAAAAACACGACTCCTTAAAACCCTCCTTCTTTACAGTTTAAGTAGTCTTTGGTAAAGAGACACACGTAACCAAAGATTGATTTAAACTGCCTCTGAGGAGTGTTTTAGAGGAATCGTGTTTTTATAAATTAATAAGACCGTTAAGTTATTCGTTTTAGTTTTCCTTCTTCTCATAGTCTTGGTATAAAAAATAAAATGAGAATTTTTCATGCATACATACTACATAAACTCACGCCTGTATCCAAGAGAGGTAGGCAGAGACCAGGGACTGCCACTTGCCGCGATTCTGACAGATCACTTTCGCTTCCTCAACACGAGAATTTTAAAGTTTCGCTAATTAGAAAGGTTTAACTACCGATACAGAAAAAGAAACAGCTTTCAGGTTTCGCGTTATTTCAGTAACATTTTGTAGATTTTCTTATGCTCCACCGCAAAGTGATTATTATCCTGCTAAGTAAAGGATGTACTTAGGATGATGAATGTGTTTGCCTTAGGAAAACCGACTCTGCAATTTTTCCGCGCAATTAATTTTCACGAGGCATTTGATAATACTCGTGTTTTATATGTAGATTGTGGATATTACGGTTGTTTACGTTTATTTTTCCTCCACTTTTTCTCCGGATATTTATCTTAAAACAATCTCGATAACTCCTCAAACGTTTCATATATTTTTTCCTCCCTGCATTCACTATAGAGGCTTTAAACTTAGGGACTGAACGCACTACGAGCACTTATCCGCAACCTCGAGCGTGTGCGAGCGCTTGAAATGAAAAAATCGTACAGCTTCAGTCTAATAATTTAAACGATTTAGTTTTGTTCTTATAAACCTACATAAATATATCAGTCAGTCAACAAACGGGTGCATTTTCACGTTTGTGATATCCTTGCCTGGTTACCATAGCACAGGATATAGTAATTAAAGTAACTAAAAAATTATTTATTACCAAATGAATTATGTTACATGCATGTGGATTAATTATTATTAATATCCTAATTTGGAACCACGACAAGTGATTGTGTTGTGACGAAATTGTCATTATTATATAAATATAAGTTTGAACCGCTAATTGGCTTTATATTTCCCTATGTCAGATTCTATGTTATCGTAATAGCTGTTGGTGCAGAATTTTAGATAATAAGAATCTCTGAAATGGCTCCAACGATTTCGATCAAATTTTATATGCAGATCTCTGGAGCTATAAAATATTATAAATTGGTTTAATTTTCAGTCAATCTCGTTTTCTCCGTGTTTTCATGTATGAAAAATTGTAGCAAAAATTTTAGTGGAAAGCTAATTTTGCCACCACCGATAACATTATAATAGTTCAAATCCTAATGTAAATTTTTTTCGTTTTTTCCCCTTATTTTTTAATTTATTATTTGCTTTTTTATTCCTTCATTTAAATTCAAAAATGTCAGAGAAATGTATATTATAATAAGCGCGTCGACTCGTTTCAACGCGGCTTTTGCATTCTTCATATAAATAGGTAGGTATGTAGATTTTATCTAAGTGTTTTACAAAAGAAGTAGAAAGCGAAGCTCGGTCGTCTAGGTACCACAAAAGCGAGCATTTGTCCGCATGGTAAACAACCGCAAGTGTGTTTCATTCCTTCGTCAAGCGAGACGTCCCACAAGCAACCATGGACCAACAATATGATAAATCCACGCAGCCAGAGTGAAGTGCGGTACACGCAAAATGGATGTAGAACTCACGTGACGGCCCCAGCCATCCATCTTGCGTAATTAGCCGACGACGCAAATCAACCGCACTAATGGCGACAGGGTGTTTACGCTTCATGAAATACTCGGAGGCTGGACAATAGACGCTCGTACAGTCAGCGACAGTAAAGCCACCCGCGGGCGCAGGCGGGATTGAGCCTGCTTACTAGCCGAAAGAAATTGTGACGATTTTTGTTCAAAACACAAACAAAAAACACGATGGAATCGGTAATGACACTAATGGCCGCAGAGTCAAGTCGAGGAACCAGTGATTGTGAATGAAGTTAAAATTACTGCCGTGGGGTATTTAAAACTTCCTTAGGAACCCTTTCTGTTCTACCACAGCGGTGGTAGCCTAGTGGGTAGAAAATTAGACTCGGAAGCGAGAGACCCAGGTTCGATCCCCAGTGCGGGCATGACTTGGTTTTCTAAGTTATGTACATTTGTGAAGTTATAGTAGCAATACCACTCGCTAACTGTCAAGGAAAACATCGTGAGGAAACCTGAGTGTCTTAGCTATTCATATACCTCAGCGCTTGAAATCGCCAATCCGCGGTGGGCACGTGTGGTGATTAAGCCCACACTCTCCCCCTGAGAGAATGCCTGTGCTCTACAGTGGGACGTATATAGGCTGCTTATGTAGGAACCCTTTAAAATTATTTGCATGTTTTAGGATTGTGACCTACTGTTACGTTTGGCATCCGCTTCGCTCGGACTCTCTGTGATAATAGTAAAATAACGAATTTACGGGCATTTTAGATAGGTTTCAATTGTTATATACCTGTTTTCTTTTTGTTGCACTAACCCGTGCTGAGGACAATTTTAAAAACCTATTTAGAGGCTAAAATTCCACCCATGCCGAGACTTGAACCCGTGATCTCTGGCTAACCGTGCCAGCGCTCTTCCAACTGAGCTAATAGGTAAATGCAGGCATCAGCGAAATTTCGAGCCTCTTCACATACTTTCTCTGTATTACGTAGGCAGCGACCTATTATATTACCTACTAATGTTTGAAGATGAAGTTCATAATTCTTTTTGGCGAATAAAGATTTCAAAAGCTTAATTTCTTTTTAGTTATATTTTTCGGAATTCAATCTTTGGCAACGCCAACGTTGTTACAAATTAAGGTGCTCTTCCGATCTTACCTGTCGCAACTCGACTGCCGCGACACGTCAGGGCCGCCGTTGGCGCATCGCACTATGCTCTACGGATTTATATGGGGTGCTTACCGATGCAGCCCCAGCCGCACGCAATTATCAAGACGTTCACGGGGCAACAAGCTCTCCATTAAAATCCACAGAAAGCGGACCCGTTAGAGCTACTTTGTCACGCTACCAGGTGTACTCCTTGGTAGAACTAGTGACCCAGAGGGGTCAGGTCACAACTGCCAAGATATCAGGGCCTGGAGACTGATAAACTCGTAGTTGTTCAATATTAGCATGACTATCGCTGTTATTTGCCTCTATTTCGTAGTCCACTAAGCAATAACAATTCAATGTCATTCCAATGGGCCAAACTAAATAGGCGTATCTTACGAAGAAGATAGAATCTAGCAAGGTGCCGAGTGTTCCATGTGGAGCCGGATTAAGAATAGCGTCACTCCGTTTCCTTCCGTGGATGTCGTAGAAGGCGACTAAGGAAATAAATTACCAGGAGACGGGCAGTAGCGCCTTCCTGAGATTCCAACCGCTTACTGCGATCGCCAACCCGCGTGCCAAGCGTGGCGATTATGGCAAAACCCTTCATGGTTAAATACCATGATGGAGGCCTATGTCCTGCAGTAGGCGTCGAATGGCTGATGATGATGATGATGATGATGATGAAGGTGCCGAGTTTAATTGTACGGGTTATACAATTGGAACGCGATTTGTTCCGTGGATGTCGTAGAAGGCGACTAAGGAAATAAATTACCAGGAGACGGGCAGTAGCGCCTTCCTGAGATTCCAACCGCTTACTGCGATCGCCAACCCGCGTGCCAAGCGTGGCGATTATGGCAAAACCCTTCATGGTTAAAAACCATGATGGAGGCCTATGTCCTGCAGTAGGCGTCGAATGGCTGATGATGATGATGATGATGAAGGTACCGAGTTTAATTGTACGGGTTATACAATTGGAACGCGATTTGTTACTAGACTACCAATAGTGTCAATGAAACAACCTTTGTATGAGCGGTGTAAAGCGGTGGTAGCGGAGCAGTAGAACGCCGGCCTGACATTCAGGAGGCCGTGGATTTGAATCCCGGCATGTACCAATGACTTTGTTTTGAATGAAAACATCGTAAGGAAACCTGAGTGTCTGAGGTATTCATATACCTCAGCACTTCAAATTGCCAATCCGCGGTGGGCATGGGTGGTAATTAAGCCCATACTCTTACTCTGAGAGAAGGCCTGTGTCCTGCAGTGGGACGGATGTAGGCTTCATAAAAAAAGTATGATTGAGTTGAATTCCCAATCCTGTCATTATACAGCTGAAAGTGTCACCTTAATTTGGTAGATTAGAGAAAAGATTGAGTACGGTAAATCCGGGTCGTAATAGTCGAAGCCAACAAGTTTTAGTATCAAGGCGCACAAAGTGCGCCAGGCCAAGTTCTCGGCCAGCCCGCGCCGTAGATATATTTACACGAAGCGATTCGAGCACTTTTCGACCGACGTATATCTTTGGAGCCAGTTATGCCACATGACTAAAAATTTGCTTAGGGGTTCAGGTTACTAAATTGAAAGATTATTCTAAATTTCATGATTCCAACTACTGTAGTTTAGAAGAAGTAGGGGTCCAAAAATTGCTATTTTTGGCACTCCCTGACGCACTCGCTGATGGATCATCAAAAGTCTAAAGTAATTAAATTAACTAGAGATTTGAATTTTGAAATACAAACAGTGTTTTTTGAGTAAGTAACCGAAAAAAAAAACGAATGTCATGAAAAATATACGGGCTGACTGTGTTATACAGGGTCGTAATTTGAGGGGATCTACCTGATCCGTTGTAGATGGAGAAAAGGTTTGCTAGAAGATCTGTCCTAATTAATAAAATTATGTAGATATATTTACATTTACAGATTTTGAAAAAAATGATATAATAAAATCAAAGTAACACTTTTTACCGAAATAACATAATTTTTCCTTATTTATTATATTACTGCTAATATTATAATACCGCTAAGAGAAGGAACTGGGCAAGTTCTTATATATAAGGTTTTTTTTTTTAGGACGAGAAGTTGGCCAGTTTTTTCTACATTTATGTTTTGGTGGGATTGGACACTACCACCAGGACATAGCTAATTAATTGACAATGTATCGTATTTAATTAACGTGACATTTTGTTACTTTTTTACCTTAGAAATTGTCTTTCTCTGTTAACACTAAATTTTATTATATAATATGTAAGTAACATAAGCAGCCTATATACGTCCGACTGTACGGCACAGGCCTTCCGTCAGGGAGATAGTGAATAGCTCAGACACGCAGGTTTACTCACGATGTATTCGTTCACCGTTAGTGAGTGGTATTGCTACTATAACTTCAAAAATGTACATAACTTAGAAAACAATGTCATAGATACATGCCCGCACTGGGAATCGAACCTGGGTCTCTCGCTTCGGTGTCCGATGTTCTACCCACTAGGCTACCACCGCTAAGGTACTTGTAGACTTACTATTACTATTGTTTGTTTTTGAACTGACATTGTATGATAATTTTTCGCTATATTGTTTGATTTTCATTATGTTTTTATATTTTAATTATTTGTACTCCTCAAATGGCAAAACATGCTAGACTTTGTTAACAATAACAGCAACTGTTTTACTCATGTTTTATAAATAAAATTCTTTCATTTTTTCTTTATCTTTATATAGGTAGATAGACGTTTCCACTATAATACTCCCTGTGTTGTATAAAAGAGGTTATAACCTCATTTTGGTCGACACGCGTTTGACACTTCAATTCCACACGAAACGTGAGGTCATTTACTATTAAGGGGCTCCATAGAGTAACACTAGCGCCAACAAGTGGAAAAAATCATATCTTTTTTTACAGATCGTATTTGCAAAAAGTGTCAACTAGTACAATCTCTTAATCATAGGATCACGAACCTGCGAATAGATATCATATGCGCCAAAACCGCCCGTTTTTGGCCCATCCAGTCCCAGGTTTTTGTCCTTAGGTTCACGGCAATAGGTTCTAAAACTCACTATT
Organism: Yponomeuta malinellus; assembly: GCA_947308005.1. Taxonomy (NCBI): domain Eukaryota; kingdom Metazoa; phylum Arthropoda; class Insecta; order Lepidoptera; family Yponomeutidae; genus Yponomeuta; species Yponomeuta malinellus. The sequence goes on along the minus strand of OX371007.1, from coordinate 12,553,507 downwards.
AACATACATAATTGAGAGATTGTACTGACACTTTTTGCCATACCGTCTATAAAAATATTTTGCCTTCGTGGCGCCAATATTACTCTATGGAGCCCCTTAAGGGGACGATGTGTAAGCCCATTTAAAAACCCGTTAACCTTTGCTTTTACGACACTGGAACGTAACATGCAACGGTGTTAAATTTTTGCTAATTTACTGTACAGCACAATATTCCAATTCCAAGTCGCAACTAGTATTTCAGTAGTAATGTATTAGCCCAGTCTTTCTGTTAGATAATTTTAGTTTGGACAGGTCAGTGGCCTAATTACGCTCACCAAATCCTGAGCGATTCCAATCGTCTAACTGTCAAATTCCATACTAATTTGACAGTTGAACGATTGGAATCGCTCAGGATTTGGTGAGCGTAATATAGGGGCAGAGCACACCTGCGCACTATGGTAATTTTGACTAATTATTGTGAACTTGCTTTAGCTCTGTTGAATATTCAGTTACTCTCAAATTTAGTGTAAGCTGTGTCGTGTTATGACGGTTTACGGTACATACATCTATCATTCATTTTACAAATAATGATTCGAGAAGCATGATCGGAGCATGACGTTGTTTTCCGTGTTACGTATATTTGTGAAATTTTACCAGTCGCTAGCGGTGACGAAATACTCCGCGAGAAGTCCTGAGTGTCAAAGGTATTCACATACCTCTGCGCATGAAATCGCCATTCTACGATGGGCACAGGTAGTTACTAAGCCCATACTTTCTCTGTCTGTTAGAAGACCTTTGCCCTGCAGTGGGACGTATACAGAGTGTAACAAAATCCACACATACATCTGAAAATTTTGGGTTTTACATGTCAGTACATTATCTATAATATTAAATCTTAAAATCTTCAAAATCGCGAATAAAAATCAGCTGTTTCATACATTTTAGGGGTGGTAAATTTTGCTAGTATGGAATATCTGTTATAATTTTCGATATTTCAAAGTTATCCCCATAGTGAAAGTTGTCGTACGTATCGTCGAGTAGAACCTCTATATTTTTCTATATTAATTAGTTTCGTAAACTTATGGTTTCTGTAATCCTGAACGGATAATAAATACATTTTCATCTTCATTTTTTTTCATGTGTATGAGAATTTTTACACCCTATAAAAGCTGCTTATACTATATTGTATTTACGTTATTTAATGGCTGTCATAACGTCTCCTTCAATTTTATTAAATTGCTTCTTTGATGTGAGTCTCCTATCACATGAATAAATTGAAAACATTCACCCCAAAACATTCACCTTTAAATGTAGGTACCAAAAGTCTTCTCCTATCTGTCATCATTAGAGAGGAATAAGAAAAAATGAACGCCTTCAAGTGACGTTGAATGATAGCGATAAACATTCCTTTAAAGTGAATCGAACGAAAAATAAAAAATAATGTGTATTTTGCTTGTGTGCTCGCATCAATCTCCATTAATCAGAGGACGACCTTAATGACTCCTTACTTATGACTTGTTGTTGGGCCGGGTAGTCTTCCCAACTGACTTTTTCTTCTTCTTCTTCTCCACTACTGCCAGTTGGCCGTCAGCTCTGCATATTCCTCTCTTCTCTTTGCCAAGCGAAATAGATCTTCAACGCTGGCAACTCCAGCCCATTCTCTGATGTTACGGAGCCAAGATGTTCTTTTTCTACCAGCGCGCCTCTTCCTCTCTGTTTGGCCCATCACAATAACTTGAAGAAAATGAACAGAAAATGAAAATTAATTTATATTGTAACCAAACGGGAGCACGGGAGCACATATCCCAGGTAAAGTTGGCGGCGCTGGAACCACCATCGAAAATGTCGACTTAACATTCCAAGCTATACTCAATACAAGCCAGTATTCGTATTGCACTTACAGTCCAATGAAGCAATTATCTTCTTCTTTTTGATGGCCAATGTGAGTTCTCGGGATTGATTGACACACCGTTGTACCTCTCGTTGACTGACTGACTATCCGCTTCATATTGTTCTTGTGGTCACTTCATGAAAACTGAATTGAAGTCGGTTTTTTTTAATTAGATTCACCCCTTGTTTCTCGTGCACTAACAATCTGTTAATTTATAGTTGACAGCTCTTGGTTGGCCAAAATGCGTACAAAAAAAAACAGTTCTCAACAAAAGATTATGAGCTTGTAGGTGTACGAGAAATCGGAGGAAAGTTTATCCGTGGTGGGCACGCATCTCTCTCTCTCTCTCTCTCTGAGAGAAGGCTGGTGCCCTACACCGAAATGTACAATTCGCAGTACATCGACCATCTGTACTTGTATACGTCTAACTAAAATTACGATGAAACAATTTATTATTTTTCAAATACGAACAGTGATAGACAATAAAGATCGTTTAGGAACATTAATAGCCAGAGGCTCTCACCTCGCCCACTTTTCCGCAGTATAAGATTCAGGTGGCTAGAATAAAATATTATATATTTCTACGTTCTTGGCAATCTTTTCTAAGTATACCAACTGATCCGATGCAATTTTCAATGGACAATGCTGGCCCAAAGGCCTACTTATGCGCACGAAATCCTGTCGGAAACCTTGGGTTTGCCGTAGTAATTAATATGTAATTTGATGCTAAATGCGAAAAAGACAAAATGCGTCAAGTCTCCTGGCCCAATGTGAAAAATGTTGACACGTGTCTAAAAATATCTGGTGAGAAATTAGAGCTGGTAGAGTCCACACAATTTTTAGGCATAATAATAGACTCAAAACTGCAATGGGGTCCGCATATTGAAAAACTATCGGGTAGGTTGAGTTCAGCTGCATTTGCAGTTAGAAAAATTAGGCAACTTACAGACATATCGACTGCGAGGCTGGTCTATTTTAGTTATTTTCACAGAATCATGTCATATGGGCTGTTATTATGGGGACGGGCAGCAGATATAGAAACAATATTTATTTTGCAAAAAAGAGCAGTAAGAGCAATTTACCACTTAAGCACTAGGGAATCGCTAAGGGAGCGTTTCAAAGAAATAGGAATTCTTACACTGGCTTGCCAATATATATTCGATAATATAATGAATGTCCGTAAAAATATAACATTGTTCAAATTAAATAGGGACATCCACAACGTAAACAATAGAAATAGAAATAAGCTTGCTTATTCTAAATTTCGTTTAGCCAAGGTAAATACATCGTTCGTAGGCTATTGCGTTCGTTTTTACAACAGAATTCCAGAACATGTTCTATCCTTGTTTGAAAATAAATTTAAAACATTCATTAAAAAATCGCTATGTAAAAAAGCCTATTATAGAATAGACGAGTATATGAACGATATAAGCCCTTGGTAGTAAGCCAATTCCACTGCGATTTCATTGTTATTTAATTATTAATATTATAATTTATTTAGTTTTAAAAACGTGTACTGACGACGTGATTGCACATTAATAACTATAGCACACATTTTATAGCTGACAAGAACTCAATCTGCAGGTTTGCTAAAGGTCATTCGAATGGTGGCGTGGTGGCCAGGTCACCTATCTCCCTCTAAAATGGTTGATGGCTGACCCCTGCGTTATGCTCGTGAACGGGTGCTGTTCGTGTGTCTGGCCGCAGCATTCATGTTTTTCCTACTTTTGTAAGAAGTGTTATTTTGGCTTTTAAAGTTATTGGTGGCTATCACGGAATCATATCATATTGGCTTTGATGTATAAGTTTAAGATGATTTGAGAAAAGATGGTCAGAGTGGAGTTTTTTTTCCCGCTGCCTTTTTCTCCACTACAAATACGTCCCGAAGGCAGCGGCTAACATAGTAACATAGTACATTGAAATTCAGCAAACAGAATGTAAATTCATTTCGTTGAAATAAATTATTGATTTCTAATTGATTTCTGATTTCTGACAGTTAAAAGTTTAGAATCGTTCAGGATTTGGTCCCTGCGGCCACGTGGTTCGACAACGTTGTCCGATGTGTCAGACGACGAGCAATTTTGATTCCTTGCATCCGACATGTCAGACTATCAGGATTTTTTTATTTCACTTAGTTCGACCATCGGACCAAGAGAATATTTAAAATTCCACTTGTTTCGATCCGCGAACCACGAGAATTTTTAAAATTCCACTTGGTTCACCCCTCGAACTACGAGGATCACTAAATTCCGCATACTAAACTAAATAAGCTCATAGGCAGGAGATAAAAACCCAACATATCGAAATTATTGTCTATATTGAAAATAATAAATTATTTTAATTTTATTAAATTAAAAGGAGGAGTACTAGAGAAACGCAAAAAGCAGACAATTTTTCGCGACGAATTTGTATATACTCGTAAAAGTTATATAATGCTCGATAACGTTGAAATTGACGTAGGATTCTTTCTCGAGCGAATGTCCTGGAAAGGGTTGATATTCAAATAAAATAAAAATAGACACGTACAGATATTTTAAGCTTCAATAAAGAGGACATATTTGTTTTTTATTATATTTTTTGTGTTTAAATTTGTATACAGCAATCCTCGTAGTTTGAGGGTCGAACCAAGTGAAATTGAACAATCCTTGTAGTTCGAGCGACAAACCAAGTGGAATTTTAAAAATCCTCGTAGCTCGCGGATCAAAATAAGTGGATTTTTAAATATCCTCTTGGTTCGATGGTCGAACTTAGTGGAATAAAAAAATCCTGATAGTCCGACATGTCGGACAGCAAGGAATCAAAATTCCTCATCGTCCGACATGTCGGACAACGTTGTCGAACCACGTGGCCGCAGGGGATTTGGTGCGCGTAGTAGAAGAGTAGGGGCGCTGCTAGGTAAGTTCTCCACTGTATAGAGTTGTGCGATTTTACCCACTCCGAACTGTCAAATGCATACATATTTTGACACTTTGGAATCGTCAAAATGGTTAACCCAAAAGAGTGGACAGTTACGTAACAGGAGGGCAGGTCTGTTTGTTTACATCCAGTAAGCTAAAACATTAGGCGGTGACCTAGAGCTAACTAGTAGCGTCACCAATGGAAAACTAGGCCACGGACAGACAGACAGACAGACGGACATGGCGAAACTATAAGGGTTCCTTGTCAGACTATGGAACCCCAAAAAAGATAATTATACATTACATTGACGAAACAAATGTATCGAGCGACGTTTCATATAACTACAATTCATGGCTCATTATGACTATTCGATTTACATTGAGTGGCCAAGTTTCCTACTTGTTCATCAGTGGGTTAATCGACTTAACCAGGTACGTGATGTATCTACATCGAATTGTAGTAAACCGTGAATTGTAGTTCCATGAAATAGAGCTCTACACTTCGTGCACTCTGCCAATTACAAAGAGGCTACGGTAACTAAAGCCACCCATGATGCAACAGGGATCCAAACACAACGTTCACACGACAGCACACATTCCTACAGACAATCTGAAATCAACTCAATGCCTTTGCCTTAAGAATGGTCGACTGTAAGAGCTGCCCGAAGAAAGCTAATGATAGGCAACAAGCAGAAGCCCCTCCTGCCGGGTACTGGAGCAAAACAAATTCTGTCAAGTAATATAATAAGTGATTGAGTTGTGTAGAACTTATTATTAATACACATATATATATATATATATATACTCACGCTTGTGTCCCGGAGGGGCAGGCATACCTACATCACGGTTAGCCACTTGCCACAATCCTGATTTCTTTCGCTTCATCAAGATGGTATATTGATGAATAAAGTATATCGAGCGAATTTGAGTAGAAAGGGCGGCAAGGGACGTTCAAGTCCAAGGGCATGACAAAATATAACCTAAGCCAACGTGAAAATTGTTAGTAAAAGAGGTTTTTCAGATACGTGGCAAGTGGTAAACCCTGGTCTCTGCCTACCCCTCTGTGATACAGGCATGTGTGTATATATGTTTGCAATATTGTAAAATAAGGCTGATTTGAGGTAGATAGCGTTCAGATAATTAAATCAAAGCAGATCCTACAGTATCCTGCTAATTATAATCAACTATCAGGTTCAACAACATAAACGTGGAAACTAGTATGTTAGGTATGCTTTTCCTTGTAACCCGACATTCATAAACAAGGTCCACCTTTGCTGGGACTCCGTTAGGGGCGCAAAATTAGTTTATATGTACAACTCTGAGAAGTTTAATGAAGGTTAGAGCTGTTTGTGTAAGTAAGGCTGAGAGCTGACCGAGCAAACGAAAACTATTGCGCTTACTATGAGCTTTTTAGGGTTCCGTACCCAAAGGGTAAAAACGGGACCCTATTACTAAGACTTCGCTGTCTGTCTGTCCGTCCGTCAGTCCGTCCGTCTGTCTGTCACCAGGCTTTATCTCAAGAACCGTGATAGCTAGAAAATTGAAATTTTCACAGATTATGTATTTCTGTTGCCGCTATAACAACAAATATTAATTATTTAAGGGGGGCTCCCATACAACAAACGTGATTTTTTGCTGTTTTTTATCTTTGTGTCTAATGTTGTAAAGATAATGGTACGGAACCTTTCGTGCGCGAGTCCGACTCGCACTTGGCCGGTTTTTTTTAACTGCTTATGTATGTATTTATTTATTTCAAGTAATGCCCAATTGCCCGTTAAGTATTAGAACCAATAGAAACTTGCGCTGTGGTGATTATCTTAACCTAAATTGCCTAAAAGATTTTTTTGTACGTATACGTACAAAACAAAAAACCTTCATCATCATCATCATCATCATCAGCCATTTGACGCCCACTGCAGGACACAGGCCTCCCTCGTGGTTCTCCTAACCATGAAGCGTTTGGCGATTGGCGATCGCAGTATGCGGTTGGAATCTCAGGAAGACGCTGCTGCCCGTTTTCTGGTAATTGATTTCTTTAGTCGTCTTCTACGATATCCACGGAAGGAAATGGAGTGACGCTATTCTTAATGCGGCGCCACACGGATATTTCATAGCCACAATCTTCAAATTAGTACACAATTTCGCCAAACTGCAAAGCAGTTTGTTGGCGAAACACTCTATCTCTGTATCTTACTAACTTATATGATACCTATATTTTCTTCTGCATAAACAACATATATTTAAATTTATTCGGCTTGTATTTTCGATGATGGGCGTTACGAAAGCTTCAAAACACCTTCATCATCATCATCATTATCAGCCATTTAACGCCCACTCCAGGACATAGGCCTCCCTCATGGTTTTTCAAGCTTCCCGGTCTTGTGCCGCCCACCCGGTCCAGCGATTCCCCGCCACCGCAACCAGGTCGTCAGAACATCTGGTGGGGGGCCTTCCCACGCTGCGTCGTCCGGTCCGCGGTCGCCAGGTGAGAACTTTTTCGCCCCAACGGCGAGATAGAAGCCCGCACCAACCAGTACCAGCACTCCCCGGTCGCGCGTGCGCTGCGGCTACTCTGTGCCCTGCTCGCTGAAGCAGCAGAGTGTGATGTGTTTGTGGATGGGATTGGAAGTGTGATGAAGGTATGTAAGAGAATGCTAGAAGATGTTAGATAGGTAGTGCTCAGTTAAAATATTGTAACGCTTTGGTGTAGCTAATTACTGTAATGTTGCAATATTTATGTAAATAAAAATAAATAAATAAATAAATAAATCAGTTCTACGAGCTATGTGCCCCGCCCACTGCCACTTCAACTGAGCAATTCTTCGAGCTATATCAGTAACTTGGGTTCTTCTGCGGATCTATGTATACTTGGGACAAACAGTCCAGTTAGGTAAGTCCAACTTCGAGAAAGAGGTCACTCGTCGAATCCAACTCGGATGGGTAGCGTTCGGGAAACTAAAACACGTTTTCGCGTCCAAAATACCTCACTGTCTCAAGACAAAGGTGTATTACCAATGTGTGCTACCAGTGATGACTTATGGATGTGAGACCTGGTCGCTGACTATGGGCCTCATAAGAAGGCTCAAGGTCGCCCAACGAGCAATGGAGAGAGCTACGAGTATTTTAGGAGTTTCACTGCGTAATCAAAACACCTTGATTATAACTTTTAATATCTTGCTACCAAACGTTAAGTGATAAAGTAGAAATTTTAGGTTTAAAAAATAATTTAAATATTTTATTTTAAATAATTTTATATCACAGTGTTTGTTATCGAACTCCTCCAAAACGGCTTCACCGATTTCTATGACAATTTTTGTGTATATTTGGTAGGTCTGTGAATATGTCGTAGGCCAATTAATATGGCAAAACAGCATTTGCCGAGTCAGTTAGTAATCAATAAATTTTTATATTCTAGGCCTAAATGATACATAAATGTGTTAGTGGCATTTAACATTTATATAAAACAAATAAAACATAACCGTGGCTATCGTGCAATGAGTCACACACAATGTTGATTTTCGGTCCCGCTTATTCACTTGTTAATGCTCAGCAGCTAGGTGGTTAGTTTTTTTTTAATTCCCTACTGTTAGTTTTAAGTTTGCCCACTTTTGTGGGATCTATGGATAGTTTTTTTTAATATTTTATATTCATAAAGCTTATGATTAAACTGAGCGTAACTAATTAATTTTTTTTAAACTATTCCTGGTCCAAGTTTACGTATTGTTTTCATTCTACAGTTGCTTGGTCTGTCCCTGCCTTATGTCAGTTTGTTTAATCCTAAAACGCAAATTTTCAGGTAGGTAGATATTTCATAATTTAGAAGTTAGTACATGTAATAGAATAAACAATGATGTCGCAAGAGCCTGGCTTTCGACCTTTGATTCCGAGAAATTTGCTGACTTGGTTCTGTTTTCTGGGTGAAGTAATAAGAAAAGTAATTCTGAAAATCACACATTCACGATTACGAGAAGGCAATAAAGAAATATACTCTATCTCTACTGTTGAAATTTGTTGAATTAACACTGTGCCTAGTAGCACCAGAGTACCTAGTAGGTGCTGTACTTCTTCTTCACTCAATGCCGCTGCACTACTGCCGGTTGGCCGTTAGCCCTGCATATTCCTCTCTTCTCTTTACCAAGCGAAATAGAGTTTTGACGCTGGCAACTCTAGTCCATTCTTTGATGTTACGTAGCCATGATTTTCTTTTTCTACCAGCGCGCCTCTTCCCCTCAATTTTGCCCATCTTCTACTCTATACAGAACTCTATCTGCAATATAATATTATTAACGTACATACATCGTATGTATGTACGTATGCCGGCAGAGTCAAATTATCAAAAAATTATCAAAACACAGAGATGGAAAGCTGAAATAATGTTTTGAAGAATTCGATTTCATCTGGACCACACGAAGCTTAATTCTTATTATGTAAAGATGATATAAAGACAAAAAGTATTTATTCAAATAACCACAAACTGAAAGGCACCGGAATTTCTCTACGAGATCGAATCAGAAATTATGAGATCCGTAGACGAACGAAAGTCGTCGACATAACCCAGCGGATTAGTAAGTTGAAGTGGCAGTGGGCGGGACACGCAGAACTGATGGCCGATGGGGCCGAAAAGTTCTCGAATGGAGACCACATATCGGCAAGCGCAGCGTAGGACGACCAGCCACAAGATGGACAGATGACCTCATTCAAGTGGCAGGAAGGCGCTGGATGCAGGCCGCTTCCAACCGGTCTTTTTGGAAATCTATGGAGGAGGCCTATGGCCAGCAGTGGACTTCTTGTGGCTGAATGATGATAATGATGATGATGAAAGGCACAGATGACAAAGTGACACTACTAAAAGTAGTGGTTACACAGATACACAGAAGAAAGAATAGAGATTAGATTAGAAAATTATTTATTGCCCAATAAGCATATCTGTACAAAGGCGTGCTTAGTAAATATGTTCTACTAATGAATATGTTCTTCCAGCTAACTGGTTCTGTAACTCTGGTTAAAGCAACGTCATTATTATTAGTGCATACAACAACTAATGAATGTTGAGGAAGCGAAAGTGATCTGTCAGAATCGTGGCAAGTGGCAGTCCCTGGTCTCAGCCTATCCCTCTGGGATACAGGCGTGAGTTTATGTATGTATGTAATAACGTTTATTACACATAAGTAAACTTCACAATAGCAAGGCGGCGGACTTAATGCTACAAACAAGTACAAGTTATCCGTTGGTCTCCGCGCTAGATTTGATGTGTGTGCCTAGATCAGTGTTTCCACAATTGGTTTTGGATGGCAACTCAACGCAATAGGAACAAAGTAACATAATAATTATGTACTTCAGTATTTTACTCTCGAAATTCATCATAGAAGGTTTCCGCATGCTTGCGTACTTACTTGGGATTTGCATGTGACACGCAATCTGAGGCTTAAATGCAATGCTAAAAAATTGTGTTACGTAGGTAACGTGAATATGTTTTATAATTTTCTGGGACAATTCTGTGACTACAATCTTTGTAGAGTTCTAGTGAATATTGGAAGCAGTGTCCCTTTCTAAGGATGTATTTATGAAATATTCTGCTAAGCAAAAAATTTTGTTCTCGCTAAACTTTTTCAATTGTTTTGGATGTGGTTTAATGGTACATTGTACAGGATGACTATGACCTATTACACTCGAGGTGGGGTTATATCATATAATTTTTATTTCTTAAGTAATTTATAATTTTGTTATATAGGCAGTAGAATGATATAACAATGTTAAAAGGAAAACTACCACAGCTCATAAAACTTCATAAGATAATGTGTCTAATAAAAGGAAAACTTCGAACAAATTCCACTGAAAATTACTTTGATGAATAAAAGTGAACCGTGAATATTTTCACAATACCTATAAAAAAACACCTCGTTATTACAAAACCCCGACCGCTATGTATTTTTATCGACACTGTAAGAACGGTTTTCTAGTATTGCCTCATTTCAATAATAATTTTTATTTGCACTAGTGTACGGACTGTCCCAAAAAATACAATATTATCTGTCAAGTTTCTGTCCAAACAGCTTACTGAAAAATCAACCTTAGCATAGATCCGTTAAAACATGCAAACTCGCCACTTTGCACAAGCGGCTCACTAACAAGCCTAACCACGCCTCCCCGCCAAGTAGCACAAAGGAACACAGCGCCAACATTATCATTCCAAAAGACAGCCAGTGATAAAATCACGTCGTTGTTAAAAGAACAAGTGTTAGGGCCGGGCGATTCGCGTGTCCGCTGACAGATAGCCATCGCCCGCACGAGGCCTCACCGCCAACTGAACCTGAACATCATTTGCCAACCTTATGCATATCACCACAGGGTTTCAAATGCCTTGAAGGGCCTGAATGAGGTATCGTGGTTCGTGGTACCAGCGCACGCGTTTATATCTAATTAATGATGGCTGGTCGCGTGGATGCGGCTCATTTGTCACGCGCGCAACGTCGGATGTTCACAGAGGAATTGTAAGCGATACAAATGGTTTGAATGTTTTGAAACACTTACCTGCCTTAGGTGTAGGGGATTGGAGCTAAGGTTGCTTATTACGACCGTGCATAAGGAAGGACGATTACCTAAGTAAAACTAAAGGTTAGCGTGTGTAGATACGACCCCAATAGGTTGTTGAATACTGAAATGTTTTGGAATTATTAAGCCTTGACCAAGAAAACTAAAAATACTGGTAAATGGGGTTTTATCAATCATTAAGTTATTTTGAAACGGTTTCTACTTAATCTATTCAAATGTATTAATTTATTATATTTTTAAATAAAAAAAAATTATTGTTTTTATATTTTACATTCCGCTTTAAATATGAGTTAGACAACCATAAAACAAGTTTTGCATAAACTAGGTTAACGTTAGTGACTGGCTAATACTATAACACGAGGTACGTCTCCTCGACCATCAGTATAATATATTGTATAAGTTTATGACACTTAGCACTGTACTTCCAGCTCAAAAGGAAAACCATGAGTCTTAATTCTCTCAACTTACAAGTGCTTAAAATGAAATATAACTGCAGCGCTTCAACGCACACGGTGGCGTCCTCTGCGGGAGCTTTTCACGCTTCTCACTCAAACGGCACTTTACAATTTAAGGTTCCGTTCACACATACCACAATTACACCACATCGCAGCGACAAAAAAAAGCCGTTTATTGGTAACGTGTGAACAGTGTCGTTGCAGTATACCACAACCATACCATCCATACATGGCAGCGACAGTAAATGATTGAGCAGTAGCAGCTTTTTGTAGTTGCGTTGAGGTAACGATGTGGTTTCGTTGTGGCTTTGATATGGTCAGTATTGTCCACGCCGTAGTCTTCGATGCCAAAATGTGGTCCGTGTCAATAAACTAACCATTTTAGTACAAATTGGCGCCCGCCCACTGTGTCGTTAAGGTGTGGTTGTAGTACGTGTGAATGGACCCTTACACTCCGATTTTCAGCATTAAAGTCTTTCGATGTTAGGATATTTAACTGTCTAGGAAAACAATGCAGGGTTTTAACGAATTCCCATATCCATCCAAAAATCTGGGGGTTATACAGGTTAATACAAACAACTTTCACTATAGGTAAACATTGAAGTTGCGTAAAAAATACCAGCTGTTCGCATTAAAGCTCGCGGCATTAGGGTCTTTCCACCTTACAAAGACCCCTCAATATGACGTCATCTGATTATTGGCGAAATCAAATTACTCTTTCATGTACATTCTTTCGTGCCAGTGCATGAAAGAGATGGCCAATATTGAAAATGCTAAATATTAAATTAGATTAAGTAACTAGGGAACGCTCTCTTGGCAATCATTATTCAACGACCCCCTCCCCCTTCTAAAATGTGACGTAATTTATTTTTTTCACAACTTGAATAAGAAGTTATATAATACAGCCTATTTATACCGACCCCTTTGGGGGGATGAGATGTAAATTACCCCGCCTAGATGGCCTAGGCCACGCAAAATAGGGATTGAATAATGACAGACTCGCCACTTTTATCAAGTAGGGTCGGAGAAATATTGCCTCGACTATTTCAATTACAGACACCCTTTATTTAAGCCGCGTTTTCACGGTCTTAGTGCACTCGGACAGAGTGACTCATCTTATTAACCGAAACCTCTACTCTACTCGGATCGTGCTTCAGTTAACAGGCGTACTGTGACGCTGTTCATGCAAAAATTACGAAAAAGTTACTGCTGCGATGACTAGACGCGGTATCAAATATGTTTATCATGTAACTTCAACAAAAAAAGTATAATAAGAAAATCAAAAGAATTTTTTGGATCACCGAAATGGAAACCATACAACTCACAACACTTCTACAGCTTCTTACAACTCCACCAACATCAATATTTCACTGCCACTTGACTCTTTCTTGCGAGACGCGTTACTACCCTATTATTGGCGCCATTTTATCATCTTAGTTTGCTAAGACGAAGAGAGCACGGTCCGAGTGAAGAAATGGTCGTTTTTATCAGAGTGGTATGACGATTTTTTGTACTAAGATCGCCGGTGGTCACTCGGTCGTCCGAGCGTACTTAGATCGTGAAAACGCGGCTTTAAAGAGCCAATCCGAAAGCAGCTTTAGTTTCACGTTTTATAACTTATTGCTTCATCGCAAAGCATACAACGCATGTTTCATTTATATCAGGGGCCTAGTGAACGGTGATTATGTAAATACAACCGCCCCGGGTGAAACGGCATAAATCGTTTTTATATTTTATCACGTTCGTAGGGCTGCATCGCAAAATGGGTACCGCAAACAGTCCACCCGACGCTCTGCATGTGAATTTTGTTGTGTGAATTTCTGAACCCATTAAAACAAAAGAGCGTATGCTCTTAGTATTCGGTTGGTTAAACTGTCAGGTAGAGACAATCTGCTAGTAGCCAGATATTATTAATTCTACTTTATTGAACACGAAACATTTAACAGGACATTACATAAAATATAACAGGAACAAAAGCGAGCTTATCTCGGTAAGCCATTTTTTTAAGGGTACTCATGAACCTGGGCCTAGTACTCGTATATGTTAAAGCATACTAGTTATATATGTCCACTGCATGAACGCGGTGATTTCATTTCTCTGCCGATTCAAGTCTGTGCGTGCACAGGTATCGAAACTTTTAGGTGTCAAGTGTTATGAAAAATACATGATACGTGACCCGACCGAGTAGGTATCCTCGTAGGCCTCGTTAGTCTAGCGGTTAATGTGCTTAACTAACAAAACAGAGGTCATGGATTCGATTCCCGCTAAATACCGCCGTACTTGGTTTGAACAAATGGCCTCTATCCGAGTGTTTATCCATATTTGTGAGGACTTTGCCTGGTCGCCTTTGCACAGGGTATTCGAGTTTATTGAAATGAACTTTGACTATGAACATAAATATAACAACAATATCTGCATGCAGTTATGAAAAAAAAGTACATAGAAAATTCAATCCATAAAAGGCGTGCAATCTGCAGGCCCTAAAACTAAGAAATAAGTCCTTAGAGAATGAGATTAAATAGACCTTACTCAATACCTATCTTATTTTCCATAAAGGTTTACAGGGTAGGAATTAAGGTTAAGTATAAAAAAATTACTTTCAAGATATAATTTAATAAACTGTAAAGCTATGGTGTAATTGAACACACAGTGATTAAGTTGGTGATAAATACTCGTACTTATTCTGGCTGTACAGCGTTATTTGAATCAGACGAAGATGATGTATCATTAACATGAATCACAAAGCGTTCAGTTGCATCATCTATAATTTAATCTAAAGTTAACATTCCCTGTTCTTCATTTATTACATGACCCTCACAGTTTTTCCAATTTTCTCCAGTTAGTGTCTGCAGTGCTTCAGGCAAAAGTATTTTTATCTCCGAAATCTTGAACGTCTTGTTTGTTTTGGGCTATGTATGCTTTTACTTGGGTCCAAATAAGCTCAATTGGATTGAGCTCACAACGGTACGGTGAAAGTCTCAGTATGGTTATGTCACTCTCTTTTGCTAACTCATCCACTACATAAGATTGGTACTTACTTGTTTCATTTTTTACTTTTTGTAGCAGATGTACTTGGACCTAAGAAACGAAATTAATCAAAAATACTGCCTCTCCCTGAGAGAAGGCTTGTGCCCTACAGTGGGACGTATATAGGCTGCTTATATATACTGCCCCGGGACACATCCGACCCAAAAGTTGTCATGACACTAGCAGCGTTTCCCCGCTGCATCGCTAGGGAAATCCTTTGCAACAGGTATTCCCCAGAACGATGGTCATACCCACGACTCTTCAGCCGATTTGCCTGACGAAAAGGAATGCGCAATGCGAATGAAACAAGCGAGTGCGCATAAACCATAAGTTTACTGAAAATTTAATGTTATTCATATATTTACCTTCATTAACCCATGTCTCTTCCAAATAATATACCTTTCGTCCTTCCTAAATTTTGCCAACTCGTTCACTCACCATACTTCACTCGCCATACTATAATTTCTGGTTTGTCTACCAGCATACTTTTGCGATTTCACTTCGAGTACTTAAAACCCAACCTTTTAGCACTTTATAGACGACGTCTCTCTTAAAATTTGGTAAATTCTTTTCCATATTAATACTTTCCAGAATCTTTTCAATGATTGGCATTTCATTCTCGAAGAAAAACTGATGTACTTTTCTTCTGATAGCAGATAAATCCAGACTGTCTAGTCTGTTAACCAAGCTAGGTTTTGTTGCTGGTGGGGGAGGCGACTGGACGCGGTGCGTCGTTTTATGCTCCTTCAAAACACTGTAAACAGTCGGAACAGACAAACCCATGATTTCGCCTGTTTTTTCCACTATTTCTTCCTGGTATGGGTATTTCTCTTTGGACCACGTTTCTTCTACATATTTAAATACGTTTAGCAGTATTTGCTTCTCTGAGGAAGTCAAAGGTCCATTTTTTGTACGTTTTTTCTTTGATGATGGAAAAGGAAGGAACGAACTGACCCGGCTTAGGGTCACTCATTTTGAAATAAATAAATAAATAACTTCCACACACCACAATGACTTGACCTGGTCCCAAACTAGGATACCCTGTGCTATGGTAACCAGGCAAGGACATCACAAACATGGAAATACACCCGGACTGAGGTCATTTGTACAAATGTACGGCGGCCCCCAGTGGGAATCGAACCTAAATAAAAATTATATTGTTTAACAAAATGTATAAAAAGATAAAAAAAATTAATAAGAAAATTGAACGAAATTCATAAAAATAAGTTCGTAATCCGTCATGGCGTCTGGTTATTCGACGAAATATAAAAACAGTTGTCGACCCGAATTCTTTACTTTACTTTACTATCATGCTCCTTAATTCGGTCACATAACATTTTTCGTTGACTTTATAAAAGGCTTAGGACACCTGGCTATTTGAGTTGTTTAAAGTACAAAGGTTGGTATTGTATAAAAATCGTACTACAGGTAAATGATAGAACATATTTTGAGTTTATTCTGACCATCCATTGCGATTCCTTTCTACTTTTTTTTAAATTTATTATTAGTATGCAATATTTTAATTTGTACGAAAGTAAACTAAATGAAAGTACATAAAATAAAATGTGAATTCAGATAATTCCCTATAAAACAGCTTATTTTCATTTGTTCAATTAGTTAAGTACCTAAACCTATAAAGTATAGTACCTTTTATTATGCATGAAAAACAAAATCGTATAAAATTCACTTCAAAATTCAAAGTCGTTCAATCTTTTCCGTCGACAACGCAGTGACATTTTCCACCTTTAAGTGAAAAATAGAGCGTAAAAGGTTCTTTGTTTAAGAATTCTCGCCTTTGTAACGTGAAAATTATGAATATCAGAAGAGCTCATTTTGTCATGGAACCAATTACACCTTGTTAAAAGCTCTGTTTTACTATTTTCTGTCACAAGTAATTACATTGGCAGCGTGATTATTATAATTGCCCTAACACATTATTAACTCTTTTAAGGGGTATCCTCAAAGCTTGAAATTGCCAATCCACGCTGGGCACGCGTGGTAATTAAGCCCACACTCTTACTCTGAGAGAAGGCATTGGGCCCTGCTGTGGGACGGTTATAGGTTACGTTAAAAAAAATTACTGCTGTCCTGATTTTTGTCGGTCGGTCTTCTTCACTGAAGATCATGGGTCGCTCATTTGCACAGCGAACGGTTTTCCGCCATGTCGACCACCGGGTACGTGTGCAACCGGTTGCCACTTTTATTACAACCGACCAAATCTTATCGGTGCCCTTCCTCTGGCACGTTCGCCATCCACCTGGCCGGTGATCATCAGCCTCTCCAAACTGTGCCTGGGAGAACGCATGATGTGTCCGAAGAAGCTGATGGCCTTTTCTTGGCAAAACGTAGATAGGTGTGTTTTGATGGTGAGTTCTAAAATGACATGCTCGCCATGTACACTTTTTTTATTTTGTAAATTTGTGTTTTCTGGTCGATCGGTTGGTCGGTGGCGATCACATTTTACCACAAGTTTGTGTTTCAAAAGAATTTTTTTTTCTCTGAGAGAAGACCTGTGTCCTACAGCGGAACGTACATATTTGTAAGATTGAAAATTTCATGAGCTACTTTTTCCTATCTTTTTAACCAATGGTAATAATGGGTATTACAAGTAAGATAAGATAAAATAAGTAGGTATATTCTTTATTGCACACACGAATCAAGAGACATAAAATATAAGCTGGATAAGGTAAACAAGGTAAGCACAAAAAAGGCCGGTGCGAAAACGTAAATCGCAACATTCAACATTTCGTGTTTCGGAATAACAGCCCAGGAACATCGCATTTTAATCATTTGCAAACCTCAATCGGATTATGAAGCTCGTTTGTAAACAGGAAAATTTTAAAAGGCGTACAAAGTCGCCATTTTATATACCCAGTTATTTAAAATTTGCGTTATTTATTATGGTTAAATCGAGAGATACCGTAAGAATACGCAACTCCTGAAACACGTCAATTAGAGTTTGTCATTATTATTATTATTTATTTGGAAATACGACAGCACAAAACATATCTGCAATCAATAAAGCCAAAAATATATTCCACTGGTAACTATAACCACACAACATATTAACATATCATGTAGAACAACCATTTTGGTAACCCTGTTTTACAATTTTATTTTTTCTAAGTGAGAGTGTTCTGATTAGTGTTCTTATTTTGTGAACCCACTTACTTTTTAGTATTTACATGAATTATTCGTATTGCATTTACTCATCCCACTAAGTACCAACTCTCATTTAAGTCTTGACTAATAATATACTAACCCTTAAAGGCTCCTCTTTCACAAAATATGCATAATACCCACTTAAGCCACTCGACACCCCGCTTTGATATAAGCCACCTAATGGGCCCGGAGACCATTCTTCGATGATACACGGGCCGCATACATGAAAAGTGACCGTATACATGAAAAGGTTCATTAAAATAACGTAACGTAAGTATAAAGTTTTTATTAATTGGAATATTGCAAGCTGAATCGCGTCAAGAAGGCACTCTAATAAATGTACCCAAAAGTTATTTGTAAGCGATTTGTTAAGAACTTTCGGGGAGATTTTGTAGCAATTTTGTTACTACAATGGTGACAGTAAAGTGATGAAATTATTTAAATCATTAATCAGCTCACTTCTCTCTCTCTCTCTCTCTCTCTCTCTAATTAAGATTAAATACTCTTAAGACGGTTTATGGCATGAATTCCTCTTCATCATCATCATCATCAGCCATTTGACGCCCACTGCAGGACATAGGCCTCCTTCGTGGTTTTCATAACCATGAGGGGTTTTGCCATAATCGCCACGCTCGGCAGGCGGGTTAGCGATCGCAGTATGCGGTTGCAATCTCAGGAAGACGCTGCTCCCCGTCTCCTGGTAATTGATTTCCTTAGTCGCCTTCTACGAGATCCACGGAAGGAAATAGAGTGACGCTATTCTTAATGCGGCACCACACGGATTTTCTCTTCTAAATCGGCTTTAATTCCGTCTTAAGAATGTTTTAGTGGAATCGACTTTTCATAAATATCACCGTTAGGCGTTAGCCTCTCTAGAGCTGGACGTAATAAATACTTGGGGACTCATTTCACCCTTTCTCTTTGTGGGCAGAGGGCAATTGCCGTACCGAAAGTGGCAAAAAAGTTGTTAATTACTTCACGAAAAGGTTGAAACCCGGAGCCTCGGCAGCATGGAAACTTTGCGCGGGAATTTCCGGGAACTAATGTTGTTTTTGACGCCGGTCCTGCCGTATGGAGTCGTAGAATCGTGGGAGGACATCGACCCTCGCTTGTACCACGCGGTCCACATCTACTGGCTGAAGTTCTACGGGATGTGGTACAATAACTATTCGCCACGAGGCGTGCGGTATTGGTTGCAAATGATTTACAGCATTGTCGTGTTGTGGCTCGTTTGCTTCCTACCCGGCTGCGGCGAGGTAGTGTACTTGCTGAAGAGGAGCGACAATATCGGGAACATTGCCGAAGGGTAAATTAATCTATACTTTATTTAAGAAAGAAAGAAAGAGAAACGTTTATTGCACCAACAGTCACACACAACAAAAATACGAAGTACAAATGAGAAGAAAACATCAAAAATAGAAAAGGTACAAACACACATAAAGAAATACATTTATACAGTTTTGTCGCGGTGCGTAACCGCTGCTGCAAAAGGCAGCTGACTCAGCATAATGCTGAGAGTGTAGGCTCTCAGCGCTGGTTTTCAGTCAGTGCCTAAATGTCCCATGAGTGTCTCAATTGCGCGGCGCAGTGTATCTTTATATAATTAAATAATAAGATAAGACTAATATTTATTGTACACAGACATAAAATAGTAAAAAATATGTATGTAAAAAAAAAAAAGACAAAATATAGGTATAATACTTAAACAGTAATAATAAAATGGCATATGCATAACAAATTTAATAAACATAAACGTTAGCAAATTAAATATAAAATGTGGTGGCCATAGATGTCCTTGATGCGATCACATAGTTAAAGTTTGTCAAGTTAGTAGTTGCGGCGAGAAGTTTGGACAGGATAGGGAAGTCTCTGCTGTTCAAGCAAATATGCCCTGAGCTTACGCCCAAAGGCATATCGACTGGACGCTTCATGGACAGGGGGAGGAATATCATTCCAGCACTTGGACGCCGCATACTTAAAACTGCCACGGAAAGCCTTCGTACGATGCGCAGGAATAAGAATTCTGTTCTTATGCACATAACGCTGACGGGACGACCACTCCAGCTTTTTGTGAAGGTAGGCTGGAGATTTACTGCGAATAATACCAAATAGTAATGTAGCAAGATGCAGTCGTCGACGGGCTTCCATGTTCAAAAGCTTTGCAGCGTTCAAGAACGGGGTGATATGGGATCTGGGTGGGACTCTGAAACAAAACCGATTTAATATATTTTGTACTCTGTTATATGTGACAACTGCGTAACAAACATAGAAAAATAGACATCCCTGGTTTCACCGACTTTTAAAGCATATTGAAGGACTTGACAGTTATTTTAATTTCACCTACGTTTATTCGTTACTTTTGATAGCAGAAATTTATTGGATTTTTAATTTTTCGGCCTTAAGTGGCCGTATGTGTACAAATCACTATTATTGAAATGTATCTTGGTCAGGATACTGCTTCGTTTACTTGTGACGCCAGTTAACCCTTCAGAAAGTTTCGGAAGATAAGGGTTTCCAAGTTAAATGGCTTAGGCCGACATGCACCACTTCCTTAAATGCGGCTTAAACAGCATTTAACTAAAATTCTTCATACAAATTCGATTTAAATGGTGACTTAAGTAACATTCAAGAAGTATAGTATAAAGTACTACGTATAGAGAGGACATTCCTAGTATCCTTCGTGTCGCAAGCTCTGCGGTCATTTGGGAGCAGACCAATCCACGTCCATTTAGTCCATGACCGTGTGACCACAATTTTGGACGTTACGAAAAATACTTTCATATGTGATCAGAAAAAAATGAAAAAATCGGAAGAGATCACTTTTCATCAGAAAGCTCTGCAATCTCTTGACAAACCCATAGTTACAAAATAATTTTACTTTTTTATGCCCTCTTACAACGGCGGCTAAAATTACTGTTATTGAATAGATTTATAAAAACAGAAGTGACAAGATCACTTGCCTCCATTGTCCATTTTTCTTTTTTTCCATTTTTCGTACGTTTCAGCTAGTTATCCACAAACACCGCTGACTGGAATCGCAAAAACTCGCCTGCTGTAACTGTACAGCTTTTGACTGTGGCCCTTACTCGAAAAATGCGACATTATCGGAAGTAGCGAGATGGTCGCTTGTCAGTGTATTAAATATGAAACTATTCAAAAAAAGAATCATATTTGTCGCTAGATTCGAGTGAATTCGCTTGTCAGTGTATTCAATATGAAATTATTCAAAAAAAGAATCGTATTTGTCGCTAGATTCGAGTGAATTGTCGGGCTCAAGCGTAAAATCCCTTCCGAACATATCATCATCATCATCATTCAGCCACAAGAAGTCCACTGCTGGATATAGGCCTCCTCCATGGATTTCCAAAAAGACCGGTTGGAAGCGGCCTGCATCCAGCGTCTTCCTGCCACTTGGATGAGGTCATCTGTCCATCTTGTGGCTGGTCGTCCTACATATCGCTGCTTCATAATTAGGGTTACCTTTCTTTTCTAATTTCTAGGACTTTTCTAATGGACGCCGTCGCCCGGGCCCCATTTTATAGAAATATATTCGTGGTTTACTGCGACAATTGGATGATACTATTTAAATGCCTCGTTGGTATATCGGTGCCTGATTACCATGCAGGAGGTAGTGGGTTCGATTCCCACTGGAGGCCGCCGTACATTTGTAGAAATGAACCCGAATGAAGAGGTGTATTTCCATGTTCGTGATGTCCTTGCCTGGTTATCCTAGTTTGGGACCAGAACAAGTGATTGTGTTGTGTGGAAGTTATTTACGTATAAACCATGAATTTTAGGTGGTTTGAGAGCCATAGCAAAATTAACGTGCCTTATCAATAGCTATGGAATGCCCTAGTTTGGTTTTTGTCTATACTTAAAAGTAACAGTCTAAATAGATGGAATTTTCAACCGCGGCTCTCAAACCACCCACATTCCAGCGTGTACAGCGTTAGCCGTTTAGTACAATTCTTCCTACTTGTTAATCTGCCGATTAACAGCAATGCAACGTACATTGAATTGTCAACCATGAATTGCGGTTCTGTGAAATGGGGCCCTTTAATTTCAACTCTTTTCAGACAAACTGTAACAGCGTAAATTCCGTATTTGTCACAGTTGCATATACTAAATGGCCCAATATGTCATGGAAAACCAACTAAATTTCAATCTCTCTGTATACAGCTTGTTACTAAACCGAGTTTGGAGAACTTTACTACAAATGGGATATTGACACTTATGACGGTGTCATAGGAATAAACCTATGATAACATTTGGGCGCGTAATTATCTCGCTAAACTCAGCTCAGCATTGACAAACGGCATCAGTGTAATATTAATTTTGGCACTTTGTATATGGTGCTACTAGCTGTTGCCCGCGACTTCGTTCGCGTAGTTCGCATTTCCGGGATAAAAAATAGCCTATGTGCTAATCCAGTCTATAATCTATAACTGTGCAAAATTTCATCCGGATCCGTTCAGCCGTTTTGCGGGAAAGAGTAACAAACATCCATCGATACATACAAACTTTCGCATTTATACTATTAGTAACGACCTCGTGGCGCAGCGGTAGTGCATCTGCATACCATGCGAGAGGTCCCGGGTTCGAATCCCGGCTGGGGACAAAAAAAACCGCAGGTCTTGGATGTTTACATGTTTGTGATGTCGTTGTTTCTGGTTTCCACGACACAGGATATCCTAGTGTTGGCCCAGAAGCAATGTATGTGCCTATATGTAAATGTTTATGTTTAGTAAGGATTTTTAAAACGCGCAGTTACTAAAATACCTAAATTACTGTCATATGAGTTTTTTCTCAGTTTCATATTTTTCGAAATATCAGGAACAGAACATTGGCGTAAAAACAAATGACATAACATCCATACAACAAAATCACTGAGATAATGACTGGTGGAAAAGAAGTTAGATTAATTCAATGTCTTAATTGTACAAGACCTGCAAATTTTAGAATTTTAGTATTAGGTACTAAAATTCTAAAAAGGTTATTACTTTTAATTGTCAAGTCTGGTTAATCAATGTATCTTAAATTCTCATACCTACGTAATATTATACTAACCAGATTTTTTTCTGCCTGAATCTTTTCTATAATTATTGCATTCTTTCGACACTAACTTTTATGCAAAAGCTTTTTCCAAGAAATATTGAAGAGAAAACGTATTATAACAAAAATGTTGTACATACATTCCTCCAAAATCTACAAATCTACTTTCTAAAGCAGTTACTGTACTCGTATTTTCCAGCCTATATTTGTTCCTGAGCGAAATGTACACGTATTTCAAAATAGCCGTATTCTGGCTGAACAAAAACAAAATTCTCGCCCTACTCGAGTACATGCACTGTGAGGAATTCCGACCTAAGGAAAAGGAGCATGGGGAGATTTTGACAAAGAGCATCAAGACCGCTCGCTTTGTGATGACTTACTACTCCATCATGTGTGTTGGAGCTGTTTCAGGTAAAAAAACCGGCCAAGTGCGAGTCGGACTCGCGCACGAAGGGTTCCGTACCATTATCTATACAACATTCGAATATTTCAAGCGTCTGCCTGTTACCGTTATTAACATCGAGCAAACAATCACGTTGCATGGGAGCCCCCCTTAAATACTTATTTTATTCGGTTTGTAGTATTTGTTGTTATAATCGCAACAGAAATAAATCATCTGTGAAAATTTCAGCTATCTAACTGTCACGGTATATGAGATACAGCCTGGTGACAGACGGACGGACGGACAGCGGAGTCTTAGTAATAGGGTTCCTTACCCTTTGGGTACGGAACCCTATAAACCACTGAATAAAAACAAACTTAACTTTGCAATGGAAAAGTATGTTATGTTATGTCATATTATGGTGGTAGAATTCCTGAATGACAATATGTTTTGAGGCCCGATTATATATTTGTAATTGCCGATTGCTGTGTGATGTAAATGTAATAAATAATATATAGATAACCCGTTTTTGCCACGTCTAATCGGTAAAATTGCATTGAAACCTATTGTATTCTAATAAGATCACTGTACACACATGTCATGTGTTTTATGGCAATAAATATATTGATTGATAAAAACCTAACTGCAAAAATACATTTTTCGGATAGTTTCCAACATTTGTTCTAAACGGCTTTGCTTCTTACTACATTTCATGATTCTTAGTCAACGGAATGCGCCTTTTTATAGTCAGTGACAATTTTTTAATGTGACGTAAATTGACATATTATTTTGATTACGTTGACTTAGAAAGATTTTTTTTACACCCTCAATTGATCGTATTTGCTATATTCATCTCAACTTTATAGATAGATAATTATAAGCCAGAGCTGGATTTTAAAATTTTTCTTGGGAACAGTTTTTCTCAGAAAAAGGATCTTGATAGACAGACAACTTAGTGATGCTATTAGGGTTCCGTTTATTCCTTTTCAAGTACAAAACCATAAAAATAACTATACATTAAGTTTGAGTGGTTGCTCAGTCGACACCTATAAGCTTTTACATATTTGTTGTAAAATAGCTTGTATCATAACTGCGTAGAGTACACCCATGTAAAGAGAAACTTGCTAGCGACTGTATACTTAGAAAAAGCATTTGTAATATTTTTTGTGGTTGTGCAATAAAGTGTTTTGCTTTTATCCTGATCATTATAGTGGACTAGTGATGCCCGCGGTTCGGTTAAAACGATGTGTGAATTATAAAACTAAGTAAACAATTTATGAAATTTAGACCAACTTCAGCTTTCTTAAAGGCTGCTTGCTTGTGCAATATAACGTTTAACAATGAGGATTTTTCAGAAATCAAAATATTGTATTTCTTATTACTGAGGCGGTTGGAAAACAAAATTTAAAGCATATTCCTTTTTTAATTACTCAAATCCATCAAAAAATGACAAAGTTAGAGAAGTTTAAACTTTAGCTGTTTTAAAACGCGCCCGGCGAGGCTTGAACGCTATTGTGATGTCACAGGATCCGACCGGCCAGCCAGTTGGCCGCCAGTTTGTCCCGATTTTTGGAAGTACCCATTTTTGTTACATAAACTGAAATACTTTATCATTTCAAATTGTAGACGAGACACGAGAGCAATTTAGCAGAAATGTTTGGTTAAGAAGGTATGAATACTTTAAAATCTGAATGTTTCCTCCCGTTTACAGAAAAACTATTCCTTGCTCATTTGGCACGTCAAATTTATTTGCTTCGCTATAGTGCACACAAAACAAGACCCACCTAGTTGGATACGATTTTTTTTATTTCCAAATACCGTGGGATCTAGAAATTACATGCAATTTCGTATTTTTCGTAGGGTTGGTCCAAAGTAGACCACAATATCTAGACCCCTCGTCAAGTTACCTTTGCAAATATTTAAAGAAAGAAAGGGGACATTTATTCAAAACACAGAGTAAACAAGTAGGTAAACTAACAAAATACACGAAAAACTACAAAACAACAAAATAAAAACAAAACAATCGTAAAGAGAACATGTGAGGGAACCGAGGGCAGCCGGGTACCATACAATAATGGCACCCAGCCAGAGAGAAGGCCTGTGCCCTACAGTGGGACGTAAATAGGCTGCTTATGACCCAGCCACCTCCGACTCTAAACGCCTTAGGTGCTTCCTCACGTGTCATATTGCATTTTGTTACATGTTCAAATTTTATGTGTCAATAAAAAAAAAAAACGGCCAAGTGCGTGTCGGGCCTCGCGCAATTATGCGTTCCGTAGAAAGAAGGTTTTTTTATCTGCTTTACAGAACTAACAACTTCATTTTTATTGGATCTTGTACGAAATTTTACTTTTATAAGTTGGTTGCCTATTACTCGTTAGCTAGTAAAGCCTACTTAGCCGTGATACTTTTCCTTTCAAATTCATTATATGTGCTACTGCCCTGAATTTTTTCATGTTCCTATAATCAACCGTTTAGCCAGGAGAGGGGGGGACGCCCATCTCTGACAAAAACTTGCGCTTTAAAGCTAAATATTTCGTAAACGGAACCCTTAATCAAAAAAAGGTCTTCCTATACCCGCAATTTAAAGACCAATTCAACGATACTACGGTGTAGGTGAGAAAAAAAATGAATCCCTAACTTAGGTGTAGGGGAGGTACCCTACAAAAAAATGTTTCTTTCAAAATTTTATTCTACCGTTTTGTCGGCGTAATAAATATTTGCCAAATTTCAGCTCTCTAGTACTTATCGTCTCTGTATTAAGCCGCCGCCAGACAGATAGACAGAGAGATAGACGGGCGTACATGGTGAAACTATAAGGGTTCCTTATCGACTACGGAACCCTAAAAACGGCTACAAGTCTGTCTTACTTTCACTAGTCTCGTAAGATGCTTAAACAAAAACATAGTTATTTCTTAGTACAAAGGTGCTGAACTGATATTTCCTATTTACAGTTGGCATAATCATGCCTCTAACTGAAGATTTAGAAGTCCTGCCCACTAACGTCGAATACCCACACCTCGACGTTTACCGCTCGCCGATGTATGCGATATTCTACATCCACCAAGTAGGTTCTTAGAAAACAATAATTAACAACCTGTTTTTCATACACGAACTCCCAGTTTATGTTTTTTTTTTTGTTTGCACTTTGACCAACTGATAGCTGTTGATAGTAGATTGACAGATTGTTAGTGTACAAGAAACAGGGCGTTAGCCTTACTCCCCGTTTCCCAATGATACCCTTAGTATCATTTATTCAATATTTTCTTTGAACCTTCAATATCACAATGAAACTTTCAGAAGCTAAAACAAAAACCTCACTCGAAAAGAAGAATAAACAAAAAGTTTTTTTATTTCCAGATTTATTACAAGCCAGCAACCTGCATTATTGATGGCGTAATGGATACGATTTTAGCAGCATTTGTTGCTTCCGCCAGTAAGTGCCTACGTTAATGTCTCGGTGGCGAAGTTTGCTCTGCTTTTTTTTTAATTTATAATATACTACAATCAATAAAAAGACTACAGCGTAAACGAAGGTGATGGATGATAGTCCATAAAGAACATCTATCCTAGACATAAAAAAAACATTTCAAAATTGAAGTTTATTGGCGCCACCAACAAAAACATCCTAACTTCTTTTGCAGACAAAAAAGGATGCAAATCTTACAATCATGTAAATAGTGATTCTTAGGACCTAAAACTGGGAATCTAGAATTATGGAGGGCCATCTTAGGAACCTATGATGGTTTCGTAAAAATCACATTTTACATGATTAAGAGATCTAGCGAGATGTATCGCTCGTAGCCCCGGCTGCCTGAGTGATCTTAAACTATCACGAAGGTTAAGCAACACAGGGCGCGTTCAGTGCATGGATGGGTCGCCGTCTATGCCTAACGCTAGTGGCATTTTTCCGAGCGGTTCCGTGCTTCGCAAGGCACGTTAAGCTGTTGGTGCCGGCTGCCGTCAATAGATGGCAGTCGTTAAGCCAAGTCAGAGGCCTTAGGGCGGCTTGACAACTTCTGACAGTAGACGAGCCACTAGTCTACAAGCCTCCACCGATCCGGACTTGGCCCCCGTGGTGAAGTATGGCCTATACCTTCCTCAGGGAAGAGACCCGTGCCCCTCGGTGGGGACACAATGGGCTGATGATGATGAAGAGATATTGACACTTGAAAATAAGGTCTGTAAAAGATTGGGCGCTATTAAACCGCTTAGAGCCTCTTAACGTCGGCCACACTAATGTATAATATCCAAATTGGCGATAATTATTGGCATATGTAGTCCTTTTGCTTCCCTTAGCAACGAGTGTTGACTGCCACATTGGTGTAGTGTTGACGTTTGACTACCACGTCAGAGATCGTGGGTTCCCTTCCCACTGGAAGCCACCGTTCTAGAATACCACAGGGTATCACAAAAACTAGGATACCTCGGATACCACAAAGTACCATAGTACCGAGACACCATCCTAGTTTGGGGCCAGAACAAGTGACTGTGGTGGGTAGGTTTCATCTTATGAGGTATCGAAAATTGGTTAGTTTCTTTTTATTATTTTTAGCAGTTGGTGTGCCTTAAAGGCTGAATAACATCCATCCATACAATAAGCTGCATTCCAATTCCACTCACCTAACATCTCATGTGCTCGTAGCTACACGTCATAAATTATTTCTGTGCATGCAGATAGAGTTACCTGTTCGACATTTGTAGTGATCATAATTTCTTTTGCAATTAACTTTTTCCAGAGAATTACGACCACTCGAAATTCTGTTTTATTGCTTAATGCGGAGAAATTATGACCCCTACAGCGTGTTTCAGTAAGTATCTGTAAAACGTTATGGATTCTTAGTACATAATTTTTCAATGAAATTGCAATAAAATATTAGCTGTTCTATACTAAACTAAAACATCCTCTCTAGTAAACGCCTGAGGACTGTCAACGTGTAGAGGAGGCATGACAAGGTCAAGTGCGGCGTTGAGGCTTTTGTCGTGAAGATTAAATTTTCTCACGTATTCTAGTCTCAACCTTCTCTAATTAATTGCGCCCGGCCCGGTGTACTGTGGATAAACCTTTAACCGGCCATATGGCAACAAAGCAGGTTCGCTCGAGCGGCACCCGGCCCCGGCACGTCCGGCGTTACGATTTGAGGCTTTTATTATTAAGCTTCAAACTTCTTCTCGTCTCAACCTAGTACCTAAGGATAATTTTAGTCTGTATCGTTGCGCCCGGCTCGTTGTAGTGTGGATAAACCTTTAACCAGCCGTACGGTGGCTAAGCGAGTTTGCTTGAGCAGCACCCGAATCCGGCACGTCCGGCGTTGTGATTTGAGCTTTTTATTATTGGATGCGCGAACGCCATAGAATGGAACGCAGTCTGTCATAGGAAACATGCAAATAGTACCTATCTTCTTTTCTCTTTTGTTTCCGTAGTCTTTCCATCTCTTACCCCCTCACCTTTGCACCAACATAACAGCCAGTCAGTTTTCAATCATCTGTGCTGTGAGAAGGACTTTTACACTTGTGACACAATATTCGCAAAAACTACGTGAGCTCGTGGATTGCAGTTTCCTGGTGAGTGATTTCTTCATCCTTTCCATAAAAATCTATTTGTCCCTGTTGCTTACTGATAGACTAGCGTTCCCAGACCTCAAAGTCCAGCGGCTCCTTCAATTATAAAGCTTCAAACTTTAGTCTGTAATCTAGTAAGGTTAATTTTATAATTCAAAAAAGGATAGTTTCTATCATTGCGTCTGCACGGCCGGACCCGTAGTGTGGATAAACCTTTAATCGAGTGTGGCATTGACTTATTTGAGGACAACTTATTAACTTTACATTCGCAGACAGCGTTTTTCATTTGCAATTCGTAAAATTGCCCGATGGTTCTCCGCGGCGATAAATTCACTCTCGCGTCAAATAACTCCTGAGTTTGAACAGTGACTTTGACCATACCTTTTTTTGTGAAGTTGTTTGAGTTACATAGATATTTTCCTTTCAGATATGAAAATAATTTCATTGTGTTTTGGGCATGTTTTATACCACAATAACTTAATTTTTAGTCGGTCAAATAGAAATACTATCGTACAACCTGCGCAATTTTGACGAAATCGCCAACAGAAGAATGATGACAGTAAAAACGAACTACAAGAAGCAAGTCCGGGAAAAATACGTCAGGGACGTATTAAGAGACTGTATCAAGCATCATAACAGTATAATAAGGTAAAAAGCAAAAGCCTGCTTTATTAAGAAACATTTTATAGGCTAGCTGCGAAGCCAGTAGGTCAAAAGCTTTATACAGCGTGTAATATTTGTATTTGTATTTAAAGATTTTATTAAAAAGAAAATAACAAATAGGTTGACAGATTTGCCAAACTGCGCAGCAGTTTATCGGCAGTTATTGACTTGTATAAGTGGCATTGTTGTAAACAATCTTTTCTCTGAAACATGTTGATGGCGAATTAAATAAGTTTTATATATTACAAACACTCTTCCCTATGTGCCGTCTCCTATTGGACGTTGGCAACAAAGGCCATAAATACAATATAAAACAACCTTAAGTACCTAAGTATACCTTAAGTACCTAGGCATATAAAAAAAGAGGGGAGGGGGAGGATTGGCTCGATCAGCCGGGTTAAGTAATCACAGCTGATCAAGCCAATACCTCGCTAATAGAAATGACACAATAACTAAAAACCGTTTTCACCTCACTAGCTCGTAAAAGCTCTGTTTATCATTCGAAATCTGCGTGGAAAATCGCACTTTATCCGCTAGCGTGGAAAGTGTTTTTAAAATTCGAATATTTTTATTCAATAAAGGTTTCGTACAATAAATTACATATATATAGAACCTCATTGGTTTCGTAATAGTTTATATTCTCTGCAGCCAGTCCATTGATGATTGAAATGCAAATACTTATTTCATGTCATGCGCCAGCCTCATTTAAAGAATCGCACTGGCCGGCAAGAAAATTTGATTTAAAAAAAAAAATTAACTTTCAATATTACCAATTGTAGTAATTTTACTTTTAATTTTTGAAATAAATAAACAGTAATTTAATATTTATTAAAACTGTTTTTCTTGCACCTAACATTTTCCTCGCTTTAGTGAGGTGAAAAGTTGTCTGTTGCGCTCGGCAGCAAAGTTATTTAGCGTCTCGTACCTTTGAAACCCTCACTACGCTCAGGATTCTATATTTGAACCACTCGCTTCGCTCGTGGCTCAATCCTAGAATCCTTCGCTTGCTCAGGTTTCAATACAAGGTACTCGCGCCAAAAATTAACTTTGCAGCCTTGCATAACAAATAACTATTCTTTAGTCCTATATTACGCTCATCAAAACCTGGGCGATTCCAAAATGCAAACGTCAGGTTTCACACAGGATTTGATGCTGATAACTAGGCTTCAGATAATTAAACCACTTATAAGCTACAGTGTGAAATCCCCAATAATTATTGGCTAAAAATAATTATTTTTTAACTTTTTACGTAAGCAGCCCATTGTAGGGCACAGGCATTCTCTCAGAGAGATAGTATGGGCTTAATCACCACGCGTGCCCACCGCGGATTGGCGATTTCAAGCGCCGATGTGAACACCTCAGACACTCAGGTTTCCTCGCGATGTTTTCC
The DNA here is from genome assembly GCA_947308005.1 of Yponomeuta malinellus. Lineage (NCBI taxonomy): Eukaryota > Metazoa > Arthropoda > Insecta > Lepidoptera > Yponomeutidae > Yponomeuta > Yponomeuta malinellus. The sequence goes on along the minus strand of OX371007.1, from coordinate 12,522,495 downwards.
TTCACGGTCAGCGAGCGGTATTGCTACTATATCTTCACAAGTGTACATAAATTAGAAAACAAAGTACATGCCTGCACTGGGAATCGAACCTGGGTATCTCGCTTCAGGGTTACGGTTACTAAAACTGAAACGGTTTTCAGTTTTGTCAGTGGTTTTATGTAGCCTATATACGTCCCACTGCAGATCACAGGCCTTCTCTCAGAGAGAGAGAGAGAGAGAGAGAGAGTGAATATGGACTTCATTACCTAGCGTGCCCACCGCCGATTGGAAATTTCAACACCTCAGCCTCTCAGGCTTCCTCATGGTGCTTTCCTTCACCGTTAGCGAGGGGTATTGCTATGCAACTTAGAAAACAAAGTCATTGGTACATGCCGGTATTCGAACTCACGACCTCCCGAATGTGAGGCCTTAGTAGCAGTTTGTATTTATTGTGATATTCGCGATGCACTTCGTACATTAAAAACGAAACCTCGTGTCCTGTGTCGAAACCTGTGACAAAGATCGACAGAAATTAAATTCAAATGCGAATTACTTTCAAATAATAATAATAATAACTTCCACACAACACAATCACTTATCCTGGTCCCAAAACAAGAATACCCTGTGCTATGGTAATCAGGCAAGGACGTCATAAACGTGAAAATACACCCAGACGACCCAGACTTACATGGAGACTAAATAGTCTAACGACATTCAATCCCTGTTTGAACCTCGCACACTTATGCTACGTCTACACTATGTGCACACACGCCAGGCGCGCGAAATCACATATAAGTTTAAATTGGCTTCCTATCAGATTGCGTCGCGACCTGCACATGCTGACCCTTCTCTATAATACCTCCAATGCCCCGATGTACCTACCTGCGGGAAAGATTCTTGCTTCTGCCTCCGCGAGCCAGACCACAGAGAGCGTGTGATACTAGAACATTGCAAGTCCCAGTCTGCAACACTGAGTTCCATTTCAACACATTTTCTGTGCGTGCTGCACGCCAGTGGAACTCTCTACCGAAGGCGTTCAGGGATAGATCAACTGCGTCACAGTTCCGAAGCAAATAGAAAGAGCACTTTATTTCTTATCTATAATAATATTATGTGGTGTACATACAATAAAGAATATTCTATCTATCTATATCTTAACAGTCTGTCTAATCTCTTTATATGTATGTTTATTATTGTTTAATGTATATAATGACGTTTAAATTTGGTGTACATTTTTTTCATTTTTATATTTATGTAAAGATTTGTGTAAGTCGTATGTATATTAGTAAGTAGTATTTTATATTGAATTGTAGGTAGCAATAGGTTTTGTTTTCACTTTGTCTGCCCTATCCTACTCTCTTTTTTAACATTAAAAAATTTCTAGGCTTGCTGGAATAAATATCTTTTAAAATAAGTCCGCCTTTGCACAATTTTTTTTCATCACAAGCCTGTTATTTAAGTTTTATTTTGGTTAATGTTTTTATTGTGCAATAAAGTGTAACAAACAAACGTATATTATTAAATTCTTTGTTGTAACAGAAATACATTTTCACCTCACTAGCTCGTAAAAGCTCTGTTTATCATTCAAAATCTGCGTGGAAAATCGTACTTTATCCGCTAGCGTGGAAAGTGTTTTTAAAATTCGAATATTTTTATTCAATAAAGGTTTCGTACAATAAATTACATATATATAGAACCTCATTGGTTTCGTAATAGTTTATATTCTCTGCAGCCAGTCCATTGATGATTGAAATGCAAATACTTATTTCATGTCATGCGCCAGCCTCATTTAAAAAATCGCACTGGCCGGCAAGAAAATTTGATTTAAAAAAAAAACTTTAAAATTTTCTTCTCTTTATTGAATTCACTTTACTTCCATTATTTTGGGTTGTTTTTTGATAAAATCGAAAGAAATCATAAAATATGAGCGAAGCTAGCAGCGACGAATTTAATATTTATTAAAACTGTTTTTCTTGCACCTAACATTTTCCTCGCTTTAGTGAGGTGAAAAGTTGTGTGTTGCGCTCGGCAGCAAAGTTATTTAGCGTCTCGTACCTTTGAAACCCTCGCTACGCTCAGGTTTCAATACAAGGTACTCGCGCCAAAAATTAACTTTGCAGCCTTGCATAACAAATAACTATTAAAACTATTTTATTTTAGAGCGATGATATCGCGGTTGGTGGAACGCTTGCCTCACATTCAAAAGGTTTTGTGTTCGAACCCCGGCACATGTACAAATACATACGTTTTATAAATAAGGACATTGGCCGCAAGCTAAATAACCGCTGATGCGTTTCAGTCCTTACTAACTGACAAGTTCCCTGTGACACCCTTCCGATATTGAACCCGAAAAATGCAACACAAGAGAGTCAAATACAATCGGAATTCCGTTTCGAAATATCTATTCGGGATTCCGAACACATTAAATCTATACAAACCAAAGTGTCTACCACATACATACAGTGGTTTTCCGTTCGAAGTTTTCTCAGACTCAACATTCCGTATGGTAGTTACCTGCACCTAGTAATCATGAAATAGTCGCAATCAGAAAATCGCCGTCCATATTCGCTGAAAAAATATCTGAACTCAGTAGCTAGCGTCTCTTAACCGAGCCTTGTCATTCCGGACTGAAATAAACACATGTGTGTGATGTATTTACGGAATTCCGAATCGATACTTCAAATCGAACTGCGGAAACGGAATTCCGACTGTATGTGGCCGCCGTAATTTTACCGGTTGTCACTCGTGATTGAAGATGCCGGTTTATTTTTCAGATTCGTGTCGATGATTGAAGGAGCATTCAGCCTAGCCTCTGTCCTCCAGTTCATGATGAGCGCCATGGTACTGTGTCTAGTCGGCATGCAGTTTCTATCGGTGGGTATTAGGTCTGAAACACACTAACGGTTACTTAGCATGCGGTCAGATATTCGCATTCATAGGTTGTATAAAAATGTACTGAAACTCGTGAAAATTTAAACGAATCTTTTTGCAAGTCATGACGTGGATAATAAATGCCTATCTTTTTATATACATATATAAACTCACGTCTGTACCCCGGAGGGCCGGGCAGATCCCACGATTTTCCACTTACCGTGATCCTGAGAAACCTCTTAGCACCTTTTCCTACTAAACTAGACTTTATTCAATAATTTGCGATTTATTGCATTTTTACTTGAGAACGAAAAAACCGGCTTGCATACAGATTTATCAAGATCGTGGCAAGTGACCCACCCTGGTCTGAGTTTATGTCTGTATTGTTGGCGTGAGTTTATGTCTGTATTGTCTGTAATGCTGCACGCCGCGTTACGGGTACTGACGGAAGACCAGCGCTGGGTTACCATCATATCTCCAGCTTATGCTGAGTCAGAGCTCTTTTGCATTTGCCGCACCCACAGTACACACACTGGATAAGGTATTGCTGTGTGTCTTATTTGTAAATGTTTTTTGTAATAATGTTTATTGTGCTTTGTATGTGCTCTAACTACTGTACTGCTGTTTTTATTGCGTGTGTGTGTGTAAATGCAAATAAATAATTCATCACCAAGGTTTGCTGGAAGAGAATGCTTCTTGCATTAAGCACGCCCTTGTACACTTACAATGTAATTAGTGCAATAAAGAATTAAAATAAATAAATCTATCTATCTATCTTCATCTAATGTCCCTACCTGGTATGGCTAACACTGGGTGTCCATTTCTTACGAATTCTCATTATTATGTTTATTAACAAAAAGACCTGTTAAGAGAAGTCAATTAGTAGATACATCATCATCATCATTCAGCCACAAAAAGTCCACTGCTGGACATAGGCCTCCTCCATGGATTTCCAAAAAGACCGGTTGGAAGCGGCCTGCATCCAGTGCCTTCCTGCCACTTGGATGAGGTCATCTGTCCATCCTGTGGCTGGTCGTCCTACGCTGCGCTTGCCGATATGTGGTCTCCATTCGAGAACCTTTAGTAGATACAGCCACATCCTAATTTATTTTAACTCCCAATTTGTAGCGCATTCTTTCATTCCTTAAGGATCTCAAGAAGCTCCCCTTGATTAGCGCCCTTATAATACACTCGGACAGACTGACACGGCTAGGTACCTAAAAGCGCCTAGAAGCCGGCCCTGCTGCCCTTAGATCGCCGCGCCACTCGCTCGCTTCCGAACTTCCGAGACTACCAATGCGCACGGCCGTATTTCATAAAATTACAATTCATAGTTTATCACGATAATTAATCTTCCCATTTGCTAATCTGTGGGTGGCTATGCAATGTACATCGAATTGTCATAGTAAACCATGAATTGTAGTTCTATGAAATGGAGTCTTGATCGCTACAAATACATTTTTTGCTTTACTTCAGTTAACATAATTAGCTAAGTCTCTAACTACATTTTATTGGATTCCAGATTGACAATCCTATGGAACATCCGATGCAAATTATGTGGATGGCAATTTATCTGGCATGTATGCTGATAGAAGTGTTCATATTATGCTGGTTTGGCGATGAACTAATTTGGAAGGTACAAATTCCTGGAAATTCAGTTAATAATTTGTCAAATATTATACGGTATCCCTTTGTTCCTTCCTACCGTACATGTTTTTTTTTGTTTATATTTTACCTGTGATTTGTATTTTCATTTTATAATTGACTATCTACGCGACAGCAAAAGCAAGGGAGTGAAAAGGGGTTTATGTTTTAAATAAATTATCCTAGGTATTGTAAATCTCTGACTCTATTTAACTTCCTGTGGCCCTGTGTCATCACACAACCATATAAACTTAAGAAGCGGAGAACCTTGCTTTATGAAATTTAAAAAAATATCGTATTATCGGGGGATCAGAGGGCTGACGCGTACCTCGGCCAGAGGATAAGCCTGGCCATCCAAAGAGGTAACGTCGCCAGCGTTCTGGGTTCATTACCGCGGGACAATGACCTGGGGCAGGTGTTTTATTTGTAAATATAGAATTTATGTCATTTATATATTAGTTGAGTCCAGTTTTTTATTTCAATTTGTTTTCTTTTTGTTGTGTTACGAATAGAGACTGTATAATATATTCCGTATTTTTAACATTTACGAAAAAACTTTTTTGTATTATTTGAATTGAGATCTCTACAGATCTCTAAAGCTGTATCGATACGAATGATGAGTACTGCTTCTGATGCACGGGACAACATGTATAATCTAACCTAATCTTCCACCGATCACCCGATCATGTAAAGCAACAAGGCTTCAATTCTGTTAGTGTGTTATAATACGAAAACACATACTTCATTCGTCTTCTTGTCGTGTCGGTGACAAACTATTTAAATTTTATTAAACTCGGCCACGCGCACACCTGCTTCCGAGGCCTTGCGCAAGTCCTCTCGAGTGCAGGCAGTTGATATGCAGTGAGATGCCTCATAGCTTGTGGCGAGGCTTCGCAAAAACAATGGTTGAGCTCTTCTCCTCTCTTTATTCATTATGAACCGATTATATTAACTTTTTCAGAGTAAAGATCTCCTCCAAGCAGCGTTCGATGGTCCCTGGATGGACACTGAGCAAAAGAATAAAAAGTACATAGTCCTATTCATGGAGCGATGCAAGCGCCCGCTCAAAGTCACTGCTGGAAAGATATTCGTCCTCTCTTTGGATACTTATACTGTGGTAAGCTTGAAATATGTATCAAGACAATTAAAAAGGTCCAATGTAGGTATTTAACCTTCCACGATAACTAATCTTGAAGGATTACTGTTCAATGAAATATGATTTTTTTTCTATTCAATTCGATGTACGTATAAACTATAGAAGAGATTAGCTGATAGAAGATCAATAATACATATTAAAGCAATGGAGTCTACCTTCAAATTCTACAAACTATTTTACAAACACTTGTATTGACTGTTATCACAAATAATAATAATATATTTAACATTAAAATGTGACAATTACTTTGCTGAATTCCACAAAAATCTCACAAGCACTATGCGGTAGTTAATGCTATTATGGATTTCCGCAAAGTAACGCCTGATTCCATGCAATAATATATTTGCCAACACCAACGGTCCTTGGTTAATCTCTTCCAACCTCCAGCCCCTTTTTAGGGTTCCGTAGTCGACAAGGAACCCTTATAGGTTCGCCATATCCGTCCATCTGTCTGTCTGTCCGTGTGTCCGCCTATCCGTCGGTCTGTCCGCGGCCTAGCTCAGAGACGATTAATACGAGAAAGCTGAAATTTGGCACAGACATACAATCATATTAGTCACGCCGACCAAACATTAGAAAAAAATTTTAGGGGTGCCCCGCCACCCCTACACCTAAATTAGGGAAGTATTTTTTTTTCTCGCCTACACCATAGAGATTTAAAAATATTGTGCGTGTAAGAACATTATTTTTCGGCTTCACAAGTTAAGGAGTAATAGGCGACCAACTTATAAAAGAAAAACTTGACATCCAAACAAAATCCATTGAAATTTACTTTGATGACGTTGTTAGTTCTGTAAAGCAGATAAAACCCCCTCTTTCTATGGAACCCTACTCTGCACGTGGCCCGACACGCACTTGGCCGGTTTTTAGTATCATCAATTCGTTGGGTCTCATTATTGTGTACCAGTATATCAATTAAAGCTAGTAAATAGTCTAAATGAACGGCCAACAAAAAATAACAGAATGTCCCCGAGATTACCACTTAATTAAATGTACTATTTCCTTCCCTAAATAGATAAATGTAATACCAATTAACTTTGATGATCGTACTCGTGAATACGAAATCTTGATTTTTTATTTTCTTTTCAGCTCATCAACTGGTCATACAAAGCCTTTGCTGTCATGAGCAATATGAAGAATTGAGATCCGTTTACACAATTCATGAGTTTAGTTAAGTACTTAATCAGTAGTATTAATATATCTTTTTAATGTAGATACTACGCTCATGGCTAAGAACTAACCTCAAGACCGGAGACGTGTGAATGAGCCATCTGAGAGGCAATAAATATTCACTGAAACAAAGAAATCCTCGCAAAAAAATACGCAATCACTCAAAGCTTATGCTAATATTCGAATATAACAAAAAAGAATGGATTTAGCCCCGCGTGTAGACAAAGGCAATTCAATTTAATTAGTCGACGAAATTCAGAAAAAAACTCAAAAGGCAAAGAGCACTGGTGGATTTCTAGTGTAAAAAAAGGTCCCCTTTGGAGATTTCAATTGCAGATAAACGAATAAAACTTCACTCACTAAGTATACAAGTACATGCACGCTGAGTGTTTAGGTGACGCCTGGTCAATTTTTTGCAGCTTTGACTGCCTCGTTGGTCTAGCGGTTTCACGCCTGATTACCATGCCGGAGGTCGTGGGTTTGAATCAAATGGCCTCAATCTGGGTATATTTCCATGTTTGTGACGGCCGTGCCTTGTTACCATAGCATAGTGTATCCTACTTTTGGACCAGGACAAAAGACTGTGTTGTGTGGAAGTCATAACTATTATTATCTGTTCCGAAGACATCATTCATCATCATCAACCCATTATGTCCCCACCGAGGGGCACGGGTCTCTTCCCTGAGGAAGGTATAGGCCATACTTCACCACGGGGGCCAAGTCCGGATTGGTGGAGCCTTGTAGACTAGTGGCTCGTCTACTGTCAGAAGTTGCCAAGCCGCCCTAAGGCCTCTGACTTGGCTTAACGACTGCCATCTACCGATGGCAGCCGGCACCAACAGCTTAACGTGCCTTGCGAAGCACGGAACCGCTCGGAAAAATGCCACTAGCGTTAGGCATAGACGGCGACCCATCCATGCACTGAACGCGCCCTGTGTTGCTTAACCTTCGTGATCGTTTAAGATCACTCAGGCAGCCGGGGCTACGAGCGATTCAAGACATCATTAATATAACCAAAAATAGAGTACATGCATGTACGTACAATTGATAACACATCATCAATCATCATGTCGTTTGCTAGGACAGGTATCGCTATTGGAACAATAACAGTTCGATTCCAAAAGTCCACGAAAAACAAAAATGACAAAATTCTGAAAACTCAAATATCGGGTTTGGCTCCGATAACATTGCTCTTTTCGTCCTAATTCAATTGATATTTGGGCAAACAAAAGAAACGAGCCGAATCGGCAATTGATTACATTCCTATGCAAATGAGCGAGCGCCGTGCGGGGTGACGCAGGTCGAAGCACCTAATAAATTTTATCAAATACTTTTATGGGAAATTCCTTATGTTTCATTGAAAAGTGCTCACATTTAAAACCGTTACACGAATAAAAGTATTTTTAATTAGCGGCCATTTTGCAGCATTTTGCATTTTGATGCCGACAGTTTAATTATGGCGTTCATTAGTTTCGCATTTCCTAAGGTCATGCCATTTTTTTATAGAATAAAATAATTTATTTAAATTCGGAGAGGGGTGTCTGGATCATAGCAAGTGGCAAACTCTGGTCTGTGCCTACCACTCCGGGATACTGGCGTGAGTTTATCTAATGTAATGTCCACATATGTGTTAGTAGCAAATTATTCTTTTATGTAGCCTATATACGTCCCAGCTAAACAAGCTATGGAAAGGGCTATGCTCGGAATTTCTCTGCGAGATCGAATCAGGAATGATGAGATCCGTAGACGAACAAAATTCGTCGACATAGCCCAGCGGATTAGTAAGTTGAAGTGGCAGTGGGCGGGGCACATAGCACGCAGTACTGATGGCCGATGGGGCCGAAAAGTTCTCAAATGGAGACCACATATCGGCAAGCGCAGCGTAGGACAACCAGCCACAAGATGGACAGATGACCTCATTCAAGAGGCAGGAAGACGCTGGATGCAAGCCGCTTCCATGCGGTCTTTTTGGAAATCCATGGAGGAAGCCTATGTCCAGCAGTGGACTTCTTGTGGCTGAATGATGATAATGATGATATACGTCCCACTGCAGGGCACAGGCCTTCTCTCAGAGAGAGTCATAAGTATCATAAGCAGCCTATATACGTCCCATTGTAGGACACGGGCCTTCTTTCAGAGAGAGAGTATGGGCTTAATCACCATGCGCCCACTGCAGGACATATTATGCCTCCTTCGTGGTTTCCATCAGGGGTTTTGCCATAATCGCCACGCTTGGCAGTCGGGTTGGCGATCGCAGTATGCGGTTGGAATCTCAGGAAGACGCTGCTGCCCGCCTCCTGGTAATTGATTTCCTTAGTCGCCTTCTACGACATCCACGGAAGGAAATGGAGTGACGCTATTCTTAATCCGGCGCCACGCGGAAAGCTTTCCGTACAATTTCTATTTATCAGATTTGTAAATAAGTCTATATTTTTTAAGATACTCAGTAAAAAGTTTTGACCTTAAATTACTTTTGTGTGACGTCAGCAAAGGCAGTTTTAGTATTAATCCTTTGCCAAGCATAAAAAAACGAAATGTCAACGTGTTGAAGTGTCGGTTTCACAGAGTGTCGATATTCGGTTTTATTTTGGGGTTAGCCCACATAATACGTGGTTAGCCGACCAAATCAACTGACGTTAATGACATTTTTTTATGTAGGCAAAGACTCTGATGACGTCACACACCACAAAATTTTTGAAAAATAATAAAAATAGAAATAATTAAGAAAATTCAAAAATAACGAAATTACTTTCTTAAAATGGTCCATATTTTCGAAATAAATTATAAAAAACGTATATAAAAAATAAGTAGCATGACCAATTAGTATTGACTGTCTTGTCTACGTGAACCTTTCGAATAAAGTATCCAGCTATCATTGAGTATTATGAAGTATTCACAAATAGCCCGATACGGTAATATTTTTTTTACAAAATAAGGGATTTTTTTCTTTCAGTCTCGCGACCGCAACCTGCGATAGTGTTTAAAAATTGCGATGTAAATTATTGCATTCTAATACGGTATTTGACATGTTCAACAATAAATTATTTCATATACTCGATTAAAACAAGAATTACAAAATATCTCGGAAAATGTATTTCTTTTAGTCAATTACTAGTTATTACAATTTTTATATAGATTAAACATAAAAAGAGTGCTCTGAAATGTGACGCCATAGCAAGTATTTTCATACAAAATTCCGTTTTAAAAGTAACTCATTTGATATTAGGGGTTAAAGTATGAAATTGCCGTTTTTAACGGCAATTTCATACTTTAACCCCTATTATTTTGTCAAATACCCAATTAAATCAGGTTACGGTCTCACAAAAAGTAAGGCATATGTTATCTAAGTTACAAATTGTTATGAAGGGATTCGTCGATTCTTTGACAATTCAGCGAAAATGTAAAAAAGGTATGGGTTTCTGAATTGAGAATTTCACTAAGTAAATACTTAAGTAACGCTCTTTTCCGAGAAACCACATTTACTTAGCAAATTTCTCAATTCAGAAACTTTCCCTTAGTCTCAGTTTTTTTTATAGATCAGTCAGATACTTAAGTATTTACATACCTAGTTGAAGTTTCTGTTCAGAAACCGGCGGTAACTCAATTTCTGCAACTCCACGAATCTACTTACACTCTGACAATGCAAGTGGCGAAGCGCTGTGCTAAATTATAAAGTGGTGTCTGAACTTTGGAATAGCAAAGTTATAGGTAGGTAGGTGTGCCAGAGTTTTGGAAGGTGGCGTAATGGAAGAATAAGACCTGAGAAGGTCACCTTTTTATTTTGTTGTTTGTTTATTTACATCATTTAGTTTTGTCCACATTAAAAATCACATAATTTTACAAAAAATATTGGATTAATATGATTGCACCAAATAAACATTTTTAAATATCGAATGGAGAACTCGCACAAAAAATGTCTAATATAATCGGAGAGGCTATGTTGAATGATAAATAAGTGTGGTTATTTTTTTTTAATCTCCGACTTATACTTTTCATAATATGACATGTCGAAAAGTCAAGTAGTCACTTGGTACAAAAAAGCGCTGTACAAATCTGACTCAAACTACGACGTCACAACTTGCACGTAAAACTTCAAAATGTATGAATCATTTATCAATATTCGAGCTATCTCGTAAAATTATGTTTTTATGCATCTACACTCTTTTTAGAAACCGTTTAGAATTCAATGAAAAAACTATATCTATTATGTTTTTATGCTGAGGCCTATGTCCTGTAGTGGGCGTCAAATGGCTGATAATCATGATTATGTTTTTATTATTAGAGTAACTAGATTTTTCGCAGTTTTTGTTACCCCGAAAAAAGCAATAATTGTTAATAATTTTAATTGTTTCTTGACTTTTTCTATGTTTTCTATGTTATAAAAGCAATGCCACTTCAATTTAAGTTTGACGTAAGTTCCCCATTGTGCAATAAAATAAACATAAAAATGTAAAATATATATATTTTATTACAAAAAAAAAATCCTAATCAATAACATTAAATTAATATGTCTGGTATCTTTCTAACTGGTTCTTAATATTTTCAATCTTATTTTCCCAATATCCCTCTGCCTCTGTATTAGAAAAAATATATTCTACCCTCCAATTTTTTTGTATTTTAAATGAAAATTGCACCTAATAATCAAACTTAATAGACTTCGTATTTTAGTTTTAGGTTGTAAGTATTTGCTACCTCCCGAGTTCCGTTGGAAGTTCTATGGATGCAATCCCGTAAGTGGGCTTCACTCATCTCAATCTAGGTGAATGTTCATGAACTACTATCCTATCCTACTATCTACTAGGATTAAGGCATTGCGCAACATTTGCTTGATATTCGACGGGCTAGAAGCCCAGAGGAGGCGTCGAGAATCACGGGTTCCCAAATTGATCTGTAGTTACTGCAAGTGCAAAAGACTTTTGATTAGCTGCTTAATTGTCCAGCTGAGAATCTGTCCAGTTGCGAATCTATCCAGTTGCTCCGAAGGGAATTTAAAGTTGAGTACGTTCATCAAATCGCTTTAAATTTATAAACCACACGATTGGTTTCTTCAAAGATAAAACTGAAGTTGGAACTTTTATTTAGTGACAGCAGCCGAAGTTTACGAAATGGGATTTGGGAACGAAAAAAGTCTCAGCACGTTGGTTGCCTAGAACGCTAACGGCCGAACAAAGACGAACCAGGCTGAGAATTTCACAAAGCTGTTTGGAACTATTACAACAAGATCTTGACCGGTTTTTGGCTCGATTTCTAACAATGAATGAAACATGGTGAAGCCATGTTTACGACCCTGAAACACAAAAACCATCCATGACTTGGAAGAGACCATCATCACCGACCCGTAAGAAATTCAAGGCCGTTCCATCCGCCGGCGAGATCATGGGTTCTCTTTTTTGGGACAGCCAAGAGGTCGTTATGAGAGGTGGTGGTTGAATACCTCAGTCATGGAGCCATTATTACGGGGAATATGTGCGCAGAACAATTCAAAAAGTTGCGTGACGAAATACGCGAGAAACGGCGTGGTAAACTCGCCAAACTTGTTTGGTTTCATCAAGATAACCCCCCAGCACACAAGTTCAAAGTTGCGATGGCTGCCATTAATGATGCTGGCTTCGAATTAGTGGAACATCCTCTATATTCTCCAGACCTTGCCTGGAGTGACTTTTATCTATTTTTGAGAATGAAATTCCAGAAATTCAACGACGATGACGCAGTGATCGCCGCAGTACAAGGTTTTTTAGAGAGTTAAGATGAGGCTTTTTTAAAACAACTGGTGGGCTTTACATCTTTCTTTGGATGTGGTCAAATGATCAGTAACTAGCTTTCAGTATATATATCTATATATATTATTATTATTATTATATTAATATTATTAATACGTTTATTGCACATAAGTAAAAAATACAATGGTATATAACATAATACAGGTGATACAGTACATTAGAACTTGCCAAACTGTTGGGTTTGATGGAGAGAGATCGCTCGTTTGTTACATTTGTATCTACCAACCTATTATAAATTTAATGTATGTACATACTTAATAATAATACCAAAACAAAAACATTAAGTTGCAAAAAAAGAAAAATCTCTAGACTTTCCTATTGGGGCTCTTATTGCCCTCTTGTAAGAAATATCTTAGTCGTATCTTTAACACAAGGACAAGGGCCGCAGGCGCCAGTCGCTTCTGCTTTGCACCGTTCTTCTCCAGGGTCTTCCCTACTGCCTGGCTGGGAGTCGGCCTACACTTCTACTTCAGGTCCTCGATTTCCATTCCAGTAGTTTGTGACTCCATCTTTCATGAACTATTTATGCTCCATCATCCGTAGAGTAGTAGAAAACACTTCATTGCACACAAAAAAGGAAATTATGTACTGAGATATTGTACCGGGGATCGCTGTACTTATTGCCTGGGACATATTTTTAGATGGAGTAGCCTACCCAGGTTAGACTAATTCTCGATAAAGACGGTCTAATCCTCATTTGCTGTCATAAAGAAACAAACAAACAAAAAATGTTTTCGTTTTCGGGTAAAAATTTGAAATATAGCATTGGAATTTTGGTGAAAATTGGTGCCAGATTTCTCTACTCTTCTCGGTTTATTTGATTATTCCAACCAGTAAAAGTAGTAAAACGTCGAGTGAAATCTTTAAATTTGCATGCACCACATGGCAGTAAAATTATCAAAGCTATTTGGCTATCGGCCAACCGACCAGCTACTGCCCATATTAAGGTCACAAATGTTCCACCCACAAAGAAAGCCTCGCGTGAAATAGAGTTCAAATAAAGTCTTTGTTCCGACGATAAGTCGTTTGCGCTGAACTGAGCCTTGTATTCAGGGTGATATTTCAACATTTTTTCACGATCATGATCATTCTCACAAACGGAGAAAGTGGAATATCGTGTTATCTGGATCAAATAGTAGTATTATTACTACATTTATACAAATATTTAATTATTATTGCTGCGATTAAACAGTTGGCGTATCATGAAAATTACACTATAACTTGTTATGGAAACAATGCAGACCCTGAAAACCGTTTCTCCAATATAGAATATTGTAAATAAATTTACATTAAATTACATAGTTATACATTAAGGTGGTCTAATCGCGATGGTTTATAAGGTAAAATTTAATTGCCTTAATTCCCGACGTTTTGGCAACGTTGCAGTTGCCGTGGCCGTAGACATTATCATAATCATCGCGATTAGACCCGTTAATTGTATAAGTACGTATGAGCATCGCGACTCATTAAAAATAATAAATAAGTTATGTAACGCTATTAACGGCTTCCTCGTCGGTCAAGCGGTACGAGTATCACATGTTAAAAGTTTCGAAATAATGGTTTTTAGACTAACATGGTTTAAGTTAGTCTAAGAACCACGAACCATCGAATTTTATTTATGCATACGACGGTATGATTTCTAAAGTTTTGTGTCCCCTGTAAAATTTTACAAAAGTCACGCCCGCGGTTTTGTATGCCGAACGATGGTATTTGTGATGTCCTTGTCTAGTATCCTAGTTTGGCACCAGGGCAAGTGGAATTGTGTGGAAGTTATTATTATAATTATTATGACAACAATATTGGGTACTAGAAAACAACAAAACTTGTCTGTCACAGCGATCTTTCATTAAGCTAACGAAGTGTATTCGTTAGTAAAGGCATTAAGTACCGCTCCGTATCGAGTTGCTTCGGGGCACGGCTGCGTCGTAAGTTCTTACACTATAATTCCCTCTCCACAGCACTTTGCACGTCCTTACATTTAAGGAGCGTAAAATTTATCTGGCTAAAGTAAACGCGGTTGGATGGGCAAGTCGGCCCATTATGTCTGGCCGCCAGCCAGACCGGCTTTCTGAACACCCGACTGATTGTAAACTGACCCTAGTTTTAAGTTGAAAGGATTTATTGTACGACCAAAAAAACCCGTATGTTGTTTGAGCAAGGCTTAAATATCTCAGCAGACCTCTTGGTTAATTTCTCGTAGAAACGTTAGTTAAGTTGCACCAGCTAGGGTTTAAAATTCAATCCATTTTGACGTTTCGAAAGTGTCAAAACCGTTGGCAGTTCCGAGTATGTTAAATCGGAGGAATCGATACAGTGGATAAGTTACATAGTGGCTCCTAGGCCTCGCTTAAGTCTTTTAGTAATCGGGTTTTTGTTTTGAAAATATTTTTTTCATCTAAACGAGCCTAAATATCGAGTATTCATTTAGGAACGCTTTCTCTGTAACTTTTTTTTATGTGGCAAATAGCAAACCATGGTCTCTGCCTACCGCTCCAGGATGCGGGATTCATGTATGTTGGTGGCTATTAGGTATAAATTTTCGAATGTCTGTACTGTGTAGGCTTGGACTGCTGCCAATAGGCATTACTTATGCCAAGCGCTCCCAATTTACCCGCCACCTGGTGTTAATTTGACGTTCAAAGATTACATCAATATTAATAGAAATTGATATAACCCGGGGTATCACCGTTGACAAGCGCGAAATGGACTAACCATCAGCCGTGCGATTCAATTCAATAATCCGCCACAACGTTGTCAGTTTTTGAAACGGTGTTTGCTTGGTGGTACGATTTTAGGGCGATTGCCCATGACGACTTTTGTATGCACATTTTTGAGAAGCGTTACATAATATAGGTATGTTTTGCTTGTATTTTCACAGAAGGGCTGCGCCCACGCATTAATCGGGTTTGAATCACGCTTTTAAGTCGTCGTGGGTGATGGCAATTATAGGTTCAATTTAATAAAATTACAATAATAAATAATACCGGTAAATAATAAAATAAATAAATTTTCATTATTATGTTTTATTTTTAATTCGTCTTAAAAATAAAACATAATAATGAATAAATTCTTCTCTCTCGATTCATTTTCGTCGACATGACAACAATTACAAGCATTGACAATACCCGTGTCCTTTTTCCGTTATTCTACGGAATTTTATTAATCGATATAAATTATATTAGCACTTTTATTTCTCTTCTGTGTTTATCTGGCTTTGTATGGATAGAACACACTTGTTTTTTTAAATTTGACGTTTACATGCTTTGGTCTTTACCAAATCTATTCAGCTTTCAAGTAAAATGCTGACTCGCAATAAACTTTTTATTCTGCTATCGTTCCATGATCATAAACATAATTAATTGTTAAAGAAGAGAATAATTTCTAATTTATGATTTGCAATAAAGAATAAAGAGTATTCTTTACTGCGTTGCCTTAATCACAATTTTTCTCTAATTTTAAATAAAGTGGAACAGAAAACAGACCACCTCATCTCTATCTATCCTACCTCTCTGCACCCAAAAAAGTATAGAACATTACTTAACGCGTAGTCTCAAACAATATCATCATCATCATCATCGGCCTACGCTTGCCCACTGCTGGACATAGGGCTCTCCAAAGGCACGCCACCGAGCACGATCCTCGGCTACTCTCATCCAGCTCTTGCCAGCCGCCCTGTGGAGATCATCGCTCCACCGAGTTTGAGGACGTCCTACACTACGTTCACCGATCCGCGGTCTCCACTCAAGAACTCGTCTACCAAAGAATATTCTCGAACAATATTCTACTCCCTAATTTGAAATAAAGTCGAATAGAAACCAGACCACCTAATCTGCGTCTAGTACACCTCTATTCAACACTATTTCCAGCACTATATAAAAGAGTAGTTACAAGACTAATTTAGTTCTGTATCATGAAAGGGATCTTCTTAATTACCATGTCTATTTCAAAACATTACTTCAAGTAAGCAGCACCGCTAAAATTATGATCTCAATCGTGAGTAACTTAATTATCTCAGACTAATTACGCCGGTGAATTCGATGGATATCAGGGGTTGTTGGGGAACTGGCTGGGCCTCGTTGAGCAGAAGTGAAACAATAAAGGTTTACCTCCGAAATGCGCAATTTCCGAAACGAGTCAATTAGAGTTTGTATTTTTCAACAACTTTTGCACTTTTTTTAACTAGCCCATGTACTTCTCACTGCAGGGCACAGGCCTTCTTGAGAGAGTATGAGCTTTATTATCACGCGTGCCCACCTCGGATTGGCAACATCAAGCGCTTAGATATGTGAACACCTCAGACACTCAGGTTTCCTCACGACGTTTTCCTTTACGGTTAGCGAGTGGTATTGCAAAATTTCACAAATGTACATAACTTAGAAAACAAAGTCATTGGTACATGCCGGGATTCGAACCTATGACCTCCCGAATGTGAGGCCGATATTCTACCGCTCCGCTTCCACCGCTGTACTTTAATGATTGTTCTTGAGTTTCTTTTTCAGATTATATTTTCCGAAATATCAGAGCTTACAAAGGTAGTTTTCTTAAATTTTCCAGTAAGTCAACCAAATGTCCTACATAGAAGAATGTCCACTCTATTTATCAAAAACTAAGTATATGAAAAAATAAAACATCTGTAATTTTATTTCCTACTCTCTACATTTTCTATATTTGTCAAAAGTTTACTCATTCTTTAATTAGAAAATGGTAAAATATGCCGAGGTGTGTGAGGTGAAAATATGTGAGGTGAATAACACATCAAACCATCATAACGCTGGAGTTACCGATGGGTGGTACCACAGCACTGGGCTATCCTAGTTTAGGGATTGTGTTGTGTGAAAGCATAATATTGAAACTAAGGAGGTTACATTTACCCGCCGATGGCAGGTAAGGTAGGCTGAAAGTAAAATTATGACTCACCAGAGAGGTCTGATTCACTAACAACATACTTCCATCCATTAGTATTTGTCATTTGCAACAGATTTTGTTCTAGGACTATTTAACTTCAGCGATATCAGCTTTATATTTAGTAATTTATAAGAGCGATTTTATAAAATGATGTATTCCCTGCTATTTTGAATTATATCAGTCATACGATAAAAGATGGTCTAAAGCACAGACTCTAACAGTCGTGTTTAAGGATCTGCACCGTCTTAAAGCCACCCTTTATAGTGGAAGTAGTGATTTATGACTAACGAAGTGAGTAAATGGCTGCTTAAATGGTGTCTAGGCTGACGGTAAATGAGATTCTTTATTTGGGTTTAAAAGATTATATCTTATATATAAAAATGAATTGCCGTTCGTTAGTCTCACTAAAACTCGAGAACAGCTGGGCGGATTTGGCTAATTGTTGTTTTTATATATTTGTGGAAGTCCAGGGAAGGTTTAAACGGTGAGAAGAAAAAAAACGGTTGACGTCGGTGATACGAAGTTCACGGGGTCATCTAGTATTAAATAAAATCATTTACAATGGTGACTTATTTCAAGCTAAAAGGCTTAATAATCTTCAAGGCGTCTTAGCTGTATGAGTAGACAGCGGCACGTTATTGTCACTACATACGAGCGTGTACAAATGGTCCTTTAAGACTGAGCGTATACGAGTGGGAATATGGTTTTAATTGTTTAGCGAATAAGGGGTTTGGTAACTATACTACCCGAGTGGCTAGGCATGCCGACGACTAGTTGGTCAACAGGATATAGCGGGCGACTGCACTAGCCCTGCAGACACTACACCTAGATATTGAAGCGAACGACTAAAGGTAAACAAAGCCACAGCATCTCTCAAACTTTATTCACTCGACATAGCTCACGCACGCAGCTTTGCTTGCATCGTGTTTAAGGAAAACTTATAAATTTGGGTCTTTTGGGGAATATCGATTTTGTATGGGTATGCATCTTTCGGCCATGTTTCATCGACGTGCTTGTAAATATTCAACATAATAGTCTTTTCTGGTGCATGCATTGGGTTTCGCTTGATTCGTTTGTGCTTTGGCGAAGAAAAAGTGCCAGAATCAGCATTGGGTCCCGGCTCGCCCATATTTTCCGTTTCGTAACAACAAACACTAAAGTACAACAACTACTGGACGATGGACCAAAAAACTTTACCTTATTTACAATGATGAAAAGATAAAATAAAATAGCTTATATAAGTTGCATCGCATCAACAACGTCAATCGTGAGTGATATGGGGGTGGGGTGGTTTCTCGGGGTGGCTTTCTTACTTTTTTTGGCTTTAATTAATAAAGAGTTTCGTAGTCAGCTCCCCATACTCCTTTCTACACTTCGCGTAGCGCATTAGCTGTGATAATCCGCCTTCAAAACGAAAGTCCGTCATCTTTGCTATTTGCTAACATATTTGGTAGCGGTAGGATCGCTTTTATTTGAGGACCGCTGAAATTTTAGGTATTTTTTCGGGCATAGATCTCTTAAGTAAATGGTATTTTCATGATAAAATAAAATATATAGTTAAATAAACTGCAAGTGAGGGATAAATCAGGTAATAACAGTGTTAGTTTGTTTATTGGAAAATGGTATTTATTTAGGCATATCGTTTTATATAACTTTGTTAAATATTATGCAGTGTTGTAATATGGCATATTGAATAACCTAATTTTCAACTTAGTCGTCCGCTTCAGTAAATATACTATAGGTAGAAAAATTCTCTTTCTCTCTTTTTTGCTCTAAGAAATTTTATATTGTAAATACGAAATTTGGTTTGCGCACGCGGACCATCGATAAAACTGCCTTACTACAACTGAAGCCGACGTGCGCTGTCTCTTAAACAGCCTTCTAAATTGAATTTCGTATGAACAATTTTACTTAGTCCACTATAAAGAAAATGGTGAAAGTGGTCCTTACCCTGGGTTTCTTACTGTTAGTAGCTGTACGAAAAAACAACTGACAGTTGTTAACAGTAAATTAACGACTGCCTCGTTGGTAGTATCATGGCGGAGGTCGTAGGTTCGGTTGCCACTGAGAGCCGCCGTACATTTGCACAAGTGGCCTCAGTCTGGGTGTATTTTCATGTTTGTTATGACCTTGCCTAGTTACCATATCACAAGGCATCTTAGTTTGGGACCAGGACAAGTGATTGTCTTGTCTGGAAGTTATTATTAATTTATTTTTTATTTATTGACTTACTTTTGTATCGCAGAGTTTTAAATGTCATAAATTATTTGTCAAACTGCGTGGCAGTTTGTCGGCGAATTAATCGCACTCTTTTAACATTTTTTAAAACTAGTATTAGGTAACAATAAAATTAATTTGAAAGTTTTAAAGTACATTCGACAGCGGATCCCCTCCATACATGCATACTCTGTATTCGGTCATATTACAAGTGACTATGCAACATAATGCAAAGGCCGATTCGCCGTCTATTGTACCTCATTTAAAACTTTTATCTTAAACACATTAGCAGCTACACACCGCTTTGATGGTCGTTAAATAAATATTTTGTTTTTATAATGAATTTTTTTTTATTTGAGCTCACAGTTCTGAGTCAAACTTGTTAACATATTATTAGTACACGAGAAACTGGGGGTAAGTCTGGTAGTATTCAATGTAACCTAACTAAATTGCACCCTCTGCGTTTATCAGCCCTGTGTCAGGGCGGTAATAAGGTGTAACCTAACTAAATTGCACCCTCTGCGTTTATCAGCCCTGTGTCAGGGCGGTAATAAGGTACGTTTAGTAAAACATCATGAAGCCAATTTGATTAAAATTCGCCTTGAAATCAAATTGTCTTATTTATGTTACAAATTGAGATGCTTTCTCAACTCCAGACGGTGGCCAATTTACCTATTAATTTTCGTTATGTAAACGGTTCTTGGTTGCTATCCAACCCTAATGTATAAATTAAAATAAAGGTGCGCTTAATGTACAAATTAATATAAAGGTGCCTAATGTATAAATTAATATGAGACCTGTAATAGATAATATGAGGTCTGTCAGGATCGTGGCACGTGGCGAACCCTGGTCTCTGCCTACCTCTTCGATATACAGGCGTGAGTTTATGTAATGCTATATATTGTATACGAAACCTACATAAATGAGTGACTATATTAAGGCCGGCTTGCACCACTTTCTTAAATGAGGCCTAAACAGCATTTAACTAAAATTCTTCATTGTATTCTTTTTGTTGCACTAACCCGTGCTGAGGACAATTATAAAAAGCTATTTAGAGGCTAAAAATTCCGCCCATGCCGGGCCTTGAACCCGCGATCTCTGGCTGGCACGGTTACCCAGAGGTCGCGGGTTCAATTCCCGGCATGGGTGGAATTTTTCCCTCCGGAGCAACTGGACAGATTCGCAACTGGACAGACTCTCAGCTGGACAGTTTCTCAGCTGGACAAATTAGCAGCTGGACAGAACGTGTACAGTCGCTTTATAGGTAGCCTCTAAATACGTGTTTAAAATTCTTCATACAAAAGTCATTTACTTAAGTGTCATTTAAGAAGTGGTGCGAGTCGGCCTACTGTATTAGGGTCCCTAACACATTTGTTTATTTAGTGACTTGCGATAAAAAAGTGGATGGAAACACGAAAGGAAATCAGTGTTGCGGGTTATTTTACATATAACCTGCGACAAATGCTGAGCTTGAGGCCTTTTAAGCGCTGCGTAAACAAACCCTTTTGACATATTACGATGGACTATCATAATTATAAATTTTAGTAAGTTTATTGAAAGTGTTAGTTAGGTATACAATGTATTTATATATGTTTATACATGTGTTTATCGACTACGTACTTATATTATTTATGCCTCTCCCCTAAAATTATCGTGCATTGGGCAAGCCACATTATGCACAAACCAAACGTTGACTGGAAAATGCTATTTAACATTAAGTACGGCTTTTGTACAATAACTTGTTTGTTCTGTGCTATAAACAATTTAATTATAACGATGTGCAGAAAAACCGTCTTAAGTTTTCTGAAACACCTGTGTACCAATATACCAAATAATTCGGTTCATTGAATATCCACCTCTACCATGTCCAAACTAGTAAGATTTCTGGAAATGCCTCCCAGTAGTAAGATGAAACCATATCTGCTGCCACACGCCAGCACAAAATAGACTCGACACAAAAGCATCCATTGCCTCAAATACAAAATGTATCTCAGTATAGCGCGGTTAATTAAGGAAAAGGACTGAATAATTATTTACTTCTCGCTCACACAATATACAAATTACGACAATATGTATTCAATCTTGTAATGATACAGCCTGTGGTACGAAAACCGTAAGTTTTTAACGTTTAACGTCAAGTAAGTATCAAACCTGTTTCTGGTGGGTCCCGCTTTCATAACAGATGAAAAAAACGGCATAGTGGTAGTCGGACTCGAGCACGAAGGGTTCCGTACGATATTTCATGCGTCTACCTGTTGCCGTTATTAATGTTGAGCAAAAAATGTGGGGTTCCGTAGAAAGAGGGTTTTTTTTATCTGCTTTACAGAACCAACAACAACATCGACGTAATTGTCAATGGATTTTGTACGAAATTTAACCGTCAGGGTTAACACCCTAACCGAAGCAGAATAAGATGAAATATATCAAGGTCCATCAGGATATGGCAAGCAGTTAATAACTTGCCCTGCACCTGCGCTCCCGACATTGAACTGTTGTGTTCCAAATTGCGCTGCAATTAAGGGCAATATGTCAGACATAACGACTGAGTAAACGTTTCAGTAATAAGAAAAAGCATTATATTTTTAGGAACATTAGAGCACATTGGAAACTAAAGCCCTATTTTGGCTCCATTATTAACTAAACGCACTCAATTGTAACACAAGTTGGCCAAATAAGCGTCGAGAATACGGCGCTGAACTTATTGTATTCTGAGTACAAAGCTCTCACTCGTTCATTAGCCGCTGTTCATTTGTTACGTCAGACAGTTACAACGCTTACACAAGCCTGTTATTTATTTTTTATTGTTAATAACTTTAAAAAAGGAGGAGGTTATCAATTCGACGCGTATATTATATTTATATTTTTTGCTATGTTCTCGCATAACTCCGTCAAATCTTAACCGATTTCCACAATTCTTTTATTTTTTCGAATAGATATAACGTCCCATTGGTCCCGTTTTAATTTGGTGAAGATCTGATGAAGACTTTCAGAGATGGAGAACGGAACTCTTCAATGGACAGCAGTAAATAAGGCCTAATGGGGCCCAGCCTTTAGTAATATCCGTATGTTTCATAAAATAGCGTAAAAGTAGTCCCAAGGTAATTTGGTGATTTTCTGCTGAAGACTTGGAGATGGAAACTGAGAATGTCAAATTTTAAAGCAACGTTCTCCATGAAAATAAGTCTTAATGATACTAATTTTGAGTTTCACCAACTGGACACACGTGTCCAGTTTTGTGTGTCGAGTTGGTGAATAACCCCTTGTTTCAACCCAATTTATATAAAAGCACGATTTGAACCAATATTTGTAACTTAATTTTCTTATGTAATAAATGAACAGTCCGTTATTACAATATGCTTACTTACAAAATGCTACTAATTTGACGTCATCTCTTAAAGATTAAGAACAAGATGTCTTCTGACCTGTAGTGTAAAGATATTTTGTCAGCTGGGGATGATGTCAGCTGCTTAACCAGCGTCGGAATAGCGTACCTCTAAATAAATACGCTTTTTGACACTTTCATAAGCAGAACTAAGCTTCTGTACTAAAACTCTTGCACCCAATAGACGTAATAACCGCTGGCTAATTGCCAAGTTAGCACAGCACAGCGTGACGGTAACTTAACGCTGGATTACACATACAGACATTCATTCCGGTAGTCTTGGTTTGGTTTGAATTGCCCTTTACGTCATCATGCGTCAGGGTACATTGCCATGTAAACTCAATGGAACCTTAAGCCTTTTGGCATCGAGACGTGCCGTTATGGTAACAGATTGGATCTTATGCGGCTCTATAGTCAAAAGCTATATCATTACCCAACTACAGCGGAGAGCAAAAGGACGGTAATGGGTTTGGCTCGCATTCATCATCATCAACCCATTATGTCCCCACCGAGGGGCACGGGTCTCTTCTCTGAGGAAGGTATAGGCCATACTCCACCACGGGGGCCAAGTCCGGATTGGTGGCTCGCATTATGTACGTACATATGTAAGTATGTCCGATTATATGTTCCGAAATAAGTCCGAAATTCCGTTATACGAAATCAGCATAAATTCAAGAAAATCACAAAAATGAAACTGAAATTAAACAAGTGATGTAAATTACCTCAGCCAGATGTCGCTGCCTGTACGTAGTACAGAGAAGTTTGTAAAGAGGTTCGAAATTTCTCCGATGCCTGAACTTGCCCAGTAGCTCAGGTGGGAGAGCGCTGGCATGGTAGCCAGAGGTCACGGGTGCGAGTCCCGGCATGGTTGGAATTTTTAGCCTCTAAATAGGTTTTTAAAATTGTCTTCAGCACGGATTAGTGTTACAAAGAATATAATAATGAAATAAAACAACCCGACTGCTGACCGGGCCAAAATTCAACAATATAACTCAATGCGAGGTACCTAGGTTAGTCCTTGATTTGATTAGTAGTTAATGCTCAGAATAATTTGTTTTTCAGTTTTTATTGACGTCGTTGTACAAAAATACTGAACTTAGGATAGCATAACAACCTAACAGAGGAACAAATTATATATATACTTTTAAGTCCAATAGAGTTCAAATGTGACCACTGTATTGTCTCATTGTTTTACGTAGGGAGTGGCATTGATTGCACAGTACTTTAAACGAAACCGAAGCGCTCGAGTTGGTGACGCTGAATCGCGTATCATCATCAACCCATTATGTCCCCATCAAGGGGCACGGGTCTCTTCCCTGAGGAAGGTATGAGCCATACTCCACCACGGGGGCCAAGTCCGGATTGGTGAATCGCGTATACTCCGCTCTAATCATCATCAAAATAAAAAAAAATCATATTGTATTGACTGTTACCGTTTGGTCACAAATAAACAAAATGGTTTACAAGGCCGAGCTTAGCGAACCGAGCTGACAAGATTGTACTGGCCATTGCAAGCAATAGGTAATTTCCATTTCTATCCGGCCAAAAGATCCCGCACAAATATTCCAATTTTGATTCTTAAATGGACGATAATAATCGAACATTCTTTTGGGCCAGTGCTGAATTTACCGGCTATTTCATATTCGCGGGTACACCGCCACGGCTGGCTGAATGCCAGGTCGTTACTGCCGAGAACAAATTTGCCACCCGATCGGTGTAGTCAAGGACCCACTAGTCCAAAGGCAAACCAAAACATCCCAAGAATGTTAATAGTCATTCTCGACAAAATTGCGGTTAATTGAGTTTGGTATTGAATTTTCATGTGAAACCAAAATCGGGACCACGTGTTAGATCCACGCGCGCCTGATTTTGGTTTCAAAATAGAGTTCTATGAAGTTACTTCATACAGTCTATTTATATAATTCTTATTAATATCATTGATGTGAAAGTCTGTGTGTTTACATCACGTATTAATTAATAGGTTTATTTCACGTAAACAATAAATATTGCACTGCGGCGCGCTTGATGCTGCTAGCATTTTCTGCCAGCCAAATGCAGGAGGTGTAGGAAAATAACTGGCAGGCATATAGAAGAATTAAAGATAAAAATTGGTAAAGAGGTATCTTTACCTGGTTTTGTCATGATAAACTACGAATTGTAGTTATCAAAACTACACTCTACTCCGGCCGCCTACGTCGATTATTCGAGTTTTTTTAATAATATGCTTGATGAGAGCAATGAGAACAATGCTCTCATAAAATTTATCATCATAAATAAATCGTTTTTCTTTTCCTTATTACAAGTGGTTCAGTCGTCGTATCGAATCGCTCGTAGCCCCGCCCGGCTACCTGAGTGATCTTAAACGATCACGAAGGTTAAGCAACACAGGGCGCGTTCAGTGCATGGATGGGTCGCCGTCTATGCCTAACGCTAGTGGCATTTTTCCGAGCGGTTCCGTGCTTCGCAAGGCACGTTAAGCTGTTGGTGCCGGCTGCCGTCGATAGATGGCGGTCGTTAAGCCAAGTCAGAGGCCTTAGGGCGGGTTGACAACTTCTGACAGTAGACGAGCCACTAGTCTACAAGCCTCCACCAATCCGGACTTGGCCCCCGTGGTCGAGTATGGCCTATACCTTCCTCAGGGAAGAGACCCGTGCCCCTCGGTGGGGACATAATGGGTTGATGATGATGAAGTGGTTCAGTACTGAAAGAGATTTTAGGTTTGGCGTCATTGTAGTAATATCTTGTATAAACATTTTCGGTCGAAGGTCGAACTCACAAGGCGCACAAGGCTCCTTACCAACGGGAGCAGAGTTGAGACCGCATCCAACGCACTGCTGAACATATGCCACTGATACTTATTGGAGTCATTCGAGGCAGGTTCTGCTGATAGAGCATACTGCTGCTGCTGCCTGTTTAATCATCTTTTAATCATCAACAAAATAGTGTTGTAATAGAGATGTCGGCCATCATAAACAAATCAATAAAAAATATTGAGTTCATAAAATTTACTGAAATCGAGAAAAACACGCTCTAAAGATGTGCTTATAAGAATTGGAGAGTTCCGTTATTTGTCATGGATCCCACTATAAGATGTTGCCCTACAGAGTCAATTTATTTAAATATAATTCTATTGTAATTCTTTCTACTGTTTATGCAATAAAATGTTCTCTATCTCTCTCTCTCTATCTCCCTATTGAGATCCCTCTTACTACCGCCTTTCTCACAATAATGAAATCTGACAACGTAGTAAAGAATTAGCGCTGAGCATAGTATGCTAAAAAGACCTGGAGACCTAGGCTCGATTCCCGGTGCGGGCATGTACCTATGACTTTGTTTTCTAAGTTATGTACATTTGTCAAGTTGTTGTAGCAATATCACTCACTAACTGTGAAGGAAAACATCGTGAGGAAACCGGAGTGTCTGAGCTATTCACATACCTCAGTGCTTGAGATCGCCAATCCGCGGTGGGCACGCGTGGTGATTAAGCCTATTCTCTCCCTGAGAGATGGCCTGTGCCTTGCAGTGGTACGAGTATATGTATAGGCTGATTATGTTATGTTCGCTAAAAAAATATACGGATGAATTGATACCGTCCTCCTTTTTAGGGTTCCGTAGTCCGACAAGGAACCCTTATAGTTTCGCCATGTCCGTCTGCGGCCTAGTGCAAAGACCGGTGGTACTAGAAAGCTCTAATTTGGTATGGGTATACATATGAATCGCTCGTAGCCCCGGCTGCCTGAGTGATCTTAAACGATCACGAAGGTTAAGCAACACAGGGCGCGTTCAGTGCATGGATGGGTCGCCGTCTATGCCTAACGCTAGTGGCATTTTTCCGAGCGGTTCCGTGCTTCGCAAGGCACGTTAAGCTGTTGGTGCCGGCTGCCATCGATAGATGGCAGTCGTTAAGCCAAGTCAGAGGCCTTAGGGCGGCTTGACAACTTCTGACAGTAGACGAGCCACTAGTCTACAAGCCTCCACCAATCCGGACTTGGCCCCCGTGGTGGAGTATGGCCTATACCTTCCTCAGGGAAGAGACCCGTGCCCCTCGGTGGGGACATAATGGGTTGATGATGATACATATGTATCACGCCGACAAAGTTAAAGAAAAAAAAGGCGGATTTTTTTTTACTGTACCCCTAACATGAAAAGTGGGGATGATTTTTTTTTGTCGTCTACCCCATCATGCGGGGCATCGTAAGATTGGTCGTTGAAAAATATTGTGGGCGTAGGAAGAGTATTTTTTTATTTAGGGTTCCGTTTGCGAAATATTAAATTACATTGGCTTTTCTGGTAAACTACTAGAATTAGAGTTGTTCTTAGAACAACATAGAGTGAATATACTTTGTGTCACAGAGCACTGGCTACTAGAGTCTCAAATGAATTTTGCTATACATAATTATGAAATAGCCAGTTGCTTCAATAGAAAGTCTGCATTGCACGGGGGATCCTTAATAATAGTAAATAGTAGTTTAAAATATAAAGAACGGAAAGATATTTGCAGACTTTCTGTTGAAAAAGTTATTGAGCTATCATGTGTTGAACTGGCTAAGCACATTGTAGTAAGCGTATACAGGCCCCCCGCCAGTGACTACAGTTTATTTGAATCAGTACTAGAGGATGTCTTAAATGTAGCTTCATGTAGTAGCAAGAACCTTATAGTCTGTGGAGATTTTAATATCGACTTGCTGGTAGATTCCACTTTAAATACTAAATTAAAACTTATTTTCAAGTCTTTTAATTTAGTTAATATTTTCTTAGAGCCCACTAGGATTACCGAAATCACAGCCACCTGTCTTGATAATGTATACTGTGACTGTGAATTTTCGCACTATTCTACAATAAATTGCTTAAAGTCAGACCACAGTGGTCAAATTGTACACTTTGAATCTGATTTTAAAAAATCTGATCAAGATATACTTTACAGGCCCATGACAACAAAAAAATTAGAATTATTTAAAACTGATTTACAAAGTAGTTTACATACCGAAAAAAATAAAACCATCAATGCTAATGCCCATTATGGAGATTTCTTTAAGGTCGTTTCAGATAGTTTTGAAAAAGTTTTTAAATTGAAAAAGCTATCATCGAAAGGAAATAAGGTAGAATTTAGTGAATGGGCCACTGCCGGCATCCGGAAAAGTAGGGACACACTTTATTCACTATATGAGAAAAAGACATACACATATGACCCTAGTTTTCTACAGTATGTTAAATTATATTCAAAATTATTTAGGGCCGTCTGCCACAAAGCTAAATGCGAGCATATAAAAGCCAAAATTCTTAAATCGTCTAATAAATCTAAAACCATTTGGAATATAATAAATAAGGAAACTGGTAAATCCAAATCAGCGGACCCCGAATTTTCGCTTAAGATAGATAATAAATTAATAACGTCAAATGAAGACGTTGCCGCGGCTTTTGAACAATTCTTTACAAATGTTCCAATTATAACTACGGATCCTTTAGATTCATCTCCTGATCTTGCAGAAAGTATTTTGAAAGATAATGTCCCTCCCTGCTGATCACGATTTTTCGTTTGATTATATTGAAGCTCATACCGTGAATAAAGCGTTCAAAAAGCTAAATCTTAAAAAAACTGAAGACCTGTGGGGTATGTCAGTAATAATAGTTAGCTCAGTAATCGATGTCCTAGCACCCCATTTGGCCAGAATCTTTAACAAATGTTTAGATGAGGGTACATTCCCTGACCTAATGAAATATAGTAGGCTCGTTCCTTTATTTAAAAGCGGCGACAGGCAAGATCCCACAAATTTCAGACCAGTCTCGGTTCTACCCGTTTTGAGTAAAATATTCGAGAAAATAGTTCTAGGTCAACTACTTACACACTTTAATAATTATCAACTTTTTCATAGTGAGCAATTCGGTTTCACGCAAGGGCGGTCTACGACGGATGCTGGTGTCACATTAGTTAAACATATATTTAGTGCATGGGAGGATCGGAAGGATGCTATAGGTGTTTTCTGTGACTTGTCGAAGGCATTTGACTGCGTGGACCATAAAACACTTCTCTTAAAATTAAAACACTACGGAGTGAATGGGAGGAGCTTAAAACTTATGAGATCATATTTAGAAGGGAGGGTTCAAAAAGCTGACATAAATAGGACTAAATCATCCGGGTCGGAGGTTAAGATGGGAGTGCCACAGGGATCTATTTTGGGGCCGTTCCTTTTCCTCGTATATGTAAATGATTTGCCGTTCATGGTTCAAAATATGTCAGAGATAGTATTGTTTGCAGATGACACGTCACTTATTTTTAAGATTAAGAGACAAGAAAATGACCTTGCGGGTACAAATAATGCTCTCTCTAAGGTACTATATTGGTTTACTTCTAATAACTTATTATTAAATTCAAAAAAGACAAAATGTATAAAATTTACACTACCAAATGTCAAAATGGTTGACAGCAATGTTATATTGGGGAATGATAAACTAGACCTTGTAGAAGAAACTGTATTTCTGGGTATCACAATTGATTCAAAGCTTCAATGGGGTCCTCATATAGGAAAATTGGCAAATAGGCTCAGTTCTGCAGCATACGCAGTTAAAAGAATCCGGGAACTAACTGATGTCGCAACTGCTAGGCTTGTTTATTTTAGTTACTTCCATAGTATTATGTCCTATGGTATACTACTGTGGGGTCGGGCTGCAGACATTGAGACCATCTTCGTCCTGCAGAAGAGAGCGATCAGATTCATATATAAGCTAGGCAATAGAGATTCGTTAAGAGATTTCTTTAAAGAAACCAACATCCTAACAGTTGCTAGTCAGTATATCTATGAAAATATTATGTATGTTAGGAAAAATATCAGTGACTTTAAAACTGTAGGTAGCCAACACAATGTAAATACTAGAAATAGACATAAACTTTCGTTCCCAAAATTTAGGCTGGCAAAGGTTAATACATCCTTTATGGGGCATTGTATACGTTTCTACAATAAGATCCCTGAGGATATAATAAGCTTGCCAGAAACGCGGTTCAAAAAATGTGTGAAGCGCACTTTGTGCCAAAAAAGCTACTATAACATTAAAGATTATTTAGATGACAATGATGTCTGGAATTAAAACCAGTTCAATGCATGAGTTTTAGAACATTTATATAAATCCTGTAAATTAAGGACTTGAAAAGACTAAGTTTGGAGTTTTTTTGTCCATTTTTTCTCCAAAATGATCTAGATTTTGAAATGGACACCTAGTTTAACTTGTAACGTTCATTAAGTCGCAGTTTCTGTGCTACTTTGAATAAAAAAATTTGATTTTGATTTTGATTTTGACATTTAAAGCGCAAATTTTTGTCCGAGTAGGGCATCCCCCCAAAGGTTAAACGGTTTATTATTTGCTACCCTGTTAACACACTGCTGATCTCCACAAGTTATTAACTAGAGGAACTTATTGACGAGGAAACCCAAAATGTAAGGAAGATACTATTTGATATTTCCAAAAGCAGCCTGCATTAAGAATATTAGCAATATTAGGAGGGTCGGGCTGCATGTCTCAAATCTTCGAGCGAGTCTACATAACTGCAGCTGAGTTTAATGATCTTTAACTTATTCGCATCATTAACCGCCATGCTTCCTTAACTTTTATGAGACAGCGTCGGGGGAATACCAACTCTCTCAGATGCATGAGATCCCAAGGCGGTAAAATGCAAACGCATATGTATTCTTTACAGTTATTATAATAATATCTTTCTACCTGGTGTCGCAGGAAGGTTCGATGGAACTTAAGCTAGTTATTCTACTCATCAATGCAAATAAGTTGTATTGTGAGACTAACACTGAGATCGCCAAAAATATGATATCAACTGCTTCATACTACATTTCGATACGCGCTTTTGCGAATAACTTTGACCCACTCCACATTCAGAACTTGAATTCGCCACATTCGCAATTTATGTACCTAGTAATTCAATCAACTGCCCAGTATATTGCAATACGTCGCTACCCTCGACCGACAGTACAAATATGTTTATTTTATCAATCCACAAATCAAGTGCAGTTTATATAGGTACAATTAATGGTGGACAGTTATTTGAGTATTCGGAAGAAAAGATATTTTCTTTAGACCCGTCTACTACTCAAGCGCTGTTGCAGAGCAACGAAAAGCATGCGTTCGTAAATGTATGTAGGCAACCTTCATCTTTCTTGAATCCTATTTAATTAAGCAGACTGTTTCATCGCCTCGCAAAGTGCCAACTACCGCGATACATCACGAGTCTCCGGGCAATAATGTTCTAACGACGCCATTAGTTTCAAATATAGCCTCGGCAACAACTCAGTCTCTATTAATTAAGATCTCCCATCGGTTCACTCGGATTATTGACTGAAGTCCGCCCTATGGCAGCAGCTTTGTTCTCTGTACGCGGGATTCAAGCCCCTATTTCAAGTGGGGTAAGGATTTATTTGTAAAGTGCAGTTCTTGTTTCAAACGGTATTGTAGAAGCGCACGTTTGCTGGCACTATCCGATTATTAAAGGGGCGCCGTAGACTGGCACCTCTCGACATTGCACGAAAATATCAACAGTGAAATCCATTTAATAAAAAGAATCACATAATCATTTACACCGTAGGGTACGGGCCCTCTTCCAAAAAGGGTTACTTCAAGTGCCTGCCGCGTACTGTCGATTTCAAATGTTAAGGTTAGTCTCAGACCCTCAGGTTACCTTACGTTATTTTCCTTCACACTAAGTGCATATTGCCAATTAAATAAATTTACCTTACTTAGAAAACAAATCATTGGTTCATGCACGACCACAAAAAATATTTTATGTGGAAGACTTTTTTCTTTAATCTATTAACTCATTATTCTTACGAGTACGAGTATTGTTTTTGTTGCACTAACCCATGCTGAGGACAATTTTAAAAACCGTGGCACGGTTAGCCAGACGTCGCGGGTTCAAGTCCTGGCATGGGTGGAATTTTTAGCCTCTAAATAGGTCATTATTCTTAATCACTTTATTTCGTGTAAATAAATCTCATCGTACGTGTACTCACAGTATGCACAAGCCAACAATAATACGGGCATAATCACAAACTAAGTTATTTTACGGCACTCGTACGTTAGCCAAAACATTTTCGCGTAAAGCCTCCGTATGTAGTAACGTTTTCTATCCAAAAACGTGGTTTTCTACTTAAAATACATTTTCGGAGCCAATAATACGGTCTGGAGGAACACAAACTAAAAATATCCAAAAGGAGGAACAGAAATTCATTCGTTATTAACTTATTCCGTGTGACGCCGGATTAAGAATAGCGTCACTCCATTTTCTTCCGTGGATGTCGTAAAAGGCGACTAAGGAAATTAATTGCCAAGAAACGGGCAGCAGCGTCTTCCTGAGATTCCAACCGCACACTGCGATCGCCAACCCGCCAGCCAAGCGTGGCGATTATGGCAAAACCCGTCAAGGTTATGAGGCCTATGTCCTGCAGTGGGCATCAAATGGCTGATGATGATGATGATTAACTTAATTCCGGATTCACTTACTTGGTTTTACAAATCAATTCGACGACCTCGTTGCGTTCGGGAGTTTTCGTGTTTTTCCATGCTTATGAGGTGTCTCAGGGCCGTGGCAAGTAGCAAACCCTGGTGTCTGCCTGGTTTTTCAGGATACAGGCGTGAATTTATGTATCGGTTAGTTTTGGACGAGGACAAGTGATTATGTTGTGTGGAAGTCATAACTTGCATTACGGGCTTACCTTCAAAGATGCGCAAAAGTAAATCGATAGTAATCGATATGTAACGTTTTTAATAAAAACAGATCATTTGGCTGCAACATAGAAGCTGTAGTACGGTATAATACACTTCAGATAACTTGAACAAAAATCTGCGATGTTGGATTGAGTTGGCGAGGGACAAGTGTGAGCAAAAAAATAATTTATTTGTTAGTTTGACCAAAAACCAAAGAATTCTAAGTCACGTGCCACGTCCCTCGCCAACAAAACTCGTAATACGTTCATGCTTATTTCAAATTATTTGTCGGGCACTATACCTCTACGTCATCCACACAAATATCTCTGTAAGTTGCATGTTTTCACCAGTGGAAAATATACACACCTAAAGCCGGTTTTCCACCAAGCTCATATTTTCCATGAAACGTTACATAAAACAATCGTTTTTCAATCCGTAAAATACTATTTCTATTTTTTTCCCTAGTAACAAAAATGGTTTGCGCATGGAAAACGTATTATTTTGTGTACGTAATGTTTGCTAGCTACAGGCGCACTTTTTTAACACGTTTATTAATAACGAATCTGTATCAGTGACCTTTCATCTGTAAATGCTGACCTCGCCGGACCTCGCCGAGGGTTGGTTTATGCATACAACTAGTCAAAAGTCCCTTATATCACGTCAATTATAATTTGTGTTTCAGACCAAGTTTTTTTCAACGAGTTTACAGTTTATGAATCAATGAATGAATGACTGATTTATTGCCACAAACAAACATGCTTACATACAATAATAGAAAAATAAAGGAGTGTGCGTGTGACAATGATACTATTTCAGCGTTTGCTGTTTGTATTTGAAATAGCGCTGGTTTTCAAATAGCACCTCCACGCCAAATAAAGAAAACGTGTCATGCAGGTAGGGCTTACCGCAAAAAAAAACTTACCGCAAAAAAAAACTTAAAACTACTAATTATAAATTAATAAATACATACATTTGTGCCAATCAAGAATATTATACAAATTGGAATATAACGTTTATGTCAATTTATGACAATATTTTTGTACTATATTTTATGGTTTTTATTGAATTTAATTTAAATTTAATTTTAACTAAGTTTTAATTATTATGCGTGATAGTCAGTAATGTCATCCATGAATAAAAATCTAATACTAACAAAAAATATAGTGTCTTAGGACAAAAGCATTCCTTTCTACTCTATTTAAAACACCTCTGCTTTTAAGCACTGTCCAGCCAGCGTCCAGCAAATGGCGCCCTTTTTAAAACAGAAAAATAACTCGCATAACAAGACTATTTAAAAGATTGCAAATTGAATAAAACATATTTAGTCACGAAACAAAATTAGTCATACATTGCAAACTAATTGACAGGTGTCGGGTTCCCTGATTGCATGCAGCGAATAATCAATGTGGAAGCGAAACCTGTTTGTCAGGACCAAGGTACCTAAGTGTCAAACCATTGCCGCGTTTCATAAAACTACGTAAAACTTGCGTAGGCGATCTGTCTAAATTAGTCGTCGTACTGGTTAAACTGTGAGTTTATAAGCTATGCAATGTACGTCGAATAGTCTATGAGTTGTAGTTCTATGAAATGGGGCCTTCGCCTTTGCCTCCTTGTCAGAGATACATGCGTGACTTCATACAAAATACAAAATCTTTATTTTCGTTACCTTCCTTATTTTACGGTACATAGTAACTGGAGTCACTTTTTAGGCCTGTAAGGCCTCTACTCTATGACACCGCACAGTTTAATTTGTTATTTTGATAGTTTATGTACGTGAGTATTAGGATTAGATAGATAGATAGAATATTCTTTATTGTATGTACACCAGGAATTACATATGAGAATTAAACAATAATATAGTA
Source organism: Yponomeuta malinellus (assembly GCA_947308005.1). Lineage (NCBI taxonomy): Eukaryota > Metazoa > Arthropoda > Insecta > Lepidoptera > Yponomeutidae > Yponomeuta > Yponomeuta malinellus. The sequence continues at coordinate 12,487,824 of OX371007.1, read as the reverse complement.
CAGTACAATTGGCGGCCTAATTACTAAAAGTAATTTCTTCCAGGCAACCATTGACGGAAAAAATTTTAAAAGTTAAACGACTGGTAGTCGGTGCAACTAAACAATACTAAGCAAGATATTTATATATTTAATACAGATAAATAAACGGTAAAGAAATATGACATAAATATAGAATAAACATACATAAATAACTCCGTGTGGCGCCAGATTAAGAATAGTGTCACTCCACTTCATTCCGTGAATGTCGTAGAAGGCGACTAAGGAAATAAATTACCAGGAGACGGGCAGTAGCGTCTTCCTGAGATACCAATCGCATACTGCGAACTCGTAAATAAAAAATGTCATATGGAGGGAGGAGATGAACGAAAAATATACCTATATACTACTAGGGGACGGACGGGCAGGACGGTTATACTAAGGTTTTCTTTGAAAAAAAAGGCACTGGTCATCAACTTTGGCAATCAGCTTCTATATTAAATTGATTATAGGTTTATAATCATTGAAAAACAAAACAAAAAATCAACTAAACTTAGGTCATTCTAATAGGAACTAATCGTTTTTAAAAACTTCCTCATTATTCGTTATGCCCGTCTAAGGCGGGTAAAATGATTACTGTAGGCGGGCAAAAGTAATAATAACAATTTAATCATCACAATCATCACAAAAATAGGATCCGAGGCCCTCATATGAAGAGCACGCTTCGTGTCTCTATTGCCTATAAGTACCTGAATCCAGTCTTCTCTGGGTGGGTGAGAATACTTTTCTTTGCATACAGTGCAGTAGTAATCAGGGTGTTTTTCTTTTTCTTTAGTTTTAGGTGTGAAGTCACGGGTTCTCCTCTTTTTAAAATTCGATGGTCCAGGCTTTTCCTCAAACGAAACTTTTTTCTTAGCGGCAGCTGCATCGTGCTGTTTCTTACGTCCTGTGGACGTGGCTTTCTTATTTTTTTCTTCAGGAATTGGTCGAATTTCTTCCAGGATTGCTTGAAAAGATTTTTTTGTATTCTGGGAGCCACCAGCTTTTTCTTGAAGTAAAGCATCCAAGCTTTTACGTCGAGGTACCACTTTTGACATGTCTAAATAAAGTTGCGTATGAAAACTCGCGTTCAAAATTGAACTCTGTTGTGCCTCCTGCATAGCACGTTCTAAGCTAGCTTCCGACCAATTTGCACGGTCAGTTTTACGTTTGTAGTTATACACCATCTAAAACAAAAGAAAACAATCACGATTAGTCAAAATAACCACAAAAGTGTCAATAAAAGATACACCGGGCAAAATGAATAGTATTCTCTTTGCCCGGTTTCGTAATGCCTGTCGAGTACATGTTCTATAGATCTCATTACACCATACCTATACACCGACTACTTGAGAAGCAAGTTGAAACTTGAATTTAGATCACAAATAAATACACATTCTACTGTTATTAACAATCAATGTATAGGTTTAACACTTAAGCAATAATTTGCGTTGTACTTACCTCAGATTATCACAATTTTTCATCCAAAAACAATTATTTTGTCACAGTTTGAGAAAAAACATAGCTTCCGCGCTGATTGAAGTTTACTTAGTGGCGGCAACGCAGTGCGCATCGAACGACACTATTTCTCTCTCTTTTTAACAGTTACTCTAGGAAATAATCAAAATATTCTTTTTGCCCGACATCTCCATGTTGCCCGTTGTTCAGAACGCTGACCTCCGCTCTCTATGGGTGAAACTGAAGAAGAAAACCATTATTTCAAATATCGAAAATGCGGCGTTTTGCTTTTGTATTTTTTGACTTATTCTCTCTTCAACAGCCGCACTGAAAACATCGTTTTTATTTTAATATTCGCTTCATGTACTTTATTATTTTATTACCTGATTAAAACGTGGAACTACATAAAGAAGACTCCTAATTTTCATATCCTAATATTGAACATGGACCTTCGAGTTGGATATTAATGAACCTGGATCTTCAAGTTACGTTTCATCATTGCATCTAGGGTCGATCTGCAGTCATACCCGTCGCCGAACGAGTTATTTTATCTTCAACCAATTCCGTAATACCCTAATAAGGACGAGGAGAAGGCTTAAAATTACACGCAGCATCTACCTACTGAGTGAGTCCGTTCCATTACCTTCCTTATCAAGGTACTTATTTATTACTTGGTTGTAATAACTCTAAATCCTAAACTGCTAGGTACCTACCTATTTCCATTCTTATTACCATTTGAATTTGGTACCTAGACCATTTTGGTTTAGTAAAGTTCGACAGCGGTGTAAAGCGGTACAAAGGGGAATCATATTATTTTAATAGATTATCTCCGAAAGTTGCGTTTCGCAACCTTAAAAATAACTAAAGCGTGATAGCTCTGTGAACTACGGATCACAGTTTTTATTTCTGTCACCTTTGACATTGTTTTCTAGTTTTAAACTAGTCTGTGTGTGTTTTTATTTTCACTGAACTTTGTAAATAAAGCAGAGTTCATAGTTCTGTAATGTATTAAGGTACCTAATTTACGTGTTAAAGTGAAATCTAAACTGTGAAATGGCAGGAGGCAATGATGGTCAACCGGTAAAAGATTCCGATGAGGTTTTAACCAAAAAACGCGGTATTTTAAAATCTCATCTTACTCGCTTCAATCATTTCGTGTGCAACATAAAAGGTGTATTGTCCGATGCTCAAGCAACCGAATTACATATGCGCATAAGTAGGATGGAGGAGATATTCGGCCAGTTTGACGAAATTCAAACTCAAATTGAGATGCGATCCGAGGACGTTGATGCCGCCGCCTTTGAACGGGATAGTTTCGAGAATAAGTATTACTCGGCGGTGTCCATTGCAAAAGCCTTGGTGGCACAGCCGCCTAAGGAGGAATCATCAGTTGGTGGCAGCGAAGCGTCGCTGCCAAGCATGGTGATACGTCAGCCGGTCCCATGTAAGTTGCCCACAATTTCTTTGCCAAAGTTTGATGGAAATGTCCACTCGTGGTTAGAATTCCATGACACTTTCACTAGTCTAATACACAACAATCATAATATTGAAGATGTCAATAAATTCCAATATTTGCGTGCTTCGTTGGTAGGCAATGCCTCAATAATAATACAATCCATGGAAACTTGCAACAAAAATTATGCTATAGCATGGAAACTTTTGTGTGAGAGGTTCAACAACAAGCGATTGCTTATAAACAATCACATCACAGCGATGTTCAACATACAGCCATTTGTCAGGGAGTCTGCTAGTGCACTGAGAAGTATTGTTGACACGTTCAACAAGAACTTAAGAGCCCTGGAGTCATTGAATGAACCCACAAACCAATGGGACACATTGCTGATTCATATAGCCTCTTCAAAACTTGACAGTAATGTCCGTCGTCAGTGGGAGGAATTCATACCATCTCTTACCTCTGTAACATTTGAGAGTTTTCTTAACTTCCTCAGCCAACGTGCGGTCATACTCGAAATGATGCAACACAATTCTGCAAATGGTCACAAACAGCAGAACTTAAACAGTGCTGCATCACATGTTAACCCAAGGCAAGGTAGCTTTAATAAGGGAGCAGAGAAAGCACTTATGGCTGCAACTGCACTAGGAAGGAATGACTCTGTAAGTAAAACTCCTATTTGTCCCAAGTGTCAGGCTGACCACTGGCTCTTTGAATGTTCATTGTTTCTAGCTTTGACAAATAAACAACGCGCAGATGATGTGGCTCAATACAAACTGTGTAGGACATGCTTAAAGCCTGGGCATAACTACGCTTTATGTAAAAAAGGTTTCTGTAAAGTATGCCATAAGAAACACAGCACCCTAATACATATAGAGAGCGAACCTCTAAAACAGACAAGTCTGCAAGGGCCCGAACCACCTGTTCCTATGGTTGACCCTAAGGTTTCATTGTCAGCAGCACATCAAGTAGGTCACAGCCAAGTGCTGCTGTCCACTGCTCTGGTTCACATATATGATAATAATAATGATGCTCATAAAGCTCGCTGTTTACTTGACAGTGGCAGCACAACATGCTTCATGACAGAAGCATTGTGTTCTAAAATCAATTTGCCTTGCAATAATATTGACACTGCTGTTTCTGGCATTAATAATGGTCATTCTAAATTAAATAAAACTTGCAAAGCTAAAGTTTCATCCACAAATAGTGAATTCAGTTTAGAAACAGTTTACTATATTTTGCCCACTATAACAAGTCATCTGCCTTCTCATAAGGTTGATGTAGAGGCTCTTAAGATCCCAGAAGGTGTTATTTTAGCAGATCCAACCTTCTACATGCCAGCTGCCATTGACATATTACTTGGTGCTGACGTATTTTGGAGTCTGCTGGGCAGTGGTAGAATACATCTGGGGCAAAACAAACCAATCATTTGCCAAACCAAGCTTGGCTGGCTAGTATCAGGGCACTGTCCAAATCAAGTACAAGGCGACATCAGCTGCAACTTTGTTCAAGCTCATGATGATGTACGCACTGAGCTGGAAAGGTTCTGGCAGCTTGATGAGGCGACAATAAAGGCACCTGAAGCTTACTACACAAAGGAAGAACAAGCCTGTGAACAACACTACATAGAAAACACCACACGTTTGCCTGATGGGAGATTTTGTGTTAAATTGCCATTGAAGGATACAGAGGATGTTTTAGGCAACTCATATGAGAGAGCAAAAAGGCAGTTTTTAGCAATGGAATGTCGTATGCAAAAGGATAAAACTTTAAAAACTATGTACACCAAATTTATGGAAGAATATGAAGCGCTAGGAGATATGACAAAACTCTCTACCACTTCTTTGAAAGGATATTTTCTTCCTCATCATGGTGTACTTAAAATGAACAGTTTAACCACCAAATTAAGAGTTGTTTACAATGCCAGTGCTCCCAGTACAACAGGTATTTCTCTAAACCAAATATTAATGGTTGGGCCCACGGTTCAGGATGATTTAGTCTCGATTCTGCTACGATTCCGTCAATATACCTATGTGTTCTCTGCTGACGTCGAAAAAATGTATAGAAGAGTTGTTGTACATCCCACTGACAGGCATCTACAAAAAATTGTATGGCGTGATGACCCTTCCCAGCCTCTTGACATTTATGAACTTAACACGGTGACCTACGGGACAGCAAGTGCACCTTTTCTTGCGATCAGGTGTTTGAAACAGTTAGCCTTGGAACAAAAAGCAGTTGAGGATAATATGGTAAAAGTGACTAGCGAAACTCAAAATAATATTGAACTAGCAGAAAGAATCGCTCATGACTTTTATGTTGATGATTTCATTTCAGGCTGCTTTGATCGAGAATCTTCTTTGCGCATCATTTCAGGAGTCAATGATATTCTGAGAACAGCTGGGATGAATCTACGCAAGTGGCGATCCAACCAGCAGAGTCTTCTAGCTGGCGTTCATAGCGAGACAGAAGACCTCAGTCTGCATGGTTTGGACAATTCAAAAACTCTTGGTTTGGGTTGGCGCTGTAAGTCAGATAATTTATATTTTTCATTTGATCTGCAAGAGGCAGACGGAGAGCACATTATTACAAAACGACTCATACTGTCGACCATTGGCAAACTTTTTGACCCATTAGGTCTATTAGCACCTTGTATAATACAAGGTAAAATCCTGTTCCAACGGCTATGGCTCAGTAAAGTCTCATGGGACGATGAAATCCCATCGGAGATACAAAATGATTGGAAGGAGATTATACATCATTTACCGTCTTTAAACTTGTTAGAAATCCCTAGGCAAGTTACTAGAAGTAACTTCACTGACGTACAATTTCACGTTTTTACCGATGCAAGCCTTGCGGCTTACGGTGCATGCTTATACGTCAGAACGGTCAATAGCGATGGTATTAGCGTTCGACTGCTTTTGGCAAAGAGCAGAGTCGCTCCAATCAAATCTGTCACAATCCCAAGACTGGAATTGTGCGGAGCTTTGATAGGAGCTCAGCTTTACCAAAAGGCCCGGACCGCGCTTCGTCTACCGGTTTCAAAATGCGTCTTTTGGAGCGACTCTACCGTTGTACTAGGATGGCTTAAAATGTTACCAAATCAACTAAAGACTTTTGTCAAAAATCGTGTTGCCGATATTTTAGAATTGACTGGTGACTCACCTTGGCGACACGTACCGACAGCTTTAAACCCTGCCGACCACTTGACGAGAGGGTTGAACGCTTCAGATATTGTTGGTGCATCGCTGTGGTGGTATGGACCGGAGTACTTGCAACACTCTAGTGACACATGGCCATTGGATAATAACGACTCACAAGATTCAACAGAAGGACAAGTCGAAGTGGTTATGGCCACTGTTGTGGAACCCGTTGACGTAACGTCTCCTAACACTATGTTTGCTATTGATATTAATCGATACTCAAATTATAATTTTTTGACGCGCGTTACAGCGTATGTTTTACGTTTTATTAACGCATACTTAAAAATACAGTCCACTCACAATACAAAGGCTAAGATTTTTAAATATTCAACTTCATTATTGCAAAACACAAACCCTGCGTTTCTTTCTACTGTGGAACTAAATAGGGCATCTAACTTACTTTGCAAGTTGTCACAATTGGAAAGTTTTCAATCTTATGAGCTTGTTCGAGCAAGCCGCCTCCCAAATAAAGATTCTCTGGCTATTCTTAACCCGTTTATTGATGACGAAGGGGTCATGAGGGTGGGAGGCAGACTGTTTAATTCACAATTTAATTATAATAAAAAACATCCTATCGTTTTAGATGCAAAACATTCTTTGACAAAGATGATATTCGCACGGGAACATCTTCGCCTATTACACGCTGGTCCCCAAGCAATGCTAGCTTCTGTACGGCAATCATTCTGGCCTATCAGAGGGAGGAACTTAGCTAAGGCCACATACCATAATTGTGTTCTCTGCACACGAATGCGTGGTTCTACTATCGCCCCAATGATGGGTAATTTGCCAGAACACCGAGTGACACCTGGGCAACCTTTTCATGTCACTGGTGTCGACTATGCCGGCCCTATACTAGCAGCCTCAAAAAAAGGGCGAGGAAGTCGCCTCATCAAGGTTTATATTGCTGTATTTGTGTGTTTTGCCACCAAGGCTATCCACCTTGAACTAGTTAGCGATCTATCCTCGGATGGCTTCTTGTCGGTGTTCCGCCGATTTGTGTCGCGTAGATCGTTACCAGCGCATCTCTATTCAGATAACGGAACTCAGTTTGTCGGTTTTGCTAACGAACTTAAACAATTTCTTAAACAAAATGCTAATCGGTTGTCTGAGCAAGCGGCAGCTGAAAATCTTAATATACATTTTATACCTCCATATTCACCACATTTTGCGGGTTTAATGGAAGCGGGTGTTAAATCAACAAAGTACCATTTAATTAGGGTTCTTGCCAACTGCCATTTAACATTTGAAGAACTTTGTACCGCTTTGTGTCAGATTGAGGCTATTCTCAATTCGCGCCCGTTGACTCCTCTCTCTCCCGATCCACACGATCTTCTTCCCCTCACACCGGGCCACTTTCTGGTCGGACGATCACTCACTGCGCTGCCAGGACCAGAACTCATAGACGAGCCAATCAGCCGCCTCAGTCGTTATCAACGAATCGAGCAGCTACGACAGCAATTTTGGGCTCGATGGTATAAGGAATATATATCTGAACTCCAACAGAGATATAAGTGGAAGAGTGATGACCAAAACCATCTTAAAAAGGACATGATGGTTGTTATCAAAGATGATAAGCTGCCCCCTCTTCAATGGAAACTTGGAAGAGTGGATCAACTTATACCGGGAAGCGACGGCATAAGTCGAGTCGCTGATGTACGAACTTCGTCTGGAATCGTCCGGCGGAATTTCACAAAGCTGTGTCCACTGCCTATCTAACTATTTGAAGATGTTGAAAGCAACCTTTCAACGGCGGCGGGCATGTTCAGAACGCTGACCTCCGCTCTCTATGGGTGAAACTGAAGAAGAAAACCATTATTTCAAATATCGAAAATGCGGCGTTTTGCTTTTGTATTTTTTGACTTATTCTCTCTTCAACAGCCGCACTGAAAACATCGTTTTTATTTTAATATTCGCTTCATGTACTTTATTATTTTATTACCTGATTAAAACGTGGAACTACATAAAGAAGACTCCTAATTTTCATATCCTAATATTGAACACCCGTCCTTACCCTAGAAAGAGATTTCACCAAAAATAAAAAACAAACATTATTTTACCTTAGTTTAACCTAAGGCAAAATAATGTTTTTGCACTCTGCTCTTAAATATTAACAGAGACGGTGAAAATCTTCATCTTAGCGATTAGCCCTAAGTCATTGTACGAACTTGACCTACTGTTACTAGTTGGTCTGCGGCAACAGTGCGAAGCAATCTCCGGGACTGCCCCCAGCCGTCGCACTGCCACACAAAAGAATATACTTACACCCAATTGCGGCCACAATACGTTGGACTCGCTACTTTTTAAACAAAATCTCTCGCCTCAGAAACAATTTTGGGGACATTTCTCTCAACATTTTGGAATAGCGCGACGGGTAATGGAATAGTGCTGAGCTCTACTGTCTGGAGGATTTAAAAGAAATCAACAAATATGTTACCTTTGTAAATTCGAGTCTATACCACACAGAGATTGCAAATAAAATTGTACACAGTCGATAAATAACAGTAACTAAAGATTTTCTAGCACGTACTCTTAGACCTTGCCCGTAGTGCATCATCATACGTTTTTTTTTTATTTTTCACGTATTAAAAAACTAGGAAGCATTTTATTAAAAAAAACATCTTGTATGTCTGAATCTAAGAAATCAAAATCGCGTTAACTTATCACGCAGTTTCTAAATAATGTTATAGGGCTCCATCTGTAAAGAATAAAAGACCAGTGACCAATGATGACTAGCTGACTAGCTGACGGATGGTCATTGTATTGCTACGAGTAAAAAATCTAATGCTACAAAAATCTTGCTTTTGACAAGTATCTTACGAAAGACTGAAAATTATATTGTCCTAAGACACTATATTTTTTTATTAGTATTAGATTTTTATTCTTGAATGACATTATTGACGCATAATAATTAAAACTTAGTTAAAATTAAATTAAATTCAATAAAAACTATAAAATATAGTATAAAAATATTGTCATAAATTGACATACGATAAATTGACATAGAATAAGGACGAGCAGAGGAGAGCATGTTTTCTCAAAATAATAAAAAATGTAGGAATGAGGTGCCAAAAGTAAACACAGCCTTAAGTTGTTTGATGTTAACGTTTAACAATTTTGTTTTAAACAGAGTATTATTCAACGTAATTGGATCTGAGAGAGGAATAAAACAAGAAACAGACGGCTCATAAATCTATCAAACAAAAGGTCTGAGCCGGAACGTTTCGGGGACATCCTACAAACGATATGAACTTTATTTTACATTAATGACGGTCATATTTCGCGGTCCGTGGGAATGGACCTACGTATTTGTCATATAAATTACCTACTTTTTTGTGTTTCCCAACTTGACAGATCTCCACCGGGGCAGCGCGAAAATTTGATATTCATTTGTTTCCACTGAGATATGCCCGGGATTACGTTCCTTTGTTGCGAGGCTGTGAAAAATTACCGCTCCAATCTAATTTGCGACCCTTTTGATATATTGAAAGGTATTCCGGTAATCAGCAAATCGACTTTGTAACGGAAACTAAGGCTTACCTTTTGCCCCGAGACAGTGGCTCTGGAAAAATTGGTGAAAATAATTAGTTATATCCAGAACTTTGCTACCTCGGTTGCTCTAGTGCGTTCGTGATATACTATGTAGAAACAGAAGATATAAAGAAATCCTGGTTCAGGTTCAGGGCCATGGGTCCTAAGACATGACTCTTATTGCAAAAACGATCTGTAAAACATGATGCGATTTTTTTCATCGTTGGCGCATGTTTTAACTACTTGGAAAATAATGGGTAGGCGATGAACCACTGGATGAAACGAGCATCCCCCTATTGTACAAGTTAAGGGTAATGAAAAATTACAGCTTAACTATCGTGAATATATACTCTAAAGTTCAACAATGATAGCCCAGTTTAGCTACAAAAATAAATTTTTAATTTTCTGTTCCACTACTGACTTTTGAGTCATTAAAATGCCATGTCACTTGCGAGGACCCTAAGTCTAAGCCTGACTCTCGATGCTCATATGTAAACTGACTAACTGTCACCAATTGTACCCGTAGCCATGGCAACTGCGACGTTGCTAAAACGTCGGCAATTAAGGTACTTAAGTTTATCAAATAAATAATCACTATCTCTACCTACGAAGGATTTTTTATGTAGTCTATATATATCCCACTGCAGGGCACAGGCATTCTCTCAGAGAGAGGGTATGGGCTTAATCACCACGCGTGCCCACCTCAGATTCGCGATTTCAAGCGCTGAGCTATATGAACACCTCAGACACTCAGGTTTCCTCATGATGTTTTTCTTTACAGCAGTTTTGCTACTTTCAATTTCCAGACCCAGACAGAAGTGGTAAAGAAACAGGACCACCAACAAAACATTGTACGAGTGTGAACTTAAATCTTGGTAAGTTCGTCATATACTCTTTCTAAGCAATATATCGGGGACGTTTTGTCAACTTGAAGGTGGGCCTGTTCGTTTAATACAGCAGTGGTAAAGAAATAGAACGTGTTGTCAACATGTCACGGCTCCCTTTTTTTTTTTTGTTTTTAGGAGGCACGTAAGTCGGTACGTAAGCACGTGAGTCTCGCAATCGGATGTCGCATTAGCGCGCTTTATGGCACCTTTAACGAGCTACACCTCTTGCTCGTTAACCTCCGTATCATTGGGGAATAAATTTCCTCGCTACGACGCCCGCTGGCCTAGCACGCACTCTATCGAGCACGACAGATGTACGCCGGTGTTGATTTGCCGTCATATTGGACCATTTTTGTACTACAAGTTTGTCTCATTCCCGAAAGGTTTTTTTACGAACATCGACTTATAATGTTTTTAATTATTTTTAACATGTTAGGCCTGATAAGCTAACTATACACAGAAAAAATCACAGATTTCGTGTCTCACACGACTATCGAGCACATTGGAAATGAAGCGAGTCATAAATGTCATGTGAAAAATTTCGTGGTTAGGCTAAAGGGCAAACCCTTGACTCGATCGTCTTTGTTTTAGGCTCAAATTGTAGCTGACTAAATTATCCAGAGGTCATCAGCCATGTGAAGCCCACTGCAGGACACATACCTCCTTTGTGGTTTCCATAACCATGAGGGGTTTTACCATAATCGCCCCGCTTGGCAGGTGGGTTGGCGATCGCAGTATGCGGTTGGAATCTCAGGAAGACGCTGCTGCTCGTCTCCTGGTAATTGTTTTCCTTAGTCGCCTTCTACGACATCCACAGAAGGAAATGGAGTGACGCTATTCTTAATCCGGAGGTGGAGGTGTCCAGAGGTGTTTTTTTCAAATTTTTGATATCATTCTTCGTGTCCAAAATATCGAGCGTAAAATCAAAAATTAGGAAAAAACTGAATTTTTTTTCCACTGTACTTTCGACCATAACTTTTTTCGTTTTTGACTTTCTCGAATAATTCTTTTCGCACCTTACAGCTCTCGTGAATACGCGTTTTTTTAATATCATATCTTCACAACTCTCCGAGATATAAGGAGATCGCACTTTTTCGTGAAATCGGAGCCTACACTGGGGCGAACGAAATGACATTTCCAATGTCAAAAAATTATGGGCAGAAGCAGGGTTCAAATCCGCTATGCCTCTAATGGAAGATTAACTAGAAGGACTATTTTTTTAATTGAATTGGGAATTCATACTTTTCAACTGTAAAGTTAACCTTGTAAGTGTTGTTCGAAACCCTAAGGGCGTGTGGTTCTAACAGCATATTTCCGGGTTTTCTTGTGATGTAATTATGTAACGCCGGCTTTTCATTCGGGCGGTCCTGGGTTCGAATCCTGGGATGTAGCAATGACTTTGATTTGTAGATTATGTATATTTGTGTAGTTATAGTAGCAATACCACTCGCCAACGGTAAAGGAAAACATCGGGAGGAAACCTGAGTGTCTGAGGAGTTCACACACCTCAGCGCTTGAAATTGCTAATCCGCAGTGGGCACGAGTGGTGATTAGGCCCTTGCTCTCTCTCTCTCTCTCACTCTCTCTCTCTCTCTTTCTTTCTGAGAGAAGGCATGTGCCCTGCAGTGGGACGCATATAGGCTACATGAAAAAAATCATTAATGTCATATTTAATATTTAAAATCTCGTGTCACATTTTGTTATCGAACTCCTCCGAGACAGCTTCGCAGATTTTCATGAATTTTTTGTGTAAGTATATTTAGTAGGTCTGAGAATAGGTCGTAAGCTAATTCTAATTGAAATGTCGTAACAACGTTTGCGGAGTCAGCTAATAATAAATATTAATTTGCCCTGCTTCCCTCTCTAGCCAAAACCTAGAGCGAGATGGATCAAAGGTAAGCAAAATATTTGCTAACAAAATATGACTAACAGAACATTTGTTATATACCTATCTAAGAACTAATGAATTAAAGGCAAATTGACCTCTTTTGACAAAAAAGCATTGGAATAAAGACTCTCTCATCCGTTAACTTAGGCTTCTTTTCTGTTGAAAGAATAATTTCATTAGGCAGCAAAGTATTTTTACGTCCCAGGACAAGGGCAGCTATTTTGATCGAGGTTTGATTAATATAATATTTAGATTTATGAGCGTAAATTGTTAATTATCGTCCGGAAACGCGAATTAATTCCGGCCTTATCAAGAATTCATGCTGTTGTAAATCATAAATTAATTAAAAATCTACAGAGCACAACAAAATCTCCATATCTATTCGAAAAGGAGGCATTCTAATTATTAATATGGAATACGCTATAAATAATATTAAATAACTTACACACAACACAATCACTTGTCCTGGTCCCAAACTTGGGACGGTAACCAGACAATGACATCACAAACATGGAAATACACCCAGACTGAGGCCGGGATACCGCCGTTTAGCCAAAGTATTTTTCGCCAAATTTTACTTCCCAATAAACTTATGGCATCAGTTTCATTTCCCAAATGAAACTTTAGCAAGTTTTCATTTCGCATTTTATTCATTTGGTCAAATTATCATTTCGCATAATTTTACTGCGTCAAGTTTTATTAAGACAAACGTTTATTATGCTAACGTTTTATTTTGGCAAGTGATATATAGCAAATAATTGTTTGATTAAATTTATATTTCGCATTTTGTTTGTTAGGTCAGTACACATAAGCAAAAATAGGTTCGAAGTTCCTTGAAACTTCGGGTGTTAGTTCTTTTTTTTTTATATAAAAGCGAAAAAAAAAATTTCACTAAAAAACTTAGTTTTGTGTCAAACTTAAACAAGGTTGGTGCATGGAAAAGTCATAGGTACCCTACATTATGATATGGCAAAACGTGGGATACCGCCGTTTTTGCCAAACGATACTTTTGACTGAATAATGCTTGGTAAAATGAATTTTGACCAAGTATTTATTTGGTAAACAATAACTTGCCATAATAACTTTTGCTAACTGTTTATTTGCTTTAAGTTGTTTTGAGAAATGTTTTTTTGCCAAGTGATAATTTGCGGAAAATAGTTTGGGAAGTAATACTTTGGGAAACGATTTTTGGCAATACATTAGTAAACCCTGAGGCCATTTGTACAAATGTGCGGCGGCCCCCAGAGGGAATCGAACCCACGACCTCCGGCATGGTAATCAGACGTGATACCGCTAGACCAACGAGGCAGTCATAATAATAATAGTCATATGAGGAAGTCGTTTTATTCCTACTAAAACCATAGGGTATTGTTATTAAATTTCAATCTAGTCACTTTATTAATAAGAATATACATTAAAAAATTACAGGGCAATTTGCACTGTGAAATACGGATTTTGATAAATAGCGTGTGAGTCAGTATAAGCCCGTGGTAATTAAGCCGATACTCTTTATTCTACCACAGGAAGAGTATGGGCTTAATTACCACGCTTGCCCACCGCGGATTGGCAGTTGCATACTATGTAACTTAGATGTTTGAGATTTTTCATTATTTTTATAATGTATGATATGCAATGTACCTCAGCGCTTGAAGTTAGATTAGATTAGAGTATTAATCTAATCTAACCTAACTTCAAGCGCTGAGGTATGTGAACACCGCAGACACTCAGGTTTCCTCACGATATTTTCCTTCACAGTTAGCGAGTGGTGTTGCCACTACATCATATTATTATTAATTTCAATTCAATTCAATTCAATTCAAATATTTTATTCATTGTAAAAACAGAATGTTTACTTAATGAACGTCAAAGTTGTTAGTTTCACAATTAATGGATTATGTGGAGAAGAAACTAACAAAGAAACTCCACATTTATTCTTTTCAAAACACGTTTTAACTTAACAGAGTTTTCAACTTAAAATATTAGTCATGAATGTGTTGAACACTAGTCACAATCGTCCTTTAAATACTATTAATCTACTGTTTAATGCCAAACATCTTTGTCTTCTAAGTAATCCTTGATGTTATAGTAAGCCTTTTTGCACAGAATGTGCTTAACACATTTTTTAAATCGCGTTGGAGGTAACTCTAATATATCTTGAGGAATTTTGTTGTAGAACCTTATACAGTGCCCCATAAAGGATGTGTTAACTTTTGCAAGTCTAAATAGTGGAAATGACAATTTATGTTTATTTCTAGTATTAAAATTATGGTGGCCACCAACATTTTCGAAGTCTTTGATATTTTTTCTAACGTACATAATATTTTCATAAATGTATTGACATGCAACTGTTAAGATGTTGGTTTCTTTGAAGAAATCTCTTAGCGAATCCCTACTACCTAACTTGTAAATAAATCGGATGGCTCTCTTCTGTAAGATGAAGATCGTCTCAATGTCTGCTGCCCGACCCCACAGTAGTATGCCGTAGGACATAATACTATGGAAGTAACTAAAATAAACAAGCCTAGCAGTTGCAACGTCAGTGAGCTCTCTAATTCTTTTGACTGCATATGCTGCAGAACTAAGCCTGTGTGCTAGTTTTACAATATGAGGACCCCATTGCAATTTTGAATCGATTGTGATGCCTAGAAAAACGGTATCTTCTACAAATTCTAGTTTTTCTTTTCCGAGTACAATGTTGTTTTCAACTAATCTTACGTTTGGTAAGGTAAACTTGATACATTTTGTCTTTTTGGAATTTAGAAGCAGATTATTTGCCGTGAACCAATCCAACACACGCGAGAGAGCATCAATTTCATTTCATTACAAATGCCACATTTATTTTGTAATGTGGAGTGTGTAACTTTTAATTTTAGATCCTAATTTTCTCGTCAACCAATTTGGTTCTCAATGACAGCCTAGGCCTCCTGTGTAGATGGCTAAATGGTCCTGACACACTGCGAAGGCCCTACATAAAAACGCGTGAACCTTTGCCGGGAAGCGTAAAATTTTACGATCGGGATTAAAAAAGAGACGCTCGACACTCGGCTTGGTACAATAAACACAGTAAAATCTATCTTCATAGAAATTTTAAGTAGCTGCTATGTGTGTGTATGTGCTTCGATTACGATGAATCGCCTGGAATTTTCCGCGTGGAACGTGTCTTGAACAACTGTAATGTAATATGTGTTGATAGGTCGCAACATAAATGTTAAGTTGGCTTAAAAGTGTATCCAACCACAGCACCAAGACATTGAAATCTTATTTTAGAAACTTTGAAGAGACCAGCTGTCAATTAAGAAACGAAGGCTGAGACAACTGGTGACAATTACTGGCTCTGTACTCCCATCAGGTAGTACGGTTCACCACTGTGAGTAAACTTATACGGATTAAATAGAATGTAACCACAAAAAAAATAATACCAATTGCCTAATAAACTTCACATAGCGAGAAATAATCCTATTTTGGTAAATAACTAGACTAAGAAATATGTTTGTAAGTATCTTGCTTTATGTACTACAAATAAAATGTAATTTCACGTCGAATACTGTATTATATTTAATGATAAAAAGTCAAATATGTATAACTTGAAAGAATATTTGCCGACTTTAAGGGATATTTATTCACTTTTCGTGGCAACTTCTAGTTTTCTGATATCGCCGTTCGCAAATTGATCGTAGATGAACTTTAATTTTCTGTACATAAAAAGTATTAATTTGCAATAATTTGTGCTATACTATGTAAATCTTAGTCGGCTTCTACGACATCCGCGGAAGGAAATGGAGTGACGCTATTCTTAATCCGGCGCCACACGGAATAAATTACCAGGAGACGGGCAGCAGCGTCTTCCTGAGATTCCAACCGCATACTGCGATCGCCAACCGTGGCGATTATGGCAAAACCCCTCATGGTTATGGTTAAACCACGAAGGAGTCCTATGTCCTGCAGTGGACGTCAAATGGCTGATGATGATGATGATGATCTAAATCTTACACAGTACCACTGCAGCGTCCGAGTGGTCCTTAATACGCTATTCTTAATCCGGCGCCACACGGAATAAATTACCAGGAGACGGGCATCAGCGTCTTTCTGAGATTCCAACCGCATACTGCAATCGCCAACCGTGGCGATTATGGCAAAACCCCTCATGGTTATGGTTAAACCACGAAGGATGCCTATGTCCTGCAGTGGACGTCAAATGGCTGATAATGATGATGATGTAAATCTTACACAGTACCACTGCAGCGTCCGAGTGGTCCTTTCACCCATCTAGTGCGAGTGAAGGTGCCACTGGACGCTGTATAAATCATCTCATTACGTAAACACAAAGGCCAAAGTTATGTATATCTTATTATCATCAACCATCCAACTCGGATTCAAGAAATGAGGGCAACTTTGGCAGAGTAGCTAGTTAAAACACTGGTACATTTATGACGGCTCAAGGCGTCGTAAGTGAGCTATTCGTAGGCGATCGTCGAACTGTTAATGTAGATGCGCACTCTAGTTTTTTTATTGGAACCCTTGCATCTCGTAAAAGGTGATAGTTTTGCCTTTACTGCGCGGGCGGGCGGGCGTAACGAGTTAGCTCTTCGGGCGGTGTTTTGTGAAGTTACGACCTACACTGCGACTTTTTTTCTACTCGGTGAATGTAGGTTTTTTATTGAGGTGACGCCTAGGGTCACATATCTATAAGTTGCTTTTATAGAAAAGCAAGCTTTTTATTTAGTGAGGACGTCAACGGTGATGATCAGGTGGAACAATGATATCATCATCAACCCATTATGTCCCCACCGAGGGGCACTGGTCTCTTCCCTGAGGAAGGTATAGGCCATACTCCACCACGGGGGCCAAGTCCGGATTGGTGGAGGCTTGTAGACTAGTGGCTCGTCTACTGTCAGAAGTTGTCAAGCCGCCCTAAGGCCTCTGACTTGGCTTAACGACTGCCATCTATCGACGGCAGCCGGCACCAACAGCTTAACGTGCCTTGCGAAGCACGGAACCGCTCGGAGCCCCGGCTGCCTGAGTGATCTTAAACGATCACGAAGGTTAAGCAACACTGGGCGCGTTCAGTGCATGGATGGGTCGCCGTCTATGCCTAACGCTAGTGGCATTTTTCCGAGCGGAACAATGATAGTCTAATAATAATTTACAGTATCTCAGGTCATCGAAATACGAACCTCACCTCTCGGCAAAAAACTTATTTTCTTTTAATATCGTCATGCCTGCCCCGATAATGGTCCGAAGAGTATCCGAAAAGATCTTTTTTGGCGCAGAAACGTTTTCTTAATTCTTTGTTAAATCCTTTTAAGACGTTGTGTCTTACTGTAGCCACGAACAAATACTTCAAATCTTGCGGATCTTCAGGGGCCACCCTAAAAGGTAGGGCGTAGCATAAAGAAACTCGCCGCAATTCAGTAGCTGAACTTCATACCTAGGTAATGTTGGGAACTTGATAGAAGAAAGACAAAATTTTATTTCCAACTTATACGAACTAAAAATGCCTTTATTGAAACAAAATATGTAAAAACCTTTTGTAAGTACCTACACATTAATAACTTAATTCCGGAATAACTTACACGAATTTTGGTCAGAAGAGTTCGACCAGGTTTCGCTCTTATTTGAAGAGCAACTGACGACGCGAGCTCCGTCTCTGATCACCATGATTAAGCTCTTCGAATAAAGACAAGTTCGAGTAGAGACGGAGCTCGCGTTGTTTAGGAATTAAGTTAAGAAAATATGTCCAGACAAAACATTGTTATGCCTCTTTTTAAGCAAGCTAATAATACACCTGTAATATGAGACTGAAACTGCATTTTTATTATAAGGTGTGCGAAAAGAAACGGCCCTAAAATAAATCTCTGTGGCGCTCCTATTTTAAACTCGACCCTAATGATTTAGTTCTATTTATGTCATCTTTTTGAACCCTCCCTTCTAAATACGATCTCATAAGTTTTAGGCTATTCCCAGTTATTCCGTAGTGTTTTAATTTTAAGAGAAGTTTTTCATAGTCTACGCAGTCAAATGCTTTCGACAAGTCACAGAATACGCCTATGCTTGCGATTGCATTAAAGAATAATAAAAATAACAAATTGTTATAGTGTGCATCGTGACACCCATCGGACTGGTAGTTCTTAATGCACACATACATTGCGTACTTTTTGCCATAAAATTCCAAATTTTATTAGATAAGCAGCGAAAAAATGTAAGGCCTTTGGACCGTGAGGCCTTAATCTTACTTTATATCAATAGATACCTATAGTTCAAAAATGCCGGAGAATCCTCAAGGTAGAACAATAACCGATTGCTCAAACCACTGGCTACGCCAGCCAATAAGCTATCAATCAATTTTTTACTAAGGACAGGATTACTAAAGGATAGCGTTTGATACTTGGGAATACTTGAGAATTTTTTTGTTCAATCATTGTCTCGTAGCTTTTGTGGCAGTATCCGCCCTCATTGTAGAATTTGTCATTCAAATGTGTTACAATTTCTCTCGTACCTACCGTAGAACATTTGGATTTTTTAAGTCCAGTTTGAAAGATAATCGAAGATTTAAGGTATTCTACTAGACCTTAATTAGCCTAATAGAAATCTTTTTATTAATAATAATAACTTCCACACAATACAATCACTTGCCCTGGTCCCAAACTAGGATACCCTGTGATACAGGAACCAGACAAAGACATCACAAACATGGAAATACACCGTGACCCAGACTGAGGCCATGTATAAAAATGTACGGCGGCTCCCAGTGGGAATCGAACCCACGACCTCCGGAATGGTAATGACTATTAGCAACTAAGCTCAATTTCTATTAAACAAAACAATCAGAACAAATACAGAATTTTAATAATTAATAGAAAATTACAAAGTCAAATTATCACACAATTCGCAATGAGATTAGAACACGTCTTCCCTACGCCGTGCAGAAGCCCAAGAGAGTGAGCCGCGCGCTCTGCGACGCCGTCCTAGCCTTTTTCCCCGCTTCCGCAACCCACACCCCGCTCGTCAGAGCTGGTATGATGACATTGGTGTTAGCCATGCCTTCTGCGCCAGAGTTTGGGGCCAACAATACGTACATAAACTCACGCGTATGTCCCGGAGACGTAAGAGGCATAGGTATTCGCTAATACATCCTCTATTTGGTCAATTTTTCTTTTTTCATTATGTCCAAACCAACACAACATTGCTGTCTCAATTCTAGTCACTGTAGCCTATTTCAGTCTACAACGTTCTCTAATCACATCCATGCATATCGTGTCATTCAAACACTACCTATAAAATTACAATATCCTAATACCATAGTGAGCTGAGAAACCGCATTTGTGCGAGGGCTTATTTCCGAAACCGTTTCTATTTGAAACGACCCAGTTTATGCGCTTGTAATAATAATCACCGCAGCGCTGTTATACGTTCCCACGGCTTCCTAAAATATATACAGGCAGCTCCTTTGCCTTGCTAGATGGGGCAAAGATGCGTAATTCCTGAAACATCTTTATTAGAGTTTGTCATTTGCTACAACTTTCAACATCAACATAAAAACGTCATTAAATGATTTTCACTAAATAAGGGAAAGCTATCGGTTACACCAAAACTGAAAAAGCAAAGTTTTGTATACCGCGAAAGGAATACAGACTGTAAAACAAAGGTAACCTCAAAAATATTTTTTAAACATTTCTTGCAGAAATAATCGCATGCCTTTTTATACCTCTTTACTGGCCGATTTATTTATTATAAAGTGTAAAATGTTAAATTTGCTTACACATATATAGTAAATTTGTAGTATCAATAATTGTACAAAGATTTTCGATGTTTCTGAGAAACTTTTTTGAGCTAATTAAGCATTTTACAATATAGAATTAATAAGCAGCATGTAAAGAGTTATTCAACCAAAGATATGCAATAATTTCTGCAAAAAATGTTTAAAAAACATTAAGTGAATATTATACTTTGTTGCACACAAGACATTTAACAGGACATTACATAAGAAATTACATTACATTTTTGAGGTTACTTCTATTATTACTATTATTATTGTTAATTTTGTATTACAGTCGGTCTCTCTTCTGCAGTATATAAAACTTCGTTTTTTCAGTTCTGTTTAAACTAGGGCTTTCCCTTTTTTTAGTTAAAAGCATTATGTTTAATTTTCATAAAAAAATCCGAAAATACACAATACTTAAAAACCACACAAACATTGTCGGGACAAGTCTCAGTGGCACCCTCTGAAAATAGTGTAGTGTTGCAATCCCCACTATTATTTACCGGAGACCTTGACGTAACGAATTTAATAAATTTATAATTTTATCACTTATTTTAATTTTGCCTTGGTCTTTCGATACATCCGAGAAAAATACGAGTATGGTAGAGAAAAAGTTTTTTTTGGGGTGTTTCAAGGATTGCGAATTTTTAAGGTAACCTTGCATAAGAGTGACATAAGGTAAGATAAGAGCGGTGGTAGTGTAGTGGGTAGAACATTGGACTTGGAAGCGGGAGACTTAGGTTCGATTCTCAGTGCGGGCATGTACTTATGACTTTTCTTTCTAAGTTATGTATATTTGTGAAGTTATAATAGCAATACCATTCGCTAACGGTCAAGGAAAACATCCTGAGGAAACCTGGGTGTCTGAGCTATTCACATACCTCAGCGCTTGAAATCGCTAATCCGCGGTGGGCACGCGTGGTGATTAAGCCCATACTCTCTCTCTGAGAGAAGGCCTGTGCCCTACAGTGGGACGTATATAGGCTGCTTATGCTAAGGTACGATATGAATATTCTTTATTGCACACAAGAAACAAGAAACATAGATAAAGGTTGCAATGAAAATGAGCAGTAGTTAACTGTAGCTGGTATAGTCCGCACAAATCTTTTTGGCGGTAACGTCAACATAGTCACAGATCGTTTGCACATCGCTTACGGTCTTAACAGTGTATGTGTGAGTAATTAACTAATTTAGTAATTGGCTAATATAATTTACTACGCATCACACGTCAATTACTCACAAATACACTCTAAAGACAGCAAGCAATGTGCAAACGATCTATGACTATGTTCACGTTACCGCGAAAAAGATCTGTGCGGACTATACGTCGCAATTCGTCACAAAGTTTGAGAATAAGCAATCTGTCACCGCGATCACTACTATTTGGAGCCCTTAGAACTGAAACGATCCATCACTAGCTGTGCAAAGAAAACACAAGTGCCTTTACATTTTAAGAAATAAGAGCTGTTTTTAAATGTAGGTTAGCATATATTGGTGGTTGGCGCCACGTAGGTATCCCGCGATGATTAATAACCTCATCACTATACGCATAGATTTGAAACTGTTAAAAGTGTATGTTTAATTATGATGTATTATGTCCCTGGTAGGCGTAGAAGTAATACTTGCTTTGAGAGGTAAATTCAGTCATTAAGAAAATTGATTGATCTCGAAATAGTTTTCAGATAGGGAGAGGTACTGAAACAGTTAACGGTTGGAAACAGAAACAGCAACAAAATCTTTATGACGTGGCGTCTTCGATGAGACTAGATATATTGTTTTAAGTTCTCTATTGCTGCTCCAATATTACTAATTGACGAAGCTATTGATATGATGAAAAAAGAGTAAAAAGAGAAAGAAGAAGGCGTCGTTTCACATCCAACGTCTGATTAGACGCTCCTTAACTGATTTAGGAATTTATTTTTATGCTCTTGCTGGTGCTTACTAGCGTCACTAATGTAAAAAATCATATTCTCTTCTGCAATAGGTTTTTGCAAAAAGTGAACACACAAAGCCTCAATAACAGCTATAGTAATTTATCAGCAGTTATTACCCTCATCAAGTTATTGTTTACCCGGATACATTCTTGTCAGAAATGACCGTACCGGAAAACGTGGTGGTGGGGTTGCCATATACCTCAGATCCGAGATAAAGTTTAAAATAATCGCGCAGTCTCTGCCATCGACCACAGGTTCAATTGAGTACATATTCCTTGAATTAAGTTTCAATACCGTGAAATTTCTTCTAGGAACTATGTATGCTCCCCCTGGTATAGACTATTTCAGCACGCTGGAGACATTGCTGGTCACACATCTGCCTAATTATGACCATGTTGTCATTATGGGTGACTTCAACACCAATCTTCTTTCTGATAATTCACGTTCCCGTCAACTCTCATCCATGGTTTCCTCTGTGAATCTCAACTCCCTCTCTCTTGGGCCCACTTACCACATTAGCGATTCGCACACTCTTCTCGACCTTATTTTTACTTCCAAACTAGACCGCATCTCTGCCCATGGCCAACTTACTGCGCCTGGCTTCTCTCATCATGACCTTATTTTTGCTTCGTATAAACTTAAAATTCCTAAATTCAAACCTAAAATTCTTTTCCAACGTAATTTTGCGCGGATGGACGTGGATAAGCTCAAGGCTGATGCCGAACGCTTAGACTGGTCACGGATGGAACTATTGGGTACGGTGGATGAGAAGGTTGACCTTTTCAATAGTCTTATTATTGGGCTGTATGATACTCACGCACCTGTACACGCAGTTAAAATGAAACGTCCTCCAGTTCCCTGGCTGACAAAGGAAATCCGCGGCCTGATGGCTAGGCGAGATAGTTTGCGCCGGAAACACAAGAAGAATCCCACTGAGGAAAACTGGATCCTATTTAAAACGGCCAGAAATCGCTGCAACCAGATGATTAGGAACGCCAAGCGTCGCCACATACATTCGTCTATCGAGCAATGCTCTCCCAATAATATTTGGAAATTTCTACGCACCCTGGGATTTGGGAAGTGTCGGCAAGACCTGAACTCGTCTCTTGACGTCAATGGTCTAAACCAACATTTCTCATCTCCCCCACACTCTGTTGATCCTCTGCTAAAGGCTTTAACCATTAAGTCCATAGCATCATCTCCCGTAGCTTCACCCCGCCCCTTCTGTTTCACCCCGGCTACTGCCTCCGATATTGAGAAAATCATCCGCTCCGTTCACACTAAGGCAGTTGGTCACGACTCTGTTGGGCGTGACCTGCTATTGCCGATCCTAAACACGATCCTCCCCGCACTGACACACGTTGTAAATTTCTCCCTCTCCTCTGGTTCCTTTCCCTCCCAGTGGAAAATGGCGTTTATGGTGCCTATTCCAAAAATATCAATTCCCACAGATTTTAAACACTATCGGCCCATTTCCATCCTGCCCTTCCTATCCAAAATCCTGGAACGTGTGGTGAATCGTCAGCTAATGGCTTTTCTCCACACCAACCAACTCTTAAACTCCTTCCAATCCGGTTTTCGTCCATCCCATAGCACATCCTCAGCACTCATCAAAATAACTGACGATTTGCGCTTCGCTATGGATGGTCGGCAGCTTACTCTCCTTACCCTGCTAGATTTCAGTAGTGCATTTAATTGCGTAGACTACGAAATCCTCCTTGCCATTCTCCGCTCCCTCAACATATCGGAGACAGCCGCTGTGTGGTTTCACTCATATCTCCATGGCCGTCAGCAGCGCATACGTGCGGATGACGTTGTCTCCGATTGGTGTGACGTCACTGCTGGTGTTCCGCAAGGAGGAGTGCTTTCCCCATTACTTTTTTCTGTCTTTATTAATACCCTTGTCTCCGTAGTCAACTTCAGTTCCTATCACCTGTACGCAGACGATCTCCAACTCTACTTGCCGTTTAAGCAGGACCTTCTTAGAGTCACAGTCCAGAAAATGAACACGGACTTGATCTCAATTAGCGCATGGACTGAACAGTATGGTCTGCTGGTCAACCCAGATAAGACGCAAGTCATTATCCTCGGTAGTAGGGCTCTGCTATCTAAGATTGACAGGGATACCCTGCCGCCTGTCTGTTATAATGGCATTCCCTTACCGTACTGCAGAGAGGTAAAAAACTTAGGTCTCCACATACAAGACAATCTATCATGGGAGAAACATGTTGCTGAAGTAAGTAGGAAGATCTTCGCATCCACGCACTCCTTGAAACGTATGCAGAAGTTCCTACCGTTCTCCGCTAAGGTTACGTTGGTCAACGCCTTGCTTCTCCCAGTCATTGACTATGCAGATGTGTGTTATCCCGACCTCACTGAGGAACTACTTGACAAATTAGATCGACTTCTCAATGTCTGTATTCGTTACATTTTTGGCCTCCGTAAATATGACCATGTTTCCCAGTTTCGCACTCAGCTTAATTGGCTAAATATCCGCTCCCGTAGGAATGCCCACATTGTGACACTTCTTTATGGGATCTTACATAACCCCTCCTCTCCCCAGTATCTCCGCGAACGTTTCGCCCCTCGTGGCGTGCATGGTCGCCTTCAGCGTCCATGCAAAGACCTGCTTCTAGACATCCCCGTGCATGGTACGGTAGGCTATTCAAATTCTTTCACTGTGACAGCGGTGCGCTTGTGGAACGCGCTACCCCTGTACATACGCCAGGCCCCGTCAGTCGACGTGTTTAAAAGTAGAATCCACGAGCACTACTTCGAACTTCAGAGTAATAATCCTTTTATATAAGTAATTTTTATGTAGTTGTGTTTATTGTATTATAGTGTGTATTTTATATGTATTTGGTATGTATCTTGTTATAATAACTATGTAATTTTATTGTAATATAGTTTATATAATTATTATTATTTATTCTTCTTTGTTCTTGCAATAAATCTTTCTTGGCACTACCCCTTGCACTATCCACATAACCCAAGGTTAGCTGGAAGAAAATACTTACTAGTATTAAGCTCGCCTTTGTACAAACACCTCTTGTGCAATAAAGTATTTTTGAATTTGAATTTGAAATTATTGTCAGCAATTTGTAAAACCTACAGCCTTGAATGTGGCGAGTAGGACTTTTAATTATTTTTCTAAGCTAATGTTCTAAAAATAGCCCGAATAGTTAGTTATTCAAGATGTTCACTTTTCGGAAAAACCCCTATTTTGTAGAAACGGTCCTTAGGCTGTCTCCGTCACTTATTGAACATATCGCTTATCCCAGATAACAAAGACGTAAATACTTTTTTTAGGGTTCCGTAATCGACAAGGAACCGTTATACTAGAAAGCTGAAATTTGGCATAGACATACATATTAATCACGCCCACAAAACGGTACAATAAAAACAGAAAAAAAAAATTGGGTACTTCCCCTACCCTTCAATTAGGGATGCAATTTCTTTTTTCGCCTATACTATAATATGGGGTATCGTTGGATTGTTCATTTAAAAATATTATGGACGTAAGAAGACCATTTTTCGATTTAGGGTACCGTTTGCGAAACATTAAGCTTTAAAGCGCAAATTTTTGTCCGAGTAGACGCACTTGGCCGGGTTTGCAAATTTAACAGAATTTTTTTTAGCAACTAGAATGAACCAGTTCATAATGCAACGTCATTTGATTGAAATTTATAGAAATTCAATTGTGTCATGTTTCCAGAGTTTAACTTCCCTTTGGGAGTGCTTATTAAGCATAACACTTAGGTATCTAGGTAGCGCATTTTTCAAGTTCATTCCGTCGTTGTGGTTCCGGTTCAACTTCATACCTTTAACGTTCAATCAACACTCTAGTAACGTTGCGCTGAAGCTATAAAGAGACCAATTCTCTTAAGGCCGCCAATTCCTGCATTAAATTACCGTCTCTCAAAGCCTATCAGATTGTCTCTATAAATTTAATTTGCACGGTAGGTGCATTGTTGCCTGAATATTGATTAAAGCGGGAAGAGGCCTTCAATAACCCGATCTGAAGCGAGTTCCAGTGAGGCCGCAACTTACCTATTGCGAAACTTTAACGATAAAATCACATCTTTCCCAAGCCGATATTAAATTTTGCTTGTCTCAAGGAAATTTACGAGCGGCCTCTGGGAGCTTATTAACAACATTTAGCAGGCTCTAACTTGAATTTTCAAAATTACACCGTTTATTACTCATTCGCCGTTTACTGACGCAGCTTGTAATTTATTCTGTCTGATGATTGGTTGTACTAAGAAGAGAGAGACGAAGCCTGACACAACCGAAGGTAGGTGTTCCAGAAAGCTCCAGTGAAACTGAAGGGGGTTATTCTACTTATATATACAAACCTCTTTTATTATGAGACTAACTTCAAAACATAAAAAAACCAAATTAGTTGATGCATGTATTTTTGATATTTGCTCTAGTGAATGTATTCACAAAACAGATTTTTTTTTGAAATTTCGGAGTTGCATTTACAAAAGTTTGTTTGCGAATGAGTAGAGAGTAGAGTAAATTTCAACAAGCCTATCTGAAACACCTTGTGTTACCAAAATACTAACATAAAACGTTTTGACTCCGGCGTCACTGGCAAGGAAAAACAAATCAATAGGATGTTTGTCGCTTCTCTTTCGATTTCACGGAAAGGGCGGCCAGCCATTACAATAATCGAAAAAAGTTTTGTCCATAACTCAAGAGCTCCTCAAACTTATCCGGGAACACTTAAATGATTGAAGCGCGGCCTCCATTAGAAATTAAAATCGCAGGACCTCCGAGATACTCGGAGTTGGGATTATCAAGAAGTAATAGGGTCCTCGTCAGGTGCTCTGCTGGAAACTTTATTAATAAAAACGATATTGACTGAATCCGGCGAGAAAGATGCGCCACCAATTTGTTCCATATTCGACTATTTGTTGGACCAGATACTTTACCTAATTTTTAGGGCACTGTAGTCAACAAGGAACCCGTATAGTTTCGCCACGTGTATCCGTGTGTGTCTGTCCGCGGCCTAGCTCACAGACGATTAGTACTAGAAAGATAAAATTTGGCAGAGATTAGATTACATATTAATAACGCTGATAAAAAGGTACAATAAAACCTTGTAATTTTTTTAGGGTACCTCGCCTACACTAATCTTAGAGCTCAGCAATTTCCTAATTTAGTTCTATTTTCGTAGGATAGAGGGATGAATTAAGACTGAATTCTTGCTAAGACTTATTTGAAACAATGCATTAATGAAACGCTAGTGAATAACGTCACTAAAGTGAAATCGGTCCAGCTTAAATAAAATGAACATTCTCAACGGGCCTCTACTCTCTTTGAATCATATTCAGAAAAAGTTAAAACCCAAGTAAATAGTTCGGAAATGCGGAAATGTACTCAAATCGCTTATATAGTGTTATTTCTAATATTTGCAATTCCCGAGACATCACAATAAGAGTTGGTGTTTCGTAACAACTTTTTTTCTATGAGTTTTTTTTTCAGATTTTTATTTTTTAAATTATGGGGGTTTATCAAATTTTATTAAATTCGCGCTTTACGCGCCCTATCAATATCGCAGCCTTCAGTAAATCATTGTGCTAGATAGAAGAATGTCCATTCTAATTAAGACATACAATTTAAAGCATTATCTATCGGTATCAGTAAAACCGCAAAATATCATAAATGTTTTTTTCTCAAAAAATACAAATAAAAAAAACATATACCGTAGAAGCAAATTTTTTGTAAATGACAAACTCTGACCGATATGTTTCAGGAACATTTTTAGGATTTCGTAGTCAACAAGGAATCCTTATAGTTTCGCCATGTCCGTCCGTCTGTCTTTTTGTCTGTCTGTCCGCGACCTAATTCAGAGACGATTAAGACGAGAAAACTGAAATTTGGCATAGACATATATATTAATCACGCCGACAAAGTGTACATGAATGGATTTCCATTGAAAATTACGTTGACGAAGTTATTAGTTCTGTAAAGCAGATAAAACTCCCTTTTTCTACGGAACCCTACACTGCGCGTGGCCCCACAGCACTTGGCCGGTTTTATACTCCAAGCTTTGAGCATTCTATGAATCTCAAAACAAAACCGTCCCCATAGGTATCGCGCCAATCTTTGTAAAAATTACATCAAGATGCCTATTTCACTGGATTTTTCATGAATGTAAGACTAATGAACCAAGCTGAATAGGTACTACATTGACGGGAGTCGCGCATTTAAACGTCAAAAGTCGCGATTGACGTTTAAATGCGCGAGTTCGCGCGTCGACGGACGTAAAACTAAAGCACATAAGTCTAAAACACAAATTTTTGCGGACGTAAAAAAGACTTATCAAAAAATCAGTCTATAACATTTTTATTATCTTTATTAACGGAGAGCTGTCATGAAAAAATGGCATGAACAAACATGTTTTTCCACAAAAATTCCGTGAACAGTGGCCTAATTACGCGCACCAAAATCCTGAGCGATTCCAATCGTCTAACTGTCAAATTCCATACTAATTTGACAGTTAGACGATTGGAATCGCTCAGGATTTGGTGAGCGTAATATAGGGGCTGAAAGGAGAATGATCAATTTACTATAAGAGTTAGTCTATTTTTGCGTCTTCTTGCGCATTGATGAAACTAACGGTAAACTATAAGAAATTAACTCTGGATTATGCAGGAAAAATATTATGAAAATATTAGATGGGAGTTTCGAGAAATCTTAATTTTGAGCCCATGTTTTGAGGTTATGACAACTTTGGTGGTTTGGTGTTATTTTGGGTTTGACTAGGGCATTGGTGCCTAGTCAGTTTGAATTATAAACATAGGTCATTATTAGGTAGGTATGGTTAGTCAGTGCTAAGTAATAATTCTGTATAAAATACAAAATATCCGTAGGTTTCATGCAATAAGTAATAGGGTGTGTCTAATATTATCGCATGTCTGTACGACAGTTTGCAATATTATATCTTTAAAAAAAAGTCATAGGCATGTCTAAGAAGGAAAAAAATTAAAATAAAACGAGATCTTGTAAGTAATATAACATTTTTTTATTTAAATACCCTCTTCAAATATATAATCTAAGAAAGGAGCTGGGGCATTTATATCATTAAATCGTACCCAGCTCAAGTACCACACCACTGTCATCACGTGAGTGCAACCTCCTACTGTTCTTTTGCCTACAATGCAATTTCAGCCATAGCCCACCAAAGAGCTCAATGTATTCGCTGTGTCAGTATCTCGGTTTACCAAAATGACGACATGCCTTGACTTTATGCGTGCTCTTACAAAATAGTTATTTAAGCCAAGAATGAGAGGTCATTTTAACAATAAACTACACTAATTAAACAGTATAAAATCCACTGGAATCAATTTGCAAAAATAAAAGCGTAATAAAACCGCTCGTTTGAATACCCTTCAAAAACTCCCCGTTTGCAGTTTGCACTTTCGCATTTTAGGTATGTACACGATTTGCGATTTTTGCAATAATGTAATCTAATCTGTGTTTGTAATCTGTATTGACTGACTGAGGTTTTTTTAGTTATACAATCAATACAGATATTTTTTAATTATTACTTTTAAACCCCTGATTCTTTTAATTTATCAAATGGAATTATGAAATCATTTTTCAAAAGAAACATTTTGAGGTATAAATGCTTAAAGCGCAACATAGACTGTTTTTGATCATTCTCCTTTTAATAAACTATGTGGTACAGAACAATACTCGTATGAGGTTGCCTGGAAGAAATTGCTAATAGTAATAAGGCCGCCAATTGTATCTTTTCTTTTGTCATTGCTATTTCTGTAACAATTTTTCCGGTGTACAATAAAATATTCTTATCTTATCTTAACAATAATTTAATTAATTTAATGTCAATTTGACTTACGTATGTGCTTAAATCCGGCGATTATTGTGAAATTGTAACAAGAGAATTTTCTCATCGTTAATTCTGGTGTATCTTGAGTAGTGTTGTAGTTTTTTTGCGCAGCAACTCCATAAGCACCTCGAGCTCATCGAGTCAGAGCTAAATAGCTGAGCTCCAAGTTTTCTTTCTTTAGCATCGCGAATTAACAGAAAGATACATCCAAACTTTTTTTGCGATAAACTTAGTTAAATGAATGAAAAGAGGCTATTTAACAAATATATCGTTCTCAGAACTATATAAGATTGAAATGCTTTATTACCTATGGTAGTTTTTCAGTAACTACATTTTGGGAGGGTTTTGCCTATTCTTTATTAAATAGCATGTTCAGAATGCCTGAGAATGACTGCGATCGCCAACCCGCCTGCCAAGCGTGGCGATTATGGCAAAACCCTTCATGGTTCGAAAACCGTGAGGGAGGTCTATGTCCTGCAGTGGGCGTCAAATGGCTGATGATGATGATGATGTTCAGAATGTGCGGTAAGGTAGTACCTAAACGCTCCTAAATCTGTATAAAAAAATTATTTAATTTTAGTCACTCTAAAATTAGAGACTTCTAAAATTAATTAACTTTAGTTTAGTGATAGATTTTAGTGACTGTAATAGAATGAGTACTTTTTTGACAAATGTGGTCTGAAGCGTTATGACCATTTTAGACACATTTTTCTTAAGTTTTTAATAAAGTTGCGAAGATTGTTATAAAATCAGAAAAAGTAAACATAATTAGTAAGAAAAATTACGAAGTAACAGCAAATTTCTCTTTTAAAAATTAAAAATATTTATAAAATTACCGTATATGTTCGTGTGCCGATTCAGACTATATTTATCACGATTCCTCTAAATCACTCCTTAGATACAGTTTATATAATCTGTTGTTACGACTCTTAAAAGTGTAGAATCTTCCTTGTAAAATCTCCACCACAGACTATTTTAATCGGCGTTTTAAGGAATCGTGTTTTTTATAAATAAAACCGTAAATCTGCCACAATAAATAAAAATTTTGGAATGTTCCAGCGAAGGAGTTGCAAACTAAGTTCTAAGCGTTAAATTTAAATGAACACCAAAATCAGTCAATCGTAACGTAATCTTAATCGCAAGTGTAACACTTTGTTGCAAATAAATATTAATTGATTGATTGATCCTATGGGCTTTATGGGATGCCATTTGTTTCTTGAATAAAATTCTAACCGCCTCTTTCATAAAACACAGCGAAAACAGAATACGTCATCTTCGCCACCTGAAAAAAAGTATGAAGTGTATAATGACAAACATGTTAGATATATTTTTGTCATAGTTATTGATCCATTTTTTTGAAATTACTGTTGAAATTAAAAAAATTGCCATAAATTTTGTGAAATTTTTACGATTACTAAAAGTTATAAAATTCGCGAGCGAGAGAAGTGTCAAAAGTAGAAGCAGAATTCATTAATTCCCATTGATTCTCGAGTTCCCCAAAAAGTCTCACCGAAACAAAAGTCTCATACGACAGGTCCTGTATGCCGAAGGCCTTCAGCACCAGCGGCTTCTGCGCCTGCGCACAACCAATGAGCACGAGGCGTCTGATGTCACTATGCGCAGGAGTCTGTATGGGACTGAGGTGCCAGCCGCAGTTGAACATGGCGTTGGACAAAAGTGAAGCCTGTACGATAATATAGAGTTAAGATGATGATCGAATATAATAGGGGTACATTATGATCTATGAATAGTTCGTTCACTGTTATGTATGAATAAAATACGACTCCCTCACTATTAACTTCAGGGACCTCTAAGTAACTGAGTAAGTTACGCTCAGACTAGCAAAATCAACTTACAGTGTTCTCAGTTAGCTATTGACCAATAAATTAGAAAATATAGGTCCTATTATCAGACTGTCAACAATTTATAATGCTTGTTTAGTTCCGCACCATTATCTATATTATTATTTATTTATTTTAATTCTTTAGTGCACTAATTACAATGTAAATGTACAAGGGCGTGCTTAATACAAGAAGCATTCTCTTCCAGCAACCCTTTGGTATTGAAGAGACTGGCGACGGGTAGTGCAAGAAAAAGATAAAATACAATAATAAACTTACGGAAACCTAGGGAAATACATTAAGTTAGACTTAGGGGAGGGGGGGATTAATAGAAATTATAAATCTAATAATAAATCTATACAACATTAGACAAAGATCGAGACAAGATAGATTAGGTACATTGAGAACAGCGCCATCTATCGAAACCAACAAGAAGCGTTTAACATTGACATTTAATGACATGACATCTGCGCTGTGAAGGTTACATAGAAGGCCGCTAGATGGCGAACGCTGTCTTTAAACAACGTTTGCTATATGGGAGAGCCCCTTAAATGTTTGTTTTATTCTGTTTCTAGTATTGGTTGTTATGGCGGCAATAGAAATACATCATCTGTGAAAATTTCAACTGTCTAGCTATCACGGTTCATGAGATACAGCCTGATGACATACAGCCAGACAGACAGACGGACGGACAGTGGAGTCAAGTAATGGGGTCCCTTTCCCCTTTGGGTAAAAAAGCCCTAAAAAACATACAAAAATATTGCAAATACAAAGTACAAATTGTAATAAGTATGTATTTGTTGTAAATTCAATATTCAATTGTACGTAGTAATTTTTGAATGCATGGCTTGTTTCAGACGCGTATTCACAATGACACTGTGTCAATGGGCATTCGAAACGATCAATTTATTGGAGTATTTTAAATACCACAGGTACAGTAAATGCATAAAAATGCCTGTATATTACCTGATAAGTGACTTCACCGGCGTTCCACAGGTTAAGTGCCAACAGCAGAAACAGTGAGCTGACAAATGTGTACGTCATGAATGCGTTCGTTAAGTCCAGGTGCGGGGATAACTGCAAGCGGAGATGAAGCTCTACAATATAGCCTAAATTTCAATCGTCCGTACTATCCCTATGGCTTTTCGCAGAAAAATGGAGCGCGCAGCTTCACTATGAATCCAAGTAATGACAAACCAGAGTTTCGAAAACTCAAGATGAAAAACAGGATGGTGAAATAAATTGACACAAACAAACAAAGATTTTAAATCTAGTTGAATAGGAAATAACTGCTGGGCTCACGACTTTGTAGGAAACTTAGATAAAGTGGATATTAGTGAATATTCTAAGATAATATATAAGCAATTTTCTATTATCCGTCTCTTTGCGAATATCGTAGGAAGTACAGTAGGAAGATTTGACCACAAAGGCTGATGGGCTCTGAAAAATCAACGTGCCGACCGCAATAACTGGCTAGGTACTCTAAGATGTCAATGCACATTTTCTTCCGTTTCATCGTTACTAAGTTGTTTGAATATTGTTTTGTTTTCTTGTGTGAAGAAAATAAGACAGTTAATGTAGTATCTAAAATATTAAAATATAAACTAAGTTATTATTGTAACTTACCTATATTATTAATTTGTTTGTATAAACAGCGGTGGTAGCTTAGTGGGTAGAAGATTTGACTCGGAAGCAAGAGACCCAGGTTCAATTCCCAGGTTGTGTACATTTGTGAAGTTATAGTAGCAATACGACTCGCTAACCGTGAAGGAAAACATCGTGAGGAAACCTGAGCTATTCGCATACCTCAGCGCTTGAAATCGCCAATCCGCGGTGGGCACGCGTGGTGATTAAGCCCATACTCTCTCTCTCTCTCTGAGAGAAGACCTGTGCCCTACAGTGGGACGTATAAAGCCTGCTTATGTTGTATTAAAAGACAACATTTGTACAGAATGTAGAAAGGCAAGGATTTTATTAAAATATGATTTTCTAATGTTGGAAGTAGTCCTGTACTTCTTTCTCTCTTAAAGATACTTGGCGGGAATTGAGTTAAAACTTGTAGATAGTACTTCATCATAGACAGCCTTAATAGTATTTATTAAACTAACGCAAAAACTGAAACCACCCATTAGGCAACAGAATTACCATTTTTCATTTTTCGTACAATCTTGAAAGTTGAAGAATAAAATATGACGTTGAGAATTTTAAACTTTTGCCTATCGGAAGTGGTTTAATAATTATCGATTTAGCCGAAACGAATCTCAGGTTTTAAAACAATAATGATAATAACAATAATAACAATGAGAGGAATTGAAATAACAATAATGCTTAACAGTAGGTTTACGTCCAACTTTAAGGTATCAAACTTCTCTCAGTAAGAGTGTATAAGATTAATCACTACGCGTGCCCATTTTAGATTGGAGCACTCAAATGTGTGAACACCTCAAACTCTCAGATTTCCTTACTATGTTTTCTTTCACCTCCAGCAAGTGGTGTAGCCACCACGAATGGCAACGTTGTAGTCGGACCCAGAAACTCTCGATTGAGACACTGTTTACCGTGGTCCCGGTGGGTCGACCCATCACCGGGTCAACGGGTAATAGAGGCAAACGCTCTACCGATTACCACCTCTTGACAGTACTCACAGCTAGTCTGAGCAAAAGTAGCACAGCAACGGCTGAACTCTCGCAGACTTGCAGTGACATGACGATTCCAAATACACGATTTATCTCAGCCGCCAAACTGAAAAAGACACCAACGGTCTTATTTACAAAAGTCAATCCCACTAAAACACTCTTAAGACCCAATTTAAGCCGGTTTACAACAGGAATTCATCTCATAGACCGGCTTTAACTCCGTCTTAAGAGTGTTTTAGATAAGTAGATAAACCATTTATTTAGGTTTTAGTGGGATCGACTTTTTATCATTAAGACTGGAGTATGGCCTATACCTTCCTCAGGGAAGAGACCCGTGCCCCTCAGTGGGGACATAATGGGTTGATGATGATGATGAAGACTGAATTTAAATTAAAACGCTTCATTTATTTTTTTTCCCTTGCAAAGTTTGAAATCAATACTATATCAAAAACTAAGCATAGGAAATTCGTCTAACACGTCCGCGGTTTTTTACTCTTGTATTCATACTTATTAAATCCATGTACCATAAACATTTAGCACATTTGGAAAGAAATGTTAAATGTAGAATTTAATATAGCTTTATTTTTTTTATTGTCAAATAGAGGTACTTTTACTTTAATGCAATTCTATATTTGGCAGTCATTAAACTGTAAGATTGTGCGGGCGAGTACGATTCTAGAAATAAATGCAGCCTTAATACCAAAAAAATTAAGCGATACAAAAGGCTTAGAATGTAAATAGTCATAAACCCAGAAAAAAACGTTTTTTGGTTTCCGTACCCGAAGAGTGCCAAACGAAACCCTATTACTCTGCCTTCACTGTCTGTCTGTCTGTCAGTCCGACTGACCTTTAAAGGGCTCTATCTTTGCGTAATAGGTGGCCAGTTGAAATTTTCACAGAATATATGTTATTATATTACAGAGGACTAAACGTAATAAAAAATATAGGGGGTTTCCATACAGCAAACGTGTTTTTTCGCCGTTTTTTTTTTGTTTATGCTCTATCGTAAACCGTAATACATACGGGCATCAAACTTGGCGTGGTTGTGGGACTTATTATATTATATTCTAACGACAAATCATAAAAGGTGGCCAAGCGCGAGTACGGAACCCTCGGTGCGCGAGTCCGACTCGCACTTGGCCGGTTTTGAAATATTGACGAACTACTTTTAAACCTACCTCAAAAGCTTCTGGTGCATCATGACGCCGTCCAATCCATTTTTCAATCTCTTCGCCGCTTCTTCCCTGCTCATCACCAACACATTGCTGTTAAACTCCTCTCTTATCCTCTCGAAGTGATGGCACAGGGTGATGAATTTGTAGTTTAAGGTGATAAGGTGAGTGATGGGGAAGCAGTCAGCAGACATCATTGGGAGCATCATGTAGAGCCAAGTGACGTAGAAGAAGACCCGCATTATGGAGGCGAAGGTTGACGTGTCTTCGTATAGAGGTAGGTACGTTACAACTGTGTAGAATGGTACACCTGCAATAGATTCCGGTTTACAAGCTAATCCGATAAATTATTTCTGAAAAATCACGTCCAATCCTAAAAATTGGTATGTACAGTACGTCGAGTAAATACTAATCACATTAGGTTGTAAAAAAAAATTTGACTGCCTCGTTGGTCCAGCCGTTATCGTCGTGGGTTCGATTTTCTGTTACAAATGGCCAGTCTGGGTAGATTTCCATGTTTATTCTTGCCTGTTTACCATAGCACAGGGTATCCAAGTTTAAAATCAAGACATGTGATGGTGTGGAAGTTATTTTTCTTCAAGAGTAGAAAAACTGACAACTCATTTCACGGTTTCCAAAAATAAGTCGGACACAAAAAAAATCACCCTAAAAAAATTAAACTTTTAGTTTTCATAAAAACCTATTTAGAGGCTAAAAATTCCACGCATGCCGGGACTTGAACCCGCGACCTCTGGCTAACCGTGCCAGCGCTCTCCCAACTGAGGTAATGGGCAAGTGCAGGCATCAGTGAAATTTCGAGCCTCATTACAAACTTCTCTGTATTACATACAAGCAACGTACAAGTCCTGCCATGGGTGGAATTTTTAGCATCTAAATAGGTTTTGAAAAATTGTTCTCAGCACGGGCTAGTGCAACAAAAAGAATATAATTTTAGATTTCACGCCAGACAATTATACCGTATTTTTCCAGCCGTAACAAAAAACGAGGCAAAACTATTATACTCTACCTTCAACTACCATCTTCCTAGCACTCTCCACGCCAAACGATATTAAGGACGCATACACAGACACCACGTACAGCAATATGCCTACTTTGACTTTCCTATACTGCTTCTTCATAACGGGCTCCTCCTCAAAACTAGCGCCGACAGCCGCCATTTCGTAATTCAACTTAGTTACGGAGCTCCGGTGGTATAACAGGAGAAACATCTTAGTAAGAACTATGTTGTGAATAGCTGCGAACATCCAGGCTGAGTTTTTCTCTACGTCGGGAAAAACGCCGAAGAAGGCAGCAAGGTTTTCCAGGAATATCATGGTAGCGTATATCGTGAACGATATTGTTTTGTACCCTTTGTAAAGTACGCTTTCGGTTTGTGGATCC
Source organism: Yponomeuta malinellus (assembly GCA_947308005.1). Lineage (NCBI taxonomy): Eukaryota > Metazoa > Arthropoda > Insecta > Lepidoptera > Yponomeutidae > Yponomeuta > Yponomeuta malinellus. The sequence continues at coordinate 12,450,791 of OX371007.1, read as the reverse complement.
CAGTAGTTGCCTAGTCCGGCGTAGTAGGCATAGCGGCAATAGTCTTGCAGGATTATTCTTGTGTCGTACTTCATTTTGGCTTTGCCTTGTTTCGTCAACGGTATTAATTCCGCGAACGAAGTGTGTTAACATAATTTTCTCGAAGTAATCAACTGAGGACTTACTGTTGATTGGATGAGTAAGCTGACGCCGCCCCATTTATATCAGTAAATTATTATCGGATTCGATTAATATTTAATCATCCATACTAATGAATGGTAATGAGTTTTGTGTTTTTGTCTGTTTTGAGATTTTGGTCTGGATCGTGGCAAGAGGCAAACTCTGGTATCTGCTTAACCCTCCGGGATACAGGCGTGAGTTTATGCATAAATGGATTGCTTTAAATTTTATTTGGTTGTCATCAAGGTGACTTGAAACGGGATTACAAAGAGCTGTACGCTTTACCAATTTACCTGAGAGTCAGTGCTACCTAATAATTTCTATTACTGTGTAGATGCATCTAAATATATTTTTCACCTCACTAGCTCGTAAAAGCTCTGTTTATCATTCGAAATCTGCGTGGAAAATCGTACTTTATCCGCTAGCGTGGAAAGTGTTTTTAAAATTCGAATATTTTTATTCAATAAAGGTTTCGTACAATAAATTACATATATATAGAACCTCATTGGTTTCGTAATAGTTTATATTCTCTGCAGCCAGTCCATTGATGATTGAAATGCAAATACTTATTTCATGTCAAGCGCCAGCCTCATTTAAAGAATCGCACTGGCCGGCAAGAAAATTTGATTTAAAAAAAAAAATTAACTTTCAATATTACCAATTGTAGTAATTTTACTTTTAATTTTTGAAATAAATTAACAGTAATTTAATATTTATTAAAACTGTTTTTCTTGCACCTAACATTTTCCTCGCTTTAGTGAGGTGAAAAGTTGTGTGTTGCGCTCGGCAGCAAAGTTACGTACCTTTGAAACCCTCGCTACGCTCAGGATTCTATATTTGAACCACTTGCTTCGCTCGTTCAATCCTAGAATCCTTCGCTTGCTCAGGTTTCAATACAAGGTACTCGCGCCAAAAATTAACTTTGCAGCCTTGCATAACAAATAACTATTCTGTTTTTTTTTTATTTGCTTTTGCTATGGTTTTTTCTCTTTTCGGCTTTGCTTATATTTTTTCAGGTAAATTAAGGATGAAAGGTAGTACAAAACAGTTTCGTCGGAGTTAAAACAGTTTTGTTGGGCGATAGTTGTATTTTGTAATTACAACGAATATTTTCGTGCGAAGTCAAAGTTATAAACAAAAACCTGCTGTTACGCACAGGCTGCTACTAAATACTTTAATTATCATTCACTAACTTTTGTTTTCAGACTGTTGGAAAAGTTGTTGACGAATTTGTTAGGTCTAGTTAACAAAATTCCCTAAACGCTCCGCTTAAAAAAATAATTAAGTAACTTGAGTAGGAAACATTTCTCGTTTATTTCTGCATGTTTCTTATTTGGTTTGTTGGTTAGCTATGGATAGACCCAGCTGGTTCACTATTGTGAGGTTCTGGGTTCGAATCCGGGCATGTATGTTACGTACATTCGTGAATAAGTGGCAGCAATATCACTCGCTGACTGTTATTTACTAAATCGTGAGGAAATATGACTATATGAGACACACTTTAATTGAAATCGAAAATTTGTAGTAAGCAAATGTATTTCTTATGTCTATACGCCACTTTTCAATTGCTTCAATAATATTTGATCGTAATAAACAGCAAAAGGATGATCATTTACAAATAATTTCTAGGCGTTTAACTTCAACAATGAGAAATAATCTATGGTCCAAATTAAGCTTATGGACTTTGAAAGCATTTTACCGTAAGTCATAATATAAATCCGTATTAAGTATTATAATAATATAGCACTTTAAATAATTGCTTAAAACCAAGGGAAATATTATTTTGGAACCTTTTCTAAAAGTGTCCAACTTAAAGGTTCTATAAAATATATCCTATAACATTTATAATTCTAGCCTAAGCTTTTCAGTCAAACTCACGAACACTTGTCACTAAGCCCATAAGCAGACTCTTTTATTATATTTTAAAGTAATGTGTATTTGTGACAATAAGTCATACTGGAATTGCAAATACTAAGATTAGACTGCTTAGTTCCAAAATGTATCCGCCGTGAAATTAAGCACAAATCCTTCATTCTACATGGTGAATTGGAGATCGTTATATTTTAAAGAAAAGTTCTGTCCAAATAATAGTTTAATATTAATGGATAACAATTGATGCGGTGGTAGCCTAGTGGGTAGAACATTGGACTTGGAACCCAGGTTCGATTCCCAGTGCGGGCATGTACCTATGACTTTGTGAAGTTATAGTAGCAATACCACTAGCTAACTGTGAAGGAAAACATCGAGAGGAAACCTGAGTTTCTGAGCTATTCATATACCTCAGCGCTTGAAATCGCCAATCCGCGGTGGCCACGCGTGGTGATTAAGCCCATACTCTCTTCCTGAGAGAAGGCCTCTGCCCTCATGTTGGCTGCTTATGTAACAATTGATAGTGTTAAAATTTTTGGAAATATTTGTCCACCTATATGGATCGTCTCGTAACGCCAAGCGTGATAGGAAAGAACGTAGAGTTGAAAAACTTTCTTTAATTTTTATGGTGACCGACCGATGTTGCGGTACATGCAAACAAGTTAAAGAACAATTTTATTGATGTATTGCCTTATTTCTCTGATATGATACGGTAGATTTTGACGTCAGTTGGATAGATGAAAAATACTATTACTATTAACAGTTTACACTTAATAAAGTGTAAGCTGTCAATAGGCTCATTTATTGACAGATCGTTTAACAACGTAAAAAAAAATCATAATTTTTCAAGCTACGTGTCTTTATCAAACTTCCTCAATACGTGCTAACTGAGATTTTGCAAAAAAATAATAGGAAGTTTCGAAAAGCTCATTTATTTACATTGATATAAAAATGTAGAATCATATAAAAATGCTGAATTTACAAGCAAGAAGCATGTCACAATTAAAAGTAGCCAGTTAAGGCGTTATTCATTACCAAGACATTGTAGACTAGGCACCCGTTCTAGTTACAACCGCACTTAACTACCTGTACCAGTCGTTAAAGCGGAACAGTTGCTTGTGTAGTAATGATCCCATCGCGCCTCGAACATCCATCTTCCTTACCGGTGAGAGCATCATAATTTCCACCTTATACTCCATTTGTTACCGACTATTGACCCTCTAAGATAGATAGGATATTGATAATAATGACTATTGGAGATAGAGAGGGGCATAGCACTGCGATCATTATTCAGCCACGGTAACGATATCGGTAAGTTTTTTTTTTGACAATTTATTTGTTTTTTTATACTTTACTACCGGTATCTATTTACGAAAATATATGTATATAATTACTGCTGCTATCGTTAGTAATGTAATGCTAGAATAAAACTTAACAATACATATATATACTATATTTTGTACTAACAGAATAAATCTCAGGGGTTTTTTTTATGGCAATAGATTTTTCGTAGTATGTGTGTTTGACAATTTAGATATTTTTGCATTGGATACTGGCAACGCAATCTCCTTTTAGTCGAAGACTGTTTCACAAAAGTTCTTCAAACAAAATAAAGTGTAAGCCAAAACAAACAACTGAGCATCAAAAGTCGATTCAAAACAACTGCACAGGTGCTACGAATATGCTACGAGCCGCTACGGCGTAGCAAGAGTAGCACTGTATGGCTACAAAATAAGTAAAACCGTCAAGACCGGTTTCTAAAACGACTGCAGTTGAAACTATATGTGTGTAGCGATCTGTATTTTAGTAGGCTTGCTGATCTACCGTGCTGACTAGTATTGTATCTCCAATGAAACATATTTTTTTATGTATCCTGTTTTCGTCCCCCTGCAGGATGTTTGTTGTTGTCTAATAGTCTTATTAATAACTAATTACTAGAAAATTAAGAGTAAAAAAAACCGGCCAAGTGCGAGTTAGACTTGCGCATGAGGGGTTCTGTACCATTATCTATACAAAATTTCAATATTTAAAGCGACTTCCTGTGGCCGTTACTAATATCGAGCAAAAAACGTCAATAAAATCACGTTTGTTGTGTGGGAGCCCCCTTTAATTATTTATTTTATTTAAATTTTATTATTTATCTTTAAAGTTAATATACAACTAAATGTTCTGTGAACATTTCAAGCGTCTACCTGTTGCCGTTATTAATATCGAGCAAAAAACGGAAAAACTTTTTAGTATTTTTTGTCATAACGGCAACAGTGAAAGTGTCATCTGTGAAAATGTCAACTGTCTATCCATCACGGTTCATGAGATACAGTCTTAGTAATAGGGTCCCTTGCCCTTTGGGTACGGTACCCTAAAAATGCACTATCGAAGCCAGACACTGTAGACATTTTACATTATAATATTCTATGGTGTCATAGTACAAGTAAGAAACATCAAACACTGATGTGATAAAACGTCTACCATAACACCATAGAATATAATAAGATTATAATGTGAAGCTAATATTTATTTTGCTAGTATTTTGCGCAGCTTACCAATGGTATTAAAGTTCCAGAGCAATGGTAAACAAACAAATAGATTTTCGCGTTTTATTACTGCCATTAAGCGTGTTGCGGTCCCGCACAAATCTATCGAGCTCTGAATTAGTTGACTTGCTTGTGCGAGTGTACGTGCCTAGATTGATCACTTGGTATGGTGACCAAGAAAGGGGAAAGGCTTTTCTATTAAGAAATGTTACCAAATTAGTGTAACACACTTAGACTTGGGAGGTGGGAGTGTGGGTATGTGCTCGTTCCTCACACACCCCATTGCGTACAACACAATAATCATCAATGTAATATTTTGTTATTCTCTGAACATAATGATCTATTGTTCTTTTGAAATGGCTTAGTTGAAGCTTTTCAATATTTTTTATATTACATTGTTTTAATATAATTTTCGTTTTCTTTGACACTTTTTGCAAATTCGATCTGTAAAGGAAGATATGATTTCTATCACGCCTAGGTAGGATTCACAAGTTAACGAGTAATAGGCGACCAACTTATAAAAGGATCTCTTCGTACAAAATCCATTGAAAATTACGTTGATGAAGTTGTTACTTCTGTAAAGCACGTAACACCCTCTCTTTCTACGGAACCTTACACTGTGCGTGGCACGCACTTGGCCGGTTTTTTTATATGTAAATGTAGGAATACATTTTGTGTGACTTAAATAATTAGGGGAGGTCTCTTAACAAAGTTTTTCCCTATTCATAACGAATTAGATGCCCTTAATACGCCATCCCAAATTATGACCCTGTATAACCAAGCCGTCCTGTATATTTTTAACTATTTTAGTTTTGTCCTTGGTCTTCACATGTCTAATGGAGTGCTAATAAATATGATCCATTGTCGTTATGAAGATAAATTTAAATTTTTTTGCTGACAGTATTTTTTTTAAATGTAAATATGATAATTTAATAATCACAACACTTATCCTAACAAACTTGTTCTCTACCTCCAAATGATTAGATAGTTTCCTTTGTACGTTCTCTAAAATTACGACTCTGTATAACCCGGTCACCCTTTGCATACGCATTAAGCACCATTCATGTTCCAAATTTCAGATCTATAGCTGAATGAGAAGTACCCTAGTAGACTTTTGAAGATCCATCAATGAGTTAGTGAGTCAGTGAGTGCCCCCATATCTTGTGAACTGTACTGGATGCAGGAACTTTGGAGGAATGTATCTTTTCGGTAACCTTAATCCCTCTGCACCAGTCCTGTAGCATAACTGGCTTCTAAGATAGAGAGGGGTTGAAAAGGGCTGGAATGGGTTCGTGTAAATATATACACAGTACGGGCCGGCTGAGAACTTGGCCTGGCTTAGTCCATGCGCCTTTATAATTATGGTTGCTACACAGGCAAAGCAAGAAAGAAATTTTTTAGACTAAGATCCCTGAGTTAATATTATTTTAAATTACAGTAAGTTAGTTAAGTGGCCAGTGGCAATCCCTATTCTCTGCCTACCTCTCCAGCAGAGAGTCTATGTAATGTATGTAGGTAGATAAGATATTTATGTAACATTAGCTATTGCTATTACTAGAACACCGGTTTTTTTTTTTAAGTTGACGGGCTTATTAACATCCTCACGTGTCCTTAAATGTTAGATCTGCAAGTTTTTCGTAATATATACAAACTATTGACCGAACACCATGTAGATATGTTTCCAGTTGTCTATTTACTTGGCGTGAAATAACCATATATCTTCAACGGTAGACTAAATTCCAGTAAACCGATGCACCACGTTTATTGACTAACATTGAATACGCAGTTGGTCCAGTCGAAGATCACTGAACAACCGACAGGATACGCTGTGCGGCTGCTATTTCAATTCGGAATGTCCTCCGGACAGTCCTAATTCCACCATTAAAATTAAACCCCATTTTTCTTCAAACGAAGTTCTTAAATTAAAATACGGGGTACGTTCCTCGTAAGGAGTTTCTAACTCAAGTTAAACAAAAATAAACTGTTAACTCAGTTGTTTTTCGAAAGAGATTATTATTTATCGCTAAGGACAATCTCTTACTTTTAGGGCAAGAAAATTCCTAGTTAAATACTTCCAGGTGCACAATAAGGTATTTTATGAAGCCAGTTCGTGTGTCCCAATGAAGTACTGAGAAAAGGCCTACTCTTTCTCAAACCAGAGTTAATATCAACAATTTTATGGGATTTGGGATCAGATCTGAACGCTTTCCGAGACAATTTTTTTCTTTCGGAATCGCTCTCACCTCGTGAGTCACAAGGCCCGCTGGATCTTTGGGGTGTTTGCCACCATAAATCAAATACTTACATGGCTTCAATAAGCGCCTAAGAAGCAGAAACTCTCTGGGCGTAGGTTTCAAGAGCGTCACAATACTCACAGTCGTTTAAATAGTTTTAGGCTCAAATTGTAGCTGACTAAATTATCCAGAGGACTTTTTCTCAAATTTCTGATATCATTCTATGTTTCCAAAATATCGAGCGCCATAATAAAAAACTCTGAAACAATTTTTTTTTTTTCATTATTTCGGCCATAACATTTTTGGTTTTTGTCTTTCTCGAATAATTCTTTTGCACCTTACAGCTCTCGTAAATACGCGTCTTTTGAATCTTTTTAATATCGTATCTTCACAACTCTCGGAGATAAAAGGAGATTGCACTTTTTCATGGATTCGGAGCCTACACTGGAGCGAACGAAAAGACATTTCCAATGTCAAAATTGTTGCGTGACCAGCTCCAGCTAAACAACAAACTGAGTTTAGCTTAAACGGTAAAAGCCGCTCTACGTTCGCATCGGTCCGGTACAAATTTATTGTGCGATAAATCGCTAGGAGCATTATACACTTGGGATGTGCCGTTTCAATTGCGTTATACCAATAGCTATGGACTTACAGACACTTATATTAATAAAATATTAAGTAAATGTTGACTACACGTCAATATACCGTATGAATAGTGAACACCTACATCATAAAAAAGTGCGAACATATATTATTCCGGATATCAGTTTTTGTAACAGTACTATGGCCTGGATGGAAACTGGATTAGAAAGGGTTGTGGTTACTTGTGGTGAGGGAATGGCTTTATTGGGAGTGAACCGAGCCTTCGAGGACTTTTGATAGGAATCGAAGGATGGATCGATATTCAGAAAAGATAGATAAGGTACGGTTGGCATTTTTAGATAGAGGCGTGATCAGGGGCCGGTTTCATATAACTACAATTCATGTTTTTCTATGACAATTCGATGTGCATTGCAAAGTCGATTAACCCGCAGTTTAACTAATAGACTCTGCTACGCAATGTACTCATACCTCGAATTGTCATCATAAACTAGGAATTGTAGTTTTATGAAACATGGCCCTGAGCTTCCTTTCAAGCTGTTGGAAAGATCCCGGAAGAGACGGCATTGCTAAAGAAATTTATAATTTCTGTGTGTATTTATTTATTTATTTCAGCCAATTCCCATTAAGTGTTAGCAATAATACTAATATGTCTTACATTAAAATTAAATTTGCATATTTAAATTACTCAGTCCAGCCAGCTCCACTGCTTGTCGGCATTACGTGCTTCGACACCCAGTGGCACTGGATGGGGCTGTATGTCATGTCTGCCAATACCCCCAGGAGGCCGCAGGCCCAACTCCTCACCCTGCACACCAGGGATGCTATCCGTTTCCGAATAATTGCGTGGAAACCATCCGTTCGCACCATCCGTCATTGCTAAAGTGATTAATTCAAGGACAGGCAACAGCATATTACAACTGATGCTGTCACTATTAGTTGTCTGGAAGAAATTTCTATTAGCAATAAGGCCACCGATTGTACTGTATCTTTGTAAATATTTCATTTATTTATTTATTTCATAAAACTTACAACTATCCTTACGGGAAAGCCTATTGTTTTGGGAAACACAAATTTTAAATAAAACATTATAAATATTTGCTCGTAGCCACATAAAAGTCCTAAAAAAGATAGAAAAATAAATCCCAATAAAAATTCATAAAATCGTAAAAACATCAACCCAATTTAAAAAATGTTAATAAAAATAACAATAAAATAATTCCAATTAAAATAGATAAAATTATAAAACATATTCGATTCAAATAATCATAAAAAAATTCAAATGGATTTAAAAAACATATCGATAAAAATACTTGAAATAGATAAGAAAGATGTCAGCCACAAAAATTTGTTTTACGTAGGTAAGTTCGAATTATAACATAAAATAAATCATGTTTGTTTTTCCTGGTGCACCATAAAGAACATCCTTATCTTATCTCATCTTATCTTACCGTCTGCGTTTGAGGTAATGGAGGGATATTTTCCTTAACATCACAATAAGCGTACCTAATCGTGCAACTTTTTTGGGCGTTATTTTATACTCGGCTCGACGCTGTCTAGAGTAATTTAACATATTATATTCTAGTGATCCCAATAGAGACCGTTTGGGATAGTACCAAATTGCGATACAGTTAGTTAAATTGCGTCTGACAACATTTTCACTAAACGCATTTAAGACTCCCTGTGAGACCCCCAGACGTAAACTTGTGGTAAACTAATTTGCGATGGAGCCTTCATCAATATTCATTACAGTTAGATAAAATTGGTCTTTCGCTTAATTCGAGTATTATCGATACTGCCTTTACACAGCCCGAGCTGTTATTGTTTTGAACGTTATGAGTCCTTTTCTCAAAAAACAATATATTTAATGTTTCGTATACACCGGGGATCCTAGCTTGGGGCCAGGGCAAGTGATTGTGTTAATATGCCTACGACATCTGTCTTTAGATATGTCTGTCTGTCCGTTCGATCTTATGAGGGCTGTATCTCTTGAACCTTTGGCTAATATTGAAATTTGTTTTTTTTTTACAGATTGTGTGTTATCATACCGAATTGCCCTCATGTAGAAAACATGTTTTTTTAGTTCAAAAACCGAAAAGTAATACAGACAGTGTCAAACTTAGTGTAACAATCGTGCATTCTTTATTTATTTATTTATTTTATTGGGTCAACCAACACTTATTGTATCTTCACATGCTTAACAGTAACTTAAGCTCCTTTTTGGAGTAGTGCGCACCAAAATACCGTATTATCTATACAGGAAACTTGAATCTTCGTCGAGACAACGCATAGTTCACAAGAATAGGATTATCATCCCTGTGCACCGTACGATGGCTTTTCGAGGTAGTTTCCGTTTTGCGGCATCCAAGTGCTGGAATTATATACCTCCCCCATCCGTGACGCTTCCAGTAGGTATGCCTTTGGGCGCAAGCTCAAGGTATATTTGCTTGAACAGCAGAGACTATCCCGCCCGATATTTCGCCGCTTCTGACTCTGATTTACTTTTACTTCTACTTTTACTATTTAGTAAAATGACTGACTATGTAATCGCATCAATTAAATCATAGGCCACCATTTCGTAATGTCGGGCATGTATTTACTTTGTATTTATTTACTTTGGTGTGTATCCTCCTATCTCTCCTCTCCTCTCCTCTCTTCTCCTTATTACTTCACTTATATTTACTTATTAAATTTAGTATATTATGGTGTTCCTCTATATTTGACACATATTAATTTAAAACTAATAATATATGTAAGTATTTTATAACTATATTTTATTATTTTTTTTACTTTATTGTATGTATGTTATTGAATTTGATTTAATTCTTTAACTGCACCACGGCACGCACTCCGTAGTACAATTATGGGTTACCGTAAGCACTGACTGAAAATCAGCGCTGAGGGATCACTTCCTCAGCACAACGCTGAGTCAGCTGCCTTTTGTAGCAACGTAGATACACCACAGGCTACATCTATGGTCCTGTTTTATTTATTGTTTTGTCTGTTGTGTGTTTAGTTTTCTTTCTGTGTTGTGCATATTATGTTACTTATCTGCTTATTTTCTTTCTGTGATGTATCTTGTTAGTATAATAAATGTCTTTCTTCTCCTTCTTCATATCTAGCCTGAGATCTGATACAAAAACTAATTAAAGGTAAACACCACATGCATTTATAACTTAAAATAGAGTACCATATTTATATAACACATAAAAACAAAAGAATAAGAAAAAGCCAAAAAGGCCGAGCACACATTTTATTAAAAACGAAAAGGAACTCTAATCAAATGGTCGCAAAATATATTCTTTTTTGACTTCCAAATCTTGTCATTAAACAGATCAAAACTACCGCTGTAATGATTTGCCAATTTGCAGGGTCTAGGGATGGCAAAGTTAACTCCGAGAACCGAACGACGCAAGGGAGGGCATAAATTTCTACTTATTAAATAACGACAAATGAGTAAAACTACCGCTGAGAATCAGTTCTGAAGTGAAAAATAACATATTTTGATGTCGTTACATATGCTTGTGTACTTTTTTGTGTAATATACCTTTAATAATATTGATGAATCGCTCGTAGCCCCGGCTGCCTGAGTGATCTTAAACGATCACGAAGGTTAAGCAACACAGGGCGCGTTCAGTGCATGGATGGGTCGCCGTCTATGCCTAACGCTAGTGGCATTTTTCCGAGCGGTTCCGTGCTTCGCAAGGCACGTTAAGCTGTTGGTGCCGGCTGCCGTCGATAGATGGCAGTCGTTAAGCCAAGTCAGAGGCCTCAGGGCGGCTTGACAACTTCTGACAGTAGACGAGCCACTAGTCTACAAGCCTCCACCAATCCGGACCTGGCCCCCGTGGTGGAGTATGGCCTATACCTTCCTCAGGGAAGAGACCCGTGCCCCTCGGTGGGGACATAATGGGTTGATGATGAATATTGATGGTAGCACAAAACCCTCGGTGCGCGAGTCCGACTCGCACTTGGCCGGCTTATTTTAGTTAACCATCCATACATAATACCTCGCTGCTGGGCAAAGGTCTCCGTTAGTTTACCTAATAAAATAAATAATCGCGATCATGACCGATAGAGTGCTGACCAATAGATTTTTTTATTGCGCAAGTCGTTGAAAATTCTATTGGCCACAACTCCGATTAGATTAGATCAGAATAAAATTACATATTGTACATAAAAATTACTTTACAAAAGCAGCCTATATACGTCCCACTGTAGGGCAAAGGTCTTCTCTCAGAGAGAGACGCGCACCCACCGCGAATTGGCGATTTCAAGCGCTGAGGTATGTGAATAGCTCAGCCACTCAGGTTTCCTCACGATGTTTTCCTTCACCGTTAGCGAGTGGTATTGCTACTATAACTTCACAAATGTAAGATAAAATAAGATAAATGTACATAACTTAGAAAACCAAGTCATAGGTACATGCCCGCACTGGGGATCGAACCTGGGTCTCTCGCTTCCGAGTCCGATGTTCCACTTACTAGGCTACCACCGCTGATTAAATTAATCGCACTATAATAAAAACTGAATTTGCACGGATATTTACTCGTTAATTTTTTCATTTTGCTTTTGCACGTCCCGTGGTCTCGGTCTCGGTAGTCTACCGAGAGTCTACCGAGGCCACGGAACTTGCAAAATAAACGAGTAAATATCCGTGCAAATTCAGTTTTATTATGTCTAGTGCTCTTGTTAACCTTAGAAAATACTACAATCGAAATATAGTACAATAGACGGCCTTATTTTTAAAAGCAACTTTTTCCAGTCAACGCCCGCCCGGGCCAAAATGACTGACGTGGCAAGCCCGGTTCCCCTTTAGTCGGTCGCAGGTCAAACCTCGTCGACTTTTATTTTAGATCTTAGCGCAGTAGTTTGAACTTGGTTAATCTGGGGCACGTTAGTGCCCCCGCGAAGACGACCCAAGCGAAGTGCAAGGGCATTACTTTTCTCGAAGCGCTTCGTCGTTTTTTGGAACCCTGTCAATAGTAGACTCACTCAGTCTTACTGTTACAGATCTGTGCCCAAGTTTGTATAGACCACCTATACATTGCATTCCGGGAGGGCCGTTGAGGGATTAAACATATACAGTTTCAATTGCATAGCTCTTTTATTTTATTCATATTAAGATCCCCAATTTCGTCACTGACTCACTGATGATCATCAAAATTCTTAGGGTACTTCTTGAAATCCTAGAAAGCAATAATTTTGTTAAAAAGCAAAAAGCTTACACACAAAGTAACTGTTAATCCCACAAACTCTTAAAGTAAGAGATGGAACTTTATACGAGATTTCCACAGATTTTGATGCTAGAGGTCTGAAAATTGATAACGGAGCTGTAAATTATAAAAATATGAATTTCAGGAGTAAATCATCCCCCACCCTTTAAATTAGGAGAAAAAAAATAAAGAAATTTTGTCATAAGCAAATTAAAAAAGAAGTGAAATCCCACCAAAAACATTTTCATGTAAAATGTTGCCAAGGCGAGACCTTCATCATCATCATCATCAGCCATTTGACGCCCACTGCAGGACATAGGCCTCCTTCGTGGTTTTCGTAACCATGAGGGGCTTCGCCATAATTGCCACGCTTGGCAGGCTGGTTGGCGATCGCAGTATGTGGTTGGAATCTCAGGAAGACGCTGCTGCCCGTCTCCGGTAATTGATAGGCGAGACCTTGCATTGTCAAAAAGTTATCAGATTTCATGTAGAGCCAAGCTTCTAACTCTACACGCCCTAACTCTAACTTAACAAACTCTACACCTTCGTCAAAATATGGAGCTTGGCCGTTTCGCTATTGATAATATTTATATTCAATTTATTATTGTTCATTAGAATAGTTCTTGTATTAACGAAAACAAATTTTGACTAAGGTGTAGAGTATGTGAAGTTATGACTTGTACAGTTAGGGAGTATAGAGTTAGAAGCTTGGGTCTACGTGAGATCTGATAACTTTTTTATAGTGCGAAGTATATGGTCTCGTCTTGGCAACAACTGACATGAAAATGTTTCTGAACGTTCCATCAATCGATTTCTATCTAAAAACACAGACCCCAGATGAACTCTCAATTAGACCATATCAAAAAGGGGATATCGCAATCAAGTATGTACCCAAACCACTCGGCTGCCATCCACATTCGCTCCACGCTGTTAATTAGTTTGTACCTTGGCAATGCAGCGATCCGGCTGGCGCGCAAACACCTTTAACGAACGTTAATTCTGAACGTCGGGGAAGATTTACACACTCCGCTAAGGACGCGCGGTTACTACACGCGTCTAGATATTAAATTTGTTACGGCGTGTGTGGCCTACTTTTTGAAGAAGAAGAAGAAAAACATTTATTTAACGCCACAAAGACATACATTTAACAATGATTAAAAACGGACAAACAATTGAACATGAAAAAAATCAAAAATAATCCCAAAACAATAAGGGACCCAGGGTATGTCTATGCAGCGGTAAAATGGCCTCGAGCTCAGTATACGCTGCGGTTTTGCCCACAGCACTGATTTTCAGCACGGGCCAAAGAGAATATAACCACTAGCACGGGCCTTTGGTAAATCACGGAGTTTCAACCGAACGTGAACAAAAAAGTTATACTTAATAAAATATATTAACATACATTCACTGAAAAATAATTACTAATAAACTTTTCTACCTCACGTTGTCCTAGCCCAAGCTATACACCCTGAAATCTGGGTTGTTTGGAAGCCGCGGTTATCTAATTACTAATTAAAAATTAATCTAGTTATAACTTAAGTATAGACTTAAATTAAATTAAAAAAAATTTTTGAGGAATCTTGTTTCGAAAAATTCGCAAACAATTATTGAAATTTAAATTTGCTCTGGCTGGTTACTGGCTGGTTCCCACAGATTCGAGTTAATGGCGAGATATGTTTGGAAAAGAACATATTAACGTATTCGATAGCTTTTATTTAGGCACTTTCATTTCGCTATGGCTTTCAAACCATCCAAAATTCATGGTCTTACACTGCCACACCAGCATGCATTTTTGTTGCCACGGAAGCACAATGTCCTCATATGTGCGGTTGCGTTATTGTTGTTTTCGCCTTTTGTTGTTGTGATTATGTAAATTATGTGCGTACTTTTGTGGCAATCTAAATAACTGTATTCTTCCCTTCTTATTATTTCTTATAAAGAGCTGTGGATATGAAACGGACAATTTGGACATAAACAAGGAAGAACTGTCATATATTATTTTACTCGCAAAGTAATAGTATGTCACGTTCGACAGACACAGACGTCTAATTGGCTTGGTTCAGGTTCAGATAGTTTTTTTTTACGTAGCCTATACACTCACCAGTGCACGGCTCAGGCCTTTTCTCAGAGAGAGAGAGAGAGAGAGAGAGAGTATGGGTTCAATTACCACGTGTGCCCACCGCGGATTGGCAATTTCAAGCGCTGAGGTATGAGAACACCCAGACACTCAGGTTTCCTCACGATGATTCCTTCTCCTTCACCGTTAGCGATTGATATTGCTACAATAACTTCACAAATGTGCGTAATGTGTGTATTTAACTAAAATACTTCAAACAAAATCCAATTTACATGATTACTTAATCTGTTAGATTATAATCTTGAAATGAACCATTAAAAACCATTTTTATGGTGGCCCGATCAGGTCCTTTAGAATTCTACAGATTCATTAACATTTAATCTGATAACATCAAATTTAGATGACTAGCGGTAGATATCACGTCTGATTACCATGTTGGAGGTCGTGGGTTTGATTCCTACGTGGAAATGATTGTTATTACTTAATTGACCTACGAGTAACACTGGAGATAGACTCATAAAAACTGGAATAAAAAATAACCAATAACCCCGCTGCTTTAACTACTAAGCAGGCGGGACCAATCTAGTTACATTTTTGAAATTGGATCCCACCTGCCTGCTTGCTGGTTACTTTTTATTCCAGTTTTTTATTTTGGTCTTTTTAGTGATTTTTTATTGTTTTTGTTGAATTTATGCCGATATAATACTCCCGCAAACACGACGAATCGATCGAGATCTTATTTATCAATATCTAACCATTGGCTAAGAAGTTATGAGGGTACGTAGAATCGGATATACTTACATACATACAGACGAGCCAACAAACCCATTACCCTCCTTTTGGGTTCCGCCACCGTCGGGTAAATATAAGCAAAGTGGTTCTGCAGTAGCGCCACCAAATCAATAACAATAACTTTCCATCGTCGGTTGCCTGGAAGAAATTGCTATAAGCAATAAGGCCGCCAATTGTACTGCATTTTTGTAAACATTTCATGTTTGTGTTTTTCCTGGTACAATAAAGAATATTCTTATCTTATCTTATCTTAACACCTATATAATATGTTGTTGTTGTTGCTGTTCAAGTTTGTGTACAGAGACCATGCCCTGCCACCAGCCACGATCCTGACAGATCTCTTTCGCTTCGTCGACATTCACCAGCATTATACACAGCGGGACTTCAATGCCCTTCGGGGATTATTTAGGATGATGTTGGGACTGCCGCGATACTGTAGTGCTTCGGGAATGTTCGCCGAAGCCCTTGTTGACGGCTTTGTCGCCATCATACGGAAACGGGTGGCTTCCGTGCTGAGTAGAGGTTGCGGCGGCAGGCCAAACAGTATCCTTAAAGCACTAAGCATTAGGGCCGATAGCCCCTTTTGGAAGCATCATGTAAAGGTTTGTTTCCGGAATTGTTCTCTTAATTTCACTAACATCGTCTAAGTCATTTACTAACTATTTATAAATAAATAAATAATAATAATTAGACGATGGTCGGTTGGACTTTTTTCATTGTAACATGCATGAGTGGAATTTTTAGCCTTTAAATAGGTTTTTAAAATTGTCCTCAGCACGGGTTTGTGCAACAAAAAGAATATAACTTTTACTTGTGTTTTGTTTCTTGTGAGCAATAAAGAATATTCGTGTTGGGCCAGAAGCAATATATGTGCCTTTATGTAAATGTTTGTTTATGTTTTATGTTTATGGTCTAATTTCTAAATACAAACCTTATTTAGCCATAGCCGACCGGAAAAGGTTAGAAATAGGCTTAGCGTCCGCGTAGTCCTCGCCAGGAGTCCACAGAGAGCGACCGCTGATACTGCAATATATCAATGGAGGGCCCGAAGGATAAAGTGTGTAGATCACGTCCGAGGGAGTGTTTTTCGACAGAAAAGCATTATCCCCGCTGAGAGAGCCCCCGATACATCTGAGCATCGGCACTGTTGGGAGTTGGCTCAATAGGTAGCTATGTACTTTGGCGGCTAGTTCGTTTTGGTTACGGGTGACTACTCGAGATTTGTGTGCAAGTTTTTGTTTGTGCGAAAGTATGTGAAACGATATCATCATCATCAGCCATTTGACGACCACTGCAGGACATAGGCCTCCCACATGGTTTTTAACCATGAAGGGTTTTGCCATAATCGCCACGCTTGGCAGGCGGGTTGGCGATCGCAGAATACGGTTGGAATCTCAGGAAGACGCTGCTGCCCGTCTCCTGGTAATTGATTTCCTTAGTTGCCTTCTACGACATCCACGGAAGGAAATGGAGTGACGCTATTCTTAATCCGGCGCCACACGGATTGTGAAACGATATACATATGTATACCCATACGAGTATGGCAGCAGAAGAGCAAGAGTAAGTAAGGGTTAATGCAACAGGAACTTTGAATTACAGGATACGCAATAGTGTGATTAGAAAACGTCGCGGACTGAAAGAAGATATATTGACTACAATTGATTTAATTCTTTACTGCACTACTTACATAACATGTAAATGCATAAACGTTGCGGCACAAGGACGTGCTTAATTCAAGAAGTTTTCTCTTCCAGCAAACTTTTGCGTTGATTTGGACATGGAGAGAAATAAGGAAGAACGATAGACGAAAGTAATAAGTATAACGAGCAAATGTTTTATGCTACTTTTAACTATAGAAGTAAAACAAAATTAAATAAGTTGAGAAATCTGTCAAGTGATCTGTCAGGATCGTGGCAAGTGGCAGTCCCTGGTCTCTGCCTACCCCTCTGGGACACAGGCGTGAGTTCATGTATGATGAGAATACATGTTTCGAAAAATTCGAATCTATCAGGATAATGACCCCCTGACCCGCGGCGCGCACGCGCCGCTCTGGCTGGCAACTAATGCTTCTCACAATTTCGAGTTTGTGTCGAAAAAGGGCCTATTTTATAAAAACAAACTATCCATTGTTAAGGCACGTTCATTTTGCTATGGCTCTCAAACCACCTTAAATTGATGGTGTAGGTATAAGTTAATAAAATAATGAGTAGAGGCCCTGTGCCCGACAATTGGGAGTTATTTTAGCTAAAAGCGTGTGTTTGCATTTGCGAGCAAAAGCAAAATGTTTCGCAACCGATGCCGAATGCGGGAAATTCTCATTTAGCTCCAAACCAGTGCAACTCAAACATTTTCACTAAACAATGCTGTTCATTATTAGAAATACCGAGCAGACGCCATAAATTTATCGCCAATAAAGTTGCATTAGGTTTCTTTTGTTTTTAACAACCTTTATTGGTTCACTTGTCGGTATAATATAACTGAGAAACTTTCTTGTACCCCTCATAAGCAGCTTATATACGTCCCACTGTAGGGCACTGGCCTTCTCTCAGGGAGAGAGTATGGGCTTAATCACCACGCGTGCCTACCGCGGATTGGCAATATCAAGCGCTTAGGTATGTGAATAGCTCAGACACTCAGGTTTCCTCGCGATGTTTTCCTTCGCCGTTAGCGAGTGGTTTTGCTACTACAACTTCAAAAATGTACGTAACTTAGAAAACCAAGTCATAGGTACATGCCCGCACTGGGAATCGAACCCTTCTTGTACCCTAATTTGTTAATATACTGTTAACAGCTATCAGCTGGTCAAAGTGGATAAAAAAAAACAAAAAACCTCGGTATCCCGTGCACTGAAAATCTATTGATTTACTTTTAACAGTTGTCGGTAGACCAAAATTAATGGTAAGCAGACGTGATACCGCTAGACCAACGAAGCAGTAAAAAAAAATTATTGTGACCAGATCAACAAGAACCAAAATCCTAACATATAGGAGAAATTCACCTACGCAAATTATACTAACTAATTACTGTGGGTTGTTCAGACGGATGGACATTTCCTTTGCGTGGAAAAGGTAATTAAAGTCGTCGAACTTCAAAAGTTCGATGACGGTCATGAGATTAGATTAGAACACTTTATTGTACACACCAGAAAACAAAATACATTAAAAGGCTGAGAAGTAATTGATCGTTCATTAACACGATTTTCTGCGATTTAAAAGACTAGCCTCGTGCAATGCGATATAAGGGCGTTTTGCAATACCTTAATAGCGTAGAGCCCCATGAATATCGCAACATCTTCCAGCTGCGTCCATGTTCCCAAACAAACAGATGCTCTTCATTACAGATTCTGGAGCAAAGTTGGAAAAACTTATAAATTGATTGAGTTTAAGTAAATGCAAGCAGAGACGGGCATGTGTCGTCGGAAGACGTCTCGTTGCAAGTTGTTAACGTTACAGATCATGTTATAGAAGAACCAGGGGGGGGTTCCTTGTTGATTACGATCACTGACGAAAGAAATATACCGAGAATATCGAGCGAATGTCAGTGGTTAGGTCCCAGGCAAACGTACTACGACTAAACAGGGGATGTATTAGGGAAGGACACCATAAAAAGTACCCGAAACCGGCGTGCGTGCATGCTGAATGTTGATGAGTTTGTCAGGATCGTGGCAGGTGACAAAAGCTTGTCTCTGCCTAACCCTGCTAGGCGTGGTGGAGGCGTAAGTTTATGTAATGTAACGTAATGTAATGCTTCACTATATTCAGCTAACATTTACGATAACAGATGCGATAGCGCATAGAAATGTTCCCGTAACGAGCCAGGGGCTGTCCTTCGGGTTTTGTTTCTTGCAAGTAAACACACTTCGTGGGGAGTCTTAAGAAGCCATTTAAAGTTAAATTAGTCGAGAAGTTTCGAACGTTCGAATGTTCCTTCTTTTATTTCGTATCATACGAGTAAGTACTTTACGTTAAAATTAAATTCAATACTACTGAATTTTCTTTTAGCTACAGTACTAGTTAGTAATTGCCTAAAATAGTCGCATTTTGCCTAAATTTTGTACGAGTACAGGCGACAGCACATCGACCTGTACATGTGTGCACTCTGCTCCATTGCGTTACAGGTCAAAATAAAGTCCCAAATGTCGACCTGCTGTCGACTGTTCAGTGAAAATCAAATACAATGGATTGGCTCTTTCCTGTATCGTAATCAATTGCCATTGAGATGTCTTTTTTTTCTGTACTGTTCAAATCTGATCTAATTTATATTTTGTTAATAATCTAAATATAAATACTTTTGTAACACTTCCCCTATTTATAAAAAAGGTGACAAGACAATATGCAACAATTATAGGGGGATCTCAATTCTCTCTGTGGCATATAAAGTGTTCTCTGGCGTGATGTACAAGCGACTCATTCATTATGCTGAAGAAATCATTGAAGAATATCAATGCGGATTTAGACCGAATCGCTGATCAAATCCACTTGCTGCGTCAAACACTGAAAAAGGCCTACGAATATAACATTAATCTACACCATGTGTTCATAGATTTCAAACAAGCCTTTGACAGCGTGAACAGGAGACAAATTTACTTCGGTATGCTACAGCTTGGTGTGCCAAATAAGCTGGTAAGACTGGTTGAGCTTACACACTCAAATTCAGTTGTCGCCTTTCAAAATGAAATATCGCAACCTTACGAGATACACACTAGGGTCAAACAGGGGAACGCCCTATCGACAATAGTGTTCCATTTGGTGCTTGAAGCTGTTACTCAAAAACTTAACATCATGGGACTAATTGACTATAACACCACCCAAATACGCCGATGACATAGTCATAACCAGCAGATCAAAAAGCAGAATGTCTGATCACAGTCAGAACCTTGAAGCAGAAGCAACAAGGTACGGACTGCAGATAAACGCAGCTAAGACTAAATACCTCGCGGCAACTCACGCCACTTGAAAATATTGCAGTAGGTGGCAATGAACTAGAGGCAGTGAACAGCTTCAAGTATCTAGAGTCAGAGCTCAACGCCCAGAACACAACGGAGGAAGAGATAAAGGCCAGGATTATGGCGGAAACAGATGCTATTACGCTTGTAGTAAGCTGTTAAATTCGAAGTGGCTCAGTATCAATTCTAAGCTTACCATATACCGCACTATCATCAAACCAGTAGTCACCTATGCATGCAAAACCTGGTGCCTAACTGAAAGAGACGAGCAGAAACTTACGGTGTTCGAGAGAAAAGTGCTCATAAAATTTTTCGGACCAGTCAAAGAAGGAGAAGGGGTGTACCGCCAGCTTATGAACCATGAACTGGAAGCACGTATTAACCATGAAACCAAACCATTGTGAGATTTTGCAAGTCACAGAGACTAAAATGGGCGGGTTACTTGGAGCTGATGCCGGACTGTAGGGCAGCAAAAATAATTACCAAATGGACGCCACACCAGAAAAGACCTAGAGGCAGACCAAAGAAGCGGTGGAGTGACTGTGTAGAAGAGGATCTGCGTGCGACGGGGAAGTTTACCAACTGGAAGAAGGTCATCAAGCTTCGCGACAGCTGGAAGGAAACTGTGGAGGAGGCCAAGACCCACAAAGGGCTGTAGCGCCACCGGAAGTAAGTAGTAACACTCCAGCGTTACGACGCCGTTTGTGATTTAGTTTTTGCCAACCTATATTTTGTCTTAATGGCTCATGCTGAAAATCAGCGCCGACCGGTGTTGCATGCATCTCCCGGCGGCATTGCTGAGCATGGGTCCATTTGCCAAAAACTTGAAGATAAAAAGGTAGCCTAACAATATTCCTTGTTGTACACACCAGAAAACAGCACCTTTATATTGAAAAGTTTTAATTATGTAAGCTTATGTCTAAAGTATTTATGTATAAAGTGTGGTTTTGGCAATAAAAGTAGTTCACGTTCACGTTCTTCTAATAATATTATTAACTCATCACATATTAAAGTGTCACAAACATTAAAAAGTTCTTAATACTTCTTTAAACAGAATAAAATAAATATTTAAGGGGGGCTACCATACATAAAACGTAATTTTTTGCCGTTTTTGCTCGATATTAATAATGGCAATAGGTATGCTTGAAATATTCATAAAATATTTAGTTCTATATTCACTTCAAAAATAAATAATTAAATAAAAATAAAAATAGGTGCTTAAGGGGGGCTCCAAACGTACACCAAATACACCAAACGTGATTTTTTGTCGTTTTTTTATCGATTTTTGTGTCTAATATAGAAATGGTACGGAACCCTTCGTGCGCGAGGCCGACTTGCTTTTGGCCGGTTTTTTTTTAAATTATATTACAATTATATCTGTAAGTGTACAAAAAAGTCACACGGCTATGTTCATCATAATTTGATCAGAATATAGGTCGATGGACCAATATGAGTACGTTCCTAGCTATTTACGGTTAATACCAGCCGACTAATAAAGACGTGCAATTCATCAAACCGCTGCCATCAGGCTGTCACGAGAATTGATGCAGGTAGGTATTTAATCACGAGCCAGGTTAAGTAGCGCTAGAAAATAAATGACAGATGACAAGGCCGTAAATCTTTTAAATGGATAAAGATAATTTCTAATTTTAGGATCCGTTCCGTCTCTATGCCGGAGGAGGGGAAAAATTAATTGGTTCAAATAAATTAATTCGCCGTTGCGAATGAATCCCATTCCGGAGTTGTGGCGTCATCATTAAGCTGGCACCGTACTTGGCTATTTGTATTCTCGTATTCGCCGACAATTTAGAATACATTGCAAGTTTAACAAAAAACAGTGCTAAAGATTCGTCAGAATACCGGCAATGGATGATTAATATTTGCCAAATACGCAAATATGAGTGGCCAGGTGTGGTCCCGGTTGAGGAAGTGTTTGGTGCACAAGTACACATATATCAAAACATTGCTATTCCCGTGTAGGCAAGGAACTTGACAACAGTTAAGAAAAGTTAAGACTCTTGTCGCTCTGAGGAATAGCCGAGGAAGAAGAAGAAGCTGCTGGCTATGTCCGTGATTTTATTCACGTGAGATTCGGGCGAGATTCACCTCCACGTGGTCTACCCTGTTGTCAACAGACGAGGTAATGGCAACTGAACTGCTGGCCTTTGCATCCGAAAAGTTAGACAAAAAACCGAAGATTGGCGACGGGCAGCAGCGTCGCTAATGTGAGGTGCGATCAACAGCCCCCCTTCCCAGCGTGGTGATTAGAGCAAATTCCCCCCATGATTCACCCTCAATTACCCCCAGTGCCTGTGCCCCCAGTTCCCGGCAGCCCTACTATTCCTGACCACCGCAGCGGCCACGGTAACAGTAGGGCAGCGGGTGCAGGTTGCCGGCAGTAGCTGGATGAAGATGACCGTGGACAGAACGAAGTGACCTACCTTGGGCTCCCCCAAGCTCCACCTTATGTCCAGCAGTAGACGGGTACCGGCTGATTTATTGTTTGAGATTCGGGTCTAAACGAGCTCAGGTAGTACGATGGCGCGGGTCACACGTTTTGTGGCGCTAAAATGTCAGAAATTGACAATTAAAATGTCAGAAATACTTTCCGGTAAGTAGCGACTTTTGACGTTAAAACGCGCGAATGCTGGTTTAGAACATGTCACACTTGAGCCTATATTTAGTATATTTAATGACAAAAATGCACAGACTTTAACATCCAAAGTTTTTTATTTATGATATTAGTCGGATAAGCTGGAAGTAGTCAGTCATGCGCATCCAGTTTCGTAGTTGGCTGTACAATCGAATAAACAGACGGTCCGATAATTTATTTTGCGGCGTAAAGTCGACGCGGAAATCGCGGAATGGGCCCGATTCGGCTTAATATCAGATATTGGCGCAATTGGACATTTTCACATACGTGCTTTTTAGGCAAATCCACAATTGATGCGTGAAGAAGAGTGATCGCGACGGTAAGAGGCTATCGCATCTATTTGCGTTTTTTTTTTATTCGAACGTTCCCGCCCAGTTTCTTAGAAGGAAAGAGAAGTGGAACATAACTTGACTTACTAAGTTTTCTTTCTTGGTTTTTTAACTTCAACTGTGAACTTTACAGTTGAAATGCATTTACTTCCCTTACAAAGATAGGTTTGTACTTAAATATTTTTTATGTGAATTACAAATTAACAGTTTTTGAATATTTTCCTACAGGGACTCGGGCTGCTCGTTTCTTTCATAAGCAGCCTATATACGTCACACTGTACGGCACAGGCCTTCTCTCATGGAGATATTATGGGCTTAATTGCCACGCGTGCCCACCGCGGATTGGCGATTTCAAGCGCTGAGGTATGTGAACACCTCAGACGCTCAGGTTTCCTCACGATGTTTTCCTTCACAGATGCTACTATAACTTCACAAATGTGCATAACTTAAAAAACAAAGTCATAGGTACATGCCCGCACTGGAAATCGAACCTGGGTCTCTCGCTTCAAAGTCCAATGTTCTACTCACTAGGCTACCACCGCTTTTCTACCCACTAGGCTACCACCGCTTCGTTTCTTACAAGTTTTATTTTTCTAGCTCAAATAGAAGTATAGTTCTTTTGATTAGGTACATTAACAAGTACATTTTTCCGGTATACAATAAAGAATATTCTTATTTTATCTTAGAAGCTTGGTTTTTTTTCACCTTGAAAAGCTGTGAGCCTCGCTATTAAACTAGATAGCTCATTCTCTTTCTGAGAAAAAACTAAGAAAACAGTACGACAAGTATTTTAATTAACGTGGCAGAACTAACGTCTCGTCTTGTTAATATCACAATAAAGTTTTGCACTTGGACAGATTCGCTTCGAGGTGCCGCCCTCCTTCAAATGTCATCCATGTTCATAAACAGTCCGTGTGGCAGGTTAGATTTCACAGACGAACTTTGTCATTGTACTGTCGTTATACACAGGTATGTGAATAGTCCCACGCAGCGCCTAAAGCAAGAACTGGCCGAATTTATCTGCACCCTGTTATTGCACATTCGTGGCAAATGTGCACGGTACATTGTGCAGCAAAAGAAGTATGAGTCCGAACTCCATTTAATATTAACTAGGCCTGTCAACCGCCTGAAAGCTGTCTTTGCAGTTCAACTCGCACTTTGTCAAAATAAGTGAAATATATTCGCAAATATTTTAAACTTTTTTAGCGATCACGAAATCGAATACATCACTGGCCGCCCGATAACATAACAATCTTACCGCGTTCCAACCATTTACTGGTATCCCGCATTTTTTCACTCGATTAGATTAAAACTCTTTATCTGCACTCATGTGTCGTAAAATTCGAATTATGATCTTAAAAGTTAGGCTGTAGCTCTAGTACCTCGGGAACGCGCGAGTGTCTACGCGCGAGTGCCCTCGCGCGTAAAGCGCTCCGTCTGGACAGGCTCTTAGTATTATGTCACGGACTACTGTAAAAAATAGAAAATTAAATTACGATACAAATTTTTTATGACAATTTCTGTCAACGTGTATCGTAAAATAACTTTTTTTGTTATTACGATACACTTCCGGGTAAAATTCTCCTTGCTGGTATACTTCCGGTTAAAATTCTCCTTGCAGTAGGTAAACTTTTCTGTGAAATTTTGGTCTGATTCACCCCCACTGAGCACATGGCTGTATGTAAGTATTAATCCTTTGCCTATTCCAAATGGAACAAATAAAAAAAATGGATTTGTTTTGCCGCCATTATTAGTTTACATTTTTTCTGTGCGGCTAAAAAACTAGAAAATAATTGCCTTTCTTTTTTACTTTAGTTCCATTCATAAATGAGTGAAGATAAAGTAGTGTATGCAACTGCATATAAAAGGACATTAGAATAGGTACTCGTGTGATACTATTATCGTACTAAGAATCTCTCTTAAATTATAGTTGCATAAACTACTATTACTGCATACCACTTGACCTAAATCACCAGAGGTGTACATTTAACCGAACAAATAAAGTAATAAACCTCTTTCTTTCTAAAAACTTAGCGACCGGCGCGATTTATGCAAATAATGAATCACACTAATTACAAAAAGACAGGTCGGTCACAAATTTTATGAGTGAATCATACTAAATCTCGCTGTGGTATCACAAAGAGGGAGTAATTCAATTTGGTAAGTTTTGAGTTTGAAAAGAATTCATCACTGAGAATTTAGCAAAATTATAAAACAGGCAACATAGTAGGTACTAAGAAAATTACGTGTAATTTTTTATATTTATCATTTAATTGTTAAGAAATCCTTTTAAAACCCTAAAAATTATTTTTCCTCATTTATAAAATTTAATAAAACGTAAATAAGTGTGTCTCATGCATATACGACTGGTAAATTTTACTATAATACAATAACTTGCGATTCATTCGCGTTTTCCTAAAAACGTTCGCGGTTTAGAAAAAAAAATATCTTGTTTTCGTGGTAAAGCAAGGGCAAGATATCAAATAATGTTAATTACTTGCTTACTGGGTAGTTTGCTCAGTCACGTCTAAAAGAAGTCCACGAATATTAAATGCCACGCAAATGCTACGAATAAAAAGCACGTCCATCTGTACGTCCTTGTTTTAAGAAACGTAATCAACGTCTGTGAGTGAGCTGTTTGCGAGTGTTTGCATTTATTTTCGCTGAAACAATTTTATTTTATTTTTCTTTTTAATTTTCTCGGTCGATAGCTCTGACACGCTCTTGTGATCTCCCGATTTTCACCGAGAAAAAATTATTGGTTCATTTCACCTGGAAGTTGATCGGTGGTAGCGGAGCGGTAGAACGCCGTCTTCTCATTCGAGAGGTCGTGGGTTCAAATCCCGTCATGTACCAATGACTTTTTGTTTTTTTAAGTTACGTACATTTGTGAAGTTATAGTACCAATACCACTCGCTAACTGTGAAGGAAAACATCGTAAGGAAACCCTAGTGTCTGAGGTATTTATATACCTTAGCGCTTGCTACATACAATGGCCCAACTATGAGTCTAAGTGCGAAAATCTCAGGTCTCACTAACGAACTAACTTTACAAGGAAGTTTCGCTAAATAATTTTGGCTTAGCCAAAACATATCCCTGATACATAATACTTGTACTCCTCTCGGAAAGAGGGATAGAAGACCGGTGACAACGAAATTTGATTGGTAAAATGATGCCCAACTCAGGATTTTTTTCTACTCATCAACACGAACTCGCGGAAAAAAACAGTTGTTTCATAATAAAATTCGATGGCCTTTGCAGCTACTTAATGAGATAATTTATGCAACGTCCAGTGGCACGTTCACTCACTCTAGATGGGTGAAGGGACTACACGGACGCTGCATTGCCTGGGACATTATTTTAGATGAAGTAGGGTTCCCCAGCACCTATACCACTCTGACAGCTTAGTCGGCCTAGCCCACAGGAAAGAAAAGTTCTTTCGTGCGAAGCCAACCAAGCCGCGGGTTTCCTCACTTTGTATTCTTTCACGGTTAGCGTGTGGTATTGCTACTACAAATTCGCAGATGTACGTAACTTTGAAAATAAACAAACTCATAGGTACATGCCCTTGCTGGGAAGCATAAGCGGTGGTAACCTAGTGGGTAGAACTATGGACTCGGAAACGGGAGAACCAGGCTCGATTCCTAGTGAAAATTCGATACCAATTGCACAAAACGTATCGAACAGCTGAAGAGGTGGTTTTTACGCACACCCTGTATAGTTACGTCAGCTCACCTGCATGCATAGTTGACATAACGTGCTAATATCACGTTATTATTTGATATACGTACATATTACACAGACTGCGACAAGCATATGCGAGTAAGGCTTAAAGTAACACAAAAGATTTGCTCAAGCGAACGCGAGTGCGTCTTTCAAAAAAGAAGAAGAAGAAAAACATTTAACGCCCCATAGACATACATAATTTGATATAATAAGACTGAAATTGGACTAGATGACGGGTTGAGAACGTTTTATTTATTCAAGCTTGGAACGCATCACATAGGACTTAGAGCCATCGCCCATAGCCACTAATAAACGCGATTTGAACGCGCCGAACCGAACTGCAGCGCGTTTGCATCACTTCTCAAAAATGTCACAAAATGTGTTCAGAAGCGCGTACAAAAGTCTTCGTGGGCGATGGCTCTTAGAACCATGTTTACCATGACTACCTCGTTGGTCTAGTCGTTAAGGTGCTTAGCTACCAAAACAGAGGTCGTGGGTTCGATTCGCACTGGGGGCTGCCGTACATTTGTACAAATGCCCTCAGTCTGGGTGTACTTTCATATTTGTAACGTCCTTGTCTGGTTACCATAGCACAGGGTATCCGAGTTTGGTACCAGGTCGAGTGATTGTATTGTGTGGAAGTTTTATATTTATTGAATTATATATTACATGAATTAAATTCGAAACATCAGTATATCAACGTGATTCGTATCAATTTGTTGGCAAAAACGTAAGTTGTCACTAACGGGCTTAAACTCAAATGGTATCGTATCATCACCTCTCTAACAAGTCCTTCTTCGTCCTCTATGGAGTCTATTCAGATGTTGGTTGAGCGCTAATAGTCTCCGTTTGACCTTTGATTGTCCATTAATAATAGTATTCCAGTCAGTGAAGCCGAGTCAAGTGAATAAGCTGTGTAATTTCACTTGTGATTGTGCTAATTTCGCTTGCGAATAATACAATTCCCGAGAAAGGAGTCAGAAGCAGCCTCCACCTTTGTAAACCCCAAAGACACGGTGAGCCAAAGGGTCGCGGGTTCAAGTCTCGGCATGGGTGGAATTTTTAGCCCTTAAATAGGTTTTTAATATTGTCCTCAGCACGGGTTAGTGCAACAAAAAGAATATAATCGCAAAGACATGCTTATAATATAATCTTTCTTTACCAATTACAAACAGAAAATATCCTTATGCGAGTGGGGTTTCTTTGCTGCTTTCGTACAGACAAGACCCTTCTCATAGACTTTCAACAAATAAAATGTAAATTCTCTACGTTGTAATAAACTAAATAGTTTGGAACAAATTTTTTCAAAGTGTGAACTATACACGAGTGTTGCATCCTCCGACAGTGAAAAACATCAAAATAATAAACACTTTTTAATCTTATCTCTGTCATTTAAAATTTAATGGTTTGGCACCTAATAACAAAATTATTGGTAACGAATCGCTTCGCCTAGATGCCCCAGTTCTGGACGATTCCTACGCAGGTTTCGTTTGTCATCAATTATCTCAATTTAAGGAATTTTCTGGTAGTCTCAAGGACATCACTCCACACATGGCTTATAAAATAAAATTTAAAAAGCCTTAATTCTACTACTATAAGGTAACAGTTCGAACATACATTCCAAACGTGTTTCTTATAATTAATTGAAATACAAAATAACTTAAAAAAATCAAATTAAATTAAATTAATGTGATTTTAAAGCTCATTGAACCTCTTAAATAATTAATTAGTCATCAAAATATATTTATTTACTATAATTCATTTAAATTAATTTTGGAGTACATTGAATTGAATATAAAAATATTATTATTATTGTGTATTTGGTGTTTGTTATTTAATTTAATTAGAAATTACATGACTTACTGGATCATAAAATTCTGCCTTTTTGTCCCTAAATTTACGTATGCTCTAAGGTGTTCAACCCTCTCGAATCATTTTGATCCTTTACTTTGTCTGGGCGAACTTATCAGAACTACCATAACAGAAATCCTAAAAAGACATTTTGTATCAAACTGTTGATAAATAAAAGGATTCAAATAAACTATGATTTCCTGAATGCTAAAATCTAAATCCGAAAACAAACAAAAAACGATGCAGCTAAAACTGCTACAGTTGCGCGATGAATACTGAAACGAGTTTTTCGAAATATTCGCTCACCGGAAATTAAACTTGAACGCCTCGCACACTACATAATATGACGTATGTAACATCCGAGTGCCTATCTACCTTTGCATCAAATAACTGCATAAGCGTGATACCAAAATTGATACAAATAATAATTGGCGTACAAAATGTCGTACAGCGGCAAGAAGACTTCAAACTATATTTAGTTTATTTTATTTCGCTTGTTTTAATATTTTATTGATATATTCCACGTATCATTATGACATCTGAATTTTTCGTTTCAACGCATTAATTCTGAAAAGGGATATTTATTGTTATTATTACATTTCACAACTGTTATGGCGCTCTCTCTTAAAATATTTGTATGCCTACAAGGGCAAAACATACAGGTTACACTATTTCACACCGTACCACCTTGATAACATGCGCGGATCCAGCCCTCAAAAAAGGTTGTGGTCACATCCATGGGTGTAGCCAGGACTTTGTCCAGGGGGGAGGGACAGGCATAGTAAAAAGTATTATATACAAAAAAAATATAGGTCTTCCATTTTTTCCACATCAATAACATCCAAGGTTTTTCAATAAGAGCCTGAGTCATGGCACCATGCCCAAAAAATTAACATGGTTATTCTTATCTAATCCATAATCCATAATGAGGAAAAATATTGTACAAGGTAATGGTGAGAAATGCGCGTAAATACGCTCACTTTATAGTGGGGCGCCCATTCAACAAACGTAATGTTTTTGCCGGTTTTTGCTTGATATTAATAACGGCAACCGGTAGACGCTTAAAATATTCACAGAACATTTAGTTCTATATTTCCTTCAAAAATATATAAGTAATTAAATTAAAATAAAATAAATATTTAAGGGGGCTCCCATACAACAAACGTGATTTTTTTCTCGGTCTTTGTGTCTAGTGTATAAATAATGGCACGGAACCCTTCGTGCGCGAGTCCGACTCGCACTTGGCCGGTTTTTTACAACAATCTGCTCCTATACAACGCGCACCAAATCTTGAACGATTCCAATCGTCTAACTGTAAAATCCCATACAAATTGCTATCGCAAATGTGAAGATTCCGACAGGATTTGGTGAGCCTAATTAGGCCCCAGATATCCAAGTTTTAGCTGAAAATTACCCAACTATTTGAAAGAGTGTGTAAACATTGTGTAGAACATGTAAGTTACCATAAAATGGCAAGTTAAATAAAAGCGAGTGAAAAGTAAGACATGTTTGGAACCCCTTCTTCCCCATATCGTTTTATGTTAACAAATGAACCGTTCCTTCCGTATTTAATTGACATCAATTCAATATTTTTACTTCGAAACAAGTTTAGCATAGCGTTAATATTATAACCATCTCTTAAGGTAGATTTGGTCTCTCAGACCTAAGCAAAACGTAAGCCCGCAGAGTAAAAAACTTGTTGATTTCAATTGCAAAAGTAGTTAACTTATCACGCACTTACAGCGCAGAAGGAGCGCAAAAGTAGGTAAATAACAATGTGAGGACTCGAGGAGTGGGAGTTTACTTTGAATTTCCGCAAAACTAGTGGACTGAGAGGTTGGAAATGAAGGAAAACAAGTTGGGGAAGAAAAATGATCTTTCTTTTGCCCTGTCGAGCTCTCTCGGGATGCTGGGTTATATATTGCTTTTAACACGGCGCTACCTAAATTTTCTTTTTATTTACTTCTGATAAGCATACATACATATATCAGCGAGTGTCACTATCACGTTTCAGAACGTTTTCTACAATGCCTAATCTCTCCGCTTCTTCAGAAATGCCAACAGTGTTGAAATATCGCTGCAGGCCTTGCAAAGTCCAGTCAAGGAGAGTCGCCCCCGCACTCTCTACCTTACAGCCTTGAAATGAAACATCTATCGACATTTGTTACACCAATTTGAAAATTTATAAAAAACTAGCTGACTCGGCAAAAGTTTGTTTTGCCATATTAATTTTGGCAAACACACATTGTGACACGAAATGTAATAGTATATAAAAATCCCGTGTCACAGTGTTTGTTATAGAACTCCACCAAAACGGCTTCACCGATTTTTATTATTTCTGTTTTGTCTATATTGGGTAGGTCGTAGGCTAATTAATATGGCAAAGTCGAGTCAGCTAGTTTTTTAGATTACGCGCCCATAGAAATAAACTATATGAGCTTCGACCTAGCGCCTGTCTCTTTCTGGTGAGGAACGGCTAAATTTCAAATCCGAATATTTTTTATCAGCATATAACAGCCATATCTTAATAGTGTCTTGTTATTTTCTCCAACTATCTCAAAATTTAAAATTGTATGGTGACTTTAAAGTCACGATATATGGAAAGTCTACAGCACATCAAGCTTTACATACTCTAATCAGATAGGTTAAGTGACATAACAAACAAAAACGTAAAGTTTAACCTGTTGTCGACTGTACTGACGTACGATCGATTTTTATTGCTATAAAGTTTTATTCACAAGTTTTATTCATTGCCTCCGTCACAATTTAACCGAGCCTCTATTGATTCTCTAGGTTTTAATTTGCATAATTTCAATTGTTTGGTTTAGAAATAGAGGCTCGGAATCATTTTGGTTTTAATTAACTTTTAGTATTGTAGATTTTGCATTATTTTACTACTTGCTATTACAATTCAATTCGCTGTTGGATTTTTGAAAAGGAGAGCAAGGAGTAATATTTACCTAAAATTGTAAGAAAAACTGCACATAGAGAGTTAAAGTAAAATAAGATTGGTTTTCTATTATTGGTTCACCATATAACCTCGAATAGAATGACAAGATAGTAAATGTTTGTTTAACTGTCTGTGTATGTAACTATTTTTATTAATAAAGAACTAAGTAGCATTAAGCTCGCCTATGTGCAAAACGGCCTGTTTTAAATGCAATAAAGGATTTAATAATAATAATAATAATAACTTATTACTTTTACAAGGAATCAAACCATATTTGATGACGAAAATACAAGTAAGTACTATTCGCAGCAATGCTACGTAAAGCGTTCTCACATACAAACCTATCACATTTCATTTATTTTATGATATTTTGTTGACACTGCCAAGTTTCGCCCGAGATAATATTCGCTATTTCATAATGGAAGTTGGCACGAATGCCTTTCGCTTCGCTTTCGCACGTCACTCTCGGGATATTATGTACTTACCTATACTTACTTTATGCGCTTTTACATTATAAGCTTACCTTATGTTTAATTCTCATATGTAATTCCTGGTGTAAGTACATACAGTAAAGAATATTCTATCCATCTATCTATCTATGTGACATCATTAAATATTTTTTCTTAACTCCTGAGACCTAGTGTGCTAAATTTAGTACGGAAACAATTGTTATTTTCAAGGTCGGGACTTAGGACTAATTTTTTTAGCTCGTATGTATGTATGTGTGTAAGTATGTTCGATTTTAACAAATAAGGTCTCAATCGATTCGTCATCCCTGCGCAAGTGTCATAGGCTATATAAAATTAAAATTAGTGAAACAGAAAAGTAACAAAAAACAAAAATCGCTATTAAGTAACGTTATAGTACAACCATGAGTCACTAGATGGCGCTGGTTCATTTAATTTACTATACTCGGATCTTCATTTTATTTAACTACGCCAATCACGTGTCATGTATGTAAAACATCAGTACGCGGGTGTCATAGGCTATACATAAATCTGCATTAAAAATCCCAAAAAAGACCAAAATAAAAAACTGAAATAAAAAATAACCAACAACCCGACTGCTGAGCATTAACTACTAAGCAGACGGGACCCAAATTCAGCAATGTAACTCATTAGGTTGGTCCCGCCTGCTTAGAAGTTAATGCTCAGCAGTCGGGTTGTTGAATATTTTTTATATCAGTTTTTTTTTTAACATAGTAGAAGGAAATATTTTACTACTACTATATACTGTAGCTGAAAACCAGCGATCTGTTCTACCGAGCAGATAATCACACTGAGATACAGTAATTTTGTATTGTTGCATCACACCGAGCAGATAATGACGCTGAGATACAGTAATTTTGTATTGTTCCATCACACCGAGCAGATAATGACGCTGAGATACAGTAATTTTGTATTGTCGCATCACACCGAGCAGATAATGACGCTGAGATACGGCAATTTTGTACTGCCGTATCACACCCGCCCGCGCTATATTATTATATTGATCTCTTAAATAAGCACTATCTTTAGTTTGTCTTGCTGCACTTTAAATTCTTATGCAGCATGAAGTTTTATTTTATGTTTGTATTATTTTATTATTTGTATTATTTTAAATGCTGGTGTTTAATTTATTAAGTGTTAAGGGATTGTTTTTATGATATTTTAAAATATAATTATGTGAGCGTCAAAAATGCAATAAATGATCGGTCTATCTATTTTTTCTATTTACGCTTGTAGTGTAAATATAGAAATACATAGACCTATCATTTATTGTATCTTTTTTTGATACTCTAAGTGTACTTGTACCTAAAGATGGGCCGGTGAGAATGTTTCCGGAGAATTTTTTCCTCTGACCAGACCTTATCAGGTGAAAATAATGTGAGTTTAGTATAATTATGGAGTATTTTAAAAACCTATTTAGAGGCAAAAAATTTCACCTATGTAAATTACTTCAGCCAGATGTCGCTGCCTGTACGTAATACAGAGAAGTTTATAAAGATTTGACATTTCGCCGATGCCTGCACTTACCCATTAGCTCAGTTGGGAGAGCGCTGTCACGATTAGTGCAACAAAAAGAATATAATAATAATAAAACTAGAATTACTTTTCGACAGGTATCTTTTCCATAATAGGAAAAGTATCAGATGTTGAGAAAGCTCTTTATCAATATTCTTTATAGGGATTTTTTTATTTCTTTCAAGGATGTGGCATGCTTTGGGGGATACCAATTTCCAGCAGTGGACGAGTACAGGCTGACTGATTGATCGATATTCTTTAACTTCATAAAATGTATGTAACTTAGAAAACAAAGTCATTGGGTGCATGCCGTGATTTGAACCCACTACCTCCAGAGTGAGAAGCGGCGTTCTACTGCTCCGCTACCACCGCTTGTACTTGTAGTGTTATTTATAAAACGCGCGATTCTTCAGACACCCTAATTACAGTTTGTGTTTGGCAACACCTTTTGTTTTTGAAATATCAGGGCTATTATAGTATTATTAAATTAAACTTGCGTTTTACGCACCCCACCAAAGCGGCAACCTTCATTGTTCTAACCTAAGAATGTTCATTCTATTGTTTATTATAACATAACATAAACTCACGCCTGTATCCCAGAGAGGTAGGCAGAGACCAGGAACTGCCACTTGCTACGATCCTGACAGACCACTTTCGGGATGTATTAGCAAAGGGCAAGATAAAAAGTATCCGAATGCGGCGTGCGTGCATGCAACGACTAATGAATTCTATTGTTTATTCATTAATAATGAATAAACTATAGAATGAGCATTATCTATCAATCAGCGTCAGCCCAAATCGGAAAACCCATATATTTTTTTGTAATAACGAAAATTTTCATAACTTGAGGACATTTTTGCAATAAGCCTGTGTGACGCAGCTCTAAATAAAACAGCAACAACGCATAACAAACAATTCAAAGTAGGCTCCGGGAGTAAAGGCGACTGATTTAGCCGGGGGGGCAATCTATTCGCATCCATAAAGCCCAGGAGCCTCGTTGCAAGCAAACACGACTTTTATCTAAGGGCCTATCATGAACCAACGACTTGATCCTACTCGTGGATTTTATTACAATCGCCCGTAACTGAACTGTTTGGAGTGTACGCATGTGAAACTAGATATGCTCTTGACTGTACATGTGCAATGATTGTAAAATGGACTCCGCAAATAAAATAATAATGTTTACACCACAAAAATGCCACAAATGCCCGAGACAATAAATTAGTTTTTTAGGGTTCCGTACCCGAAGGGTATCCTATTAATAAGACATCACTGTTCGTCTGCCTGTCTGTTTGTCTGTCACCTGGCTGTATTTCACGATAGCTAGGCAGTTTAAATTTTCACAGATGATAGATAGATAGATAATACTTTATTGCATACCAGTAATGTATTTATGTTGCCGCTATAACAACAAATACTAAAAACAGAATAAAATAAATATTTAATGGGGGCTCCCATACAGGAAACGTAATTTTTTTCCGTTTTTTGCTCGATATTGATAACGGCAACAGGGAGAAGCTTGAAATATTCACAGAAAATTTAGTTTTATATTCGCTTCAACAATAAACAATTAAATTAAAGTAAGATAAATATTTAAGAGCAGTCCTATACAACAAACGTGATTTTTTGCGGTGTTTTCTCGTTCTCTGTTGTATAGATAATAGTACGGAACCCTTCGTGCGCGAGTCCGACTTGCACTTGGCCAGTTTTTTTTATGTAGCCTATATACATCCCACTGTAGGGAGAATAGGTCTCCTCTAGAATAAAACTTATTAAAAGAACAAAAAACACTAATGCAAAAAAGCCTTGTATGAGTGTGTTGAATGTTCAATTACATCAGGTGTCAACTCTCATTCGATATCTTATAGGTAAGTTAATTTGGTCCCGTCAACATTCAACAGACTAGGCCCTGTCTGAGACAGATTACCTCAGTATGACTTAATACCGTGATTTTTTTATATTCTTGGCTGGTTACCATATCACAGGGTATCCTACTTTGAGGCCACAACAAATTCTGTTGCATGGAAGTGTTATTAACATTCGCTTTTATAAAAAGTTTGATTTGAAGGTACTATCCCAAAGTATTAAAACTTTTGCATTTGATTTCTAAAAGGCCCTATGAATGCCGGTGTTGTAGTCAAGAATGCCCCGATTGCCCATTTGCCGGCTTAAGAAGCCCCTATTTATTATCGTAACTAGCCGAGCACTATCGCTTTCGCAGGAGGCGATCGTTCCCCGGTTCTTACCGACCATTTGTTGCCCTCTTAACTAATTCAACAAACAGTGAGATGCCGGGATAACATTCGGCAGGTCAGCGATTGAGTCGCCAGAGGATCGAGCTCGACCCTTATCCACTTTTATGGAGAAAGTTACAGCGTATCAACGTAATTGTTTTTTAAGCCGGCGCCTCACTAGGCCACTCGTGTTTGCATAGTTGGCAAATATTAACCATTTCTGGCCGGTTTTCATTTGAATCTTTAGTACTGTTTTAGTGAAACCTGCAATGTAAGTCTTACAAATCGTCGGTAAATATGCGAATCCGAATAACGAAATGAAGCGCCAGCGTTATTATTCGTTATCGTAAAACTTATGACGAAGTCGTCGAAATGGCACAGAATGGCTTCAATAAAAAATGAAGGTCTGGCTTCGGGATAACGTGAAAAAACAAGGTACTTATTTTTTTCTATACGACAAGCACAGGGTAGAGATGATCTCAAAATTATTTCGCATAACTGTGGTACGCCCAAAAAATCTGCTGTTTGTGAATGCCAACTCCTGGAATGGGTTCAAAGTATAAAGTACCCAGGTGTTATATTGGATAACAGACAAAATTTTAAAGACTATAAAA
This sequence comes from Yponomeuta malinellus, assembly GCA_947308005.1. Taxonomy (NCBI): domain Eukaryota; kingdom Metazoa; phylum Arthropoda; class Insecta; order Lepidoptera; family Yponomeutidae; genus Yponomeuta; species Yponomeuta malinellus. The sequence goes on along the minus strand of OX371007.1, from coordinate 12,414,005 downwards.
ACAACTGTACAATAGAATCCGTAGACTTATATACTTTTTTAAAAACTCACGACACATAGTTGAACCTTATATTTTGAAACAAATATATTTTGCAAGCTGTCAATCACTAATTACTTATTGTATAACTTCGTGGGGTGGAGCAGCTACGATTTATCTAAAACTATCGAAGTTCAAAAAGTCTGCACTTTTAAAAGCTTATATTATCCAACGATCCTGTTATATCAGTTTTGTGACGTGTTGACAGTACGACAACTGTTTATATTAAACGTAGTTATTAAACAACATAGTAAGATTAAATTTATCACCAATGAAACATAAAAAAGAAGAAAAAATATTATGGATCGAGACACAACCTTTCACAAAAAAATTATTACAGTTCTATCTGTATATTTTTCCGGATGGGGGCGCTGTACTTTAAAAGTCAGAAATAACAGAAAACCTTTTCCGTACGTTTAGTATTTTGCCAGATTTCTAGATCCCCTTGCTGTATTGTTTTCCGAAGCGCGAAGTCCAACTTTACTATCGCTGAGATAATGTTTCGACCAACTTCGGCAAACTCCCGCGTCCTATTGTGGTAGCGGCGAGTCTATTACAATACTCTATTATCCCGTGTGCGTTCTGGTCGGCTGTTCTTGCTCACATATTCTTTTCCCGAGCCCAACTTTGTTAAGAACAATGATAAAACCTTGTAAGCGACATCTGTCTTACGAGTTCCGACTTACAACGTCCGACTTGCTCCTATTTTGAGAGACTTCAGAACTGGTTACGTTTTCCGTCTAGGATATAACTACAGGATGATAATTATGTTCTGTCAACCGTCAAAGGATACTAAGATAAGATAAGTATATTCGGAAAGCAATTACAGAGACAGCAGTTACAAAACGACAGGTACAATCTTATAAATGTTAGTTTGTATGTTTTATGATTTTTTTTTATCACACTCTATGCTTACTCTGTCTGTGTTTATATCCGTCTGTCTGTCTGGCCCCCGGTTTCTTGTACACTAACAAGCTGTTAATCTACTGTTAACAGCTATCAGTGGTTTTTCTGTATGCACTTTGGTCAATTGACAGCTGTTAACAGTAGATTAACAGCGTGTTAGTGTACGAGAAAGTGGGGGTGACCTTCTTATAACCATAATAGGCAGAAAGTTGAAGTTTTCACAGATGTCAGTAACATTACGGATTTCCTGACAAATAATAAATAATACAGAAAATTAAAACTAAGTAAAACTAAATAGATACAAAAACAAAGTTCCTATGAGGTAGTCACTCAGTGTTGTTTTCATCGTTTCGACGAAAGACGAACAAAACGACAAAGTGAGAAAAAGTGGGAGTCATTCTTTTACTCCAGGCCCTGTACATCGAGTCTCGTCCGCTAAGAATAAACGAGCAACTTGTAAACGAGCTGATGGAAGTTGTTGTCGGGTAGTGTTAGATCATTACTTCGTGTCAAAGTTGCTAGGTCGTTGACTAGGCGCCTCAATCTCTGACTTGCACTGGCTCTGCGCCACAAGAAAAGTTACGGCACTTAGTAATAGGACTTATCTTCATTTTATAAAGTTCAAATTGTGAGCTTTAGTGACTCTGTCCGACACACCATCAATATTAGACTTCTGCAATGCTTCTATTTCTTTGAATATGAGCATCGAATTTTTATTTGAAACCTGATTCTGGATACACGTCAATTGGTAAGTAATACAGGCTACACTAGTGGTCTTGGCTCAAAATTTTGCAACGCTGACTGCGTTATCACTTGCAATCATAAGCTCTTCCTGAGTGCAGGTGTTAAGGCACGTAAGGTACGATGACAGATTAAATGATACCGAGCGAACGGGTTTCTAGAGGCCAATGCCTGCAACTCTTTGGTGTCATCTCTACAAATTGGTAAAGTTTTTAAACTAAGCTAACAAAAAAGGAACGCTACCGATCAATGCAGAACGAACCTTAAATAAGTTTAGGTAAACTCGTTCCTCTGACCAATCTGCACAAAATTATACCTATACACTACATTCCTTTTTACTGAAAACTTGCACGCTTTCGTGGATGCTCACGGCACACCGTACGTACAAAGTCCGTTTAGTAAGAGGTGCAACGACGGCCGGCCCCTTTACTCTGACGTCATTATTGCGCTTTCACTTTGTAGGTAACTAGCTGTTGCCTGTGAATTCGTTCACGTGGAAATTCTCATGTGTATTTTTCCGGAATAAAATGTCCTATTCCAGACAACGATCTATCTCTGAGCCTAACTTCATCCAGATTAATTCAGCCGTTTTGGCGTAATAGAGTAACAAAAATCCATCCCTACAAACTTTTTCATTTATTTTCATAGTAAAATTTAATTTCCTTCTTTGTGAAATTGCGACTCAATGCTAGGCAAAGGTTACCCCAACTCGGACCAAATATTAAGAGCATCACACCCGCGAGCTGTAGGTACTACGAGTATTTAATAAACGGCATAGTTTCCATACAAAATCCAGATGTCAACACACATGCTCTATACTTCTATGAAACGCCTTGAAATCGTAAGCCGAACTAAACCGCGCTGTTCATGGTGTAACAAAATCCTCATATACTTGAGGAAATACTTCGAAATTGTGTAGAAAAGTATTAGTTTGTTCCACCTAAAAGTCACCACGTGTGGCATTTAAATGTTTGGAACAGTTTTTTCGCAATTTCTAAGTTTTCTTCATAGTATAAGTAAAGTTGTACCTTTTTGTTGCAGTACTTTTAATGCCTCTGGATGCTCATACATAGTTATACATTTAACGGGTCTAATCGCGATTGTATATCGTTAAACTTATTCACCCTAATTCCTGGCGATTCGGCAACGTTACGTCTATACTGCCCTCCTATCACGTATCTGTCCAATGTCTTGTTTCATCCATTTTCACCTTTCCGAAGTGTCAAAATATGCATATATTTGACAGTTCTGAGTAGATTTAATCGGACGATTCTGTACAGTGGAGAAGTTACGTAGTAGCGCCCCTGAAGTGGCAACTACAGTCAATCATTGTAGCGAGGGTTTTGTTACAGCCTGTATCGTATGGCGCCCGGATGGAACGGCCATTACTTTCAACCCTCGTCTATTTAACACTAACCTGGGCTTCCAGAGACGTATCACCTGCGTCCACAGATGGCATTGACACATTCACAGCAACACGACACCACCGTTTCTGTATTCGACCATCCGCATCGACATCAACAATCTGTCGGTCTAGCGAGTTCAATCGAGGCATTTTGGTAGATTTATTTTCTAGATAACGTATAGTTTGACGAGCGAAATCTAGGAGGTTCTCTTCCAACCTGCAGTATGTTTATAAGCTTGCTAGAAGTTTATAAACTTATATACAAAAATCTCGTGTCGTAGTGGTTGTTATCGAACTCCTCCGAAACGGCTTCACCGATTTTTATGTCTATATTTGGTAGGTCTGAGAATAGGTCGTAGGCTAATTAATATGCGTAGAAAAATGTTTGCCGAGTCAGCTATTAAACTTATTAAGCTTGCAGCAAGTTTATAATCTTGTTGCAAGTTGATGCTATCTGGGTTCAAGTAAAACTATTTCATCAACAACTATTAAACTATTTTACTTTTGTCATTGCTGTTTCAGTAAAAAAATTTCCGGCATACAATAAAGAATATTCTTATGTTATCGTATCTTATCATAACCATTTATGCTTAACAAATACTGTAGATAGATACTCACTTACAGATAGATACACAAACTCGCGCCTGTATTGCGGAGGGTCAGGCATAGACCAGTGTGATCTGTGTGGCACCGGATTAAGAATAGCGTCACTCCATTTCCTTCCATGGATTTCGTAGAAGGCGACTAAGGAAATAAATTACAAGGAGACGGGCAGCAGCGTCTTCCTGAGATTCCAACCGCATGCTGCGATCGCCAACTCGCCTGCCAAGCGTGGCGATTATGGCAAAACCCCTCATGGTTAGAAAAACCACGAAGGAGGCCTATATCCTGCAGTGGGCGTTAAATGGCTGATGATGATGATGAGTGTGAGCCACGATCTACCCTGACAAACCTTATTAAGTTATTTTTGATGTTTTCTAGTTTTAAAATGTTCATTAACTTACTTTTTTGCTAAGAAGAAGAATTGTGTTTTTTTTTCTCATATTTTAATTTAGTTAGGTTTCGTTTTTAGTCGATGTCCAGAACATTATTAGTAGCCTAGTGGACTGTTTTAGCCCTCATAACATAACTCCTGCACAACATCTCAGGGACTGACCCGGGTCACCACCAGCTGAGCTACTAACTTTTGCCTTATTTTATATCATAACCTAGTTAAGCCTTACTTTAAGTTGTATTTTGATGAAACAATAAATACTTTTTATCTTTATCTCTTTCGCTTTAATAACATTCATTAGTCGCTGCATGCCAGCACACCGGTTTCGGATAACTTATGTCATCCCGTCTTATCTTATCTTATAAGTGTAACGTAATGCCACAAAATAAGACATCGAGAGTAGAGGGCAGGTCGTGCTCACGTCCCCCACCCGCTTAACCGCTCCGCTGCAACGAAAAGCTATTTAAACTTAAATAAGAATTGTGAATTCACCTCAGAAGCCGTGCGCAGAAGATGAAATCTGTAGCTTATTTTGTTGTGAGTGATTGTTTCATGTTTTAGCCCGTACGTTATACCTGATATTTGAGGATGATGGAAATAAGATGGTAGCTAGTTTAGTTTAGGACTCGCTAATTGTGAAAGAAAATATCGTGGGGATTAGGTAAGCTGGCATTATCAACAACCGTGTCAATTTATTCTTTTTTCCCACACATTAAAGAGACAAAGTTTATCCCTGGATACATATTTATACAATGATTTGGCGCAAGTCGTGGGTAATACCCAACATTTAAGTACTCCCAGTAGGCTTGTGTTATCTTATTTGTACATCTTCAGCTCTCGGTATTAGCGAAGTGAACGGCTTAGAAGATATTATAGAAGTTCAATAACACTTATAGCATTTTTTGCATAAATGCATCTATTTAGTATTAATGCGTACACACCGAACATTATTATTCCCAAAGAACCTTATCGAAGTTTTAAAGTTTTCTCTTCGAAAACATAACACATAAACATTTACACACAGGCATTGCTTCTGGCCCCACACTAGGATACCCTGTGTCGTGGGAACCAGAAACAACGACATCACAAACATGTAAACATCCAAGACATGGGTTTTTTTTTTCCCATGGTATGCAGATGCACTACCGCTGCGCCACGAGGTCGTCAGACAAATGAAAACTGAAAGAACATAAAATTTTAACGCGTATTCTATATTACACAAAACATCAAAAATGTATTTAAAACATGGGGATCCCAAAAAGCGTAGCGCTCTTTTTAACCGACTTCAAAAAAGGAGGAGGTTATCAATTCGACGCGTCTATTTTTTTTTTATAGGTACTTATGCTCCGCGCCATAAAAATTTAATCGTTTTTTGATCCCAACAATAATCGTATAGAAGGATTATTTAGAGGCAAAGTGATTCACATGCTGCGCATAATGCTTACAATATTGCGCTTCCATGAGTGATAACATTTCTTTAATTTGTGTGTTTATATATAACACAGACTCTTGTCGGTGCAGCATCTTCTACGTACTCCTGTCACAGCCCTGTAACCCATTTACTCAGTATTTTATTTACATAAAAAAATTTGTTAATTTCCCAGTATGTAGTTTGTTTTGGGTGGTATAGGTGTTGGGCAAGCCTACTACATCTAAAAACAGTGTCCCAGGCACTGCAGCGTCCGAGTGGTCCCTTCACCGATTTATTAAGTGTGAGTGAAGGTGCTGCTGGACGCTGTATAAATCATCTCATTACGTAGATGCGAAGGCCAATGTAGTAATTTGTTTTAGCTTTCAGATCTGGCGTCAACATTTCAACCGGGGGAATAAGGGGTACTTGAAGCAAAATAAAACCGAAAAGTTTGCTGTAAATTGGTGAAAAATACGGCAGAGAAGACAGTTGAATAAAAATTCGTTCTACAAGTTGTAATTTCTCGCGGGGCCGGCCGTAAGATTGCATCGCGATTGCGAACCCCGACAAAAGTTGAGAGAGAGAAGATAATTCAAGTACTTGGGGCTGTTTTTGCAAACTTAATTTGCCCTCCCCGCTCGAGATCCACGGACAGATTGTGGCGGCGGCGGCGGCTGGCAACTTCGCCACGAATTTGCTCAGACGAGGTGACTTTACATGCGCCGACTGCTACTACTGGAAACTGTAAAGTGTATTCTATTACTTAGTTTTTAGGAACCGCTTTATAGGAATGTCATTATTAATACTTTATTGCACTCAAAATAAATGTACAATACACCATCACCATCATCATCATCAGCCATTTGACGCCCACTGCAGGACAAAGGCTTCCCTTTTCTGTGCTCATGGTTTTCCAAGCTTCCCGGATAATACGGCGGACTCAATGCCAGAGCATTTTCTACCCCCTATTCCGTAACTGTCTACTGTGTTGATATCCGTCTTAACGTTTCCGAAGTGTCAAAATACAAGTATGTCTGTGTATTTCAGAACGGGAGAGAAGTAAAAAAATAAAAATTTGCCTCGTCAAATCTGTCAAATGGGGTAAGTAAAAAAGGTGCAGGTCTATTAACACGGCTGGCAAAACTTATCTACTTTTTAGCGAGGTGGCAACGCTAACGTTCTGTAGGCTAAGAAAAGACACAAGACAAACTTTTAAAAAGCAGGGCATTACATTACATCAAAACATAATTTTACGATACAAATCAAATATTAATAAACGCTTAATACATTATAAGGTATTAGTAGTACTTATTAGGTAGTTTGTTAGATAGGTTGAGCCGACTTGTACGGTGCGTTTTTGTACCACGTGAGGTTATATTATGAAAAATATTAGTCGTAGAGAAAAAAACATCAAATTACTCTTTCGGTCTTTGGATATGGATTAAAACGTTTTTGTACAAGTCCTCCATTCAAATTCACCGAGTAAAAGAAGTGGCAACTAAAGCGCGTGCAGAACTCATGCAGCATTGAGCACTAACATATATTTTGGATCTGCTGCGAAATGATATGCTACGGGAAGTTGGCAGATATTTTTTTCAATTGACCCTTTTCAAGGTAAAAACGCCAGAACTAAGTATTTCCGAAAACTATCAGGAACTGTATAGAACTCAGCTGCAAGAGACAAGAACTCTCATAAATTTTTGATCTGCTAAGTTCACTAACATGTGTAAATGGGGCTCTAGATTTGACGATGGAGATAGGGGAAACTTTTCAATATGCTGCTGCGAACCATTATTTTTTTATGCCTCCTCCTCATGAAGGTAACGATAAGTGTTTGTTGCCATTGCTGCAAAAGGCCTATTAGGTAAATAGCTACCTACTTGTTTCGGGAAGTGATACGTAATTTTTGACAGTTGTGGGTGGTTGTGGAGCCGAGATCGTCAAACCCATAGGCATCGATATATTATATTCTATATACAAGATACATCATGTTACTAAAATAGCACAGAACTTGAAAAGCGCTTCATCGGTATCGGTAAAATAAACCATTTCAATAAGCAAAAATTTTACATTCTCAATATTTAATTTTTCTTGCTATAAATTGAGTTGATTTTAATATAATCTTAACTTAACTAGTATTAAGTTATGATTATATTTAAATTTCCAAAACAAAATCCAGATATTTTTAACATCTACACAAAAACTTAATAACATGTCCAATTTTTTTTTTATTTCTGCCCATTGGAAGTGACAACTTAGGTAGGCAGTATCACATCTGATTACCATGCTGTAATCATGGTCATGGGTTCGGTTCCCACTGCGGGCCACCGTACATTTATACAAATGGCCTCAGTCTGGGTGTATTTACATGTCTGTGACGTTCTTACCTGTTTACCATAGCACGGGGCATCCTAGTTTGGGACCGGGACAAGTGATCGTGTTGTGTGGAAGTTACTTTATGAACTGTGACAGTGAAGAAAAACTATCGTTTCCAACTGTAGGTACTCGCATAACATAGACGAAACAAGAGATTCCATGCAATGAAAAAAAAAGTGATGTTGAAATGAGTATACTTAATGCAGATGATAAAATCACCCAGAATTTTATTAAGTTGTTTCAATGTTGAGATAAAGAAAACCGAAGAGGACTGGCAAAAAAATATTTCTCGTCAAAATGTGTCGAAATTCAAGCAAAAATCATAATTTTATTTATGCCTTCAAACCAGTACAGACTGTAATAAACGACAGCATTAAATACATTTTCATGATAACATCAACAGATTTTTTATTAAATCATCGTTTAGGGCATCGCTACAGTTGCAAGATGGACTCCGTTGGACCAATGGACAACAGCACTCTCGATCTCTCTGTGTTGCACTACTCATGCGGCACCCTTCCTCCATTCTCCTCCCGATGTCTTCCGATACGCTCGCGCGTTTGCATCGATACAGTCGTGATGCTGTAGCGCGTTAGTAGCGCGTTAGTAGCGCGTTGGCATCGCTTCTGCAGCGCGTTGCACATGCGACTAACGCGCGTTCGTAGCGATGCTGTCGCCCGTTTACGAAACGCGCGACAGCATCACTACTAAAAGTCGCCGTGGGCGAGGGGCCTTAAATCAACATTGAACGGTGCTTCCTTGTGAGAGCTCCAATTAAGGGTGGTTGCTCAGTGTTATACGAGAATGACGGCTGGCTATGCTGGGTAAGCCAATACCTAAACATGGCAGCGCGGTCTGCGAGGAGATTTTGACCTTGAAAAGAATAATCAAGAAACCATAGTTATGATGGTCCGATCGGGTCATTTACAATTCTACAGATTACGGAATTCACAAACCAAAGCGGTGACGGTCGCCGTGGCAAGGGCGGATATTAGGTAACTGCAGTAGTATTTTGCTTCATCATTTACTCCAGTTTTATTTGGACGTATTCAAACCAAGGCGTTCTCACCGTGAGCGCACCAATCATTTGTTTAGCGGGCAATCAATTAAATGTGTCCATACAAATTCTAATGCAGTAAATGACCGCCACCCACCGCGACGGCTGTGTCTCACAAACCAACACATAAACTTTTACTTCAAATAGGAAAAATCGGCGATGTTGTTCCCAAAATGCATTTCCGATGCGATTTCCGTTCTTGGAGTATTTCCCACTCTTACTAAGTATTTAGAACCCCTCTTCTTTGACGACTTAGTCCTACTCTTCTGAATTCTCCAGATAAGCGCTCATTAGTTCCACGATAAATGATACCTATTGCCTTTTAATTAAGTGACAACCGTCGCAAAACGAATCGTATTCTCAAGAACTTGAAAATGGCCGAGATCATTTGCCGAGATTATTTCCATTAGGGGCGTTTCATTAAGAGGACCCTAGATGTTAAAGCAGATCATTTTCGCAGCTCATTCTGTGCATAATATCGTTAGATATAATTTTCATTATCTGCAAGGAACTTTGACACACGAAGCAAGCCTTCTAATTGTGTTTCGGGGAAGGCGCTTTGTTTGGAATATCAAAGGTTGGCGTATGAAAATGGTTTTAAGTACTTGACTACACTGACTGTTAAAAATAATTCACGTTCTCACGTGAATACTGGATTACATTAAGATCCCGACCTAAATTTAATATGGTATTCAAGAGGTCAAGCAAGTGTTTTAGATAAATACAGTGCATATTTCAGATTATATCAAAGGGTCCGAGACTTTAGTTCTACCGACACATCTACTACGCACAATTGTTCTAAAAAACTATTAAAACCAGACTCTAAAAATATCGTAGGTACTTAGCATCCAGAGGTTGTCTTATCGATATATTCTCTCTCTACATGGTAATCTGATAAGCTGGTTCAAACGAGCTTGTTACGATTCACCGAATCAGTCTTAAGAGAAAGAACGTTTTGCCGAATCAATTTTACTCATGGAACTCGACGCCGATTGAACTACTCTCCGATAGAAGCCTTTCGCCCGCTTTATGTCAACACACGTCACATTACTTGTAACTTTTTACCCAGAATATTTACTTAATTTATTTTGTTTGTTTATACTTGTCACAGTCGCTTTTATCATAGACACAACAGTCAGCATTATTAAAAAAAACAAATGGTATTTTCAATTCAACATGGCAGATACCGCCTGCCCTCCCCAAAAGTCGAAAGCTTTGTTTTTTTATTGGGACCTAATAAAAAAACAAAAAACCTAACCTAACCTAACCAACATGGATCAAAACCGTTTACTTTCCAAAGCAGAGGCGTATTTAAACGTCCTCGCAGACTGCACTTATAAAATAGATAAGTATAAAATTACGCAGTTAAAATGCGACTTGAGTAACCAGTTTCGATGTCGAACATAAGAGCATTTCTTCATGGGTGAGATTTTCAGCGGCCCCGCTTGAATCACTGCCTAACTATTAAAATAAAATTCTGCAACAAATACCACACATAGACGTAGTTTGAATGTTCACCTACCTGGAGAGCATGTAAGTTTTTAGACAAGCCTTCTAAAACATACTGAAAAAAATCTAGAACGTCTCAAATCTAATATTCCGTGACGCGTCACTCTCCAGAATCTAACATACAATGGTACTTACAAGCCATACTTTTACGATTATGTTCCCGTATTACAGATTAGTTAATAGTACCTATATAAGTTAAATTCTACATAGAATTAGACAGTAGTATTGTCGCCAAATCATGTTTTCTAAGTGTCCCGAACCTACGCCTGATTGCAGTGGCACTTATGAACCATGCTGTACATAATTCATAAAGCATTCCAGAAGGATGAATGACCGATGTATTAGACGTCGGTCACTTACCTTTAACCCAAGAAAAGCAAGGCCATACAGTAAAGAGTTCACGGTTTTTTGGGGTACAGTATGCGATTCTCCGGATTTGGTCCAGGGTAGTTTCTGTATCGCTCGTAGCCCCGGCTGCCTGAGTGATCTTAAACGATCACGAAGGTTAAGCAACACTGGGCGCGTTCAGTGCATGGATGGGTCGCCGTCTATGCCTAACGCTAGTGGCATTTTTCCGAGCGGTTCCGTGCTTCGCAAGGCACGTTAAGCTGTTGGTGCCGGCTGCCGTCGATAGATGGCAGTCGTTAAGCCAAGTCAGAGGCCTTAGGGCGGCTTGACAACTTCTGACAGTAGACGAGCTACTAGTCTACAAGCCTCCACCAATCCGGACTAGGCCCCCGTGGTGGAGTATGGCCTATACCTTCCTCAGGGAAGAGACCCGTGCCCCTCGGTGGGGACATAATGGGTTGATGATGATAGTTTCTGTGCACCCGATATTTGAGACAGTTAACATTCTAATGATTTGTGATATTTTGTAAAATATGTTTAACAGAGCCTAGATTGTAGCAGTGAGTTATTGGTTTTGAAAAGTGTTTTGCATTTTGGAAAAAATCGAAATAACGTATATTTTCTGACTTCTGTGGTTGTAACTTCTGTGTCATTCGGTGGCTTTTTGAGCACCGAAGTCAGAAAATCACTCCACGGGAGTCAGGTTTCTTAAGAAAATGTTAATTAAATATTAACTAAAGCACATAATTCGCATAGTGAGAACTTGATTTGGTATTTCTGAAGAATAAATAATGGGTTCTCACTCGAGGGTTGTATCTTGTTTTACATTTTTCTTATCTATATTTTTTTGGTGAATCAATTATTACTGAGTCCTGGAAGAACAATACAAAGGAGATAAGCAGAGTGTTTTCTAATTACGCGCTATTTACCATGCAAATTAGAACATAGCTGAAATAGCCCATAACATAGTTTGAGAAAACACTAAAAAGAAATTAAACAAGGATCATATGCTGAATTCAAGAAACAAGGAACCATCCGTTACAAGATGATCAAACAGCAGGAAAGTCCTTTAAATAATGGATACCAAACGACAACGAAAGACGGCGGAGGAATGTAAGACTGGAATTGATTATTATCAATATAGGTATACAAGTTAACCCTTAGTAACAAAGTGATGTCGCTCTGTAAAATATTAGTTTTTTAATTTATCATTTTCATCATACTTATTGCGCATGTAAAACGCGGTACAAGAAATATGATATACAAATACATGCCTACATTTGTAGCGCTGCTGAAAAGAGTTTGGACCTCCATTCTCGGGCGTAGCTAAAAGTCAGTAAAATATTATCTTTATTAAAGCGGCTAACCAACACCTCGTCAGACCGACAATATCAGGAACACTCGTGACAGCTGGATCAAAATTATGCATCTCCGGGAATGTCCAAAAGGGCCTATGGTTATTGCACATCATTGCAGTTGGCTATCAAAGACCTTGCAAAATGGAAAGGCAAGCTAAACAACCCAATTATACAGGTTTTTGCTCACACCATTTTACATAACAATTCTGTGTCCCCTGATAAACATTTTCGGTAATATTCCATTCACTATCCTACTGCCGTGCAGGCCTTTTCCGCTACATGCCATCTCCCACGGTTCCTTGCGATCCGCATCCACGGACCCTCCGCCGTCTCAACTAGATCGTGCGACCATCAGGCTGCTGGTCGGCCCACTGACCGTCATCCTATTCTCGGCCGCCACTCTTCCCACCTCGCCAAGTGTCCCGCCCATTTCCACTTCAATCTCGTGACTCCTTCACCAGTGTCGTCAATTTTCCATTATATTTGAAAAATTCTTACGTAAATTTGCACATTTATGATTCCGGTGCACTCTTTTCTGATTTCGGTGTAACCTGAATTCGGTGCTTGAAATATTAGCCCAATTAATAACACCTTAGTTAAACCGCAATTTGTTTCACATACCACACAATAAAAATCCCGTAAAGCTAAAAAATCGACCAGAGGGAGTCAGACGTCCAAAGGGAGAAATACGCGGAAATTATTCAAAAAGGAATGAAAGACTCATTAATCAAAAAACTTAAGCACTAAACGCCTGTTGTATTTTTATAAATAAATACCAAGATTTCTGTTATAAATACAATTGTTTTGGATGCTAAGTGCCGATGATACTTTTTCATCAGAGTTCAGTGATACAAAGGGTTCACTCATTTGTGGATAAAACCTAACAACGTTTTGATGTACAATTCGAACAAAAGAAACTTTCCTATCAAGATACAACAATTATCTATCGACACGAATACAAAAGGGAAAAATTGTTGAGTATTTTCAATAGAGCTCAATCATGGACTAGAAAAATCATTGCAATCGAGATTGTATGTTATTTTGAAAGTTCCATTCGTTTACTTTACATATATATGATTTATTTATTAAAAAAAATAAAAGACCTTAATATAATACACAATTTCGCCAAACTGCGTAGCAGTTTGTTGGCGGTTCATTCGAATACGGGGATTATTCACCGTCATCTCTAAACGCGGCTTGTTAGTTTAGTAGGTACGTACGTACTTAGCAGACAACCAAACTACATGGCCACCCCGTGGTGTAATAAAATCCCCATATGTATCCAATTAAGGGTCTTTCTACTCGTCAATATAAATAACAATTACTCGTAGTATGTTCACAATTTCAAAATAGCAACAAAAATCAGCTGTTCCATGGAACAGCCGACATTTTAATGACAGAAGAGGTCCTACAGTAACAGTTGTTCATATTTTATCCTTTCTACTCCCCTCCTCAAAAGTAGAAAAGTTTGTTTTTTTATTGAGACCCATACCTAACCAACACGCATCAAAACCGTTAATTTTCCATCTTTTTCAAAGCAGAGGCATACGAGTATAAACGTCCTCGCAGGCTGAAATCATAAAATTAAAAAAAATCGGCCAAGCGCGAGTCGGACTCGCGTACGAAGGGTTCCGTACCATTATGTATACAACATTAGACAAAGATCGAATGTGTGAACAGCGCCATCTATAAAAACCAGCAAGAAGCCTTTAAGATTGACATTTAACGACATGATATCGGCGCTGTGAAGGTTATATAGATGGCCGCTAGATGGCGAGCGCTGTCCTTAGACAACGTTTGTTGTATGGGAGGTCCTCTTAAGTATTTATTTTATTCAGTTTTTGGTATTTGTTGTTATAGCAGCAACAGAAATACATCATATGTGAAAATTTCAACTGCCTATAGCTATCACGATTCCTGAGATACAGCCTGTAACAGACAGACAGACAGACAGACAGACAGACAGATGGACAGACAGACAGACGGACAGTGAAGTCTTAGTAATAGGGTCCCGTTTAGCACCCTTCGGGTACGGAACCCTGAATAGCAGTACCTAAGTTGTTCATAATTTGTCCTGCCTACTTTCTACAAAGTACAAAATGTCCGTAACTTCACTTTCTTTTACGGCCACAGTCCACATTTTTCAAAAGTATACTTATAGTTTATCTACGATCAGTTGGCAACTGATTGTAGATGAAATGGCGATATTTAAATGTGATTTAGAATGTGCGAGTGAGAGGGATGCCAGATTTACAACAAGACTCAATATTTTGTGCGTGTAATAAGTGTCTTTCTTATTCCGTCGGTTATAATTATTCGGCAGCTGTGACCAGCTCTATCCCACTTAGCTCCGTAATGTACTCGCATTTCAATCACCCTACCTACCTCGTTTATGTAAACGAAGCTAAATATAAACATATTAATAGTGCAAGCATACCTAATGAGTTGTTTAACACTACATCGAAACATTCAAAATCGAAGTAATAAATACAATACTACATTCAAAATCGTAGTAAGAAAACAATACTCTCTCGTTAGTAACGGTAGCAGCATACAGACCAGCACCTAGACCTGCTCCTGTCCAGTACTGTATACCCTGGCCACCTTTTATGATCCAAAAGATATAGGCCTACTACAATTTATGAAGACAGCATTAAAATATTATTTTATTAAGCATTCAAATTCGTCTCTACAGCTTTTCTTATGTCAAATAGAAAATTTATGTCTGGCTTTGTTCAGAATATTAACTAAAATCCATGGGGCATAACATAGCAGGCAGCCACTTCTCCCTTCATGAACGATTAAAAAGCTCGTTCGCTTGTTGATTGTAAGCACATCCACTCCATAACAGACTGTCTAAGAAGTGAAACAATTTAAAAAGCTTTGATCACGAAAATAAGGAGTTATGACGAAGCGTGGAATAAAAGTGGAAGTCAAATCTGAGCCTGGGAGTACTAAAAAAGATAACCGCATGAGGAAGATTAAACGAAATGAAGTTGTCAAGTATTTGCGTACTGAATTACAAAGTTGTTCCACCCATGGCTTGTCTTATATTGTTCGAAGCGACATACACTGGCTGGAAAGGTAATTAAGTAACTTTGTTACCGTGCACAGAACTTTGATTCCATTTGTCGACCTCAAAATGTTGTGATTTTTGTGTGCTATCATTTGTTTAGACTTGTGTTATTGCTTACTCTAAACGACGCCTAATTAAAATGTTCTTGTACAATTTTTCTTTAAAAAAAATGCTCAAAAAATTTCTATAATTTCTTTTTTTATAGTTTTACGGTTGTTTTTTTGTGGTGCTGTTTGATGAATAATAAATTATTTAATCGAGGTAGCGACATTGGTAGAGCGCGTAAAGATTTTTTGAAAGATTTGCAAAACATTTACCTATTTTATTTTATTTTATTATGGTAGAAAAACATACAGCTTTGAAAAAGATACACTAGAATTGAAAAAATTAATCTTTTATTTTGTGTTATTTATTTAGGACAGCCAACAGGCAACACAACAAAATATTCACAGAAGAAAAGAACACACATAACATAGTAATTGCTCACCCACTTACAGAAATGACAAGTTTTCATTGATAAATATATTTTAGTGGAATACATAATTATTTATTTATTTACAAGTTTTCTTACAAACAATAATTCTTATTTTTTCAGCAATAGCACGTTTTAGAAGTAGTCTATGTTTGCAGAGTCTAATGACATTACAAGTACACTATTATCTTCTATTTTAGATCTAAGTAGATTATACCACTTAATATATAACGCGTTGGCGCTAAAAAGGTTTTTAATAATCATTGCTGTTGACTTTTTAGGGTTCCGTAAAGGGTAAGGGACCCTATTACTATGTAAGTCTCCGCTGTATGTCCGTTCGTGCGTCTGTCTCCAGGCAGTATCTCATAATAGACAGTTGAAAGTTTCACAGATTATGTATTTCTGTTGTCGCTATAGCAACAAATACTAAAAACAGAATGAAATAAATATTTAAGGGGGGCTCCCATTTAACAAACTTTTTTTTTTTTTTGGCGTTTTTTGCTCGATATTAATAACGGCAGTAGGTAGACGATTGAAATATTCAAATGTTGTATAGACGATGGTACGGAACCCTTCGTGTGCGAGTTCGACTCGTACTTGGCGGTTTTTACATTTAATTTGATTGCTACGTATTCTTTCAGGGTGTTCTGGCTGGCAAGCTTTACAGTCGCTTACACTCTGGTATTGGTATTATTATCTCCGCTTTATGCTAGATTAATCGTAAGTACCTATCATCTGATTGTAAGAATATTCGTAGTAAATATCACTCGAACCGACCGGGTTGGATCGTGCGAGAAGGCAAAACTTAGTCTCAGTCTACCCCTTCAGCGTCCAGGCGTGAGTTTATGTATATATAAAAAACAGTAATTTTAACTTCCGTTTTCACCGTCGTTGTGTGGTGCAAACGTAATTTGTTTTTATTGTATTAAAACAAAGAACAATGGTTAATTTTGTATGGAGCCCGTATCCACCCTTGCAGCATTATAGACTGGGTATCATTTAAAACAGGCACACATATTTGAAAAAATCAAATATGATCGAGTGAATGAATTAATTAATTTCTTTTTCACCTCACTAGCTCGTAAAAGCTCTGTTTATCATTCGAAATCTGCGTGGAAAATCGCACTTTATCCGCTAGCGTGGAAAGTGTATTTAAAATTCGAATATTTTTATTCAATAAAGGTTTCGTACAATAAATTACATATATATAGAACCTCATTGGTTTCGTAATAGTTTATATTCTCTGCAGCCAGTCCATTGATGATTGAAATGCAAATACTTATTTCATGTCATGCGCCAGCCTCATTTAAAGAATCGCACTGGCCGGCAAGAAAATTTGATTTAAAAAAAAAAATAACTTTCAATATTACCAATTGTAGTATTTTTACTTTTAATTTTTGAAATAAATAAACAGTAATTTAATATTTATTAAAACTGTTTTTCTTGCACCTAACATTTTCCTCGCTTTAGTGAGGTGAAAAGTTGTGTGTTGCGCTCGGCAGCAAAGTTATTTAGCGTCTCGTACCTATGAAACCCTCGCTACGCTCAGGATTCTATATTTGAACCACTCGCTTCGCTCGTGGCTCAATCCTAGAATCCTTCGCTTGCTCAGGTTTCAATACAAGGTACTCGCGCCAAAAATTTACTTTGCAGCCTTGCATAACAAATAACTATTTTTGAGAATAAAATTGCGATTTCTTAATTTTTGCGTAAAAGCGCGCGCGTCTATAGCGCAAGAAATAAATTCACAAAGTATACTGGCGGCATATTTTAATATCAAATAACGTTTTTCTTCAGCGAGTTACAAAGTTGTCGTAGTAATAAAAAATGTGTATTTTTAAAGACCTTTCTAATTCTATAAGTCTCAAGTTGCTACGTAGGTGGGTACGTTATGACTCATCATTGTTTCAAAGAGTCGTAGCAAGATCCAACCACTGAGCTAGAGGCGTAGGTTCAAATCTTCATTCGGCCTGAAAACTTTCTTTCTTATTGAAGATTGTTTATCAATCCTGACATGGGACTCATATTGTAAGTCATTTAAATATCACACTTTTAATTTGTATCTAAATTGATTTTTCTGAGTTCTTCGATACAATTTACGACAATAATCAACTGATGAATCACTTCACTGTCCACGGTTCGGAAAATAACATAAGAAAAATCTTCCTAGTAGCAGAATGACCAAAGCGCGTAGCAATTTCTCGTAGCACTCGTAGCGCAAATCCGTAGCGCATCCTCGTAGTAGTTAATTCGTTCATCATTCGTTGCATATAAGCCGCACCAAGGTATCTTTATCTGACTCTTCATATTAATAAGGGATCCCCACTTCATATTTATTAATTTTGTATCATCATCATCATCAACATCAGCCATTTGACGTCCACTGCAGGACATAGGCCTCCTTTGTGGTTTTTGTAACCAAGTGGTTTTTTGCCATAATCGCCACGCTTGGCAGGCGGGTTGGCGATTTTATTTCGTATATTAATGTTTTATTTAAAAAATATCGTTCTATTTCATGCAGACGTTTTAAATTTTGAGCAGTACAAGTCAACTACATAGCACAACTTTTTGCCCAGAGTTGCAGATTGAATTATGTTTGTTTTTAAAAGAGACGCGGAAAGAACTGAGAAGATGAGAAGTAAAATTAGAACATTCTTATTCTATTTCTCATCCCATTCTCCTGAACAAAAAAAATCAGTGCTCAGAAGACCCGACTAAATAGGAACCTCGGTTGACAGAGCTAACACGGAAAGTTTTGAGTTCAAGTCCCACTTTTCTGTTCGTTGCATTTGCATTTACAGCTATCGCCCACAGTAATGAGTGTCGAGAAAGATTACTTTAACTGGAAAGTGTCCTATCCAGCTATCACTCTGTGTCCTGCAAACAAGATCGACGCGGAATCCTTTAGAGATATTGTCGAGTAAGTTTTGTTATATATCTTTGTTAGATACAGCTCATGAAAGATGCCCACTCTTGGACTTAGATCTCTTCACCGTCACTCCAACATCCGCAGTCCCATGCCGATCCCGCCTTTGCTAATAAAAAAATAGAACTTTCTGTGCCTATAAAATAAACATAGCATAGCAGCATATATGTGTGAATACCTACTGAAAAAGGCTTCACCACTTCCCGAGCCCACTTTTTGGGTTTCCGTTCGACAAGGAACCCTTATAGTTTCGCCATGTTCGTCCGTTTGTCTGTCTGTCAGCGCCCTAGCTCAGAGACGATTTCTACGAGAAATCAAAAATTTGGCATAGACATATATATTCACCACGCCGACAAAGCTAGAATAAAATGTTAAAAAAAAATTGTAGGGTACCCCACATGCACTAAATTAGGGATGCATTTTTTTTCTCGCCTGCACCATAGTTTGGGTGGGGTATCGTTGGATTGGTCGTTTAAAAATATTCTGGATGAAGGAAGATATTTTTGTCGGAGTAGGTCCCTCCAATTCCTGGCTAAACGCGTTTGATTGTAGAAACGTGAAAAAAAACGGGGTAGTAGCACATATAATGAACTTGAAAGAAAAACTATCACGGCTAAGTAGGCTTTACAAATTAAATAGGCGACCAACTTATAAAAGGAAAACTTCGTACAAAATCCATTGAAAATTACGTTGATGAAGTTGTAAGTACTGTAAAGCAGATAAAACCCCCTCTTTCTACGGAACCCTACACTGCGCGTGACCCGACATGCATTTGGCCGCTTTTTCCCACGATGTTTCCCACGCAGCGAGTGATATTGCTACTACTAATTCAAAAGTGTACTAGAAACTAAGGTCACTTATGTAAGGCACAGTTACACTAAAGGCTAAATAAAAGAAGCCTTTAGAAAATTGTATTCATCATTTTCAAAATCTCCGGCGATGACCTTACGATCCAACGATCCCTAGTCTTCGTCGAAATATTTTTAGTATTTAAATCTGAAAACAATATATAGCACTTTCGAATGTCCTATCTAGGGCCGTTGGTCATTATTTTTACAGTTTTTTAAACTTTATAGCCTCAAAACAAATCGCGAAAATGGGTCTAAATGATCACTACATTTGGTTTTATTTGAGAAGCTGTACTGAGTTTTGGATAGCAAAAAATATAACAAAATGACTATCACTGAAAGTGTTAGTGACGTCGGTTGGTCGTCCAAATTCTATTAATAGACTTTGTATTTATGTAATCTCCAAAATACCTACTTTTCCACTAACTATTCGCTCTTGCATCGCAATAAGGCCCATACAAATCCGTGCGCCCGGAGAACCCAGCCTTAAGATCAAATCGGTATTTTAATATCAAATCGGTATAGGTATATGTAAGTCTATATTAATGTGTAAGTTTATTTAATTACATTTTATAAAAGTATATTTTTAAACTTATATTAACTTGTCCTTTTTTGCACGCCTACCAACTCTTTCCCTTACCTCCTGCGGTTGACTGGTAGAAAATGCTTATGGCATTAAGTCCGCCGCATTGTACGATTTTTTTTAAGTGCAATAAAAGTATCAATAAATAATAAATAAATATATACAAAAAAAAGAATCACTTCCTAGAAGCACACCCATCACAAGACATAACTAAGTAGGTAGATGCCGCAGGTTAATAATAAAACTGAAGTGTTTGTGTTTTCTGTCATGACGTGGCGTCTCACGTGGCAGATGTGCGCCCGTCTCGTACCTTCAGTTTAATGAAACCCACATGTTTCCGTGCGAGTTAGAAGAAGGGGTAACTTATCTTGTATGCCCTGTCTTTACTCAGCTCGGGTGCCGAGGAAATCAATTTTATGGACAAATTTGACAGTTCCTCTATCACTGTCTAGCAAGATGATGAACAAAGCTGTCGTTGTTGTACAGATTCTTCTTCTTCTTCATGGTGGCCTCAAGATCGAGGGACGTTACTATGGATTTCTTTCGCTACCAACGCTCTCCATTCAGCCCGATTATGCACCAGGTGTATTGGCATCTTGTACAGATGAAACTCTCAAACTCAAGTAAAATACTCAAGTGTATTTTAACGTGATGTATTTAAAAACCTATTTAGAGGCTAAAAATTCAAGTCCCGGCATGGGTGGAATTTTTAGCCTCTAAATAGGTTTTTAAAATTGTCCTGTTGCTTAGTGCAACAAAAAGAATATAATAGTGATGTATTTAACCACAAAAGTCTGTCATTCTTAAGAGGATACTGGCGTTTCCCTCATTCTACATTAATCATAGTCACCCTGTGTCTGAGAAACCACCTTCACCTATCTCTGATAATTTACGTATATGCTCCGGTCGACACTGTCCACATTATATTTATCATCACCCCGCCACCCCGTAAAACGAACCTTTTTTCAATTATTTCAGGAATTACAAAATAAAGACTGGTTTGAATCTAACGTCGTACTTATGGCACATATGCAACGTGGCCATTAACAACTTGGATGTATTAGACCTGCAAAACGTGAAGAATTTGAAGGTGAGACAATCGTTGATGCTTACTTACCTTATTCATACCATTAGAATGAAATTGCAATGCGAATGTTTAGTTTAGTAGACTACAAAATTATGTCAAATAACAAACATTGCTGTGATAATATCAGACATCAGACTATTTAAACTAACTCGGGTGTGTATTAAGGAATAACGTTTTTACCATATTAATCAGCCCATGACCTATTCACAAACCTACCAATTATACACAAAAAAAAAATCGTAAAAATCGGTAAAGCCGTTTCGGAGGAGTTCGATAACAAACACTGTGATACGAGATGTTTATAAGATAAGATCGTTAGTCTACAAATAGAAAATAAGACTCGGCCGTACAGCTTGACACTACCATAGAATGTTGTGAGCCTGCACTAGCCACTACGCTGAGCTTTTAAGGATTAAAAAAGATTTCAAAAATTCAAAGACACCCTCAATGAACTCTAGATACATTAATTTTCAGAATCCATAAGCTCCTCAAAATCACCTGTGGATATTGCAAGTAAATCGACTCAAACATTTCATTGGCCAAGCTAGATTTTCTCACCTCGTGTTTTTATACCTACACAGAAATCGGGGAAAAGACGGAAAATACTGAAAAAATTTGTTTAATATATTCTGTTTTCCAAGTAGCCCCAAAATCACCGAATAGACGTAACCACAGATTATTTAAACTGCCTCTGAGGAGTGTTTTAGAGGAATCGTGTTTTTATAAAGAAGACCTTTAGTCATCAGCCAATGTTCGTCCACTGCAGGACCCAGCTTCCCCGAAGACGATGAGGGGCTTTTACCCTTAATCAAGGGCAGGCGGGTTGGGGATCGCAGCAGAGGCTTACTTAATACTTTATTGCACACATAAAGCAGAAGAACCCGAGTTACTGATGTAGCTCGAAGAATTGCTCAGTTGACGTGGCAGTGGGCGGGGCATATAGCTCGGAGAACTGATAGCCGTTAGGGGTAAAATGTTCTGACCTGGCGACCGCGGACCGGACGACGCATCGAGAGCAGGCCCCCCACCAGATAGTCTGACGACCTGGTTACGGTGGCGGGGAGTCGCTGGATGCGAGCGGCACAAGACCGGGAGGCTTGGAAAACCATGAGGGAGGCCTATATCCTGCAGTGGGCGTCAAATGGCTGATGATGATGATAAAAAACCTACAGAAAACACAAAAAATTTTAAATAAGAAAGTATACACGGCGAGCTTATTTCAACAGAAATCTCTTCCAGCCAACTCTCGATTTGGTGATATAAATATGTATTATAAACGAGGGGAATTTTAAATATTTGTGATTTAAAGGTAATGGTATTTTTTTTTTTGCCAATCGCAATTGTCAACATTTGGTTCGAAACTGTTATCACATATTTACTTTTACATCAAACATTTAAGGTTATATCGTTCGGTATGCGTAAAAAAATAAATTAACAATAAATTGAGTTGGTGTGTGTGTAATAAATTAAGTATTTTTACACCAAAAAATCACACGGGATTTGGCACGGCTTTAATAGTAGGCGCTATTAAAAACAAATTGTATCTAGAGACAAGTTCTCTGTAACGGAACATTATTTCCCGCAGTCGATCCAACCCGAAGACTACGCCTCCATAGCAGCGATCGCGTTCACTGGGTTCACCAACGTGTCGCTGACGACAAACGCCAACCTGCCCATCGCAGTGGAGCCTGCCATGACGGAGATGGGCATGTGCCACGTCATCAACTCCAACGTCGCCGTCTTTGATGACCCGCTGTAAAGGATAAAACACACCAACGCGGTGGCGATGGCGGTCCATACAAAATACTACTGCCTTAAATGATGTTTGTATAGACCGCCACCGCCACCGCGTTGGTCTGTGTCATTCTTAGCTATAGTAATATATTAAACGGGTCTAACCGTGATTATTTATTAGGTAGAATAAAATTCAAGGGTAAGAAAATTCCACCTAATAAATAATCGCGGTTAGACCCGTTTAATATATTACTATAGCGAGTCACTGAAAATACTGTGAAACACATATGTACATGTCCACTGAGGGATATTGAAACCAATGTGGTAGATAGGGATGGGGAGCCGGGTGGGCACGGCCCAGGGCCCCATTTCATGGAACTACAATTCATTGTTTACTACGGAAATTCGTAGCCGATTAATCCACGAACTAACAGGTAGGAAGACTCGGCTACGTTACGTAGCCTACGTAATGCACGTCAAATTCTAGGAATTGTAGAGTTTTATGAAATGCGGCCCAGTATATTGGGTTACTGCATGCATGTAAGGGGATGGGTGTTGAATACTATTTTTAGGACCAGACCCCTCTGGAAAATGTCACTTGGTGCAGGAACTGGGTATGTTACAATGACCTTGCAGTGATAAAACGGCCTCGTATTTAGAAGGCAGATTTGAGTTTCCCACAACAGCCAGTGATAGTTAAAATACCGGTCAAGTGCGAGTCGGACTCGCGCACGAAGGGTTCCGTACCCTTATCTATACAAAATTAGACACAAAGATAGAGAAAAAAGTGCAAAAAATCACGTTTGTTGCATGGAAGCCCTCTTAAATATTTATTTTATTTGCATTAAATTATTTACATTTGAGGCGAATATACAACTAAATATTCTGTGAATATTTCAAGCGTCTAATTTTAAAGGCATTTAAAAATTTGAAGAGTTCCCGAGATTTCTCTAGGATCTCATCACCAGATCCTGACTTGGTGACTATGGGACCACAAGTAAAGTCTTCCCTTACAAACAAAGAAAGAATTTTCTAAATCGGTCCACGCGTCTTCGAGTAATCGGGGAACACATATAAAAAATTAAATAAAAGAACCCGACGAATTGAGAGCCTTCTCCTCCTATTTTGAAGTCGGTTAAAAGTTAAGGATCATTTATTACTTTGTCAATATTTAGCTCTCACTCCAAGTAGGTATAATTTTCTTTTGATACAAAGGTCCTCTCCTTTCGTTTCTGCCAAATGAACGTTAAACATGTCGGTATAATTAAAGCGGGGTCCATTAGAGACGTCGCTCATTTTTCTGGCGTTCTCGTGTAAAAATACACTAACCCTTTTTTATATAGGCATCCGTTACCGACCAGTCAACGGCTTAAGAAGATGTTAATGTTTATGAGAGTCGTAATGATTGCAAAATGAATGTATTTAAAGATATTAATCATTATGACGATATAAAGGGTTATTTTCCCATCCAATCCCATATTTCTTCCTCAATCATATCTCAAGGAAACTTTCTTCCCAAAGAACTAAGGTGATTGCCTATAAGATGAGCAAGCTGAAGTGGCAGTGGACTGGTCATATAATCGAAGAGCCGAGTAAGCGTATACTGGCCCCACGCCAGTGACTAGTGTATTTGAATCGGTACTACATCGGAGAATGCTTTAAAGGTAGCCTCGAGTAATAGTAAGAAAGTTAGTCTGTGGATATTTTAAAATCGACTTGCTGGTAGATTCCCCTTTAAATACTAAATTAAAGTCTTTTAATTTGGTGAATATTTTCTTAAGAGTCCCCTAGGATTACCGAAATCTGCCTTGGTAACGTATACCTAGTGTGACTGTGTATATTCGCATTATTCTATAATAAATTGCTTAAAGTCAGACCACAGTGGTCAAATTGTACACTTAGGCAGAATCTGAAACAAATGTTTCGATGAGGGTTAATTCCCTAACCTAATGAAATATAGTAGGCTCGTTCTTAATTTAAAAGTGGTGATAGCAAGATCTCACAAATTTCAGGCTAGTCTCGCTACCCGTTTTGAGTAAAATATTCGAGAAAATAGTTCTAGGTCAACTCCTTAATAACTATCAACTTCTCCATAGTCAGCAATTCGGCTTCACGCAACGGCGGTCTACGACGGACGCTGGTGTCATGAAAAACATTACTTATTTAGTGCATGGGAGGATCGCACGGATGCTATAGGCGTATTCTGTGACTTTTCGAAAGTATTTGATTGACTGCATAGCGTAGACCATGAAACACTTCTCTTAAAATTAAAAGACTACGGAATAAATAGGAAAAGCTTAAACTTCTGAGGGAACTTATTTAGAAGGGAGGGTTCAAAAAGCTAACATAAATAGAACTCAATCGTCAGGCTCAGAGGTTAAGATAAGAGTTCCACAGATCTATTCTGGGGCCAAACTTAGACTAGATACAGTCGTTCCTGTTAACATTATTTAAATACCAGACATCCTTGTCTTCCAAATAATCCTTAATGTCATAATAGGCTTTTTTGCACAGAGTATGCTTAATACATTTTTTAAACCGCGACGGTGGTAACTCTAATATATCTTGAGGAATCTTATTGTAGAACCGTACACAGTGCCCCATAAAGGATGTATTAACTTTTGCAAGTCTAAAACGTGGAAATGACAATTTATGTTTATTCCTAGTACCAATATTGTGATGGCTACCATACATTATATTTTCATAAATGTATTGATTTGCAACTGACAATATGAGGACCCCATTGCACTTTTGAATCGATTGTGATGCCTAGAAAAACGGTATCTTCTACAAATTCTAGTTTTTCTTTTCCGAGTACAATGTTGGTTTCAACTAATCTTACGTTTGGTAAAGTAAACTTTATACATTTTGTCTTCTTGGAATTCAGAAGCAGATTATTTGCCGTGAACCAATCCAATACATGCGAGAGAGCATTATTTGCATCGTCAAGATTATTTTCTTCTCTTAATTTTAAAAATAAGTGACGTGTCATCTGCAAATAATACTATCTCGGACATGTTTTGTACCATAAATGGCAAATCATTTACGTATACAAGGAAAAGGAACGGCCCCAAAATTGATCCTGTGGTACTCCCATTTTTTTTTTGTGAACCTGTGGATTTTATACGATTTATGTCCGATTTTTGAACCCTTCCTTTTAGATAAGATCTCATCAGTTCTAAACCTTTCCCCTTTACTCCGTAATGCTCTAGTTTTAGCAAAAGTGTCTCGTGGTCCACGCAATCAAATGCCTTTGACAGGTCACAAAAAACACCTATAGCATCCCTACGATCCTCCCATGCACTATAAATATGTCTAACTAGCAAGACACCAGCGTCCGTCGTCGACCGCCCCTGCGTGAAGCTGAACTGCTGGTTATGGAGAAGTTGATAATTATTAAAGTGCATAAGTAGTTGAACTAAAACAATCTTTTCGAATATTTTGCTTAATACGGGTAGGATTGAGACTGGTCTGAAATTTGTGGGAACATGCCTATCGCCACTTTTAAACAACGAAACGAGCCTACTATATTTCATTAGGTCAAGGAATGTACCCTCACCTACACATTTGTTAAAAATTTTTGCTAAATGAAAAGCGAGGCCGTTATTTTCGTTTATGTAAATGATTTGCCCAGATATGATTTGGCATTCATGGTTCAAAACACGTCAGAGATAGTATTATTTGCAGATGACGTCACTTATTAAAGATAAGAGACAAATTAAGTGACAAGAAAATTACTGATGATACAGATAATGCTTTTTCTCAGGTACTGAATTGGTTCACTTCTAGTAACTTATTGTTAAATTCAAAAAACACTAAAATATATAAAGTTCACTCTACCAAATGTCGTAATAGTTGACAGCAACGTTATATTGGTAATGACAAACTAGACCGTATAGAAGAAACTGTATTTCTAGGTATTACAATTGATGGGATCCTCATAAAGAAAAATTGGCAAATAGGCTTAGTTCTGCAGCATATGCAGCATAAGAATCCGGGAATTAACTGACGTCGCAACTGGTAGGCTTGTTCATTGTTATTTCCATTACCATTATGTCCTATGGCATACCTACTACTGTGGGGTCGGGCAGCAGACATTGAGTCTTGCAGAATAGAGCGATCAGATTCGCTAAGCAGTAGGGATTCGTTAAGAGATTTCTTTAAAGAAACTAACATACTGACAGTTGCTAGTCAGTATATCTATGAGAATATTATACAATGTACCTCAGGAAAATATCAGTAACTTTAAGACTGGGTAGCCAACATAATGTAAATAGGTACTAGAAATAAACATAAATTTCGTTTCCAAGATTTACGCTGGCAAAGGTCGATACATCCTTAGCATTGTATACATTTCTACAATAAGATACCTGAAGATATATTAAGCTTGACAGAATCTCGGATAAAAAAAATGTGTAAAGCACACTTTGTGCCAAAATGGCTACTATAACATTAAAGATTATGACAAAGATGTCTGGAACTAAAACCAGTTCAATGCATCAGTTCTAGGTTTTAGAATAATTATGCAAACTCTGTTAATTAAGAAACATATTTGAAAAGACTAAGTTTGGAGTATTTTTGATCATTTTTTCTCCAAATGTTCTAGATTTTGAAATGGACATCTAGTTTTACTTGTAACGTTCATTAAGTCACAGTTTGTGTGCTATTTTGAATAAAGCATTTTGATTTGATCTGAGGGGAGGCCTATGTCCAGCAGTGGACGATTAAGGGCTGATCAATCCCTGGACCTACATATTGCAAGTTTCTTGGCTATGATGATGTACGTAATTTACACCCAGATTTTGTTTTATGAAATTTGATATAGGTACCTACCTAATTACAATACCCTTTCTGTTTCAATTTTCTAATTGGCGTCTGAATGCGTCATTTCTACGGAACCCTCAGACAAATCTCGTGTAATAATTTCACTTGGCAGTTTTTTTTTCGCAGTAAATGGAGGGAGGACATTGCGATGGTATACGACAAAAATAACATTGAACTCTCCGTGTATGACGGCGAATTCTTCAGTCAAATAACGAATCACGAGAACCCCTATACGGTAAGGTATTTTCTTTTCCTCCAGCCTCTATACCGTCTGTTGGAATCAAAGAGCCTTTGAAGATCGGCGAACCTTGCGGCCATACCTACATTTGCGTCAGGACGAAGAAAATCTAGATGTGTTTGTAGGAAATAATTAACGAAAGAACATAAAGTAAATAGCTTGAGAACGCGAGAGACGTAGTATTTTTAGTTTTTTTTTATTAGAAAGGCGCTTTGAATGATATTTGGAGCAAAATCTGATGGAAAATTTCAACTGTTTGCGCGATGTTTCACCGGTAGGTACAGATTTATCTCAAATTATTGAAGTGTGTTATAACGTCATTTGTTCCGTTCTAATAATAATAAACGCACATTTTCACGGACCTGAGTGTGAAGGGAATTGTAGTGATGGACTAATTGTTCGAAGAAATTATAAGCAGTTTCCATAAAAAAATCAGAAATGTGCGGTAAGTTACCATTATATTAAAGAACATTAAAGAAATTGTTGGAGCAATACTACTAGCTAACGATGAAAAGCCCCTCAGCTAAAAATACTTCCCAGATACTACAGCCTCTGAGTGGTCACTACATAACGATAAAAACATCGTTACGAAAATACGTCCTAGGCGCTACAGCTCCTGAGTGGTCTTACCCATTTAGTGCAGTCTAGTGTAGAAGCTGCCTCTAGACGCTGTATAATTCAGCGATTCCAACAGAGGGTTCCGTGGATAAGCCACTGGTGTTCCGCGAGCATCGTTATATTATTTCTACTGCTATCTAAATAATTCCTCATTAGAAACACTATTTTAGGATTCCGTAATCAACAAAGAACTCTTATAGTTGCGCCATGTCCGTCTGTCTGTCTGTCTGTCCGCGGCTTAGGACAGAGACGATAAGTACTAAGGAGCTGAAATTTGGCACAGATATACATATATATTACGCCGACGAAACGACAGGGCGTCCCCAACCCCCCCTCTCCTGGCTAACCGGTTGATTATAGAAACGTGAAAAAATTCAGTGCACTGGCACATACAACGAACTTAAAAGGCAAACTATGACGACTAAGTAGGCTTTACACGTTAACGAGGCGACAAACTTATAAAAGGAAAACTTTGTACAAAGTCCATTGAAGATTACTTTGATGAATTTGGTACTTCACTTAAGCAAATAAAAAAACCCCGCTCTTTCTACGGAACCCTACACTGCGCGTGGCCCGACACGCACTTAGCCGGTTTTTATTAACTTAATGTGAGTGGCAGTACTGTCAAAAGCTTGAAGTGAAGTCAAATCTTGCTATTGATATGGGGTTCCGTGAAATAAAAAAAAAATATTAGTGTTCCGTAGCCTTAAAAGTTTAGGAACTGCTCACATAAACTATCTAGCATAGACGTAAAAGGGCAGACTTCCGCAGGTTTACGTGCACAGTCCGGACGAGGTTGTGTACAGCACGACAGCGACCTATACGCACGCAAAGCCAGGCTTCCTGTCCGTTGGTGTCACCGTCTGGAGCACCAGGGTCGCAGACCAGCTGCGAGAGATGTCGCTTTCCACTCGGAAATGCAGGTTACGATGATAGCACTACTTGCCATATTAAATAACTTCCATACGGCACAATCACTTGTCCTGGTCCCAAACTAAGATACCCTGTTCTACGGTAACATGGTAAGTACATCCTTAAAACTCCATCCCACAGTACCAAATTCTAAGGGCCGCTTTCTGAATTGAGAATTTCACTAAGTAAAGACTTAAGTAACGTTCTGTCACGCTCTTTTCTGAGAAATTCGAAGAGACTTAGAAATTCTCAATTCAGAAACAGGCCCTAATAATTCTTCAAACTGTAAACCGTTGCTTATATATATTTAATTATGTACCTATTTATTTTGTAGGTATTTATGTATATTATGTACATGTAAACTGCTGCTTATATGTATTTAATATTGTATTAATTTTTTAGGTATTCATGTAAGTATATTATTGGTACAATATGTAATTATAAGTACATACTTATATTCTTGTAATCTCCCGCTATACAATTTCTTACTTCATGTAGCATTATACTTCAATTTTTTATTTATGTACATCCATCTACCGACTATGTTCTTGCTGCAATCCACTCCATCCAAAGGTTGTCTGGAAGAGATCGCTCTAAGCGATAAGAAACTATTTGTAATATCTTTCACCGGTTGTGCAATTAAGTGTTCTCTATCTATCTCTACATCACAAACATTGAAATACACCCAAACTGAGTGATATTCTGGACCTACCCAGTTTTTGGTACCAACCTATTGCACGTATTGTGACATTGTCCTGTGGGCTTATCAGCTAAAGACATATCCACACTACAGCGGACCGAGGCCAGGCAGACGGAACGTTATCAATTCGATATAGTACACCACAATCCGAGTTCAGTAGGTCCAATTTTATCAACTAGGATGACGCACTAGGTCCGAGCATACTAAGATTGTGATGAACACGTTACTGCTTCGAGGGATTGAAGAGGCTTCAGCGGTATGCTTATTGTCCAACTTCAACAGCAGCAGACGGAGAGGAGTCTTAGTAATAGTCCCGTTTGGCACCCTTCGGGTACGGAACCCTAAAAACGATTCCTTGAAACACTCCTTAAATGCAGTTTGAATTCGTCTTTCCCTTTACGTAAAGACGAATTCGCACTACTTAACGCCAATAATGTAAAAAACTGTAATAAAAAAATAACCAACAACCCGACTGCTGAACAGGTGGGGCCAACGCAACGAGTCACCCATGTGATGTTGAATGTAGTTCCCGCCCGCTTAGTAGTTAATGGTCAGCACAGCAGTCGATTTGTTGATTATTTTTTATGACAGTTTCTTTTATTTTTGTCTTAGTGATTTTTTTTTATTTGTTGGATTTATGTTGATATCAGCCTATGACACTCGCGCAATCTTATAGGTAAAAATCTGACCATTGTTGGTTAAGGAGTTATGAGGAAACATAGAATCGCACATACTTACATACATACGACCCAAACACATTACCCTCCTTTTGGGCTCCGCCGCAGTCGGGTAAAAAACAAACTCAAAACGGCCAGTTATCCTTCACTCGCTTTTTGCATTTCTTTCAGGTTATTAATGGAGCCTATGAGTGAAAGGTATCCTGTTTACACGTTCAACCATTGCATGATCGAGTGCCGAATCCAAACTATCTTGAGACTATGCGGATGCGTACCACACTTCTACAAAACTCTTAGTAAGTTAGATAATATACCTTCTGCTGCCCTCGCTCCAAGGCACGGGACAAAACATAGCGACCCATACGGTTTAGCAATATACCTAATATGGCCTTAAGAATGGATAACCTGATAAGCGTTTCTTCAGTACCCATTAAACCATTCCCTACAAGCAATTTTCACAATATTTTTATGCTATGGATCTTCAAACATCACGCGGGCCATTTATGTGATAAAAAAGATTAAGGCTGTTCTTACATATAGCATGTTATCTAACAATTTTACATGTTTAATTATTGTAATAAAATGAGTAAACTTTTCATAAATTTGGTTTGAGGGTTTGATGATAACATTAAATTGCGGATATTCAAGGCATATTTTTCTTATCCTGTACTAAGTTTTTCATTGAGAAAATACATACATACACATAAACTCACACCTGTAACCTAGGTAGGCAGAGACCAGGGACTGCCACTTGCCACGATCCTGACAGATCACTTTCGTTTTTGATTGAGAAAATTTGATTCCAAAATTAATAATTTTGAAAACTTTTCCTTATTAAAAACTAGGTATAGGAAAACAAAAATACATTTAAAATGACCGTAAGTGCATCAAACTCTCAGACCACATTTATCAAAAGTATACGCATTTTATTAAAATCACGTGCAATGTGCAAGCGAGACAGCATGCTCCACGTAAGAACCGCCTTAAATTAAAATTTAAAACCTATGCTTATTGGAAGTGGTCAAATTATCGATACTGAGGAACCTGAATCTGAGGCCTAATCTGGGCACCAACTAGAATCCTTCAGAAAAGCGGAATGTGACATCGATTGGAATCGTTCAGGATTTGTTGTATCCATTCTTTACACCACACACACCCTGCGCAATGCATGAACGGGTAACGCATAAACATACGACGCATGTAAAGGTTAACCGGCGATTGTCACTGCGCCAGGCCTGTTCTGACAAACTTCTTTTTCTCAAACTTGCTTGGAAATTTGAGCATTATTTCGACATCCTTCTTCGAGATAAATCGAAATTGCTGTACTGGCCAATTACACGCGAGCAGCGGCCGGAAAAAGTTCTATGAAAATTCATAACTGTTGTGTTTTGCGGCCAAATAAATTACATACTTAACTCATATCTGTCGTGTTATTTAAAAATGGAACGATCTTTTACTCCGAACAATGACAACCACGGAGGTAACTTATCAGAGGTTTTATTTAAATTTCGAACGAATATTGAAAAAAAAGAACACTTTAACACAGCAAAAATTATTGTTGTTCATTCGCGGTTCGTCTGATTTTGAAAGTTTATTGAATTTTTCAAATAAAAGGTTCTGCCTTAGTACTACTTAGTTTTAATTTCCGCGCATTATTTGAGAAAAATCATATACAAGCCTTAGCCACAACTAGGCATTGATGGACTCACGTATGTGTGCCTCGGCTTCGCCTCGGCCCACATTTCCACGTTCGTCCATCAGTGCCTCTTTTGCTGGCCGCTGCAGTAATGTACTATTATATCTGTGTACTTCCCTTCCATTCTCTCCAGAAAACGAACGAACATGCGACCTATCAGAACTGAAATGCCTGAACCACTACAAGCGTGAAATTTCGACTTTGTCTTCAAACCCGATGACACTCCGGTCCAATCGCGTCAGCGCCATGAAGCCCTCGCAGCAATGTGGCTGTCTCAGCAGTTGCGACACCGACGTCTATCAGAAAGACTTTGACGTCACTATGCCTCACCAATTGAATCGTTTGCGTGTTGGCCTGGCTTCGTTCCCCAAAGTGAGGATCGTGAGGGATGTTATCTTTTCGCTGAATGATATTCTGTGTAAGTCTATCGAACACTTAGTAATAATGAACCCATCTCGGAATTCTATCACAGCCGCCATCTCTGCCTCAAATAAAACTAATAAACCCAGTTTTATTATTGTTTAGTTTCCTCTTTTTTTTCAGTGAGAAGCGGAGGTGTTGCCAATCTATGCATTGGAAGTTCAATTATATCGGCGATGGAAACTACTTTAATCCAAATTAAATGTTTCTATTATCTTATCAGATATTACGTATGGAAAAGAAATTAAACTATAGTTTTAGATCACCTTGCATTTATTAACAAAAATAGTAACATACCAAGATAAAACTTCACTTGTTTTTTTCATGTACCTGAAAAGAACATAGCATTATAGCAATGTTTTAGTTGTATTCCAGCAAAATGGTGGAGCAAACAACGAAACCGAAAGTCGTTCAAACATCTATGGCCTCACAAACATGGGGTTTTATTTTACTGGCTATCCCATTTTGGAAAACATTTTTTTCTTACTTCTTCGTAAGCAAACGTGATATTGGCTGAACTCGTATGGAAACATTATCTTGTGGTGATTTTTTTACGATCTATTCTTATATTCTTAGAAATCAATACTTAGCTATAGTATGTAGTTTACAAAGTTTTGAAATACGTACAGCTTCCTTTCGCTGTCGTAAGCATATCTGGCATGTCGACAGCCGATCGTCTTAAGACTCTTATGATCTGCTTTTTCACTTCAGGAGCATATACGTCGACTCTCCCTTGCCTCTTATGGCATTTCGTTCGATAAGCATGTCCTGTAGGAGTTCATCCTAAAACAGTTCAAGATAAATATTAATCAACTGAAAGACGATATCCTGCACCCAACAAAGTTCATAAGTGTATGAAAAAGAATATGGGTCAAAATAGATGTACAAACTAGATCTGTAAGATAAATAACGCCAAACAAAATGGTCTAAAATAGGACGAAAATCGTCTTACCACAAAAGATTGATGAGTGAAATCTAACTAAAACTTTGACAACTTTTAGTTTTATGAAAGTTTTAATTCGAAATATAAGTGTTCGAAACTATCCGCGAGTCGTCTTTTGTGGTGAGGCCCTCATATTTGAGCAAATATAGCCTCATCGAACTGTTGTATGAAGGAGAAATGGAGAAATTGTTTTATCAACAGCAACAACAACAGCGACATGTAAGATAGCCATAAGGAACGGGTCGCCAAAATACCAAGTATTCGGTCCATATCTTCAGACAATGTGAATTGCTCACCGAGTCGAGTCGACCAAACCTTGAGAGTAACTGCGTCCGCCTCCTGTCTGTCAATAAATCAAATGTAAAGAACCAAAATCCCCATGCAACAAAGTTCAAAGGGCAATGTTGGAGGACGAAGCACTTACCCAAACCATACCTTCGCAATGAACGTAGATATCTTCAGACATCGATAAGCCGGCGTTGGTACGATACTTCTTCCAAAGATAGAGCGACAATTCGGTCTATGGACCAGGAGCTGCCAGACATGTAGCAGATTTCAATCAGATGGACGAAGTAAACACCAGGATGTACGTGTGTGGGCCGCCAGCCGGGGCGAGTTCAGTCGTTGCTTGTGCCAATGCTTCTATTACAGATCGTGATCAATGGTTAATTCGATGAGACAGACGCAGTATCAATATCGGCCTTGACTTTGGTGAAAAATAACAATTCAACTATCTTGTGCACATTTCGTTTCCCTCTTTATGCTAAAGATCTATGTAAAAATCAAGAAACAAACCAAAGTAGCGTACATGGTGAATTCACAGATTCAGTGACAGGATTTGTTCAATATTTATTTCAACACATCAGCTGACCCCCAACTCACGATATTCTTCAGGTACACAAATTTAGTCCTTATAAGGAAACGAATACTTTACTCAGCAGATTAATCACAATGCACCTCTAGGCAATTACACAGGTAAAAACATTTAAAAGAATTGAATTTTCCCAATCACAAGTTAATTACACTATGCCACAATCTATTTGTGCCCACAAATCAAACATCTTAATGGCACTACTCAATAACCTTCCTTTGCTTTTGCAGTCAGGTAAAAACGGGGAATGATTTCTTCCAAAAATACGAGAGAAGTCCCACTGAGCCTTCACCAAGAAAGCAACTTACAAAATCTATGCGATATTAGTATAAAAATATGCAAACCAGTCCAACTCGAATGCATATCTAAACAAAACTCAAAGATTATACCATGAAGTGTGTATTTCATTTATTAAGGTTTTTTATATAGATATCAGACAAAGGGCCAATGAACTCTTACACATAATTAACCTAACATACAATTACCATTCATCAATGTCAACCGAATCATTACAAGCAAAAGAGAAGAATCCAATACGCATCACGATCAAGACAAAATGTGGAAAAGCAGCGATCGATCCCGGCAGCAGAGCGTTACACAAACTCCAACGACACGAGACCAACTTCAGTATTACCATCCTGCAAGCACAAAAATTACATACACTGTTTGAATCGTTCGCACGAAACGAGAGCACAATTTTTAAAGCCTGTAAACTCGCGCCGAACTAAGTAGAGTCAAGAGGTGCCATATGGTCCGATTCGTCTCAGCTGCTGTAGTCAGTGGTTTCTAGGCTACGGGCGCAACACGCAACATGCGAACATACGTTCGCGCTCAAGAAACCAGAAAACAAACGACTACGTTCTAAAAACGTACATTATTTTTGCTGACCGAAGACATTGGCTAAAAATGCTATCAGTTTCTGATACAAGCTAAGAGATTCGCGGGTGATTCGGCGACCACCCTGTATGGTTAAAAATGAGCACTTACCTCAATCATCAGCTCTAGAAGAAGCGCACATCAATAGTCCTGCCATCGATGCGAGTTCTGTCAAACATTTCTGTGAAAAGGCGCTAAGGAAATTTATCACCGAGTAATAATGTCATAGCCACGCCTCCAAGAATGTCTGGGTCAGGAATGTGTACGTAATGACAAAGGAACATTATTAATAGAACACAGTAGTGAACGCAAGGCTGGCAATAATTGGCTGGCGATCACATATCTGAACCGGTTTCTACCGCGACACCCATACACTGCGTAGACTTGTGAATAGGTAGCCCTTCCAGGCCACAAACGCAGTCTCGCTCCGCGCGTCCTCTACTTCCGTTAACGAGCGAGTACGTCGCGCGCATAATCCTTTGACATGGCAGCTATATCATGAAGCGCGCATGCGTTTGCGGTAGAGTAAACTAGTGGACATCTAACAACCCTTTGTTGTGTGAACAGACCATGGGAGTCAACCTGGTTTCCATCAGTTTCATACAAAAAAGGATACTAATAGCGCGCTCAGCGTCCCACTCCTTTAAGAAGCGAACGATAGCCGTGTCGGGCGCGGTCATTTCGGCGAACTTCACTTCGCCGCACTCGCTGAATTTCTCGCGGATGAGTTGCCAGG
The DNA here is from genome assembly GCA_947308005.1 of Yponomeuta malinellus. Lineage (NCBI taxonomy): Eukaryota > Metazoa > Arthropoda > Insecta > Lepidoptera > Yponomeutidae > Yponomeuta > Yponomeuta malinellus. The sequence continues at coordinate 12,377,627 of OX371007.1, read as the reverse complement.
TGACGGTTGGTGGGAGCTGCGGAAATTAACGTTTACATTATTATTCGTCATTATTTTACTTACACATAAGCAGCTCAAATCAGATGTGGGGTGTAACACTTCAGTGCACTTGTCAAATGTTTATTTTGTCTATTTAGACATAGGCCGAAGAAAATGAAGTCTGTCAGTGTGATGTAGTCACACTCAGTTAACTCTAATTAACTGCGTGTGACTACATCACACTGATTAACATTGCGATCTTTACAAGGGCCAAGCCGCAATTTATGAGAATTACAAATCATTCAGTAGATTTTAAGTACAAATTCACCAATGTCAACTTCATGTGGAGTCGGACTAAATAACTCTTGACAAAAGTATTAAGCTGGTGCCTGTGCCACATTATGAATTGTCAACAGTCTACAGCAAATGATCCTTTACATGCGGGTACTTTACCCAGTTTCAGGTAACGTTGCAATAAAAATATTACAGTTGATCATCTGTAGACTGTACCTACTACAGAAAGTTAATTCACTCGGATGAGTGTTCGCTCGAGTGAAGAATTTATTTTTTTATTGTATTTAATGTTATGTTAAAAAACAATCTCGAATGTAGCAATGTGCTCTTGCAGGAGGTATGAACTTCAAATGTTAATTCTGTTTAAAGATGTTTCACTCTTAGTTTATTCTGCTGAGTTTGAAAGGTACTGTGCTTATAACTGATCAAACAATGTTGACACTATGGTTTCTTTTCCTGTAGATGGGGTGACCCGATTCCAAAAATAACGCGAAAAATTAATCATCCGATTTCGCTTTTACGGTAACAGCGTGTCCGCTTTTACGGCAAACAGCGTGTCCAGCGGGTCTTTACCAGCAGATATGCCTTTAAGGTCAAACTTAGGGGTTATTTGTTACTTTCTTTCTTTTCTAGCATTAAATGCTACTCCTTCTAATGCTGTCCTTCCCCTTGCACAATTTGAGGTCATGTTCTACTATGTACTAAAGTGTATGCAGTTTATTAGTAATTATTTTTCAGTGCATGTATATTTATTTTTATTTTTGTTAATATATTTTATTAAGTAACACTTTTTGTTCAGGTTCGGTTGAAACTCCGTGATTTACCAAAGGCCCGTGCTGAAAATCAGTGCCGTGGGAAAACCGCAGCGCATACTAAGCTCGAGGCCATTTTACCGCTGCATAGACATACCCTGGGTCCTTTATCGTTTTGGGATTATTTTTTCGTGTTCAATTGTTTATTTGTTTTTAATCATTGTTATATGTATGTCTTTGTGATGTTAAATAAATGTTTTTCTTCTTCTGCAACTTACATTTGTGATGACGACCATGTCCGAGATTTTGTCTCTGTTGTTAGTCTGCTGTTGTAGTACGGGCTCGCGGCCGTACCCTTGTCCGGATGGCAGAGACGATATTTGCCGGCTATTTGCTGCGGACCAAAGATTTATTACTTTTTGACACATTGGGCATTTTTTTTCACTAGTCAGTCCGGCAGCAGGGGAAGTATAGTAAAACATGGATTTCTCCACCGATCGGTAACGACAACGGTGGTGGCGTCGTGCAGGCTAGTAGAAAATGGCACGATCTCTCACATAGAGCTTGGCAAAACCATTTAGAAACCACGGGTTAACCTTGACTAATTCAGATCCTATACTTTTTTATTTAAGCACTATAAATTTTTTTTATGAAATGGCTTTAATTTTTATGAATAATTAAATTTAAAAAAGGAGATGAAATCTTTTTTGTCTTTTTTGAGATTAAAAAAGAAAAAAAAGTCTGAGCAAAATCTAAGTCTCGAAATCGTGCACGCCTTCGCGAGATAGTTTTCTACCACACGATCGTACGTTACGCCGTATAAGTCTCTATGGCCTGTCAACGAGGCAAAAATCACGTTTTCATCTGCGCAAATTTATAATTGTACGTAACATAGATAAGTAGAGGTCCAAGGGGTATGAGAGGGGAACGGGCCTATACCCAACAGGGCTCTATCTAGATAGACAATACAATAAGTAGCCTATATAGGTCCTACTGCAGGGCCTTCTCTCAGGGAGATAGTATGAGCTTAATCACCATGCGTGCCCACCGCGGATTGGCGATTTCAAGCGCTGAGTCATGTGAATAGCTCAGACACTCAGGTTTTCTCACGATGTTTTCCTTCACAGTTAGCGAGTGGGATTGGCGATTTCAAGCGCTGAGGTCCCAGGTAACGCCCCGTTAGACAAAATACAGGAGGATAGTATGGAAATATTCACAATCAAAATATCCCAGGCATAAAATTTCTCTTAATTAGATGAGGCAAGAATATTTTTCATTGTACACACCAGAAAACAATCTTGTAAGCTATTTGAAGAAAAAGTAAAAAATATTCTTATCTTAAAGCAAGATATGGCTTGTGCCCCATATCTTGATTCTACAATTATTTCCATAAAAGGTATTCTGTGAATCAAACTATAGTCTCGTCGATTCGTCGACGTCGAGCGGGGTTTTACAAATCCATTCAGCCTTTTCTGTGTAAAACATCTAAACATACACTCTTACATTTATATGGATACTGGAATAAGTTATCCTTCGGTCAAATATTCTTACCTGAAAGTGGTCCACTGCTCATAGAGTTGTTACCCATTAGGCTGTTGGTCAAGGCAGAGTTGTTAAGCATACTCGACCCTAAATCGGTCGCAGTAAGACCGAGATTGGACGAGTTAACGTTTGCCTGAGCCGTCAGCAGTGTCGACAGATCGTTGGCGGTGAGACCTTGTTGGAGAAGCTGGTTCTGTAGCGCGCCAAGACCTGTTAAGCCTAGAGCCTGCAATGTAGAAACCTGTAAGTAATATCTTCGTAGATGAAACAAAAACAATAAATAAGAAATTTTATTCTTTTTGTTGCGGTAACCCGTGCTTAGGACAATTAAAAAAAAATTAAAAACCTATTTAGAGGCAAAAAATTCCACCCATGCCGGGACTTGAGCGGGTCGCGGGTTCAAGTCCCGGCATGGGTGGAATTTTTAGGCTCTAAATAGGATTTTAAAATAAGTAGCCAAAAAAATGAGCCTAGAAAGTAAAGAGTTGATTGAAGGCAAATAAAAAGTGAATTACATACACAAACATACATGAACTCACGCCTGTATCCCAGAGGGGTAGGCAGAGACCAGGGACTGCCACTTGCCACGATCCTGACAGATCACTTTCGCTTCCTCAACATTCATTAGTCGTACGGCGGTTTCGGGTACTTTTTATCTTGCCCTTTGCTAATACATCCCCTATTTGGTCGAAGTATGTCCGTCTGGGTCGTCCCTTACCGGCCCTTCCACCCACATTCGCTCGATATATTTGTTTCGTCAATCTTTCTTCCTTCATCCTCTCCACATGTCCAAATTAACGCAACATTCCTTTCTCAATTCTAGTCACATCCTCTTTCAGTCCACGTTCTCTAATCAAACTATTGCGTATCCTGTCATTCAAAGTAACACGAGATATCCTTCTCAAGAACCTCATTTCTACTGCATTAATCCTACTTTCTTGCTTCTTTTGCCATACCCAAGTCTCGCTAGCATACATAAGTGAATCATGTACCTGTAATCCAAGTCCACCACCCATGGCTGCATTCGTATTCAAAGTGTTGGCGGCCAGTCCTGTACCAAGACCATTCAGAGCCACTCCAGCGTTTGGCACCGCTCCCAAGACACTGGTTCCCAAATTTGTGCTCGTGGCGCCCAGACTCATGGCAGCTGCCGGCTGCGTTTGAGGCAGACTCCTTGCAACATCTCTGAGGGGCTCTCCGTTAGGACCCAAGCCAAGACCCATGCTCTTTAAGCCTTCGGGAAGACGGATTTCAGATTTATCTGTGACCCCTCTGTCCATTCGGACGGTCATTCTCCTTTCGTAAAGGGTTTGTTTGTCAAACATTGATATGGCCTGAAAAATAAGATCTTCATGTATCCATTGTTTCATGATATACATTAAAAAAAAACAATGCTTTTATTCTGCCCGTGACCTCATCAGTAGCATAGCTACTAAAAATTCACAAATGTATGTAACTTTCAATACAATGTCATATAAATGCACGTCGGGATTCAACCCGAGGACCTCTAGACTGAAAGTATCCTATGTGCCGAATAAATGAATAAAATAGCCCTTTATTCTGAGATTAGAGGTCATTTCTAAAATTAATTACATTTCAAATGCTTAGTCTAATTTACATCCTTAAATACATATTTAGCGCTTTAAATTTTTTAATGTTTAAATTTTTTCATTTTAATAAATTTATTTTGCACTGCTAATTGGTTTTGATATTAACATATCCGGGAATTAAAATAATTGCTACTATATATGAATGAATTATACGCAGTGGGCACGCGTGGTGATTAAGCCCATACTCTCTCCCTGAGAGAACGCCTGTGCCCTGTGGGACGTATATAGGCTGCTTATGATGATGACATATTACATTTGCAAAATTGCATGCAGTTTTTATTATTATTTTTAAATTATGTCTCTAACTTCAGTGTGCCTCTTGGCATAGGCCTTCTCCAACGACTTCCACTGACTTCTGTCATTTGCGACCCTTTTCAAATTTGAAAAACTCCTATCTATCTAAATCAATCTAAATCTCTTCGGCCGTTCTTGCGTGATTGAGCCACAAACATGCGTGTTTGAGCAACAAACTCACACACTCTCACATGAACAATATTAGTACTGTAATATTACCTGGACGGCTTCCACTGGATGGTCGTATTCAATAACAGCAAAGCCTCTGCTGTTACCATCTTTGTCAACTGCCAAGTCAATGTTTCGCACTTTACCAGCCATCTTAAATATCTCCTTTATTTTGTTACGGTCAGCTTTGTAGTCCAGCTAAAAATTTATAAACACGTCAAGATTTTTTGTTTATAAAATTGAAATTGATAAACGGTTTAATTATTAAAATATGGGGAACATGCACAAAAATTTGATCGAACTCCAAAAGTTTTCTAATAGTAAGTAACATTGTTTACATGCAAGTGTTACTGTCACCTACACAGTGATTGCGGTCCGTAAAAATAATATCGACTTTGTCGATGGAATATCGGCGACAGCATAATAGAATTTATATTTTTGCGATACCAACTTCATTGTTCTGCTAGTCGACAGTGTTAATTATTATTAATTATGTAGCATAAAACATTTGACTTTCACTATTGTCTATCTATTGTCTTGTCTTATTAACCCTGCCTCAATCATCATCAGCAGCCTATATACGTCCCACTGTAGGGCACAGGCCTTCTCTCAGAGAGAGAGTATGGGCTTAATCACCACGCGTGCCCACCGCGGATTGGCGATTTCAAGCGCTGAGGTATGTGAATAGCTCAGACACCCAGGTTTCCTCACGATGTTTTCCTTCACCGTTAGCGAATGGTATTGCTACTATAACTTCACAAATGTACATAACTTAGAAAGAAAAGTCATAGGTACATGCCCGCACTGGGAATCGAACCTGGGTGTCCCGCTTCAGAGTCCTTGTTGGTATAATAAATGTCTTTCTTCTTCTTCTTCAATGTTCAACCCACTAGGCTACCAAAAAAAACCGGCGACGTGTGTGTTGGGCCACGCGCAGTGTACGGTTCCGTAGAAAGAGGGCGTTTTATTTACTTTACAGAACCAACTTCATCAACGTAATTTTCAATGGATTTTGTACGAAGTTTTCCTTTTATAAGTTGGTCGCTTATTACTACTTAGCGGTGATAGTTTTCCTTTTACGTTCATTATATGTGCTTCTACCCTGAATGTTTTCACATTTGGGGGATCGTTAGAATTTTTTACTTGTAAAGGGTCGCGTCTTCAAAAAGATTTAAAAACACTGCTATAGAGTAATTTTTTGACATGTTATTATTAGTAGTAGAAAAATTATTAATCTCTCCAATGGCACCATTTCTTTTTTCTTGCAAGTTCTCCAATTTTTAACTGTAAAAAATACTCACGTTAGCCACAAACACTTTCTTGACAAGGGGTGGCTGCACGTTTATGGAATCAAGAAATTGCAAACTCAGTCCATATGTGTTGTAATTCTCGGGCTCCCTTGGTTGTTTCACACCCCAGCTGAAACAAAGACCACACAGAAAAAGTAAATCCGTACAAGACAGTGATCTAAAACACTATCAGGTTTACCTCTCTGGGCTCTACTAAGTTCAAGGACCCAAATCCTTTCAAATAGCTATAAATAATGTAGGAATAATGCTGGACAAAAATTACTAAATAACTTGAACAAAAATCTATGCGGTTGGAATGAATTTGCGGTGGACATAAAAGAGCAACGTCTTTTTATTTGTTAACTGGCCTACGACCTATTCTCAGTCCTACCAAATATAGGTACACAAAAAATTCGTAAAAATCGGTGAAGCCGTTCCGGAGGAGTTTGATAACAAACACTGTGACACGAGATTTTCATATATTAGATTAACTAAACAATTCAAGTCACATGCCATTTCTTCATTCATTCAGTCTTTGTAATTTTTTTTCTGATTGTGCAATAAAGTGTTCTCTATCTATCCATCCGGGGTCACACAACAATGAGTCATTTCAAAGCCATTAAAGTTATTTTTGCGGCATATTATTATATTTTGAGGCTTTTGCAACTAGAGTCTGGCAAATCAATCAAATCAAAAACATTTGTTGGTGCTTAGGCATATTTAAGCCTTTATACTCTGCACGAGACAGATTTGTGCTAGGGACAAGTAAAAAGAGTCGTCGTATTTATCAATAACGTATAACATTTTATCCATAACCCTCTACTTACATTCAAACCATTTATCGGCAACCAATCGTTGCTATAATAAATTTGAACTCGCCAAATCCACTTATCTTATTCTTAATGGCATTGTTAAATGCGTTTTTTCCCTACACTGCTCCTAGCCCCTGTTTTCAGTACCTTCATTCTTTTTTTAGGGTTATGTACCTCAAAAGGAAAAATACGGAACCCTTATAGGATCACTTTGTTGTCTGTCCATCCGTCTGTCAAGACAATTCATCTCAGGAACGCCTGAAGGTATCGAGTTGAAATTAAAACCATATACGCAGGTCTAGTCTTTTGAAGCTGTGAAAAGATCTAACTTCTAAGTCAACGTAAATACGGCCGTTTATGCTGCAAAAAACGTATATACCCTCAAGGGAATCAAAATGTATGGTACTCTCCATTGACCTAGAACTATGAAATTTGGCAAGTAACATCGTCTTTTACCTTGTGGTACAGGAAAAAATCTAAAAATTATACATTTGTAATTAAATCATACACAAATTTGTTTTGAAGTTCGGGGAAAGCTCGGACTGCGAGAAAACTGCGAGACTCAATTCCTGAACTGTCCTACAAATATGTATTACAAATATGAAAGTTTGGGAAGATGTTTGGATGTTTGTTACTCAATCAAGCAATAACGGCTAAACGGATTTACATGAAACTTGGTATACAGATAGAGAAAGACCTGAAATGAGACATAGCATACTTGATATCCCAGTAATGTATTCCCGTGGGATAATATTTATTTTAAGTTTGAAATAGATGGCGTTGTGCGAGCGAACCTTTTGTTTTAAAAATAGATGGCGTTGTGCAAGAATCGTATAAACAGATTCTGTGGCGGTACGAAGTTCGCCGGGACAGCTAGTTTATAATTATGTTAGGACTCGCACTTGTCCGGTTTTTAATATTGAGACACTAACCTCTGTAAAGCACCTCGGGATGCACTATAGTCTCATATTTAAGATTCAGCTTCCAGAGCCAGATCAATAATGTATTTTTTTTCTCTTTTTGAAAAGCTTCATTTTTTTTTAAATAAAAATCCACTACACTTCCCTTATTATCTACATAAAAATGTCTCACATTTCATGTCTCATAAGGTTTAAATTCATTTAAATCTGATATAAACTAAAAATTCTATGCATTACATATGCAATACAATTTATTACACAAATATCTTGTTACATTGTTTCTTTAACATTTTAACACTACAATATCTAGACCATAAATAAATTCAGCCAAGTATTAAAATTAACAGTCAAAATGGTAAAACTTGTATGCCAGCACTGTTAGTAATTTTGTGGTGTCATGTAAAAACTTTAAAGAAAATTTCAGGTCACGCTGTCATTTGCCACTATAGGGCCTAGTCATTTACTGAAATTATTATAAGTGAATCCAGATTATATTATTTTGTCAATTAAACAAAATACTTACCAGTCACCTTTGTCTTCCCTGTTATTCCTGCCGCCACCACCACCTCCCCCACTTCTTGACGAATTATTAGTCCTGTTCCTCTCATTTCCTGTCATGTACAGTTCTCAGATTAAAATTAACATAGGTACCAATTAAAGTTTAGTTTTCTAGGGTACTGTGGCACAATCAGGGTTGCCAGGTTTGCTGGTATAAATTTCAAGACAAAAAACAAAACCAATAAAATAATTCCTTAAGTTATACTCACATCTAGATTTAATTAACTTTGGGAACCGGGAATTATTTCATGGACACCTCAATCTTAAATTTTTATAAATTCAGAACAAAGCGAATTGCAAAATTTTTATCAACGGAAAGCACGATTTGTGTAATATTAGGCACATTTCTTAAATTTTCTTTGATCTGTTTATGATATATTAAAATTAAAGTTTATTTACCATTCATGCTATTACCTGTCTCTTCTTTTAGGACAAGTTTTCTTCCATTTAGCTCATATCGGTGCATGACTGAAAGAGCTTTTTTCATGGCCTCAGAGTTGCTGAACTCGACAACACCACATCCCCTCGGTTTGCCATTCTCATCGTTGAACAACTCCACATAAGCTACATCTCCAACCTGAATTATAAAAATACATTACAATACAAAGTATCTTCTATATTCATTTTGTTGCACTAACCTGTGTTGAGGACAATTTTAAAAACCTATTTACAGGCTAAAAATTCCACCCATGCCGGGACTTGAACCTGCAACCTCTGGCTAATCGTGCTAGCGCTCACCCAACTGAGCTAATGGGCAAGTGCAGACATCAGTGAAATTTCGAGCCCCTTTACAAACTTCTCTGTATTGCAATTGGCTGCAAGTGATGTAAATTGCTTCGGCCAGATGTTACTGCCTGTACGTAATACAAAGAAGTTTGTAAAGGGGCTCGAAATTTCACTGATGCCTGCACTTGCCCATTAGCTCAGTTGGGATACCACTGGCACGGTTAGCCAGAGGTCGCGGGTTCAAGTCCCGGCATGGGTGGAATTTTTAGCCTCTAAATAGGCTTTCAAAGTATCTTCTCGGATTCCATGAGTCTTGCCTTCTTTTCAAACATAGTTTACCTATCATTAGTGTAGTACTGAAGCATTCAGTAATACTGAGGTGGGTACACAGTAAAGTGCATGTAAAGTACACAGTAAAAGGTGGTGTACTGTAGACAGTACATAATATTGGCGTGTCAATAGCTCCTGCGGGTAAATCGTTACTGAAAACAACATATCACTAGCACAAGCTAACCTTTTCCTTAAATAAATCCTTGAGTTCAGTCCAGCGGAACTCGTAAGGTATGTTGGACACGAATAAGCGTTTGCTGTCAGATCGCTCGCGGTCGTTGGAGCGGTCTCGAGCCGCGTCCGAGAACCGGGAAGGTCTATCGCCGCGCTTAGAACGGTCACGATCCTTTTCGCGAGAGCTATCCATCGCTGAAAGATGTAAAGGTTATATACGGCTGATTACAGGCCCTCATAAGTACTCTAACCTTATGTTAGGCCCCGTTAAGCAATTCTATCAAGTAAAGGTTTCACGCAGCTGCGGGAAACGTGCATTAGGGTTTATTAGATTACGCACCATCAAACAAAAATCGAAAACGCAAGGCTTACGTGTACAAGTATGGTGCCGCTGATATGTTTAGGTTAATAAAATATTAAAACGCTAGATATTCACCCTGGAATAAAGTGTTACAGAATCAAAATAACACGAAAACTGTTTAAATTCCACAAAGCCGTGTCGACAAAAAGTCCGGCAAATTTTACAAACAAAATGGCGTCGGCGTGCGCGGAACTCACAGCAGATTAATTAATGAAAGGCGTGGCCGTTATTTCACGTAACTATTTACAATAACTAGTTACGTGGCATGTAACGGTTTTACGGTTTTCAGTTTTAATAGTTACAATGCGTATGTACTATGTTGACACGTACTGTGTATACTTCACCCTGTACTTTAGAGTCTAGAGACCGGTCTTTTTTTTACGGTTATGGTCGTTCGGCTCAAGAATTTGAAGCGTCGCAAATAGATTGGTTTTCAAACACAATTCATTAAACACTCCTTAAATGCAGTTATCTAAATATCTACGGCCTTATTTATAAAAACACGATTCCTCTAAAACCACAGTCTAAAACTCTGTTTATTTAATCTATGGCTACATCTTTTCCTTGTAAAATCTCCACCACAGACTATTTTAATCGGCGTTTTGGAAGTGTTTTAGGGATTCGAGTTTTTATAAATTAAGACCGTCAGTCTGTGATAAAAAGGAAGATGAAGAGGAACACAGACTATTTAAGCTGGATTTGAGGAGTGTTTTAGAGGAACCGTGTTTTTATCAATAAAAAGTTGGTTTAAAAATTGTTATATTCTTTTAGAGGCTAAAATTCCACCTACACCGGGACTTGAACCCGCGACCTCTGGCTAACCGTGCCAGCGCTCTCCCAAATCAGCTAATGGACAAGTGCAGGCATCGGCGAAATTTCGAACCTCTTTACAAACTTCTCTGTATTACGTACAGGTAGCGACATCTGGCTGAAGCGATTTACATCACTTGCAGCCCCGAGTAACCCACTTACCCAGAGGTTGCGGGTTCAAGTCCTGGCATAGGTGGAATTTTTAGCCTCTAAATATGTTTATAAAAATTGTTGTTAAGTAGAATTTCTTGGAACCTTCCTGTTGCTCCAAATTTTGCGCAGTGGCTGGTCAAAACATTTTCGATAAAAGATTAGGTACGTTACCAATAAAAGCATTTGATCATCTAACAGTTTCTGTTTATTGAAACATTTCAAGTATATAAAAAAGGAACAAAATTCTCAAATCACAATGTTGCTTTCAGGACTTCTACAATCGTTTTTCAAAACCCCATCAGCTATTCTATGTTTGTTCTTAATTTAAATCGCAACCTACGACTATATAAATTATCATAGACTTTCCCACCATAAAATTCCATCTCTCCAACAGAATTTGCTTAGAAAAAAAGAAAAGACAAATAAAACTACAAAACTTGGATAACTGTAAATATTTTCAATCATGGTAAAAGTCAAATTACTTCCAAATACGCCCATATTATCAATAATAGTGTACTAGTTATCTTAATTAAACAAACAAATGAGTACATTTCATGCAGTCAGTCCAAAACCTGAATAAAATATAAAGGAAAGTTGATTGGTGTCAGTTACAGTTATATTATACAATTACGTTATTGATCTAGTTACATCTACAGAGTTTTGTAGCTAGAAAAACGTAGCTTGTGATAAATAACGTCGTAACGGAGTAACCTTTAGGATAGCAGTTGTACTGTAACGGCGACAACGTACGTAAGAGCTGCTAGTGCTGCCCGGCTGTGGAACGATCTGCCGGTTTCAATAAGGCGCCTTTCTTCCCCAGCTATCTAATAAAGCAGGCTTCATGATCTTTATCTATCACTAATTAATTAAATAGTTTAATTATTATTGTTTTCCTGAATGTAGGTATGTCTTTTCTTTTGTCCTCTTGGTAGAACTATATTGTAACTTATAAAACTTTATGTATGTTTATAATTGTTGTACCTGCAATATGTAAAGGTCTATGTAAGTATATTATTGTTAAATATAAGTATGTAATTCAATATTCATGTTTGCACCTACTACCCGTCTCACTTTTCCTTCGGCAACTCTCCATCGTCGGCTGCCTGGAAGAAATTGCTATAAGCAATAATGCCGCCAATTGTAGGTACTGTATTTTTTGTAAATATTTCATGTTTTTGTTTTTCCTTGTACAATAAAGAATATTCTTATCTTATCTTAAGAGAGTTCGAAAAAAGACTTACTAAAATCACGTGTTTTAAAAACTGTAACGCGTCACGAGAAACCAGTTTATTTACGTTGCGCGAAAATCACGTAGCTACCGAAGCAGGACGGCGGAAGCTGTTTTCACGCTGTTTTCTTTTCACTGCTGCGATTCCCAGTCCCCAGACTAACAGTTGCTGTACGTACAAAGAATACTCAAAAAATGTGCGTTCAGACAAAGAAGATTACTCGACACACTGTGCGCCCGCTCCACTCACAGGCTCGAGGCTCCACTGCAAACGACGACGCGACGGGTTGTGCAGTGTTGCCAGTTCGTTAGTAGATACGTTTACTTAAAACAAAACACAAACTTTATTTATTTATTTTTTTAATTAGTAAAACCTTGGCTTTCAATGGGGATGGCAACACGAAACTAGTTACAGATGGCGCCACTAAGATTTGCCCCGACAATGTTTTTTTTTTTTGTTTTATAAGTCTTGTCTATTTTCGAATTTTTTCATGGAAATTTAACATAAAAACGTCATGAAATGCTTTTCACTAAAAACGGGAAAGCTATAGTTTATACCAAAACTAGCAGAAATAATCGCATACCTTTGATTAAATACCTCTTTATTGGCTGATTTATTGATTATAAAGTGGAAAATATTAAATTTACTTGAGAAAGTTACTTAGAAACATCGAAAATCGTTGTAAAATTATCCACACTATGTAGGTACCATTTAGACTTACTCATAAAATCATACCATTTCTACATGAACTCTCTTAATTTTATTACAGTTTGGAGACGACGCAGCTTTATGAGCATAAAATGATGCTGCGGGACTACTACTTGAAGGTTCCTATCACCGACTACATTGTCCTACCAGATCTGCCCAGTTCAATGCTACGGGCTGCCTCTTTGTAATTAAGTGCTGCTGCTTACCTATTTTGAAAGACGGGCTTAGGCCCACAGAAATGCGTGTTACAATGTATGATTATGATTTTATTAGATAAAACCGATGTTTACAAGTACCAAGGAACATTGTTTTACTTAACTTACAAGTGCAGCAATAACTGCTGGCTTTACAATTGCTAAATGGGCTGAATCATTGACATCAGGGCTTGTATTTCTCGTTTTTAGTTAGTTTTAGGTTTAACAGTCTAGGTAGGTACCTAAATATTGCCTCCATTTTTTAACAAGTGTGAAAGATGCAAACCTGAAAAAAAACAAGAATGATGCAACATAACTTTTAACTGTGATTCTGAATGTTCTGTATTTCATTAGTACCTACCTATTATTTGTATTTACCTGTATAGAATAATTTTTTTGGTATTTGTTTACTAGAATCATTACCTATAAACTTCTTTATAATTGATTAACTTCCTCCAAGTGGTTTAGGAGCCACAGTTTTTCTATTGCAAACTGAGCAGTAAATGCGTAGGCACTGATTTTTTTTTAAATAACTATCTCTGGTATTATTTTGCTTTTCCCATACAAATAGTCAAGAAAACGGGACATCCTCCATTTTGAATTTTTGACAATTGACACCCCCATTGATAACCCATTACACAATTTGTCTTTAATTTATTTACTTGAGAAAAGGCTCTCTCAATAACTTCATCGAAAAGTAGATTGTAATTTTTATAAATGAATGCTTTATAGCTCAAATGTTTGTCAAGGGGAACCATTAAAATTATATGAAAAGCCCGTATCATTATTTGTGTGAAAATGTTATCGTTCAATCGTATGCTTCCTTCTTTTGGAAATAAAAGATTAAACTCAAAAGCCCCGAACTCCATTCATTCCTTTCAAAATTCCCCCCCAAAGAACTTCTCCCTCCGAAATTCTCCGCTACCCAAAAAGCCTCCGAATTTGCAGCGTCAGCTGACAACACTGTAATATTCATAAATGAAAGCTTTATAGCTCAAATGTGTGTCAAGGGTAACCATTCAAATTATATGAAAATCCCGTATCGTTCTTTGTGTGAAAATGTTATCGTTCAATCGTATGCTTCCTTCTTTTAGAGATAAAAGATTAAACTCAAAAACCCCGTCCAGCTTTGTACGATGCATGTTGCCTGAGTCTTACTTTTGTGTTCTGAGGTCTCACTCGATTTTCTGTACAAACTTATTTATCTTTTTTTCTGGAACTTCCTAAAATCAAACAGAAATGAACTAAAAGTGAATCATCTGATTTCGCCAGATAAACTTTTCTTTTAGTGAATCGATTAATCAACAGCTCTTATGTCTACTGCTGGCCACAGGGTTTAAGGAGTTTAAGGAGCTATTTCTACGCCTTTGTACCAAACATGTGTGTTTATATTGTCCTATTAATAATAATAGGATGTCTTTCGCAAATTTTTCTACCTTTAACCTATCCATAATATGTCACTCCATCAGTAAACAATGTATTTTATTTTGTCCTTGTAACTTTGTACACGGCCGCAGATTCTAAACTATTCGTCCAAACAACTTTGCGCAAGGGGCAATTTGTATCTACATGAAATCATCTTGACGATAAGCGAATTTATTTTGATAAGGATTTAATATTACATAATTACTACTTAAATTAGCTTCAAATGATTGGGATTAATTTTTCATTTCATTTAGAAAATAAATATATGTCATCGCGGACATTTTTACAGGCCTTTTTAAGATCTTCATCTTTCCTATAGAAAGTGTTCATCGTATCTTAGACGGTTTAGGCAGGGTTTGTAAGAAACGCATTCGCTCGGTCGTTTTTTTTGACGACTTACTTACTTTTTTTGCAAAATTGGTCTCTACGCAAAGGTCCTTTAATTTGATAAGATAATATATAGCCTATGTCCATCCTGAAGAACTATTCAAAATACTGGTGAAATAATTTTTGAAATGGTTTCGGAGATTACCCCCTACAAACTAGCGATTAGTGTAGATAGGGTAGATAGTGTAGGTGTTGGATGTTGATAGTGTAGTGTAGACCAAAGAGCATGTACTGTGGTGTAGAATATCACTGACCTTTTGAATTTTCCCCCAATCTGAACAAAATCTCCCCGAAAATAGACATTTTTGAAAGAAAACCCACCAAAATTGTAATGTAAAAATGTAAAATTGTATTCTGTCATTGTACTGGGTTTTAAGTGAATAAATTATTTCAATATTTCAATTCAATTCAAAAAGTATTTTTTTAATTTAAATAATAAAAGCAGAACAATATTACGTTTATTTCAAATAAAACACCATTTTTATAAAAATAACGATAAATTTCTGCCTTAGCTTCTAAAACATCTTCAAGCACCACGTCGCTTAAAGTCGCTTTTAATTCAGTAATTTATTTCTGAATGAAACCTCCAAGGTAACATTTGTAGAGACGGAACAAAACACATGCATAATTTAGGCATTGAGTAATGAATTCTAAGAATTGCCTCTACAGTTTCAATGACAACTTAATGCGCAATTTATCTTTAATTATATTTACTTGAGAAAAGGCTCTCAACAACTGCATTCTCACAATCAACGAAAAGTAGATCACAGAGTACTTTTTATATACGGAAGTAGATTGTAATTTGTATGAATGAACGCTTTATGACACAAATATGTCATTGTGTAACCATTAACATTATATGAAAAGCCCATATGAGATTCATCGTGTGAAAATGTTATCGTTCCATCGTGTGCTCTACCAAAAAGCCCCGAACTCCATTTTTTCCCTCCAAAATTCCCCCCAATGAACTTCTCCCCCCAAAATTCTCCCCTAAGCAAAAAAAAACCTCCGAATTTGGAGGGAAAACCTCCCATTTGGCCACACGTCATGAACCAAACCATACGATTACGGAAAATCTTAATTAAATTAGGGCATTATATGTTTTTAGACTTTTTTATTGAGTTTGTCTGTGGATTGCCTAAAACGGAACGGTTTGTCCTTCAAGCAGCGACCCCTGTCGGAAATGACATAAAACTGTCGATGACACAAGCAACACACACACATTCAAAGTTTTTGATTGTGTTCGTTCATAAATATTTTTCGCCTACGACAGCCATGCAGGAGACAACCTGTGCTAGTTTTTCGTCAAAATAAGTGGTTTTAGAATTCCCCAAATTATGGAGCAGACAAAATCTAATTCACCTAAGCTATTTGTGTGCACTGCCGTAGAAAACAAGGACGAAATAGAAGAGGTACTGTTACAAATTTCGTACTTTTCCAACAAAGAATCGTTTAGTCGGCCATGTAAAAGCCTGATTTCCCTCTAGCACCACTAGGGGCGCTGCTGTCTCAAGGCGCGAATCTTGAATAACTTGAATTCTCTCACAAAACACTTTTAAAATCGGTTTCAATTGCTCTACAACTCGTCTTTTTTAAATTTCCAGAGATATGAGAGAGCATACGGCTATTTCCAAAGTATTATCGCCGACTGCAGTGAAAAAGAATCGCACGATGC
The DNA here is from genome assembly GCA_947308005.1 of Yponomeuta malinellus. Classification (NCBI taxonomy): domain Eukaryota; kingdom Metazoa; phylum Arthropoda; class Insecta; order Lepidoptera; family Yponomeutidae; genus Yponomeuta; species Yponomeuta malinellus. Next base: position 12,361,237 of record OX371007.1, on the reverse strand, counting down.
CCTCAACAACGCAGTGTGCAAGAATCACGAAGATGTGTCACTGGGTATGCTGATGTGCATATTGACGGAACCCCACAACGCGTCCAAATGCTACCGGGACCTTACACTCGTCACGAGGGATGGCCTCACATCTGTGCTCAACAACCTTTCTAACTTAATCCTTGAAAGGTATCTCAGGTTCACTGATACCACCCGCAACCAACTACTGTGGCTCATAAAGGAAATGATAAGAAATGCGGTCACAGGAGTAGATAGCATTTGCTGGAACTTAATGCGCTATGCATCTGGTGGTGATATTACTGCTAAGAACATTTTCTTACTTGAATCTCTTCTTGATATCTACATAGAAAACCGAGCATGGTTGGACAAGTTCCCTGTACTTATCTGTATGGTAGTATATACATATTTAAGATTAATAGAAGATCATAACATGCCACATCTTACAGCCCTACGACAAAAAGAAGTCAATTTTGTTATTGCTCTTATAAGAGAGCGCTTCTCTGATGTGATAACACTTGGTAGAGATCTGGTGAGGTTGCTCCAGAATGTCGCACGCATCCCTGACTTTAACCAATTGTGGCAGGAAATCTTACATAATCCGAAGTCATTATGTCCATCATTCACTTCAATATTTCAATTATTACAAACAAGAACATCTCGAAGATATCTACAATCAAGACTCACTCCAGAAATGGAAAGAAAGTTAGTGTTCCTCACATCATCGGTGAGGTTTGGCCATCATAAGAGGTATCAGGAGTGGTTCCAGAGGCAATACCTGGCAACAGCTGAGTCGCAATCACTGAGAAGTGACATGATAAGATTCATCGTTGGTGTGATACATCCCACTAATGAGCTCCTATGCTCTGACATCATTCCCAGATGGGCTGTGATTGGTTGGCTACTAACAACATGCACCTCTAATGTGGCAGCCTCCAATGCCAAACTTGCTTTGTTTTACGATTGGCTGTTCTATGACCCGGAGAAAGACAATATCATGAATATTGAGCCTGCTATTCTTGTCATGCATCACTCTATGAGATCCCATCCAGCGGTTACTGCCACCCTCTTGGACTTCCTCTGCCGAATCATTCCAAACTTCTATCCACCTTTTGCAGATAAAGTCAAGCAAGGTATTTACAATTCATTACAGCAAATCATTGAGAAACGCGTATTGCCAAACTTGCAACCGCTGTTTGACTCGCCCAAATTGGATCGCGAGTTGCGGACAACTGTACGGGAGACTTTCAGAGAGTTTTGTAGCAACGGGAATGGAGAAGGCGGGATGTCTGGGATACGCGACGAGAGTATTGACGACATGCCGCGCGGAGGGCCCGACGAGCCGGCTTTCTCGGACGACGAGGAAGAGATGGCGCCCCCGCCGCCAACCCCGGCTGAGGACACCGATGATGACGACTTGCCCTTGTCAGAGGTCCGTGCAAGGGAGCGTCCAGAACTTGCGGCGAACTTGCCTATCACTCTCCGACCGTTAGCCGAGACTCTGCTAGATGACCGCTCATATGAGGCCGCCACAGCATTACTAAATGCAGCAGCAAGTGCACCCATGCCCACGCCAGCAGCCTTGGCAGATCTATTTTCAGCAGCCTTGCAGGATGCGCCTCCCCTACGCCTGAATCGCAGCCCGACCCCGGCAGAGCTCGATGCCGCTCTCAAGTCGCCATTGTTCTCGATGTTGTCCTGTCTTACTGCTACATCTGGCGAAGACGTCGAAACCAAGCGCAAACTAGTTATGAAGACATTCAAGGAAATGCATTCCCAAAAGTTGTACGGTGAAGTTGGATACTCCTTGTTATTTTATTTGAGAGTATTATATGAGCGGGAGCTTCGCGCCGAACGAGATTGTGGCAAAAAAAAGAACGTTAAATTCAAAGCAAATATTTACCAGGAGTATTGTAGTTTCTTAGATATAAAACTCGCCGAGAGTATAGCGGGTGACTTCGAGAGATGCCAGGAATGCGATGCGAACCTACTAGTGTGGTTGATACCAGATGTCTACAGGGAATTCGGGGAAGCCGTTCAGAACCACATTAGGCTATTGCATGTGATAGTTTCTACGTTAGATGCTGGCCAGCTGCAACGCCTGGTGTGCCTAACGTTGCAGGGAAACCTTATGATGTTCAGATCTGACGACATTAATACTCTGTTGACTACAAGTTTAGGGTGGGAGACATTCGAGCAGTATTGCCTCTGGCAACTGTTGACCGCGCATGACGTTGCAGTAGAAGACGTCCTGTCGATTATACCGGAGTTGTCATACAAAGATCACGCCGAAGCGCTCACGTCTGTATTATTGATGCTCAAGCAAGAAAAGCCAACAACAGACGTGCTGAGGCAGCTGTTCTGCAGACCATTGGACCCGGACGACATGTTTGTTGTCACTGCATTGATGTATTGGTGTCAAGACTACGAGGACAAAGTCGGGGATCTAGTGTCGGTCCTGCTGAATACTAGATACCCAGGCACCAGCCCGAACAAGAGAAAACGACCAGGGAAGCATAGTATACCGCCTAACGCTCCGCCTTCAGCTGAACTGGTAAGTTAAAAATAGGGCCTAATAATTTATTTAATCTCTTCTCATCTTCCTTGACCTGTAAGTCAAATTGCGGAAATTAAGTTTAATAACGCTTCTCTTTATGGACCCACCTGTGGACTCTGGACTCCTTTAACCTTTTCTCTGTCAAAATGATCAAACCGGCACGTACTAATAAATCTAATGATGGCATGACTTAGTTTTATAAGTTAAGTAAGTACATTTGTGAATTTGTACTACCAATACCACCCGCTAACTGTAAAGGAAAACGTCGTGAGGAAACCCGAGTGTCTTGAGTTAAAATGTAAAAATATATACCTTGCTTGGTGCTTGAAATCCGCGGTGGGCGTGTGATGCTGGTGTTTAACCCCACTCTCTGAAAAAAGGTATGTCCTCTGCGGGACGCACCTACAGGTTGTTTATGTCATTTTCTAACTAAAGCTTTCATAAACATTAACTTAATTCCGGATTCACTTACTTGTTTTTTTGTCGGAAGAGTCCGACCAGGTGTCGCTCCGATTCGCAGAGCTTAATCATGGTGAGCAGAGACGGAGCTCGCGTCGTCGGTTGCTCGTCTCTGACTCTTCCGACAAATAACCAAAAAAGGGATCCGGCTTTAAGTTAATAAAGTTTATGTCATTAATCTATCCCCTGCCCCAAGGCATAGCCCCACGTACTCAGTTTAACACATTCGCTGCCTTCCTTCTTTTGGAGGTGCCTCTTTTTTATACCTCCGACGAATGTCCCGCCGCAATAACGCGCAACCACTTCATGTGCGGTATAACTCTGCGCGAGATTACTATGTAAGACTATGCTTTGGCTCTATGGGAAAAGCACAATATTTGTAATTATATAAACCCCAGAGATACATGCGGTGGTAGCCTAGTGGGTAGAACATTGGACTTGGAAGCGGGAGACCCAGGTTCGATTCCCAGTGTGGGCATGTACCTATGACTTTTCTTTCTAAGTTATGTACATTTGTGAAGTTGTAGTAGCAATACCACTCGCTAACGGTGAAGCATAACATCGTGAGGAAACCTGGGTGTCTGAGCTATTCACATACCTCAGCGCTTGAAATCGCCAATCCGCGGTGGGCACGCGTGGTGATTAAGCCCATACTCTCTCTCTGAGAGAAGGCCTGTGCCCTACAGTGGGACCTATATAGGCTGCTTATGATGATGATGACTATGGTTCTTATGCAACCATTGTTTAGAATGTGGGTGGAAGGGCCGGTAAGGGTTGTCCCAGGCGGACATACTTCGACAAAATAGGGGACCTATTAGCAAAGGGCAAGATAAAAAGTAGGTACCCGAAACCGGCGTGCGTGCATGCAACGACTAATTAATGTTGAGGAAGCGAAAGTGATCTGTCAGGATCGTTGAAAGTGGCAGTCCCTGTTCTCTGCCTACCCCTCCGGAATACAGGCGTGAGTTTATGTATGTTTTCGTGTTATCTCTTATTTTCGTCGCTGATTTATCGTCTGTAGCCGTTCTTCGTTAGCTATTATAAATCTATTATCATTTCAGGTACTAGGCCATCTTGAACAAATGCGGGTGTGCTGCGTCAATACTGATGACATGTCAATTTTCAACATGGAGTGCATGCAAAAGGCACTTGGACAAGCACAATCTAACAGTAGTGATAGTTTAAGGGTAAGAAACTCTTTATGCAATATATAATCCAACACTTTTAATTGTGGGCAGGTCAAAATCAAATTTATGGCTTATTAAAAAATCTCTATTAAGGGTTTGGTACACAATGTGACTCAATGTGACCATGACCAAGATTTGACTTCAAGCTTCTGCTTACTGCTGTACCGCCACTGTCCTATCCCATTACATTAAACCCAAATAATATTTGTAGCTAAGGAATTATTTAAGTCAGAATAATCCAACGATTCAGTGTCAAATGTGATTCGCGGAACCCCAGTGACTTTTCCACGAACTCTTAGGACTGGTTTACATTTGCAATTTTTTAATACGTTTTTAGCATGCTATTTCAAAGCATACTAAAAAAGCACGCATTTAGCAAATGTGATTGTGCTATGCTTTTTAGCGCGCTAAAAAAACTGAACGACAGTCAGATTTTCTATCGTTGTCTGTGCTTTTAAAAAGTAGGTATTTAATAAAAATGGCGTCGCAACTGAAGTGGACGCGGTATTTGACAATTAAATTGTTAACAGAATACGAAAAACATGCTTGCTTCTGGGATCCATGCAGCGAAATGTATAAAAACAATATTTTGTCACAGCCAATAACTATGATAAAATTTCAACCGCTTGCAAAGTAATTAGTAATTCTATATTTTCCACTTGCGATGCGTGTGCTTTCTTCGTTTTTTGAGACCACTTGTGTTAAAACGGGCATAGCAAAATGTATATCGGCGTCTTTAATTAGCACTCTTTTAGTTTAGCATGCTAAAAAAACAGTGCTATAAAGCACGGAATTTATAGCAAATGTAAACCTGCCCTTAGGCTCCGCGGAAACCACTTTAGAAATTGCTGCTCTAAGGAACACCCCACCCCGTTTTCTTTCTGTTGTGTATATTATGTTACTTATTTTGTTTCTGTGTTGTGTCTTGTTGGTATAATAGATGTCTTTCTTCTTCTTCTTTTATCACTAGATTTAAATTTGTCAAATGAAACGTGTCGATGGCATTCTTAGAATGGTCGGACTCTACATTTTATTTTGGAAATGATGAGCAATAAAAGGCATTTAAGTAGCAACTAGAGGTCGGCAGAAAATACAAAATTTAGCAGTTAAATAATCAAATATAACAGCAGAAAATTCTAAATTGATGACCAGAAAATTCCAAGTTGATCAGCAGAAAAAACTTCGAAATTGCTATATTGAAATTAAATTAATTGATTTGCTGACCATGTTTGATTTATTTGCTGACTAGGGTTTGGTGCTCATTTATTGACCAAAATGTTTTAGCAAAAAAAATTGTTACCGTGTTGTTTATTTAATTTCTAAACTTTTTTTTCTCAAGAAAGTTTACATGTCACTTTCCACAGAACAGCATTGTTTCATACCTTTTGGGACAACACTGGCTCCTGAGAAATAGGTCCCCGCCAGTTCAGGAGTCAGGGCAACAAGATAACGTAAATTTTATTTAATCGTGTTCAAATAAACACTTATCTTGGTAACAAAATTTATTTATTCTGCTGAGCAAAATAATCGTTCGTTAATCGAATGACTTTTTTGCAAATTTTAATTAGTTCCCTTTATTTGCCCTTACAGAGGCAGTACAGCAACTTGTTTGCGCTCGCGTGGGAGGACGAACTGCCGATATCCCGGCGGGCTAGGAAACTCGTGTCGAACTCCTTGCCGCTACAAATTAGCCAGAACTTGCATTCTTCCAACGACGACAGCGAAGTGAGTTGCAACCGATTTGTATTTCTAGATGTGTCTGCGAAATAATAAAAAAAACCGGCCAAGTGCGAGTCGGACTCGCGCACGAAGGGTTCCGTGCCATTATCTATACAACATTTGAATATTTCAAGGGTCTACCACTTGCCGTTATTAATGTCGAGCAAAAAAACGGCAAAAAATCACGTTTGGTTTGATTACCGTGCTGAAGATTGTGGGTTCGATTTTCACTGGGGGGCCACCGCACATTTGTACAAATGGCCTCAGTCTGGGTGCATTTCCATGTTTGTGATGTCCTTGCATGGTTACCATAGCGCAGGGTGTTCTACTTTGGGACCAGGACAAGAGATTGTGTGGAAGTTACTTACTTGCTTGTACTATAGGGATTGCACTATAATCACACCAAGTTTGACACTTATATTACCTTTTTTACGATAGTAAACACATTTTGTGTATGTGGACACCCGTTTTTTTTAATATTATTTGTTGGGCAATCCGCCGCCCGTATTGACAAACGTTTTATCAAGATTAAAATTTTAAAATAAAAAAAAAATTTAGTTACTTTCCAACGGGAACCTATGTTTTTCACTTTCAGTTACTTTCCCGTTCGATTTTTAGGATTCCATTCTAATCAGTTGCTTAGAGTGGAATTTTATCCATAATAGTCCACCTCGCCCTTGCCAGTTTATTGTTTGCCTGTTGTTGGGGCCATAGGGATCTGGGGTCAAGGAACTTTGAGGGTACACTTGCAAACAGCTGACAGACAGGTACACAGATGATTGTAACTACCTCCCACCTTCCCTATCCTAAAAGGAAACTGCCGGTAGATGAACAACTAGCTGGTGTCATCTGCCAACCTCAACGGCCAACCCCTCTCGGCCACTTCTACTATCGCCACGTTACGAGTCGGTCGACACACGCACTTGTCCCGCCACTCCCGCGTTTCTAGAAGCACGTTATTCGCCGCGTACTACACTGTATCGTAGTCCTACGCCGCGCAAGGATCCTCAGCAAATCAACCTGTTGGAGAACGATTGGGAAACCGAAGAGGTCAAAACACATTTGCCCAGTCGGACAGCCGTTCCTGCAAGGTCAGTTTTCCTTCCTTCCACATCTCATTCCTTTTCACAACATTTCCTGGTCCTTCGTGAACCGGATTCCCTATTTCAGTCCAGCCCGGTTTATTTACAACCATCTGTCTAAACTTCACAACTGAAACTGAAGTCTTCAGTCAGCTGTTTGTGCGTATGACACGTTACGTCACGTTAGTTTTTCTCTGGGTGTCTGTGGTCAATCGGCATAAATCGGTTAGTCGAGTTAGTTCCCATCACTAGTACCCAACTTCAACCGTATCTGAGAAATAGATTCACAGACCAATTTTAGTTTTGACACGTAACTTTTTTTAAATATCTGGGACTGTTTTAGGTTATAAATTATAAATTGACGTAAACAAATAAGTAAAATGAGCAAATCAGAAAGCAAACTTATTAGGGGTTCCTCAGCCGACCCTATTAAAGTGTGCATGGTCCAGCTGGATACTGCAGAGCAGTACCTAGGTGGGATCTACAAGCTAGCTTGTGGTTTGCAGGGAAAGTCGGACCCAGCTGGCGTTTCGATGTTCAGAGTCCGTTTTAAGGACTTAGAAAGGATGCGCAACCAGTATCAGGACGCCTACACGAACCTGAAGGGTCTGCCGGTTGAGGAGTCCGTGCTGCAACAGGCTGACCATCACTATACAAAATTTTACGACATGTTTTATTCCGTGCAAGTGATGGCAGAGGGATTTTCATCGGCTAGTAGCGGTACTCGGGTGGAACCGAGATCAACTCAGTTTCAACTGCCCAAAATAAATCTACCGAGTTTCTCGGGGATCTACACCGAGTGGCCCAACTTCATGGGGTTATTCGATAGCCTCATCCATAACAATGAGAGTCTATCCAATGTGCAGAAAATGCATTACTTGGTCGGCGCATTGGATAAGGAACCTCTCGCCTTAGTTAAGCACCTGCAGTTATCGGACAGAAATTATGATATTGCCTATCAGCTTCTAAAAGAGCGCTATGAAAATAAGAGACTTATAGCTGATAAGCACCTAGAAGCCATACTGTCTACATCATTGGGACAGGGTTCAGCAGTCAACCTCCGCAAATTTGTTAATGTCATTAAGGAGAACAGTATGGCTCTGGGTGCTTTAGGCTTTGATGTGGAGTCCTGGAGCTTCTTACTACTCCACATCATCCTTAGGAAACTGACCCAAGATCTTAGGAGTAGGTTTGAGCTTAGCCTCGATGGTTCTTCTAGCACCATACCCACATTCTCCTGCTTGCTTGCCTTCTTGGAGAACCAGCTGAGGGTGTTGGAGGCTGTTGGTGGCTCCAGGGGTTCAGGCAACCAGGGGACTCCGGGGACTTCCCAAAACAGGACAAGTCTTGCCGCGATGGATATTTCATGTGTGCTCTGTAGGGGTAGCCATAGCATTTATAACTGCGACACATTCAACGCCATGACACCTAGCCAACGTAAGGAGGTAGTCACACAGCAGCGCCTATGTTACAATTGTCTGCGCTCCCACTCTGCAAATAGGTGCACATCAAAAAGTAGGTGCTCAGTGTGCAATGGTCGCCACCATACCAAATTGCATCTGCAACCGTCATCCTCATCTTCACCAACGTCTCCATCACAGCCATCATCATCATCACCTCCGATGGCTCCTACATCATCATCATCTATGGTAGTGCCCTCTGAGGGTCTACCTACGGTGTCTGGGCATTCGGCTGCATCCCTCAACTCGACAGTCTCTGATGGTAGGGTGCAGAGCACCATGCTGCTGGGAACAGCGATGGTCGGAGTACATGACTGTAATGGTCATGTACATATAGTGAGAGCCTTGTTGGACAGTGGATCTCAGGTATCAATTGTTACGGAGAATTTGGCCCAGAAGTTGCGGCTTCCCCGCAGTACCTCTGGACAGTTGTATGGTTTGGGAGGTGCATCAGCTCAGCGGACCAATGGCAGCATTGAGATCAGAGTGACATCCCGTCATGATCGGTCAGGTCCTGTCTTGGTAACCACAGCTGTAGTTTTAAAGCGCATTACGGGTAGTCTCCCTACTGCTTCTGTATCTCCACGTGTCATGGAGCGGTGTCAACATATTACGCTTGCAGATGACAGGCTGTCCACCCCGGGTCCCATCGATGTCCTCATAGGCGTGGACCTGTATAGTCAGGTGTTCAAGGGTGGTTCTTACCAGTTGGGTGAAGGGTTTCCCACAGCGCATGAATCTGTGTTCGGGTGGATTTTGATGGGGCAAGCGCCAGTCAACTCTCAGGTGTGTAGTCTCATGTCTCTGTCTTGCACGACCGACGAGCTGAACTCTACCTTGTCCAAGTTCTGGGAGGTAGAGGAGGTTCCAGCCACCGCCGTGCAGGATCCAGAGAACATTCTTTGTGAAAGGCATTTTGTGGAGACACACACTCGGGACGAGACGGGACGTTTTATTGTGCGACTTCCTTTCAAATCCACTCACATGCCTCTGGGTGATACCCGTACGTACGCCTTGAAAAGGTTTTTTAATTTAGAGCGCAAGTTACAGAGAGACGCTAGGCTTCACCAACTCTACAGCGCATTCATGGCCGACTACCTTGAAACTGGCCATATGCGGCCTGTGTCCACGCCTAGCTGTAACGGCAGGTACTACATACCTCATCACGGGGTTCTAAAGGAGAGCAGCAGCACCACCAAACTTAGGGCGGTCTTCGATGCATCTCATCCCAGCTCCACCGGTGTCTCGCTGAACCAAGTTTTGATGCCTGGTCCCAAGCTGCAACAGCACATTTCGGACATCATATTACGCTTTCGCACATACGCAGTCGTGTTCACTTGCGACATAAAGCAGATGTACCGGAATGTGCGCATGCACGACGACGATTGTCGGTACCAGACCATCTTTTGGCGCGAGTCACCGGACCAGCCCCTCCGGGAGTTTGAGCTGACAACCGTCACCTATGGCGTATCCAGCTCGGCTTATCAAGCGATCCGCGTCTTGCACGAGTTAGCCAACATCAACGAGGTCAAGTGTCCAGAGGTTTCCCGTATCCTTCGGGAAGACACCTTCGTTGATGATGTGGTCAGTGGTTGTGGATCCATTGAGGAAGCGAAGCTGTTGCAACAGCAGGTGGTCGATGTGTTGTCACAAGGGGGTTTCACTGTTCGGAAGTGGGCCAGCAACCGTGATGAGGTCCTCAACGGCTATCCTAGCGATCATTTGGAGTGTCCCTTTCGATTCGAGGAATCAGGGGACAACATCTTCAAGATTTTGGGGATCGAATGGAATTCGGACTCGGACAGCTTCGTCTACCATGTTTCACCTTTCGGGAGATGCAGAAGTAAGCGGGAGATTATGTCGAACGTTGCTCGTATCTACGATCCCTGTGGTTACCTTACTCCTGTGACCTTCAAGGCCAAGGCCTTCTTACAAGGTCTTTGGTCACAGAATTTAGGTTGGGATGAACCTCTGCCCGAAGAACTCACTACTGAGTGGGCTTCCTTCGCAGAGGGCTTCGTCAATTTACGGCTGCCCCGGATTACGAGATTTGTATCGTCTGATCAACCTCAAACCCGTGAGTTGATGGGTTTCAGCGATGCCTCGGAATCTGGGTATGCAGCCGTACTCTATTTACGCGTGCTAGACGCGTCAGGTGAGGCGACGGTGCATCTTCTCATGGGCAAGTCCCGTGTGGCACCCATCAAGCAGAAGATGACCATACCGCGCCTCGAGTTATCAGGAGCATTCCTACTGGCTCGCATGATGCATCATGTTTTAACGGTGTTGCAGAGTAAGATGACCGTCGACCACTCAATTGCGTGGTGTGACTCCAGCATCGCTTTGGCCTGGATTCATACGCCACCGCATAAGTTAGGGGTTTTTGAAGGTAATCGGGTCTCCCAGATTCAGGGTCTCGTTCCTTCAACCGAGTGGCGACACGTTCCATCAGCGCTCAACCCTGCTGATTGCGCCAGTAGGGGTCTTCGTCCCGACGAAATTGTCGGGCATGATTTATGGTGGTCCCCGTCTTGGTTACGGGACGACCCTTCCACTTGGCCGGAGAACATTGCGGTGAACTCGTCCAGTGCCCAAGTGAATACTGGTACCAATGCGAGCGAGGAGGAGACAGTAGCTGTAGACCCTTCGTTTATTGTCGGTCGCTACAGTTCCTTATCAAGAACTAAGCGAACAATGGCTTGGGTTCTGCGATTCATCCGCAATGTTCGAAGTCGCAATCATCCATCAAAACATGACCCGTTGGTCGTACCGGAACCATTGACGGTTTCGGAGCTTGATGGTGCCTTGCTGAGAATGATTGGGTTGGTGCAGATGACTTCCTTCTCCGAGGAGATCACAGCCCTGCGCGAGAAGAAACCCCTCAAACGACTGAGTCAGCTCAGTCCCTTTTTGGATTCAGAGGGTCTTCTTCGTGTAGGTGGGCGTCTTCGGCACTCCGGCTTGCCATTCTCTGCAAAGCATCCCATCCTTTTGCCGTCGAAGCACTGTCTGACCGATCTGATCGTCGACTATCACCACGTCACTCACATGCACGCCGGACCTGCATGCTTGATTTCGGTGCTGAGCCAAAGGTTCTGGATCCCTTCAGCGCGTCGTGTGGTTCGACACCGAATACATATGTGTCACCGGTGTCACCGCCTGAAGGCTAGACCTTTGCAGCCGCTCATGGGTGACTTACCTCCCAACCGTGTAGGCCAAATTCGTCCCTTCCTGAAGGTCGGCATTGATTTCGCGGGGCCTTTCCTAGTAAAGGCCTCCACCTTGCGAAATGCGAAGTCCCATAAGGCATATCTGTGTGTCTTCGTTTGCTTCGCCACTAAGGCGATGCATTTAGAGGTCACCACAGATCTCACTACCGAGGCCTTCTTGGCAGCATTCCATCGGTTTGTGTCGCGAAGGGGAATGGCGTCGGATGTCCATTCCGATTGTGGGAAGAATTTTCAGGGGGCTAGGCGCCATCTATCGGAGGTAGACACCTTCTTGCGGAGCAAGCAGAGTGACATAGACGCTGCTCTGGTTGGTCAGGGTGTCAGGTGGCACATGAATCCACCGTATAGTCCGCACATGGGGGGGTTATGGGAGTCCGCAGTGAAGTCCGCGAAGCAGCTGCTAAAACGAGCCATCGGGGAAAGGATTCTTACCTTGGAGGAGCTGATCACCGTGTTCTGTCGGATAGAGGCGGTGCTTAACTCGAGGCCGTTGTGTGCGCTGTCGAACGACCCAAATGATTTGGAGGCGCTCACCCCCGGGCACTTTTTAGTCGGTCAACCGTTGGTGGCGCCACCCGAGCCCTGCTTCGAGGATGTCCCAATGCCACGCTTGAAGCGATGGCAGCTTGTGCAACAGATTGCTCAGCACGTGTGGCGCAGGTGGCAGCTTGAGTACTTGCACACTCTGCAGCAGCGTGGCAAATGGACCAAAGATCTCCCCAACCTTCAGTTGGGAGACTTGGTTTTGATTAAGGAGGACCACTTGCCACCTCTACAATGGCGCAAGGGGCGAGTGCTCGAGCTGCACCCTGGACCCGACGGGGTCGTGCGGGTTGTCAAACTTAGGACGGGCTCTGGCACATGCCTGCGCTCGATGGCTAAGCTGTGTCGACTTCCCACTTTGCAGGATTAGGCTGGCTTGTGGGTCCCACCCCGGCTGCACTATTAGGTTTACTAGGTAGGTAATTTGGTTTTATAGAATTCAGGTATAATTTTGGGTTTTTTTTATTTTCTTATTCATGCGGAAAATCATCTTTTCTTATTTTTATTTATTTTTACTTTTGCGTTAAAGAGCCTAGACGCTCTTTGGGGGGCGGTTTATGTTGGGGCCATAGGGATCTGGGGTCAAGGAACTTTGAGGGTACACTTGCAAACAGCTGACAGACAGGTACACAGATGATTGTAACTACCTCCCACCTTCCCTATCCTAAAAGGAAACTGCCGGTAGATGAACAACTAGCTGGTGTCATCTGCCAACCTCAACGGCCAACCCCTCTCGGCCACTTCTACTATCGCCACGTTACGAGTCGGTCGACACACGCACTTGTCCCGCCACTCCCGCGTTTCTAGAAGCACGTTATTCGCCGCGTACTACACTGTATCGTAGTCCTACGCCGCGCAAGGATCCTCAGCAAATCAACCTGTTGGAGAACGATTGGGAAACCGAAGAGGTCAAAACACATTTGCCCAGTCGGACAGCCGTTCCTGCAAGGTCAGTTTTCCTTCCTTCCACATCTCATTCCTTTTCACAACACCTGTGCAGTTTTTTTTCCCCTGTTCACACATATCTCACCCGAAGAGTGCTAACTCTAACTACGAGTATTAGGTACGAGTACTATTATGCCAATTTTGGCAGAGTAAGTACATTTGACAACATCGGACGATAACGTTACCGACACGATATTCCCTCTCCCCTTATTTAAGCCAATGGCTGCACCTCAGCACCCCTCCGACGTAATTCTCGATAGAATATCTACATTGCAATAGGTGCGGGTGCATCGATACAAACTATAATAAACCTTAAACAAACTAATAAACTAACAAACCAAAAACACCGGTCACCCGAAATTGAATAAGAACAAACTAATAATACCTTTAAGGTCAGAGACTACTACAAAATGTTAGCGCAAAAAACAAAGACGGGCTCACTTCGCACTTGGACGGGCTTTTTTGCACTTTTATTGTATACTCCAACTTTGTAAGTAAAGATTAAAGATTATTTATTTTTCACCTCACTAGCTCGTAAAAGCTCTGTTTATCATTCGAAATCTGCGTGGAAAATCGCACTTTATCCGCTAGCGTGGAAAGTGTTTTTAAAATTCGAATATTTTTATTCAATAAAGGTTTCGTACAATAAATTACATATATATAGAACCTCATTGGTTTCGTAATAGTTTATATTCTCTGCAGCCAGTCCATTGATGATTGAAATGCAAATACTTATTTCATGTCATGCGCCAGCCTCATTTAAAGAATCGCACTGGCCGGCAAGAAAATTTGATTTAAAAATGGCTCAATCCTAGAATCCTTCGCTTGCTCAGGTTTCAATACAAGGTACTCGCGCCAAAAATTAACTTTGCAGTCTTGCATAACAAATAACTATTATTACGTATCGTACCGCCCGGCATGTCCACGGCCAGTTGAAACGTGGATAGACAGAGGTGTTCTTTAAGCTCGTTTCGCTTCGCATCGAACTCCTGTAACAGAACTCTCGGTCCGCGAGTCCGTCTCGCACTTGGCCGATTTTTAGAGTTCCGTACCCAAAGGGTGCCAAACGGGACCCCATTATTAATACTTCACTGTCCGTCCGTCTGTCTGTCTGTCTGTCTGTCTCACCAGGCTGTATCTCGCGAACCGTGATGGCTAGGCAGTTACAATTTTCTTAGATGATGTATTTCGGTTGCCGCTATAACAACAAATACTAAAAACAGAATAAATTAAATATTTAAGGGGGGCTCCCATACAACAAACGTGATTTATTGCCGTTTTTTTTTTCGATCTCTGTGTCTAATGTTGTATAGATATTGGTAAGGAACCCTTCGTGCGCGAGTCCGACTCGCACTTCCGGCCAAGTGCGAGTCTTTTTTTTATAACTGTCACCTTTCTAAATTTCAAAAAATAGGTAGTTGAAACCTATCTAAATGTGCTTTTCCTTCTAGGACGAAGAAATCGTGAAACCGAAACAAGCCAAGCGAAGAAAGAAGGCAATCTCGGACAGCGACTGATTCGTCTAACACCATCGGAAGCGGACAGTAATTGATAACACCAAAGTGCAACTCCACAATACAATAATAGTTATTGGTAATTTATAATATTTTTGTTACCCTTACGTTTAAAGCTTAAAGAGACTTTCACATTCGTCTGAAGGTCTGAATTCTTGGAATTCCAACTTACATCAAACGAGTAAGAAAGCGTTAACTTTGAAGTAACTGCACTGGCTCTGTCTGTTATATTATTTTGTAAGGGATTACAGTCTCAATAAGTACCATGCTGGCAATAAAAATAAATGAACCTTTTAACCAAGGCAATTCTCATGAATTCCAAATTATTAGGGTTAGGTATTTGATGGTGTAATCCCTACCCTTACCTAATACAGTCGTTATAATGTGGTACAATTTTAAATTAAATTATTAAACCTCAGTGGTGCAGCAATATCACATTTGCCTGGAAATTGTGTTCAGCTTTAGAATAAAATTTCAGGCGTTATCTAGGTGTAATACTTAGGTAATTATTTGCACACGAAAGAAGAGAATGCGAAATTCGAAATTACGGTCGACTTTTCGGTTCTGTTCATCATGATTTTATGAAAAAATGCCTCACAACTTGCATATCTATTAGTGCCGAGTGCAGCACTAATATTAAAGCAGAACAATAGTGCAGGAGAAAGCTTGCTTCCCTTTTTATTCAATTCCGCGGTAGATGGTGGTTTACGGGTTATTTAATGTTTGTTCCATATTCGCATTTGTACCGCTTGATGACGCCTCGGAACACCCTTATATCGAACACGAAAGTTACGTTCTATGATTTTTTAAGCTGTCATCCGCACTATTTTAATATCCTCGGTATACTTAGATGCAGTATCGAACCGACTCGTTGCGTGTTGCAAGCTCACCATGGATTTGATATGCGGATTTATTCCAACAACAATTACTTCTCCAAAAGCTCATTTACACTCTCGCGCTAGTGGTGAGACCAGGCGCGAGGCGAGAGTGTAATCATGCGCTCGTGTTTCGTCTCGCCACTCGCAGCGCTCGTGTCGTTTTTCGTCGATTTTGGGCACGAGTCAAAGGACCTGCAGTTTTTTTGCGTGGTTTTTACATTAACGCTCTGGGATCGGGCTAGATCGGTCGCTAGAGAAACGCAGTATACACAGAGGTGATGCTACTAATACTTCGATTTCATCCATAGTTGCTGACTCAAAGACAGGTGAACGCACCACGAGTGTGAACAGACCCTCATTCTCCATCAATCTCGCGACCTGTTGTGGCAAGGAACTGCACGAGGCGCGAGTGTAATAAGTAATTATTGAGCTGCATATGACGAAAAGATTGAGACAGCATCATAAATCATTATGGAGCCAGCATACAGACTTCGTGCTAAGCATGTTTATTCGACTGCTGCTCTCCGTGCTGAGCTGCGACACAAAGAGCTTGCAGAGTCAATTTGTGAGAGACTACACATGCTTAGCAAACCCGTTAACCTTCTGTTTGTGAAAATTGTGTGATAGTAGACCGCGTAAAAAAAAAACCAATGTAACATTTTAAGATGAGCACAGTTTAGTCCCATCCAACGTGGCAAGTAGCAAACCTATCATTCTCATTCAGACACAGTTTTCAAACGGTATGAGTAATTGTGCATTGTTTTTAAAGTTGTCCTAATGTTTACTCTCCTGCCAGGAAGCATGACATGGCTCGAGCCCCCAAATGAGACAAGCTCAAGAAGCTACTATCAACCAAGCATTATAAAATTCACCACTATCAACTGTATTATTATTATTATTACTGTAAATTTAAGTAGTTAAGCATTGTACATTTTGGCACATTGTCTCTGTAATATTTGTGTAAAGTTACGTGATCCTTTATTGTTGTATAGTTTCGTCTCAGATACAGTTACGGACTTGTTTTAAGTGTAAGGTATGAGACCAAGAATTTTATTCAAAGAATATATTGTACCTATTGATGCAATTTTCGAAATACATTTTACACATAGGATCAAGTATTCCCTCTTTAAGTAACACTTGTTTTATTTAAAAGACACAGGAACGTCAAGCTTGTTATAAGCCGACCATAGAAAACAAAGTTATAAAATAGGAAGAAGAATATCTTTTATTTTAAATGCTCAAAAATTCGTAGCGTCAGGTTCTTTAATTAAACTAAGTTAGCTCTAAAAAGGGCAAATCCTGAAACACCCAACTAGAGTTTGTGTTTTGTTCTAAGAGTTTGTCAGATTTATATTTTTCGAAATAGCAGTTTGGATAATAGTATTATGAAATTCGCACTCCACTCGCTCTAGCAAATCCGCAGCCTGCAGTAAATAAAGGTAGGTAATATGTATTTAGAATTAGTTACATACATGTAAGTATGTATGTCTATCAATAGCGCCTCTAGAAAGAAAAAGAATGTTTCGGGACTTGCACATTTTAGAGTTCTATATTTGAAGGCAGTATTCGACAACTTTGATCAACCACACTACAATATCGTGTCCTAAATATTAAGATAATAATAAAACATTTAATTTTATAAGGTAACGCATGCAGATAGGAATACTAAGCGCCAGGCACCTAATAGCAATCGAGTGTAATTGGTCGAAGTTCTACGAAAAAGCCCAATAATCAAACGGTACATAAACTTTCTTATAAATCCCTACTCCAATGTAACACCGCTGAACTGTATTCTGAGGTCAATGATTTCATGATTTCGTTTCGTTTTACATTTTAACATATGGGTATATACAACATGTGTTGCGATTCCGACACCACACATTATTTATTTATGAATACAACTTATCGGTTAGCAACTTGAGTGGTCCGTATATAATTTACAATGCAAATTCCAAAAAATGTAGAGTTATCTTGAGTGACTGTAAAATCTATTATCTCCCAGAATAAGGTCCAAGCTATAACTATGGGAATCCAAGAGACAATCCTTAATGTATTCTGTTTCATTTATAAATACTCAGCAATAACATCATTAGGCAATCATGTAAATTATGAGAATCATGTCATCATCAGATTAGCACAAACCTAATTGGTAATTGGTACCCAAAGCCACAGGTATTACAACTCTTCAGTACTTAATGCCCAAATTGTACTCTCTTACAGACTATATCAAAAACGAAATGTGTTGTACTAAAGTTTACCCTGCTTGTACCTTTGCCGCGCTTGGGCTTTGCTATACTTCTTTTTTTCTGGCATCATTGTCTCTTTCTCTTCTGATTCGTTGTTTGTACCTACGAAAAACAAGTCCTTGTATAAATTCGAACAATTTAAGTTCAAAAACAATGCTTTTAAAAACAAAAAACAAGTTCAAAAAGATACTCGAAAAACAGATTATGAAAATATAGGTGGTTTCTCATCATCAATACTTTAACCACTTCCAATATATTTTTTTTTAATTTGACTCATGAATAGTCGCCAAGTTTCAACGAACATGGAATATTCTATATCGTACACCAGAAGTAATTATCGTTACTGAAGATACGGTTTTGGTTACAGTGTTCTATTTATACAAACATAAAATTTGGCGTGAATTTTTGAGACGGTCCGTACATTGAGGCTTTTTTACCTTCGAACAATACTTGTGTAAAATATACTCTATGTGCTGTGCATACAGACTTTTAACAAGCTATTGGTCAGTTAAAAACTGTGTTGCTGAAAAGTGGTGTTGGCTTGAACATGTCTCAGTCAGTACTGTGGTAGTCTAGTGGCGCAGTTTTATACTTCAGCACTTACCTAAATCCTCAGGGGGGCTGAGTGACTTCCCAGCATTCCAAGTGTTCATCAAGGTAGCCCCTTTGCCAATGGACCAGCCCATACCTGCCAGTGCCAATGAAAATGCCACCATACTGAATGGATGCTGAAAAACAAAAATCTAAGTATCAAAAAGTTATATAAATCCTGGTTGGTGGATTTGAAAATAAACTTTTTTTTATAATCCTATATAGCCCCACTGCAGGGCACAGGCCTTCTCTCAGAGAGCGAGAGTATAGCCTTTAATCACCATGTGTGCCCACCGCAGATTGGTAATTTTAAGAGTTGAGGTGTATACACCTCAGCCACTCACTTTTCCTCAGGATGCTCTCCTTCACCGTTACCAAGTGGTATTGCTACTATAACTTCAGAAATGTACGTGACTTACAAAAACAAAGTCATTGGTTGAATCCACGACCTCCCAAATGTAAGTATTATTACTAAAAATATTCTTTTCAAATTCTTTGGGACTTCACTGATAGAATTAAGTCCACCTTTTGTACCCCTTTTGTACACTGTTCGTTAATGCAATAAAGAATTAATAATAATGATAAGTGGGCTCTGGGGCATGCAGATTACTCCTATTATTGACTTATTTTTCAGTTTGTGGAGTAAATATATAAAAAAAAATAAGTTAATAAATACCTCTCTCTGAGAGAAGGCCTGTGCCCTGCAGTGGGACTTATGTAGGCTACATAAAAAAAAACTTACAGACAGTGTTGGTTTCTGTGTTAGTGTAAAGTCCATGATAACCACAAATATTCCTATGGCTAAGCCGATGCAGGTGCTGATCCAGATTATGTTTTGATTGTCTGAAACAAAAATCTATTGTAAGACTGATATTCTTTCAACAACTTAACAGAGAAGCATTGAAGAAACTTTTAACAAGCTCCTCGGAGGATTAATGGAATTTACCCTGAGATTACCTCAAAATTTTAAACAGAAAGCAAATAGTCCATGTTTTCAATCTACTGAGTAGCTTCTGCGTATTGAATAAAAATACTTTTTTAACCAATGTATTAAAAAGCATATTCTGTTTCAGATTGCCTTTCCCTATTATCCAATTTTTTTTTTAATTATTAAGTGATCATCAAAGTACTCAATATAATTATTATTGACTTCCAAATTTAAATATTTTTTATCAACAGTTTACATAATGAGAAAAGTCATCTGATACGGACAGTAGTACATAAGACCACACCTCGAAGTTTCTTAGCCTGCATTTCAGTTATTTTCTTGATAGATTCCATTAGCTTGGGGTTGTCTAAGTCCAGTTGCAGAGCTCTGGTGTATGATATGAGTGCCTCATCATATAACTCACTTGCTGCCTCTACCTCGGCTCGACGGAAATAACCCTGGAATTGTGGCAATTGAACTTTAAACTATATATTTGTATATGGTACCTAGTTGATATGGTATGAAGGTTTTGGTTGAGGGCAATTTTTTGTTCTCTACCTTTACTACTATCCCATTAATTTTCACATAAGAATCTAATTGAAGTTTAACTTATTGATGAATATCTCTAGTAAGTAAATAATATGACTCTATCAATCTTTAAGTTCAGCACATGAATCATTAGAACAGAATATGCTATTAAGATTAAATTACTCGACATACATCAAACTGAGCACAGCAGTGAGTGGGGAAACTTAAAGCTCAAGAAGAAACTTTTAGCTGAGGATAAATGCCTCCAAGCTGCTGAAGCTAACTGGGGTTTATTTACACTTAATTAGAATGTTTTACAAAAAGTTAGTTAAATCATGATTATAATGAACATTCATAGTGTGTACTTTTTACGAAAGTAAATAAAAAGCTCCCCAACCATATGGGGTGGTATCTATTGTTGGGATGACCTAACAATAATAGAGCTAATATTAATATTTAAGTAGATACAGGATATTTCATTAATTCATTCAATACCTATATCCATTAAGTATATGGGATATAGGTAATGGATATAAGATTGAAGAGTTACCTTGGCCCACTGAGGTTGCAATCGGACAGTTTCATTGGCATCCTGAAGCGATAAATAGTGTTGGTCTAACTTCAGAAACGCGAATGATCTGTTACTGTACAAAACATAGTTGTTTGGGTCCATTTTTATGGCTTGAGTGTAGTGCATCACGGCTTCTATGTATTTGCCATTTTTCACGCTATCGTTCCCCAAATTCTTCAGCTCTTCAACAGTTGGAGGTGCCGACGGGCTTTTCTTTGTTTCGTCCATGATCGAGGCAGGTACGTACCTAGAGGTTTAGAGCTATCTAAAATTGAAGTTCTAATTGATTGTTGTTTAAACGGGGTCACTCACGAGCGGGAAAAAGAAAAATTCGGAAAATCCAAGCGAGCGACACCTCACAAGTTCACACAAAATAGTAGGTAGCTACCTACCTACCTACCTACGAAAAAACTGTCTGTCAGAAGAAGTGACAGATTGACATGGAACGTCAACCAAAGCACGCACTGTTTCCGTTGCTCCATCCAACGTTATTGAAAACAGAGATGTGTTTCAAAATCTGTACACACACAGATTACTCTCAGTCTCATTCTCTGTGACGTATGTGCTCAGATTGTATTCATTAATCTGTGTCCACGAGGTGTGTGGGCGTGGGAGTCATAGACAGTGTTGCCACCTTAGTGGATTTTCCACTAAAACTGGTGGTTTCAACCCCCGCTTTAGTGGTGAAATATTGCTTTTAGTGGCTAGTGGATTTTTCTAATGGTTTAGTAAAATTCACTTTCAATTACGGAATATACTATAACTCCATCGCTAAGCAAAGTTTTCAGAAATGAATAACCTTACACAACGCGTGCGATGCCGCGGGCAGAAACTAGTTAAGAATACGCTGTGGTTTGAGATTGTATTGGAAGGAAAGTGCTGTAATGAATATCTATACAATTCCAATTACAGTTAGAAAAAAAATCGGGAACCCACGATGATGGTGCAGACCAAAATTTGAAGAAGACTAATTAAAATAGCAGTTAATTAATACAAAGAAAATTACAATTCAATAATAGAAACAAATTAAAACTGGTATTTAAAATTGAAACAATTGAGCTAACTGAATGCTCAACTGATCCACATCAATACCAGTTTATTATTTAATCATTTGATGTTCATGTTGATTTACTTATTGTTAATATTTTATTACGTAATAATAAAGGTTATTTACTAAAATACATACCTACTGTTTTCATTCGTAAAAACTATAATTTGTTTAGTGGAAATTTTAGCGATTGTTACATCAGGACCGATTTTTGTTAGTGGTTTTAGAGGTTTCATCTGGTGGAGAGCTAGTTTAACTGTTGGCAACACTGGTCATAGAGGTACCGGTGTATATTATGTGGGAGTGTATGAGCCTACGAGTGCTGCCAAGCGCGAGGATAATCCCAGAAATCAGGTTTAAGAGGTTCGCACAAGTGTACCTCTTTTGAAAAGGAAATTTTGGTTTTTCCATAACGTGATGTATGAGTGATCCATGATATTAAATTTTTTGACACTACCTATTACTACTTTATATTTCAATAGGTATAGTGATCTTTGTGTTCTGTGGTGATAACTCACGCTTGTATCCCAAGTTACAGGTACCTAGCTACCTAATTATTTTTTGTGATTTTCTTCTACTTCTAGAATCTTTGAGTATTCGCAGCGCAGAGTTAAACTCGAGATTTTCACTTTTGAGCTATTATAATTTTTTAGGCATTCTAGAATTTTACAATAGTTGCACTGATACCTATATACAATCCCTCCTTTGGGGTGGGGTAGACAGGGATCACAGTGACATCCATAGAACACAACACACAGCGCACATACATTGCTTCCAATCAATATTGGGAAATCATATATCCAAGGGTCACAAAAGAGACATTTTAATTTCCAAAAATTTAGTTTTCAGACGAAAATTATAATTATAATCAATTAAATAAAACATAGTCTTTTCCTTCAATAAGATTTAACAATTTGAGATTTCTTTCAAACTCCCCATTAGTCATGTCAAGTTTAACACAAATAAGCAATGGCGGTTTCGCCTTAGTGAAATGTACAACTGGTAAACTTATAATATTTTTTCTCTTCAATGGGCAGTATAACTGTACTTGTCTATCTATCTTTTTCACATCAACATCGCAGAAAGCAATTATTTTCTTTAAATTTTCTGGCTTCAAGGCACGGACTAGTTTCCTGCCTGCTTTACCAGCATTCCAAACAGTGACATTATACCAAAATGGCATAACTTTTGTTTCAAGTGTTTCCAGTTGTAGTTTCCATATTCTTTCTCTGGTCACAGAGAATGTAGCAGCACCTTCATGGTAAGTGTAGACTAGCAATTCCTCATCTTCCCTTATAAGGTCTCCTCCGGCATCAAGATGGGCATAGAAGAATATGAGATCTTCAGGAGTGCCTTGGCCAGACTCATCAAAGCCTCCAACTCTATCAAAAACAGATCTGTGACAGAACCAAGTAGGCATCAATAGAGTCGGGCCATGTGATGTGAATATCTGTTTTTTTAGAAGAGTTTGGTCCAACTCATTCGCCCATTTGACCAATCTGGGGGTTGATTTTTCTGGAAATCGCGAGATGCGACTTCCTACTAAAGCATTATGATTACTTTGAGCTCTGTTTAGTTGTAGCCTTATCCTATCTGGTCTCATTACATCATCAATGTCTTGGAAGCAAAGGAAGTTGCCAGTGCTAGTACGAACAGCGCCATTCTTCGCAGCTCCCACACCTTTACGAATATGAGATCCCGCTATGATGAACTGAACACCGAGCTTGGTGAAGTATTCTCGCCAGGTATTCAAAAGAAGTATTGTGCCGTCTGTACTGCCATCATTGTAAGCGACGATTTCTAGTTTGATATCACTGTTTATAGCCGTTTGTTTCGAAATAGATTGCATGCAGTCGTTTATCCATTTTTCAGCATTATAGACCGGGATTATTATTGACACATCTATCATTTCAGTTCTTCCATGTTTTCACAGTTGTACACAGTTGTAACGATATAATTTCTGTTCTCATAAATTACTCACATTTAATATCCTAATTTTTTTTTTATCCAACGAAACAAATTAATAGTTAATTAACTGTGTTTTGTTTTTATTTCTGGATGGACTTTGTGCCATGTTGTGGTCTGTGTTTGTTGTTGTCTGCCAGCCTGAGGCCTGAGGTCACAGAAAAGTAGAGAGAAATACGCAGACTGCTGTTTTACTACATTGGTGAGATTTTTCAAATCGTCGGTAGTGTCCAGATAGCTACAAGAAGTGGTCGTATACCCAAAAACTTAGGAGACTATAAGTAATAGTTCAGCAGTTAAGTTAGTGTAATAAAGTACAATTTTAAATAGATAACGAAGCCGTTTGCGATACGCAGCAGATGAGATTTTCCTGCCAGAAACTTATAGCCGTAAGATCTAGATTAGCGTAAATACGCTTTCCTTTCCCTTTGAAGAAGGAAGCACCCATTGTAATCCTTCAGTGGTCAAAAAAGCGAATTGACGCATAAAATTAAAAATATGATGTAAATCGTCAATGTCTAATTTCGCATCTTGATCCCAGATCCACACACTGGAACTCTGTGGAATATTTCCTGCTGCTAAAATTATCTTCTTGTCCTGTCAATCTAACAAAACTGTCTGAAGTTCTACGAGTAACTGTGGCCGTTTAGCCATTTTTGTGTAGTGAGTGACCGCTTGTGGCCAAGGTGACACTTCCAATTACCTTTGTAAAGTAGCATGACAGGCGTGAGTCACGCGTGGTTTGCGCGTGGTGGGGTGTCGGAATTTGACAACAATATTGGAAAGTTGTGATTTCTGACATTTTAGTCTACTTAGTCTGTGCCAGTGTTGCCAGATAAGGCGATTTATCGTCATTTGGGGATTTGTCGCTATCTCGAAGGATGAAATAGTGACCAAAAATTGCAACCAGTAACGTGAAGTAATAAACCCAATTATTATTTTCGTAATTAAGATTTTTTGCATAATCATGTCGTTATTCAGGTCCGTTATAATGAAAAAAAAATCATTAATTTTTTTTTATCTTTAACTCCTACTCCTTTGGCATTGTTAGGTAAGATTATGATTTTTAACCAGGAAACTGCTGGGACCGACTGGCTTAAGCTACTAGGTACATAAATTTTTTGTTAGGTAGCATTAATACGCTAAATAACGTTAATAGAATATACATGATGTATTATGATAGTAATAATATAACACTACTTGAGTTACCGTCCTCTCTATGTGTTTTGTGTTAAATGTAGTATCATAAATGCATAATACATGGATTTCTGCGTCTGTAAATTAACGAATTATTTAAAAATCGAAATAATAGTAATTCCAGTCACGATTTATAACCTTAAAACTAATTTATATTATTTCAAGATAAGTAATAATTTTTCAGTTGCATCGTACGTTTTGAAGCCAACTCGATCTCGATCTAAAAAACCGAAAGAGGAAGAAATTAGTTTTTAAATTGGCAGTGTGAGACGGTCCCTTATTTATATAAGAGTGATCAGAAGTTTGTCAAGATCATGGCGTGAGTATTTATATGCACGCCACGACCTTGACAAACTTTCGATACTTGCGTTTTTAAGATTTTTATAATTTCTTATACGTGCGTGAGTTTATAAACTTACGCACATAATTATGAAAAGTACCCGAAACCGGTTCACGCTACCCGGTTTCGGGTATAATATAAATAGGGATGTACATGATTTATTGACGCAAGACACCCACACACACGTATAAAAGCATCGCATAATGAATCACAAAGTAACAGCACAAGCAAAAGCACGGTATAGTAAAAATTGATGACTGAAATGATAAAATTATAGTGACTTGCCGTATGCGGTAAGGTTAGCATTCACCTTTTGGTGAATTATAAATCCCATCCCTTATATAGTTAACAAATAGCAATGTTTTTCATAACATAGTAACCCCTACATTCGTCAGGGGATGGATAATTCTTCTAAGTAAGTAGAAAAATAATTTCTGCTTACTATTGGATGGACCTGACTCGTTTCGGAACTAATGATCCATAATTATTTTGCGAATTTCTATTTGGACTTTTTGAAATTTTTGTGAAATGTTTCTAATTACTTCTTTTTGGTGACTTTGGCCGGCCAGCATCTGGCCATACTGGTCTGTGCATTTAGCACAGCACAGCAGCGTAGTGATTATAATATACTCTTTGCACAGCAGTTTGTTTTCAGAGACCGGCAGGGATATTATTTTGTCTTTTTAATCTGTGAGTGAGTAGTACGTATTGTGTGTGATTAGGTAGGTACCTACTCTTTGTATGTTATTATTTGTTCCTTCATCAAGTCGGTGGGTGGTTTTGGTTTGGTTTGCAATTCTAACTCTAACTAACAAACGAAAAGCTGAGGAAAGTGTTGCACCATCATGGGTATCAAGGAAGCCACAATTTTCTTGGACAACCAGTTCAATACCTATTATGCCGGCCAAACTATTAATGGGAGAATAGAATACACGTTCGACAGTCCTAAGAAAGTTCGAGGTGAGTTCACGATCATGTTCCTATCTACGATTATGAGTCATTGAATGTCTACCTTACTTTGATGGGGCCTTGAACGATGCTAATTATTTTGTTTCGTCAATTTCCTAGGCCTAAAGTACTGGATTTCATTTCATTACACAAAACTCTGCGCATCTGATAAACACAATGATAGATTATCGCTGAACTTATGAAATTGGAGCCAACAAGGCTGTCCCCTGTTTCATTGACATTCCAGGCACAACTTTCCTACATTCCTAAGATCCTACATTACAGTTGTTTTCCTTTCTAGGTATTCATGTAAAGTTCAAAGGTGAAGCTAACACTTCCTGGAGTGAGAGCAAGTCCCAGGAGGACTCTCAGGGCAAGACGGAGAATGTGGACACCAACCACACAGGCCATGAGGAATATTTCAGCATTCAATACTATTTGCTTGGAAGCCAGAATGGTATATCTTAGTACTTATATATAGCAAAAAAAAGAAAGTTTCTTAGTTTCATTCAATAGTGGAAGAAGAAGTGGCTTAGAAAAAAAACTTTTTTGGCCCAAAGCAGCTCAGGAGAGCATTAGAATTGAAGGAAAATAAGAGCAGAGAGCATTAGACCTTTCTTCTGTCTATTAGACCTAAAAAGTGGACTTTTGTTAGATCCCATATACCTATATAGGTACCCAGCCAAAAGCCATATACCCAGAAAGTGGATCTTTCGAAATTTCTGAGTGTAAACCTATCTACTCTGTGAAGCTTTAGTTTAATTCATAGCCAGGTAATGTAACTGAAATGGGCTGCCTATGAAATCAGTGAGACTGAAGACTCAACCCCTCAGAATATTTTTCAAGATATTGTAACCATATCTTAAGTTATTACACAGGATATGCTTCATTTACATAACTGACTGTATTTCACTGTTATGCATTTTCTTTGTAGCAACAAGTATTGTCATCACATTCCTGAACAAGGCTTCATTAAACAATGCAAGTGTTTCTACATATTATCATATTTTTACCCTTGGTTGCTACATGTGGTTTCTCACCCACTAAATATCTGATGGTCTACTATTAAGAGCACTCAGTTGGCCAAAGTCTAAACAACAATAAAACAACTGGCAGCTTTTAAAGATTTTAAAAAACAGGCTCGAAATTTCATCGATGCTTGCAGTTGCCCGTTAGCTCAGTTGGGAGAGCGCTGGCATTGTGAGCCAGAGGTCGGGGGTTCAAGTCCCGGCATTGGTGGAATTTTTAGCTTCTAAATAGGTTTTTAAAATTCTTCTCAGCACGGCTTAGTGCAACAAAAAGAATATAAGCTTTTAAAGATTACGACATTGTTACGAAAACTCAGAAGTTAGTCCTAACCATGTAGAACATACATAAAACAGGTAGAGACCAGGGACACCCATGTAGAAAATCCACAAAAAAAAATCTTGGTAATAGACCCTTCCATTTGCCATTGAAATTCACTATGCCACAAAAGGCAAACTTTGCCCAGTACAATTTGTATAATTTACCCTTTGATCAACCTGATAATAGTTCTACAGTTTAGTTTTGAATGCTCCCTGCATTAAGCATGCGCTTGTACATTCACTTTATCTAATTGACAATAAAGTAATAAATTGTTTTTGTGGACGGGTGATTGCACCTGCAATATTTTGTTACATTCAGCTTTAATAATAATAATAAAAAATATTCCAAATACAAGAGTCTCACTTTGTTCTCGGTATAAACCAATTTTTTTTGTGGGGGTTAGTAAAAATCATAATTTATTAACAGCTATCAGGGGTATATGGTTACAGAATGGTCTCATTCATAAACACGTGAATTTCTTAGTCTTGTTTATATATTACAGCAAGAATAATATCCTATCAAAGGCAAGAAATTGATAATAGGGCTGAATATTTCTTGAATAAATGAAAAAAGAAATGGATGAGCAAACAACTTCATACACAGCATTGCTTGCGATATTTTAATTATTTATCAGCAGTTTGTTTACATGTAGACCAAAGAGAACTGAGATATACATATATTCTTTAAAATAAAGTGCTCCTTTTCAGGTAATGAAATCGAAATAGAAGCTGGTAAACAGGTGTACAACTTTACCTGTACCCTGCCGCCTGTCCTCCCATCTTCTTTTGAAGGTGAATATGGGTATGTGAGGTATACAGTCAAGGTAACACTAGACAGACCTTGGAAGTTTGACCAGGATACAAAGATGGCCTTCACAGTGATCAGCCCTTTGGATTTGAACTTGAATCCATCTTATAAAGTGAGTATTTTTCACTAATAAATCTGCTAATCTGGAAAATAGCAATAATGCTGGCTCTTCCAAAAGTTGCTTGCCCACTTCTAAATAATAAGTCTTTTGTCAAGTGTCAAACCCATCACATTAACCTTTACATGTGTGCAGTCTAGTTACTAATTTTATGGACAAGTTATGTAATTGTTTTTTTTAAATTGATAACTATGTATCTGTTTATATGCTGTTTATTGTACAAGAAAAATTGTATTCTATACAATTTTCTATTCTTTCTGAAGAAAGCAAAATACGAGTATCACGCCGCAGTACCGCACAAAGGTTGCGCTGCTTTGGTTACATTTTGACCTTCTTTATACCTCACACAAGGTTCTATTTGCACATTACAACGTAACATCATAATGCATTCTTTATCTCGACATCTAAGCGCCTAATTATATCCACTCACTGCAGGATTGTTAATTTTATTTTCTAATGTAATTTGGCAACGTTTAACCTTCCCACTCTACACGAGAGATTTGCGATGGTCTCTTTGTCTTTAAATCTGTGATGGTCATACTCTTATAGTCCGGCCATTCCTAGAGTGCCGACGTCGTCAGGGACTTTTTAAACTTTTTATTCACACTATGAAAAAAAAAAAACATTAAAAGCCTTAGGCCCGGCTTATAGAGAAGAGCGTGGCGAGGACGTATAACAGTGGCGGATAGTCAAAGTAAACTTTTGGAAAGCCAATATAAACTTTATTAGACGTTGCATAGCGTCTTTTTTGTCGGAAGGAGAATTGCGCCAGCGCCTCCAGGCGTCTCTCCCCGCCACCAAGTAATGCGCCACCGCCACAAAGTGGCACGCTGCCGCCACTGTGTACCGCGCGCCCGTCGTGACCGACCAGTTGCAAGCTAGTCGTCGCACAAGGAGCAATATAGGAGACACGTGGAGCAATATCCTGCTCTATATCGATATACGACAATACTACGCACCCCAGACGTCACACGTCTCTTCTGTATAAAGCAAGCCTTACATAACAAAATTTTGCTGTACATAATATTGACGGTCTTATCGCTAAAAGCCATCTCTCTAAGAAAACCTTGGGATGGATAGAACTGAAAGATGAAGAGAGTAGGTAGGTAGGTGTACATGAAATATATTGAAAGGATATGTACTTAAACTTGCTGACTTACAAATGAAATGATAGATGACGTTGCACATGCAGTGAAAACCCCCATCAAAAGTTGGAGATGCTAAATTACACATCATCGGCATTCTTAGGATAGCCGGTTTATACAAGGTGTCATTGAAATGAGAATAAATCTGGAAACAGTTTTTCAAGATCAAAATTTTCAAGTTGTTTTGTATGGCTCGATTGTTCTACATTTACTTTTGGGAAAACTTCGCGAAACCATATTTTTAATGTCGCAGGTGAGAGGTTTTCCTCACGATGTTTTACTTCGGCGTTAGCGTGACAGTTGCTACTAT
This sequence comes from Yponomeuta malinellus, assembly GCA_947308005.1. NCBI lineage: Eukaryota > Metazoa > Arthropoda > Insecta > Lepidoptera > Yponomeutidae > Yponomeuta > Yponomeuta malinellus. The sequence goes on along the minus strand of OX371007.1, from coordinate 12,331,577 downwards.
AAATTCGCTGATCTACGTTACTTTCAAAATAAACAAAGTCATAGGTACATGCCCGCGGTTTGGTTGGCTCCGCACGCATTGACTTTTCTTTCCTGTAGGCTAGGCCGATTAAGCTGTCAGGGTGGTACAGGTGCTGGGCAAGCCTACTCCATCTATGACTGCTACCAAAACCACTGAAACCTCGGATGTTTTCTAGGCGTCAATTTATGAAAAAGCTACCAAACCACTGAAACATCGGATGTTTTGTAGGCACCAATAAGGATGCAAATGGAGAAGACATTCTGCTGTCTGTTCTGCGCGTCAGCCCCGCTCTCCGTGGACGTCCAAGCGCCGGTGTCGGGCTACTGTCCCGGGCAAGTCATCCCCATTCAGGTCGACATCGAGAACAAGAGCAATGTGCAGCTGCATCTCGTGAAGGTTTTCCTGCGTAAGGTGTGGAAACAGAATGCAACATTCACTCAAAAATAACTAACCCGTGCTGAATACATAAGCTGCTGGCAATAATAATAGATTGCTGACAGTGGCTGGATGAGGATGGCCGAGGACAGAAGGAAGTGCTTGGAGGGGGAGGCCTATGTCCAGCAGTATCCCTTCGTTCCGTGTGGCGCCGGATTAAGAATAGCGTCACTCCATTTCCTTCCGTGGATGTCGTAGAAGGCGATTAAGGAAATCAATCATCAGGAGACGGGCAGCGTCTTCCTGAGATTCCAACCGCATACTGCGATAGCCAACCCGCCAGCCAAGCGTGGCGATTATGGCAAAACCCCTCATGGTTATGAAAACCACGAAGGAGGCCTATGTCCTGCAGTGGGCGTCAAATGCCTGATGATGATGATGATGATCCCTTCGTTAAGTTTCGGGGGTTATACCATTGAAATGCCATTCGTTAGTAGACTACAAATAGTGTCAATACAACAGCCATTGCTTATATTGCTCAATTGAACCACTATACATTTAATAGACTCGTTCCCTGGGTTTGCGCTGGTCGCATTCGCTGGCTTAGCCTCTCACTAAATATTGCCGCCCAGATTGTATGAACGATGTTCAGTGTTACGACTTACGGGGTGTAGTGTCCTAATCCAATTGAATATTCATTCTGTGTTTAGATGTTTCGCCAGTGATCACACATATACCTCCAACAGGTGGTGACCTATCGAGCTACCACGCCATCCCAGGCGGTCAAGAAAGCTAAAGATGTGATCGCTACAATACAGGAAGGCCCCGCGCCGGCTGGCTCCACGAAACACTTCAGCATGAGGCTGGAGGTTCCAGCTATACCGCCCTCCAATCTTGTCAACTGCAGCCTTATTGACTTGGATTATGATCTAAAGGTTAGTGGCACCTTCTTTAGGTTAGTTTATTTTTCAATCTCAGCACCAACCTTCTCATTAATGTTTTTCTACGAAAAAGTTTAGTTTTTGTTTTTTTAATTTAATGAAGGAATACTAAAATATAATATTGTCTGAAAATTGCACCTTTTTTCACTCAGGGTTCCTTGGCATTGTGCTTGAGTTCCTTGGGGGTCCGCGGCTGAAAAAGGTTAGGAACCGCTGGTTTAGATTATGTTCAGTGTTGATGCAAGAGTGAATATGAAACTTTACGTGGATCCGGACCAAGAACTTTACTCTGAGAAAGAGTGGGCCTTTGCCCACAAGTGAGATACGTTAATAGAAGGGGCAAAAAAAAAAAAATGACTTACATATTAAACGAACTCAATGACCTGAACATAGCTTCTAACAGAGTGAGGTCTTAAAATGAACATGGATAAGACTAAGGTAATGTCGAACTCCCACTCCTATCAATGTTGGCGGCTCTGACCTCGAAGTCTGGGACAAACAGTCCAGTTAGCTAAGACAGTGAGAAAGAAGTCACTCGTCATTCCAACTCGGATGGGCAGCGTTCGGGAAACTAAAACACATTTTCGCGTCCAAAATACCTCAGTGTCTCAAGACAAAGGTATATAACCAATGTGTGTTGCCAGTGATGACTTATAGATGTGAGACCTGGTCGCTGACTATGGGCCTCATAAGAAGGCTCAAGGTCGCCCAACGAGCAATGGAGAGAGCTATGTTAGGAGTTCCACTGCGTGATCGAATCAGGAATGAGGAGATCCGCAGAAGAACCCGAGTTACTGATATAGCTCGAAGAATTGCTCAGTTGACGTGGTAGTGGGCGGGGCATATAGCTCGGAGAACTGATGGCCGTTAGGGCGAAAATGTTCTGACCTGGCGACCGCGGGCCGGACGACGCTGCGTGGGGAGGCCCCCCACCAGATGGTCTGACGATTTGGATACGGTGGCGGGGAGTCGCTGGATGCGGGCGGCACAAGACCGGGAAGCTTAAAAACTATGAGGGAGGCCTATGTCCTGCAGTGGCTGATGATGATGATGATTAAACGAATAGAGCCATTTCGTAACAACCGATAACATACAAACCATACAAGCGGAAACCAGTAACGACCTTAGTGTTGAATAGTTTATGATTGTTTTCATGGTAAACTTGTTAACTGATATGAATCACTTTGTTGCCATATTTGGCCTTTCTTTACAATGCTATCTTATCTATATGCATCTTACCCGCCTTGTGCCTACAAGGCGGGTTAGCGTTGGCTTTAGGTAGTTTCTCGAATGCCTCTGTCGGCGAACTAAAACTTTCGTAAGCACTACACATTATAAGATTATGTCCGGATTCACTTACTTGATTTTTTTGTCGGAAGAGTCCGAGCAGCTTTCGCTCTGATTCGCAGAGCGACATCTGGTCGGACTCTTCCGTCAAAAAATTAAATAAGTGAATCCGGAATTAAGCTAATACTGTCGGTGAACTTCAATTTAAGACAAAATAATTCCTATTATTAGTATTGCTTCTAGGAATTTATCGACGTATCTATGAATATACTATCTTCTCAGTAATTTCAGTGTTTCAGCCAACCTAGTCCAATTCACTCGGAGCAAACGAAGGCCCAATTTTCCCATTAAACACGGATGCGGTTATCATTAAACTCGATTCGCATTGGCCCAATATAGGGTGTATTATCCCGGACGAGTAGAACCCACAGAACAAAGAAAATAAGTTAGAATTGCCCTAGCGCGTATTTTGTACGGGAACCGCTGTCGCCGCTTCACCCCCCACCGTTCACCACCGTAGTAGTAAATACTACTGATGTAAGCAATACGCACGCAGGCTTATAGGCCGCGAAAGCAAGCGTTGCAATTGGCCAATGCAGTTCACACCAACGCAACTTTTGATGTGTGCGTGCGCCTGTACGTACAAGCAAAGCAATAGGGATTGACAAAAAGTTAAAAGATATCGATATTATTAACTTGTTTGGCGAAGCTTTTTACGAATGAATGTAATTTTAAAATTTTGATATTTTGTGTGTAATTATTTATTGTTGCATGTACTGGTGTGTCTCTACTCTTCTTTAGCGCTTAATTCTATCAGATTAGGTTTCATTATTTACTTATGGCAATTTTATCGTAAATACTTGTGGCAAGTGTGTCAGAAGTGGTTAAATGGGGAACTCGCCTCAAAAGTCATAAAACCAAATTTCGGCGTATTGTAGATCTCAGAATGTGCAAAAAAAATTACATTTTAACGTTTGCCTATTTTTTTCTTCTTTTTTGTTATGTTTATTTCATGTTGTGTTATTTCGCTTTGTGTGTGTGACTGTAGTTGCAAATAAATGTATTTATAAAAAACAATGAAAGGGAAAACATCCGAAATCCGTAAATTAGTAGTTACAAAAAAAATATCTTGGAAACTAGATTCCTGCAATGGACTATTTACATACCTACAAGTCTGTACTGAACCCTCGGTGCGCGATATTGACTCGCACTTAGCCGGTTTCTAAGAGCAATGAAATATTCCGTAATAACAAAGTTGAACAATATCGACACGACGACAAACTGACCCAACACTATCGATAAGTTATTCCCTTCGCTACTCTTTTTGGGGAGTACCACGGAATATTGTGAAGTCAATCGTTCACGCAGACACACATGCTTTGCATTGCTCTTCGCGTACATAATACGTTGGCGCAGCAATTATTTGCGTACAACACCGGCAATGTATACTTCATCTTGCGATATTTTTCACTATTGCTGGAAAACATACTCTTTTCAATATTTTCGATCAAATCACTCAAAATAAAGGTTTAATTTACGTACCGATGAAAAGAAATTCCTCCATTAGTCTGACTAACGTCTCTGCTTCGAGCTCTGCAGGTGATAATTGCGCACGATGGCATTTTTACCCTTTTTTTAACAGTTTTTCTTCAGTAACATGCTCGGTAAGACTACGCGGCCGACTGGGTATGTTTTTGTAAACTATGATCATTTGTACAAGTTCGTGGCGCGCGCGCCCCGCCCACATGCGCTTTCTACCTTATTCCTGTGTTCTGTGGTAGAACCTGTTGCAAAGTTAGCTCTAAAGGAGCAATTCCCATAAAAACAAAGTTTTGTGACCTCTAAATATATTGGGAAAGTTCATTGCAATCCTGTCGGTCGTTTGTAAATAATAAGCAAACTGCGTTTGTATGGGAATCACTTCGTGAGGGGGCTTCTGAACTCCCTGAAGTAGAAAAATAAGGCTAAATTATCTCCCAACGTTCGCAGGTCGAGTGCGCAGTTTCGGGCCTCCATTGCAATCTCAAAGACAAGAAGTACGTGACCATCGGCACGGTGCCGCTGGTGGGCGGGCAGGCGCAGACTCCGCCGTCGCCCAGCCAGCCCGCAGTATTGCCCGTAGCGCCGGGCCAGCCTGCGCAGCCCTATGTGAGTTGACTAGGGTAGTTCAGTTCACGATAGTTCACGGTAGCGATTGTTCAGTGTTTCTGATCAAAGGCCTAATACGGTATTTGACACGATCAACAATAAATTATTTCATATGCTCGATTTAAACAAAAATTACAAAATATCTCGGAAAATGTATCTCTTTTAGTCAATTACTAGTTATTACAATTTTTAAATAGATTAAACAAAAAAGGGTGCTCTGAAATGTGACGTCATAAGCCAGTATTTTCATACAAAATTCCGTTTTAAAAGTAACTAATTTGATATTTTGTCAAATACCCAATTATGCACACCAAATTCTGCCGGAATCCTGATGATTGCGATAGCTATTAGTATGTGATTTGACAGTTGGAATCATTCAGGATTTGTTGCGCGTAATATAGGGGCTGAGTTTGGTGAGAGTTGACTGCTCTTGCCTCGAGGTTGAAGAGTCCTTTGACTTGAGGTTGACCATAATTATGTGCGTCGCAACTCGCAACGCAGACAACCACGCAGCAATATGCGAGTTGACTATGGTCGACGGTAGTTAGTAGTTAATCCCTGATCTGAGGTTGGTGAGAGTTCACTGCTCTTGACTCGATTTTGAGAAAAGTTGACGGCCTCCGACTTGAGGATGACGCCAGTTGACTATAATTGAGTGCGTCGCGAGGAGGAGTCGGCAGTCCCTAAGTTCACGGGGGTTGATCGTTGAATGCCGCTCAATCAAAGTTAATTGAAAAGAGTTCACTGCGTCTAACTTGAAATTGATTTAAACTAATTTTTGCCTGACCGGAATTAAACAATACTACCCCCTGGTTTACACCAGGGTTAGACTTATTTGACTATACCCAGTCTCATAGCACTGTTTTTGTTTAAGGAGAGTAGTTAATTTACATCTAAACACAGTTTAGTGCATATGAAAAGTAACAGAGGTTAGTCTTCTTAATGTAACATACATGAACATTTCCAGCCGTCTTTTAATGACAAACAAAATACATCCAGCCCACAAAACCACGAACGGAAGAAAGGCATATCACTTCTTCGTAACGTGAAGATAAGGGAACAAATCAAGTGGAAGTCTCAAAAAGGTTTTAGTGTGAAAGTACGAAATAAAACATCTCATTATGTTTCACACCAACGATATATTGTCTTGTTCACTTTCTACACATACACAATAGAATAATTCCGAAAACAACTAGCAGATTCACTTAAATAACACAAAGTAATTTTTAGCGAAAATGTCCACTTTAAAAGTCTCGCATCAAGTGACAGAATTGTTGCCAACATAACGAACATAAAATTCACAACAACATACAAATATAAATTTAGTGTTGCCATTGATTGGCGATAAAATTATGACAGAGTCGCCACACCACCCCCCCACGGAGAAAGTAAACCCCGGGAACAAAGAAATATTAGTCAAAAGTTTTAAAACGCACACGTCTGCCAGATCGTGTAGTGTATGGCTGATCTGTGGTTGAAGGTGGTGGTTGGGTTGTAGAAGAAGGTAATGGAGCCGAAGATGAAGGAACCGGAGTTGCAGTAGATGAGTCAGGTGGTTGAGACATCGAAGAAGTTGGTGGTGAAGAGTCTAAAGGTGGAGAATTATCGATGTAGGCTGGTTTGAGTCTGTCGACGCTGACAACAACGGTCTTGCCCTTAATATCGATGCTGATAGTTTTGCCGTCAGTGGCCCGTTCAACAACTTGATAAGGACTATTGTAAGGAGGCTGTAAGGGGCGGCGGACAGTATCATCTCTCAAAAACACGTGAGAGGAGGTAGCCAGGTCTTTAAATACAAATGTGGATGGTATTGAGTGTCGTGAAGCTGGAACAGGTCGAATGGATGCCATGTGGGTACGAAGTTTCGTCACAAAGTCGGCAGGGTCCTCGTACTTGTTTGAGTCGGACACTGGAACCAGAATTTCTCCAGGAAGACGTAGGGTTTCGCCGTAGACCATTTCAGCAGCTGTGGCCTTCAGGTCTTCTTTGAAAGCTGAGCGAATGCCAAGTAAGACGAGCGGAAGAGCCTTGATCCAGGAATCACCATGGCACATTAGAGATGCCTTTAATTGGCGATGGACGCGCTCTATCATTCCATTAGCGCTCGGATGGAATGCCGTCGTACGAATACGTTTCGTAGCAAAATTTTGTAAGAGACGGCGGAACAAATCAGACTCGAATTGAGTACCACGATCAGTGGTTATGATCGAAGGAACACCGAAACGAGGTATCCACTCTCGTGTAAAAGTGTCGGCAACTTCTTCCGCTGTAATGGTACGCATCGGCCAAACTTCAGGCCACCTGGTAACTCGGTCAATTGCTGTAAGGCAATATCGAAATTCGGAGCAAATCGGTAGCGGTCCAATTATATCCATGTGGATGTGAGAGAACCGACCGGATGGTGTGTCGAAGGTGCCTAAGGGAGCAGAAACGTGTCTCGTGACCTTGCAACGTTGACAAGACTCGCAAGTGCGAGCCCACTCTCTGCAATCTTTGTTGACAGAGGGCCAAACGTAACGGTCAGCTACGAGACGAGCTGAGCCCCTAATGCTAGGATGGCTCAGGTTATGAAGTTTGTTGAAGATTGTGCGACGCAATTCACGGGGAACATAAGGTCGAGGTTTGCCAGTCGCAAGGTCGCAAAACAGGGAGAAGCCGGTGCCAGGTACGCGTAATTTTTCCAATTTAAGACTGGAATTGCCAAGTAATTGGGTCAACTCCCTGTCTGCAGCTTGGGACGCGGCAAGAGCCTCGTATTCCTGCTCTAAGGAAATGGCTTCCACGCGAGACATTGCGTCAGCGACAATATTGTCTTCACCTCGAATGTATTTAATATCCGTAGTAAACTGACTTATAAAAGACAATTGGTTAAGTTGTGGTGGAGGCAGCTTCTCGCGGCGTTGTACGAAAGCGTACAGCAATGGCTTGTGGTCGGTAAATATTGTCACGTGTTGGACTTCCACAACGTGTCGAAAATGCTGTACACTTTCGTACACGGCCAAGAGCTCGCGGTAGTAAGCAGGCCACTCACACTGTTTAGGGGTCAACTTCTTACTGAAAAAGGCAAGTGGGACCCAATTTCCGTCAACCAACTGTTGGAGGCAAGCACCGATATGAAGACTTGATGCATCGGTAAACAAACCAAGAGGCGCATCAGCTACAGGATGGTGAAGTAAGGTTGCGTCTGAAAGACTTTTCTTGCAATCCTCAAAATTTTTAAGCAGCTCAGGTGTCCAAGGATATGGTTTGGAACCTTTACTCTTGGTAGCGGCCAAAGTCTCAATTAATGGAGCCTGAAATTTAGCAGCATGAGGGATAAAACGCCTGTAATAATTGAGCATGCCAAGGAACCTGCGCATACCTTGTACATCCTCAGGGGGTTTAAAATCTAACAGGGCTTGAATACGGTCCTTAGGTGGGCGCGTACCATCGGCACAGATGGAATAGCCGAGGAAAATAACCTCACTGGCGCCAAGGACGCACTTGGACGGGTTTAAAACCACACCATATTCTTGGAGACGTCCAAAGAGAGTGCGTAGGTGCTTCTGGTGAGTATCCTCGTCTGGTGAAAAGATCAGAATGTCATCGATATAGGGAAAACAGAAATCGAGACCCCGTGTGACCTCATCAATAAACCTTTGGAAGGTTTGACCGGCATTGCGGAGACCAAAGGTCATGTACGGAAATTCGAAGAGGCCAAACGGGGTAACGATGGCGGTCTTCGAAATATCGTCCTTGAAAACCGGGATTTGATGGTAGGCCTTCACCAGATCGAGGGTACTGAAGATTTTGGCACCAGAAAGATTGTGCGCAAAATCGTTTATGTGACGAACCGGGTATTTGTCCGGAACAGTCCTGGCATTTAAGCCCCTGTAGTCGCCACAAGGTCGCCACATGCCGTCCTTCTTGAGCACCATCTGTAAAGGAGCGGCCCAGTTACTTTTTGATGGTCTAGCTATACCGCATTTCATCATGTCCTCAAACTCCTTTTTGGCTGAAACAAGTTTATGTGGAGCCAAGCGGCGAGGACGATAGGAAACAGGAGGTCCATCAGTTGTCTGGATGTAGTGGACGGTATTATGTTTAACAACACGGGGTAAACCAGGAGGACGCGTGATGTCAGGAAACTCAACAAGCACTTGTGCAAAAGTTGAGTTGTTGCGGGCTACGGCCTTGACGCTGTCCTGAGAAATCTGAGCTGTAACAGCGGACACAAATAAATTTGAATTACCGTCAACAAGACGCTTCAGTCGGCAATCTGGCAAAAGGTTGTAGTAACTAAGGAAGTCTGAACCAATAATAGGAGTGTTAACATCGGCTATGACAAAATTCCAATGGAAGTCGCGACGAAGGCCCAAGTTGAGATGCATGGAAATACTTCCGTACGTCTTGATGGAGCTACCGTTCGCAGCGCTGAGGTTGTACTCATTGTCAGTAAACCGACCTTTGAGGAGCCGCCTAGGAAAGCAGCAGAGGTCTGAGCCAGTGTCGATGAGGTACTGGTGCTTAGACTTCTGATCAGTGACAAAGAGTCTAGTCTGGCGGCTGGGTTGGTAACAATCAGTGGCCGCCTCTACTGACTGTTGTTGCCGTTTCCCTGCGGCGTTGACCAGCTGCAAGGTTGGATGCATTTGGTCGCCTTGGTGTTGAATTTCTTGTGATACCAACACGTTTTCGCAGGAGCTCCAGGAGTCGTGGAACGAGAACGTCGTCCAGCAGATGCATTGCGGCTGCGCGAGCGTCCAGGTCTTTGTTGAGTCAAAGAAGCAACTTGTTTGGTCAATTCATCGACCCTTGCCAGAAGTGTGTCGAAGACAGTAGTAGATGATGATGTGGCCGGGGAAGAGCAAGAATAAACTTTGCTTGGTTCGGCGATTTCAATGACCTTGTCGGCCAGGTCTGCCAGCTTCTCCAGTGCCAGGTCAGGTTGTGAAGCCAAAATAGCCTGGACCTGTTGAGGTAAACGGCGCATCCACAGCTGCTTCAGGATGCTCTCATCCGTGAGAGCGTTGTTGGAAAGAGAGCGAAGATGGCGGAGAAACTGTGACGGTTTTCGGTCTCCTAGCTCTACTTCCCCAACCAGTTGACGGACTCTTTGTTCTTCGGACATAGAAAGTCGTCGGATCAGTTCCTCCTTAAGCTTGGTATACCTGGTGCCATCAGTTGGAGGAGCGGTGATGATATCATCCACCTCGCTTGCTAATTTTTGGTCCAATTGAGATATTATGTAATTGAACTTTGTGGTGTCTGATTTGATACCTGATAGCTCGAATTGAGCCTCAACCTGAGCAAACCAAACTTTGGGTTTGTTCGCCCAGAATGGTGGTAGCTTAACGGATACTTTGCATATTTCAGGTTTATTTTCCCGTTCCAGCCTTCTTTGTAAAGCTGCCTTCTCAGCTTCTAACCGAAGAATCATTTGTTCGGGAGATTCAGCCATTGTTAATTATTAATAACCAGAACCAAAGATCAGTATAACCAGAACCAAAGATTAGAGACGTGCAGTGCGAACAACAAAACAACAAAATCAAAAAAATATTTTTAAAGAACCGGGTGTGGCAACACTGGTAACAAAATGCAGTTAATATGTAAGTATAAGTACCAATAAGTAACACCAATAAACAATTTCTCATAAAAAAATTACACCAAAATAGAAATAATTAAAATTAAGTTTTAAAATTATTTTTTACCAAATATTGTTAGGCAGATTAAGTTGAAAGCCTAAGAAAAACGTGCCTGATATTACCACCTCGCAACAAAACCAAAAGAAAATTATTTAAATTAGTAAAATAGGTTTAAACAAAGCGACTGTTTGTAAAGAAAAATTTGCATAACAAGGCAAACAAAACACAAGTTAAATCCGGCAAAAAGTAACAAAAACACACACAAAAAGTTAAATCAGGCGATTAGAAACAAAGTATATGCAGTATAAAATCAAAGAACATTCGGCAGTTAGGTTAAAAAATACTTAGAACCAAAAGTTAGTTCAAGTCAGAACACCTCCGATAGTTAGTGGTTAAAACAAATAAAATGTCAAAAAAAACTTACCGGCATGATGTCGAGATAACTTAGAACTAAAAAACTTACTGTATTGTACTTAAAAACCTAAATAAAAGTCAAAATAATAGTTCGAAAAACACTTTCGCACCGTTTCACAATGTTTTTTTACGTTTTTTGATTTGACAGTAGTGACGTACCACAAAAGATCGTAGCGAACGCAGTCGAGTGAAAAAGTCACAGATATCGAATCGTAATCGCACGAATAATGTCACTGCACTGGTACGGCAAGCACTATGAAAACGCAATTTGCCCACAGGCAACACCACCAAAATAAAATTGATGGTAGATCGTGAAAAGTTCCACTACTCGACGATAGATGGCGAATGGCGTGAATAGAACTTCTCAAGTAGATTTTCTTGAAAAAGTCTTCTTCCAAAGCCTTGATGAACTGCTTATGATGAATTTCAGCTAGAAGTTTGCGGACGAGTCGATTTCCACCCGAAATCCAGCGAAATGGTCGCGTTAGCGGGGTCGTTGAGGCAAACAGGTTTGTACTTGTTCGCGTCGATGATGGCGGCCGAGATAGAAAAATCTCAAGGCAGCCGGCGCAGGAACCAGGAATGTGATGGCGGGAAGTATCCTCGTCTCCCAAAGTCCTATGGAATGCGTCACAGCAGGCCAAAAGCACAAAATGTTCACCAACAGAAATCCAACTTCAACGTTCGGCGTCACCACTTTAGTGTGAAAGTACGAAATAAAACATCTCATTATGTTTCACACCAACGATATATTGTCTTGTTCACTTTCTACACATACACAATAGAATAATTCCGAAAACAACTAGCAGATTCACTTAAATAACACAAAGTAATTTTTAGCGAAAATGTCCACTTTAAAAGTCTCGCATCAAGTGACAGAATTGTTGCCAACATAACGAACATAAAATTCACAACAACATACAAATATAAATTTAGTGTTGCCATTGATTGGCGATAAAATTATGACAGAGTCGCCACAAGGTTTTGTCGATTTCTGATTTTTCGTAGAACTCTTACCTTAGACTATTTACCTTACCTTAGTTGATCCCTCAGTCTTTTGATCCTTGTACGCCTTGAGTCGATTTACATATAAAATTGTGAGAAATATATGTTGTAGTTGCTTCAAAACTTAGGTATCCTAAGAACAATTTCCAATAGCTAAAATGCCTCTCTCCTGTACCCATCGTGGTGCTGTATCTCATTTCCAGCAAGTACCTGTGATTCGGAAGTGATTCGGCTCGACTTATATATTTCTCACCGCTCTCAGAGAGGTCTCTCTCTCCTGGTAGTACATCAGTATCTATTACCAGGTATTATATTCAACGCTTAAAATATCTCCCGGCTACTACAGTATATCCAGGGTAACCTCCTGAACCCATTCCTGAAACATGTTAAAAGTTTCTCATTTACAACAACTTTTGTTTTACGACCCTTGCAAAATATTATTTAAGGTTTCTCTGCTTTAAAGTGTAAATAGATTGGACTTCATCTACTTGTGACAATAATTACCGAAGCCTATGACATCGAAAGTGCGCGTGAACTGCGATTTTGTCAAAACTAACCCAGCCCTGATTTTTCGAAAAATGTCTTTGTGAGAAAATACTCATAGGATGAAAGTTCAAAAGTAGTAAAATATGATCTCTAATTATTAGTTTCCGGAATAGCACATGTAAGAGGTAATACTGTAAGGGCCAATATTTTTTATTGCAGGCGCCGTCGTCGGCCCGGTCGGCCAAGCCTGGCGCGCTCTGATATTTCGAAAAAATAACCTAAATAAATACATCCGAGACGGGTCGAGAGTTTAATAGAGAGTTAGCAAACACAAACTGTAATTAAATTGTTCAGCCGAGTTGCGGAAATCCAAATCACCACCAATTCCAAATATAAAAGCTGTTTCCCAAATTGTACATTTTAGATGTAATGGCCTACGTAATGTTTTTGTACCTATATTGCAGGCGCCGTCGGCCCCGGGTGAGTCTGGCGCGCCGGGTGGCTGGGTAGCGCCTAGTGCTCCGCCCTCGCAGCCGCCGCCTTACCAGTCACTATATCCTACACTGAGTAAGTTACTATCGAGTAAATTTAATTTTAGGAAGTTCCCCTGTGTAGGTCCCCTGTTACATACCAGTTAGTAGTAAACATGCAATTGTCAGTAATAATCGCCCAAGTGATCATCCTGAGGCTAGCTTTACTCCATTAGTATGTATTTTCGCTTAACTTAGGTTACTTTTCGATTAAATTTAGGCAAAATAGTAAAGGAGATATTTTATGCTGTTTCGCTTTTGTACATTTAAGTGTGTGTGTGTGTGTGTGTGTGTGTGTGTGTGTGTGTGTGTGTGCAAGTGTAAATAAATGATTTATCTATCGATCTATCAGATATCGCAAAAAACAATCTCATTAGAGAGATCATGTTAAAAGTGAATGGTGATAAAGAGTTTTCTCTCCAATTAATAGTTTTCATAATATAACCTGTCGAAAAGTCGTTCAAGTCACCTGGTACAAAAACGATGGAGCGTTTTTCATCGGTAAGCTGGGACGTCACATGTAGAAATTATGTGTTTATGTGTCCCTTATTAGAAAAACTACAATTCCATTGGAAAACTAAAAAAGTTTTTATTAACTGAACTTGAATTTTCACATTTTTTTGAGACCTGCAAAAATATTTTGTGTCCTTTATGGTATAAATATAATGTCACTCCAAGAGGCAAATTCCCAATTGTATATCTATTTAACAGGGTTCTGGGATCCCCATATTCCCACAAGGATCATCTGGGAAACATATCGCATTGTGCGCTCGCAGTAGGTCGATTAAGATTTAGATAAATGATAACTATCGATTATGGTGCCTCTGCAGAACATCTCGAAGTTTTTCATAATGTTATTTCGAGTGCTCTTGGCTACAGCGTGATTGCAAATTTTGATCCTATAGCGTAGCCACGGCCGGGACTGACTTTATTTACGATCTTAGGGATAGCTATCTATACTCCATTAAACGAAACGAGCTCTCAAAGAAAATCGTGCATATGCGCCTATTGACCTTCAATAGCCACTTCAATAGCGGACCGTCTTCGCTTATTGTTAGGCTTATCTGATGGGATAGCTATCTATACTCCATTAAACGAAACGAGCTCCCAAAGAAAATCGTCCATGTGCGCCTATTGATCTTCAATAGCCACTTCAATAGCGGACCGTCTTCGCTTATTGTTAGGCTTATCTGATGGGATAGCTATCTATACTCCATTAAACGAAACGAGCTCCCAATGAAAATCGTCCATGTGCGCCTATTGACCTTCAATAGCCACTTCAATAGCGGACCGTCTTCGCTTAGTATTGTTTGGCTTATCTCTAGCCAAGCGCATTGACCAATGAGATGCGAGTATTTGGATCCCTAGGAGTCCGCCTCGTGGAACGGAGTATACACTACATGCGCCCCAACTTGTCTAAAGTCACTCAGTATGAGTATGAGTTGCTGAACCATTGAAGGTCATCATAGAGGACTTGTCTTCAAATAGTCTGCTCACGAACTATTATTGTCATTTTAACAAGTACCTCTTGGTATCAAATAAATAATGCTTTACTATTTTTTTAATCTTGTTACAGCGGCGCCAATCTACAAGGAGGGACCGTACACGGCGAGGACGATACACGACCGAGGCGATACGAACTACACACAAATGTCGGGCGCCAAAACTTTCGCGCCCTACTACCCGACCTACGGCGCCGTCCTACCGCCTCCGCTGCCGCAGTGAAGCTTTTAGAAACATCAAGCGAAAGGCAGGGCGGGGCATTAAGACCGTCCCGCGTGGCATCCCTGCCGCTCGCACATTCTATTTTAATAACAGATAAGAATATTATTTATAATATACCAGAGAACAATTACAGAAACAGCAGTTACAAAGAAAAGCTACAATTGCTAATAGCAATATTGGAGAATTGTCTAATGATTGTAAAAGTATGTAAAAGGATGTGTGGACAAGTCTGTTCTAAGCTGAGCCAGGAAATAAAGTTACGGACATTTTAGACATATAGGCCGCATTATGTATGAGATTTAATGCCTAAAATGTTTGTAATTTTATTTTACAGTACGCACGTTTCTCAAAATTCAATGTTATTAGGTGCGGGCGAGAGGCATGCGGCAGGCAGTAAAAGCAGCCCTAACGATATTGCAGCTCATGTAATTAATTCTAAAATTGAACTTCTGGTTTCTGGCACATTAACATCCGTCGACTAACTGTAAAAGATGTCAGTTAATTTGGCACAAAAAACAACTGCCCGTTAGCGTATAGCTACGAGAAACCGGGGTAAGGATGCCACAGCGTAATGATCAGAGGAAGGCTGGGAGATCAGCAACTTGATGGGTCGATGAGAAAAGCCAATGTGAGATTGCCAGGAGTCCAAGAGAGCTGGGGTAAAATAGATGAGGCCCGTCTCTACTTGCTGCTAGCACTGTAAGAACTGTCAATATAAGAATGGATCTGGATAAATATTAGGGGTTAAAGTATGAAATTGCCGTTTTATTGCAATAGGTTCTTTGAATTGACATAGAATCTTCATGGTTTGAGGTTTTCGAATGAAACTTTTTTCAAATGGTTTCTATGATGTTCATTTTTAGAAAAATTTGAAACATTTGAATATCGACTTTCAATTGTTTTTGTTATTCAATTTAGACAAGAAAGATGGATACTGCGAAAATTCGAGTGATTATGAGGCACCCATTTTTCGTATTTTTTTATTTTATTGATTTGACGCAAGTGAGTCAATGTTGTGGGTAAGGTAACGTTACACCATGCCGCTAATTCCTGGGTAGTTTGACCACAGAGAATATAATCACTACGAGTTTGACTAGGGTCGGCTTCCACTATCTCTCTTAATTCATCGTTATTCACCTGTGTGGGCGGTCTTCCTCGTGGCTCGTTCTTTAAGTCGAAATTTCCACCACGAAAGCGTTTAAACCAAAATCGCACGGTGCGTTCATTAGTAGACCCCTCTCCAAACGCAGCATTGGTATTGCGGGCTGTTTCTGCCGCGTTAGTTCCGCGTCGGAACTCGTATTAAAAAATCACTCGAATTTTCGCAGTATCCATCTTTCTTGTCTAAATTGAATAACAAAAACAATTGAAAGTCGACATTCAAATGTTTCACATTTTTAAAAAAAAGAACATCATAGAAACCATTTGAAAAAAGTTTCATTCGAAAACCTCAAACCATGAAGATTCTATGTCAATTCAAAGAACCTATTGCAATAAAACGGCAATTTCATACTTTAACCCCTATTATTAAGTTAAAATAAGAATGAAAATGAAAAATGAAAATGAAAAAATCTTTATTTAGAAAAGGGTTAAAAAAGTGGTTACTGGCTCCCAAACTAGGATTCCATTCTTTATTGTACACACCCGTAAACATTTAGCCGTGTTTGTGTCCCACTGCTGGGCAAAGGCGTCCTACGTCCTAAATTGTGACAGCGAGAAGCAAATAGTTGTCCAGTCCCTTTCTTTAATTGTTATATAGGCCTTATCCCCGCCACATCTTTCGTGGTCTGAATAGATAGAAAGAAAGGCCGAAGATTCCCTTACGGCCGCCCCATCGCAACTGAGTTTCGCAACCAGTTGCGATGGAGGATTTTTCATTCTTTGTTGGCAACTGGTTGCGATGGAAGAATTTTTTACTTAATAGGCAACTAGTTGCCAACAAAGACTAATTTTGCCGCCGTGGCAACAGAGTTTCGCAACCAGTTGTGAAGAAAGAGTTTCTGTTATTGGCACGCAACTACGAATGTTTGGCACAACCACAACCGATAATGTACGTATATACTACTTTAGTTCGCGACCATTCGATACTAACCGGTTTAAGGGTTATTAGAAGCTTTCTTATTTTGATTTTGTTTATTGAAGTACAAAAAAGTTTTAGTTATTTAATTTAGTTACAGGAACGTTTTAGCTACCAAAAGGAAAAGGTTTTACTTTCTAACCTTATAACGTAGGTACTTAATAAATTTTACTCTGAATTATTGTTTCAATCATTCGTAGTTAACAATAATAATTGGTTGCGCATAAGGAAACTCTTCTTTAGCATCTGCACTTTTAGGGAAATTCCTTGTTGGGAACTGGTTGCCTGTTAAGTAAAAACATTCTTCTATCGCAACCAGTTGCCAACAAAGAATGAAAAATCCTCCATCGCAATTGGTTGCGAAACTCAGTTGCGATGACGGCCGGAAGGGAAGATTCGACCTTTATTAATATGTGCTGTATGAAACTATATTACTTTATTAATATGTGCTGTATGAAACTATATTAATACGTGCCAAACATGGGCTTCTATTGTAAATAGTCCTTATGCAATGATGGTGCCATGGCAGTGAGCTCCAGTTGTTAATGTGAGTCTAATTTACATAGAAACTAGCACCTAGCCCACAAAAAATACCAATAAAAACAATCCTGCTTGCTGTTGTTCCAATAAAGTTTACGGGAGTATGGAAACCCGATAGCCTCTTGGGTAAAATTTTGTGGTATAAGAATACTTAAGTTCAGCTCAACTCGATACAGTGATATTTATAATTTGCTCTTTCTTATTGTCCGATTAGTTCCATAAAGTGGTATAGAGCAAGTATGTCGCTGAATCAAGTGTCTGGTGAAAAGTTGGTATATATGGATATGATTCTCTCTCTCATTCTCATGTGCATTTTTATAAGTTAGGGCTTATAAAATCACTTATACTGCAGCCGTCGACGGGTCGACACGCTAACGCGGATATTCAACGCTGACATGTCGGCGAGTGTCGACGGATGCAGTTAGCACACGTGCCGCCCGTGTATATGCGCTCTTAGGTACGTCTGAAGCCGCGTGGTCGCTCATCTTTTTGCCCTTTGCTTATAAACGTACCCACGTAGGTGGAATCCAATAATTATAGAATGTTACTCGGTAAATGGCGGTGGAGGGTGGATAAATGGCGGCACTCGCATTTACCTACTATTTGCTTTAATTACGTGTATTCACAGCCAATAATAAGACAAAGAAAAACAGAAAAGCAAATTGAATTGAAATTCTCGTTATGTACAGACATTAAAAAGCATAGAAGGTATTTCAAGTTTAAGCCACTTGAAGTACGTACCCTGAAGTTTTAAAGAAATTATTAAAAAGAAAACATGTTATGAAATAAAAAATGTTCTCTAAGTTCAATCACCCAGTTTTCTTATGCTGATAGAACTGCTATTACTTGCCGCCGTTTTCAGTAACATATAAGTAGTTGAAGTAATCCCTTGGCAGCTAATAAATTTAATAAATAATTTTATTTTTTTCACGCGTCCGTATGTTTCTTTATATATACGCAGGCGGGCGCCAGCTTGTTGGTGTAACAGAGAAGCAATTATAGTCCAAGCCGAGGAAAATATTTCTAGATAAAGGCATTTTTTAGAAATATTTTGCTGTCTATACAAGCAAGTGTTATTTTATATAGAGAAGATAATAACAGTAATGTGATAATTGTATGAGCTTCTAGTTCTTTGACCAAAGTTGGTTTATCTTGGCAAAAGGTCTTTATCGGTCCGAATAAAAATACATGGTATATTTGTGTGCCAGATGTCACCCAATTCAGGTGTCTTCTTGTGTTTTCAACAAAATAACTAGCTTTGTTCATTAAGGATTAACACTCTTTGCTTGAGATCATCAGCCTTAGGTTAAGCCCACATCCTTGGGAAAGGAACATTGTCTCAAAATAAGTCGGTTTTTTATCAAGTATTAACCGTCATACCTTGTTCAAATGTAATGATTCGTCAAGACCTTTGTTACCGTCCATGTTTTTTTGTTTGAGGATTATTAGGTAATTAATGTAAATTAACTCTAATATTATAATGTATATTCTCTTGTATTATGTAAAGCTTTATTAATAAATGTAGCTTTTTGGCAAAATATACAATGATGTTTATAAGACTAGTGGTCCTTATTTTATTTCGTAGATGTTCGCGATGTTTATTTCCTGTAACTGTAAACAAATTACTAGGATTTATTTATATAAGTTGGTATTTACTGAATATGGACTAGGCTAAGCACTTGCAAGCGTCCACTTTCCTCCGGACTCGTGTTTTTCCATCCATATCAACGATTTGGAACCATTCAAGATCAACATAAGTAAATTTTTTAAATGAATTTAAATAATTTTGAAAAGATAATTACACGGAGAAGCCAACGACAACAACGAGGTTCATGTACTTGTATAATAAGAAGTCAATCTTGATGACAAAATCTTTATTGCTTTTCCTCCACAAAATAAATGTTGGAACATAAAATATAAATTAACAGCCAATAAGTTAAACAAACACTACTTCCCTAGAACTTATGATTTCATATCGATTTTGAGTCTTTTTTAATATTTCATATAACACGAAGTTTGGAGTACACTCAACGGCATAGCTGATAAACACTAACGGCCTTATTTATAACACGATTACTGTGGCTACGTCTTTTCCTCGTAAAATCTCCACCACAGGCTATTTAATCGGTGTTTTTGACGTGTTTTAAAGAATCTAGTTTTTATAAATAAGACCGTAAATATGTTTATAGAAATCGCCCCCAACGTAACTGAGTACTTTATATTGCACGTATGTAAAGGGTATTGGATTGTTCGGGAATATAAATATCTCCATTATAAACTACATACTTAATCAAAAGAAGATTGTACATAGTCCATATTTTCTTGATTTTTAATACAATTGGGAAATCTGTAAATAGTTTCAATTATGGTTAACAACCTTGACAATCGATTACGTAAGCACGAGGTATTATGAACATGTATTGTACTTGAAGGCATAATGAAACTGCATTGCATACTACACTTTGTGAAGGAAAATCAATGAGTACCTAGCCAGTGGTAAATATAATATTGATAACAGAAGAACTGTTTCACTACTATCAATGAGAAGATGATATTACAGAAAAGATAATGACATTGAATGATGTTTCTATAGAAAACTTCACGTCTACCGGCACTATTAATTTTCGCATATAAATGTAAAACTAAAAGAAAAAAATTTGGGTGATATTGAAAGAGTCACTAACACCGAGTTTGCTTCAAATTGATATAGATTTTACAGTTTGTAAATTTGAGGTTCGATTTTACAAAGATCGTCAGTATTACTTCGAAGATAAAAGACTTCTAAGAATCTTGATCACAAACTATTATTTTAGAATTGTTGACTCTAAGTCTTACCCGATTCAAAGATTTCTACTTCCGCTCACTTCTTCATTCCTTTATTCGCGCAGTAATATTGCAAATCCACCTGCTCTAGAACGTATTGCTGTGTACATCTAACTATTTTAGACATTGAGAATGCATGATTTAAAAAGTCGATGATAAGATTTCTATTACTGTACTTGTTAGGTTAAGATAAACCATCGCAATTTTACCATTCCAGTGTGATAACGATTGAATTTTACGCACCCGTCCACCGCGTCAGCGGCAAGATGCAGTGACATATTCCCTATAGTTGTTCGCTCGTCACTTGAGCCTGAGCCAGCGTGTCCGGTCGGATCCCGCCGAGGCCCGAGCGCGGCGCGGCGCGACGCGCCTCTATCCCGTCTGTCCCGGGGGAGTGAGTGCAGTGGGCGCGGCCCCGCGGCGGTCCGCCCGCTCCCCTCAGTACGGCTGGCTGCAGCGCGCCCGGAACCCGCCCTGGTACGTAGAGTCCTGCGACAGGAGGCCGTCGAGTTGCGACGGGCAGTCGGGAGCGGTCGACTCCTGACTGAAGTCCGGCTGGGAGGCGCCTTGGGACAGGGACAGCGGGGGCTGCTGCGACAGTGGCTCCTGGGACAGACGCGGCGGGCGTCGGCGACCGCTGCGCTGGTTGTTGTTTTGAGGCGGACGCACGAGCCCGCGCTGAACGGAGAAGGCGGCCGGAGGTACCGGCGCGTGGAGCATCGCCGCGCGCTCCGGCCCGACGTACGCCAGCGGATCGCGCAGCGGCCGCGCGCGGTCGTACACCGAACCGGGCACCATCGCCTCTCTAGCGTCGAACATCGACGTCGACATAAAATGTGAGCCCGGATTCTGAGCGTTGACCAACTTCTTTGGCTTAGCGAACTGGATGCCCGATTCCTTCAAGTTCGATAGGGGCCCTTCGGTCAAAACACGACGCTCCTTGTAGAATGCCAGCAGGTGGTTCCAGAGTGGCTGTTTACTCAGCACCTTTGGGTTTCCAACGACTATAAGGCCATACTTGGCTCGAGTCAGGGCGACGTTAAGACGACGCGGGTCGCTCAAGAATCCAATTCCTTGATGTTCATTGGAACGGACGCAGGACATGATGATGATGTCCTTTTCCCGGCCTTGGAAAGCGTCGACGCTGGCGACTTCTATCTCCTGATAGAGCTTGGCGTGTAGACTGCCCTGATACTGCATGTGTTGAACCAGATACGACCTTTGACCTTCATATGGTGTTATGATACCAATCTGTTCAGGTCTGACCCCAGCCTTCAGAAAGCGAGTGGTCAACTTCTCCACGTTCGCGGCCTCGGTTCTGTTTAAATAGGATGTTCCGGAGCCAGCGATTTCCTCCTGACCTTGGGTGACGTAGAAAAACATTGGACGGTCAGGTCTCGGCCACGGGAAGTCGATCTTGTGCAAGCGCCTCTCCTCGGCGCTCACCCCATTCTGAAGCGAACCTTCGTAGAAGAAGTCTGACGGGAAACGCGACAGCTCCGGGTGCATACGATACTGGACTTCGAGGCGGAACGGACGGATGCCGAGCACAACCAAACGCTCAAACAAGCTCTGGCTGAGTCCAGCCTTAGCTGCCTTTTTGCACATGACGACTGGACCCAGCTGGCAATGGTCACCGACTAGGATCAACTGTCTAGCTCCCAGAACAACCGGCACCATGCATTCCGGCTCAGTTGACTGCATGCCTTCGTCGATAAGTATGGACTGGAACCTCATGCGGGCAACTCTGGGGTCTCCGGCGCCAACGCAAGTCGTGCAAACCACGTCAGCCGCATCAAGGAGTCTCCTTTCTGCCGCCCGCCGTAGGGCCCTGTACCTGCGCTCATCGGCCGCTGACAACTCGCCAGCTTCTTCCTTCAGCCTCGTCAGCTTACGCAGCTCGCTGTCAGCCGAGCCGAGCGCTCTGGCTTGCTCGTGGAGGGCTAAGAAGGACACTGAGGACTCCATGGCCTCGCGGGACTTCGCGCATAAGCGTACGACCTTGAGGCCGGTCCGGTGGATCTTCTCCGTGAGCTGGTCGACGGCGGTGTTGGAGGGAGCGCAGACTAGGACCGGGCCCCCGTTTTGCCGCACCAGCTGGTAAACGATAGTGGCGGAAGTCACCGTCTTGCCGGTCCCGGGCGGGCCTTGGATGAGAGACAGCGGACGTTGCAGCGCGTGTTTCACGGCGTACACCTGGTGAAGAACGATTTTGTGTAAGTCAAATTCTTTAGTAAAAACCGTAATCTTGCCTGCCGAGCCATTGTTCGCGTTGGCTATCGCGGCTCTTGCTAGTGGGATTTTGATGATTTACTCAATCCTTTCTATTTGTATGTTTGATTTAATTTATACTTTTCCGCGGTTGCATACGTCTACAATAATTAAGGTCCTCACGCTGACGGGGTGCCTCGTTTGCTATCAAAGCAGTCGAGTTTATAGAAGTTTTTTTTTTTGGAACGGCGTGTCTACGGGATTGAGGCACTAAGTACCTGCGAGCGGTTCAAGTCGGGCAGGTTGGGCGCGCTGAAATGCTTGGGCAGGTGCACGCGGAATAGAACCTCCTCGACTTCGTGGCCAAGCAGCCGCCGGTAGATGTATCCCGACACCGACGAGTCGTCCACGGCAAACTTACGGAGCGCCAGCTGCATCCTAAAAAGAAAAATTATATTCATTGTCATGTGTGCGGTGGCAGCGGAGCCGTAGAACGCCAGCCTCACATTCGGGCGGTCGTTGGTTCAAATCCCGGCCTGCACCAATGACTTTGTTTTCTAAGTTGCGTACTTTTGTGAAGTTGTAGTAGCAATACCACTCGCTAATCGTGAAGGAAAACATCGCGAGGAAACCTGAGTGTCTGAGGTGATCAAGTACCCAGCGCTTGAAATTGCCAATCCGCAGTGGGTACGCGTGGTAATTAAGCCCATACTCTCTCTCTCTGAGAGAAGGCCTGTGCCCTGCAGTGGGAACAAGAGGTATACCTCTATCTTATATATGATACATAAAAAAAAAAACATAATTATATTAAAAGTTAAACAGCATCTGCAATGTACTCCTGTCACAGGCCAGTTCTTAGACAACCTGGTACGACACACATACACCTTCTTAAAAATGGTCAAACTAGCCATTACAAACAGCATACCCAGATTTTAAAAATAACAGTCAGGAAAAAAAGTACCATTTTATCACATATAATTTTTTTGATGAAATTTGTTATACTTTTATACACATACAAACATACATAAACTCACGCCTGTATCCCAGAGGGGTAAGCAGAGACCAGGGACTGCCACTTGCCACGATACTTTTATACACTTAATATATTTAAAACATGGTCAGGATTACTACAATGCATTAACAGAATCTAGGCTCTGACTTACAAAATTTTGACACGGTACCTGTCAAAACTGGTGCTCTTCCAGATGAAGTCGACGACAAAGTTGCTGGTGCAGTCGAGGGGGGCGCCGGCTCCGCTCTTCAGTTCTAAGCCGATGTCGTCTCCATAGTTGTCCGGGACCTTGATCACGTGACCCACGCCGGACCACGCTTTGTGCAGCTCGCCGACGTATCTGGAGAAATAAAAGCAGTTTATTACTCTCATTAATTTCTGTGTCCATAGTTAGTGTGTAAATATTTTAACTATTTTAAAAAATGCTCACAATTTTATCGAGTCGTGCTTTTGTCTTTTTAGGGTTCCGTAACTCAAAAGGAAAACACGGAACCCTTATAGGATCACTTTGTTGTCCGTCTGTCTGTCTTTCAAGATCTATCTCGGGAACAAGTTAAAACCATATACTCAAGTCTACAGTCCATTAATGCTGTGAAAAAACTTCTAATAAACGTAAAAAAAAGATACAGCCGTTTATGCTGCAAAAAAACGTATATTTCGACACTTGAGGTAATCAAAATTTATAGGTACTTACCGTTCACCTAGACCTATGAAATTTGGCAAGTAATATCGTCTTGCAATACAAATACAGGGAAAATCTGAAAACTATACATTTGTAATTAAATCTTTAAAAAATTGTCTTTGAAGTTCGGGAAAAGCTCGTTTTGTTTATGCTCCATTGTACAGGCATACTTGGCAAGCTTGGCATGATTGTGAGACTTATTATCTATAAAAGATAAAAAACGGCCATGCGCGAGTACGGAACCCTCGATGAGGAAGTCAAACTCGCACTTGGCTGGTTTTTTTCTTCAATTTATCACAACGTATGGGCTACGTACTAATTTGAACTAACTGAAAAATCAATCCTATTTTCTGTAAAGAAATTATCATTGCAAATTGTAGACTTTTATCGACGAACCGATTGCAGCGTAGGAAAAATTTCAGTGATCTGTTACCACCCATAAATGGATAGCGAGTGTTTGTTAGTTTGTCCTTCTAATAAATAGGTGATTCTCAGGCCAAATCAGGAAAATTCGTTGCTTCATAGCATCCCAATAATAACGCTGTGTGAAGTGAGGAGGACTTATGGGGTGCACCCTCAGAACATAAAAAGAGGAGAGCGCATTTAGTATTTCTAGCACAACACCAACGGGCCAATGGAATGCCATGCTTTTTATACTACATTATGTTGCGCCCCTTTATGCAGGTTGCCCTAACCTACACAATCAATCAACTTTAATTAACAAACAATGTTTGTCACAGGAATGAATGTGCTTTGAAATAAATGTCAATATTCTAACCCAATACATACCTCAAACGCAATTCATCCCCATGCATAAGCTTCATATCACTATCTGTTTTGGCCAGAGTGAAATAAGCGATCGTCTTCTTGTTGAGGCCAACGTCCCACCGCACCTCGATGCCCTCCTGAGTCTGAGACTCCTTCAGCCGCTTATCGTAGTCTGCCTCCAGCTTTACGAGGGGACCGAAGATGTTCTGGTATTGGTAACCGTCTTCGTATCTGGAATATATTGTTTAGATTTAAGATTTTTTCGAATTAAAACTGTCGTAAGCATCTTATACTCTGACAGTCAGAGACGACTGCTGAGCTGCTGCTGATGCTATGCTAATAAACGCGAAAGTTAAAGGACCTCTTGCAGACAACAAGGTGTACAAAGAGACACTTTTGTGGTTTGGTGGCATTTATTATTATTATTAATACGTTTATTGCACATAAGTAAAAAATACAATTTACCTACAGAAATTCTTTTTTGTCTATGGATGGGAGTACCAACAAATTATAAGACTTGTATAGCGTCACTACATTTCCTTCCGTGGATGTCGTAGAAGGCAACTAAGGAAATAAATTACCAGGAGACGGGCAGCAGGGTCTTCCTGAGGTTCCAACCGCATACTGCGATCGCCAACCCGCCTGCCAAGCGTGGCGATTATGGCAAAACTCCTCATGGTTAGAAAACCACGAGGGAGGCCTATGTCCTGCAGTGGGCGTCAAATGGCCGATGATGATGCCTATCTTATGTAGAGTTTTAGGTACCTACACATACGGCCTTATTTATTAAACCACGACTCCTCTAAAGCACTCCTAAGAGTCAGTTTATTTACTCTGTGGTTTTATGACGCTTCCTTGTAAAATCTCCACCACAGACTATTTTAATCGGCTTTTTAAGGAATCGTGATATATAAATAACACCGATCATTTTTGTTACTGAAATAACACAAAACCTGAATATAGATTTCAACTTTTAAAACTTTTACTTTTTGGAATTGGTACAGTTAACAGGTCTTGCGTCAATAACACATATAGATGAATTCAATACATATCACATTATTGCATACCTTAGTAAGACTTGATGGGGCTCCTCATCAACTCCTGGCTTCTCCAGGTCTTGGAAGGTAGCATCCACATTGTCGCGCCAAAGTTCCTCCAAACGACCTATCTGCTGGGGCGTCACCTGGAAAGTGATGAGAGAGATTTTATATCCTAGGGATCTATTGCTGAACTTTTCCACTGGGCGATCTTCAGAGTGAAAATCCACAAGTGGAAAGTTACAGAATGGGAGGCTGTACTGTTAAGAGTGATACGCATAAAAAATATTTTGAAATATTTTTGGAAACTGTCTGATATTCTACCTGCAATTGTTAGACGCAGCTCTATTTTTCATTGTGGGTGGGAGCTACTTAAAGGATCGGGAATCAATATGGAATGCGCAATATGAATGTTTTGCTCAAATTATTATAATGAAACTATATGATTCGTGAATCCGGACTTGGCCCCCGTGGTGGAGTATGGCCTATACCTTCCTCAGGGAAGAGACCCGTGCCCCTCGGTGGGGACATAATGGGTTGATGATGATGATATGATTCGTGTGCTATCTTGGTGCGAATCAGTCGCATTCCAATGATTCATAAATGGAAATTAGTTTCCTTTAGGTACATATTTACAATCAAAGAAACGTCAGTATCAGTTCGTAACAAAATCCCCGTATCTATGCAAAATCGCGGATCGTAGCAAAATCCCCGCAAATAGGGGGAAAGTAGTTCATACTCGTCAAATAGCGAAAGAATTATTATCAGCTGTTCCATACATTTTAAAGCGGTAGTTGGTTACATAAGGGGCTACCCGGAGCTAACTAGCACCACAAATGGAAATAGCTTTTTATTAAATTACCTAAAATGACGCTTGTATCCCGAAAGAGTGGGCAGGGACGGGAGTATGCCACTTAACACTATCCTGACAGACTTTTTGGCCCTGGCCACACAGAAGGGACGTGGGGCGAGAGCGCGGCAAAGACGCTAGGCGTTGTATAAAGTTCTCGCCCTCGCCCCGTCTCTTATGTGTGACTTTGAAAAAATTATTCTACACCAATTTTTTTTTATTTAATCAGTTTACATGCACGATTCTTACATTTAATTGTCGCCAAATTGCAACAGCAATTTGTAGGATGCTCGCTCTTTTACATTTTTTTTGCACGTGCATACCTAAGTAACTGTTTATTCTAACATATCTAACTTAAGTTTACTTTAATTGTTGACCCACTTTAGTTTAAATAAAAAACAACCCGGTTTAACTAAGGGTCGTTCAAAGCCGGACGCAGTTATGGCATGAATGAATCACATCCTTGACGACTAAAGTTTTAAATAATCTCATGTTAAATGTCAAACAAGACATGTTTATGACAATGTCCAAAAAGTGGACACAAGTTTAAGTCTTAGTAGAGTCCACTGTGTTTTTCGCCATTACAAAAGACAAAACTGCAATGGGGTCTACACATAGACAAACGCGTTCGGCCGCAACCTAACCGCTAGTTTGCAATACGGCAACGCTGGAGAGACTTGAGCTCTGCCCATGTCTCATAATCCACAAACGCTAAGCATAATGGCAAATTATACTCCTGTCTTCTGTATAATTTGGAGCAGCGTGTGGATGTGGTCCATGGTACTACAGCCCTTTTAGAAACAGGCTTGTTCGGGAGGCTGGAAGTCATCAAACCTGCGTTTGAGACGATTCGTAAGGACCCTCGAAAACAGCTTATAAACATGGCTCAGAAGCGAGATGGGTCGGTAGTTCTTCAACAAAGTGTTATCCCCTTTCTTGAAGAACAGCGTCATCACGCTTCTATTCCATACTTCTGGCGTTTTTTCTTTGAGCACGACGGAATTGAAGGGCTTCTGAAGGACTTTAAGTACCGGTGCTCCACCTGCTTGCAGGAGCTCTGATGTAATTCCATCCTCTCTATGACTCAACATCCAGCTACCTATATGACTCAACATCCTCGGAGGACTGCAGTTCCAACGAGCGACGTTTAGCCATGCGGTCTAGTGTGGTTTGAGAGCTTTTGTGGTCTACTCGTACGGTTGGGTTTGTAGAATCTCGAGCCCACTGTACGAACAGTTTCTACAAACCTGTTATTGATCTCGTCCACCCATGCGGGGGTACTATTCTAAAGCCGGCACCCCACGGCTTGCCTATATATATTCGATAATATGTACGAAAAGACATAGCACCATTTAACTCTTAACCACTGACGTACGTACGTGGTAGGTAGCTCAAACGGTTTTTCGTTCAATACTTAATTTCGCGCGGGAATTTCTGCGCGTGCTTCTTGGTAGTTTCCTAGTCCCTAGTGACGCGTACGTGGAGAGGGATAGCGGACTCGTGGTATGACCCTAAGCAGGTTAGTTCGAGGACCTGACGTATGTGGTACGTAGCGTCAGTGTTAGTGTGACTATTTTATATTTATTTACGTTTGTCCATAAATAAAATTAATTGTAAGCGGTCTCATTCTTCTTCTAGGCCATCATCATCATCTCATAAAACTCATTGTGTTCACGAGAATATTGCCAATAACGAAGAAATGACAGAATCTTGACTTTGCGAATCTAACGAATCACCGGCTGTTGAAATTACTATATTCAGTCGGATCGCCTTGCGTCTTTCGAAGACCAATATCATGATGGTGGAGAGCCTCCTGCCCGTGGTTCGGATTCTACACCTTTACCTATATCTGAAGATGACATTCCATTGTCACATATTTCCAGCCTACTGGTATGTACGGCTGTCAAGCTTGCCTCTTAACGGCTTACGAGTACCTTTATGCTCTAAGCCACCCTGCAAAAACACTTGTTAAAAAGTGCCCCAAATTGCTATTTATGACAATTGCGATTTTTTCCTTATTAAACCGTTCTTAATCATTAACATGACCAAAAAAGGAAGTTCCTATTGCTAGAAATAATTTTTGTGTTGATTTAAAAAAATACTATGTAATATATAGTACAAATTCAATTGCTGAAAACCTCAGAGCCCATACATGCTCCCTGTCGGACACGGCAAACTGCTCATGTAGTTCCTTGGAACATGTTAGTGCAATAAAGTACTTGGGCGTTATAATTGACGAAAATCTCTCATTTAAAGACCAAATAGAGATGCTGTGTGGCAGAGTTCGAAAACTTATTTACGTCTTTAAAGTACTCCGCCATATTCTTGAACCTCACTTATTAAAACAAACTTACTATAGTCTTTGTCAATCTATAATTTCTTACTGCATTTTGTCGTGGGGAGGAGCGGCCAAAACCACTATTAAAAAGCTTGAGGTTGCACAAAGAGCAGTCTTGAAAGTGTGTACATTCAAACCTTTCCGCTTTCCTACTAAGGCTCACTATGAATTTTGTGGGGTACTGTCAGTTCGTCAACTCTTCCTTCTCAGCATTGTTCTAAAGCAACATTCAAAATTTCCTTTCGATCCATCTAAACTTGAAAAGCGCAGAGCTTACTCTGTATGTCCCCGGCTCATAAAGCATAAAACCTCCTTTATCCAAAAGTTTTTCCCCTTTTTAGGCCCATTTATTTATAATAAAATCAATAAATCCTGCGACATTTTTAAATTAACCAAAGTAATGTGTAAACGAAATGTTTCGATGTGGCTCAAATCACTATCTTACGATGAAACTGAGAAAATCCTAGAGATCTGTAAGTAATAATCTCATCTTAATATCTTATTTTACATATTCCACTATTTTTCAAAAATATATAAGTATTTATTTTGCTGCGGTACTCACTCTCTCTCTGATCTCACACACTTACACACACTCAATCACTCACACTCACACTCATTTACTCACACACATTGAGGGAGGTCAACTAACACTATACCTACCCTTTTTCTTATAATACTTTTGTTTTAACAGTAATTTACAGTTTTTGTTAAAACCAACTAGGTATGTAAGAATTTTGGTAGTAGTTTTTGTAAACGGAGGAAGTAGGCGCTGTCTGCTGTAATACAGGTGATGAACCTCGCACAGCAGCGGATGCTAAATAACTTAAATGATAAACCAAACATGTAATTTGTCACCACCTAGTTTTAGTCTAGTATAAGACTTTTATGTCACAAATAAATTACTTACTTACTTACTATATTAATTAATAAATATTTTTCTATTAATATTAAACATAACATAAACATTTACATACAGGCACATACATTGCTTCTGGCCCCACACTAGGATACCCTGTGTCGTGGGTACCAGAAACAACGACATCACAAACATGTAAACATCCAAGACCTGGGTTTTTTTTTGTCCCCAGCCGGGATTCGAACCCGGGACCTCTCGCACGGTATGCAGGTGCACTACCGCTGCGCCACGAGTTCGTCAAATTATTATGCTTTTTTACTATCCCTATTTAATTTGAATATATTTAAATTAATAAAAGGCACTAATTATCACAGGTTACTCTATTGATGCATCAGGTCTTTCATGAAAGCTACGTACGTGACGACCATACGTCGTCAGTGTAGTGTAATAAAATGACACGTCAGTGGCTAAGGGTTAAATTAAACAGGGACATCCATAACGTTGACAGCAGAAACCGACACAAAGTTGCCTCATCTAAATTGAGATTACCAAGGTAACATCATTTGTAGGATATAGCATACGTTTTTATAATAAAATTCCACAAAATATTCTATCCCTGAATGAAAACCAATTTAAAATATTCATTAAAAAGGCGCTATGTAAAAAGGCCTATTATAGAATGGATGACTTTATAAATTATGTAATCCCTTAGCAGTAAACCAAGTCCACAACGAGTTAGTCATTGTTATTACATAGATAATGATATTTTATTACTTTTTTACAGGTTTTTTAGGGTTCTGTACCCAAAGGGTAAGGGACCCTATTACTAAGACTCCTTAGTCCGTCTGTCTCTCTGTTTGTTACCAGGCTGAACCGTATAAGCTAGATAGCTTTTTTCATAATATGTTGTTGCAAATCATGATACATGCCAATAACAGCGATAGCTATTTTTAGAACCCACAGCCTGAGGCCTAGAATCTGGGATGGCCGTTTTTATAGTTAGTTATCACCATTATTGATATATTTTATGTTCCGAAAGAACTGCACAAACAACTTACTTGGCGAGCCCTCATTTGCTCAGCCTCCGACGGAACCTTCACCAACCATGACAGGAATGCGCGATCGGCTGAAAAAAGGGAATTATGAGATTAATTGGACCGCGTAACGCAGAAACCTTCAACAAGTAAGTTTCGAGAAAAATGCTTTTTTGTATAGCAATTGTGTCTTTTCTCATTTTTATTCAGACGCGTTTAATGTTATAGTGATTACAAATATAAAATGTCTGAATAAAACACGGAACACAACAATGTCATACATAAAAAGGCGTTTTTCTCGAAAGTTACTTATTGTGGGTTGGAATTTTTCTGAGTAACATGGGCCAATTATTACATACAATGCATAAGTTAATAATATTTCATATTAAAAATTTGAGGTACGACCTACCCCAATTTCTTTCATTTATATACAACACAATAGCTGGTTAATTGTATGTAAATTAAATTCTGCATTAATAGAAAATTGCATTGTAGCTGCAAAAAATGTTTTTTAAACATGGCTAAGTAGGAAGGAACTTACAGATCAAAGGTTTCCATTGTTCTTGATCCCAGTTCATGTCCTTGAGGGAACTTTGCGCTGCACAGGGTTGCCTGAAAAGTGTAAATATTCAGTTTTCATTGTTATTATCCAACTGTTATTGTTTGGATAATTTGCATACATTTTAGATTGAAAATGCCTATTCAAGTATTTTTTAATTTATGCACACTGAAAACATTAAGACAGGTAGACTCCACAGCAATTCTTGTACCTTACATAACTGCTCAGTAGATGATGTGTGAAGCATAATGTATGTGGCAGTTTATTGCAGGAAAAATTTGGCTCTAAGCCACATCTAATCCCAATGTCAAGTAAAATAAACAAATATTGATGTAAATTTTTCTCTCAGCACTCAAATCCCATACAAAGATTAAACACCTTATTTACAAAAAATGATTCCTTAAAACACTTCTCAGGGGCAGTTTAAAAATAAATAATAATAATAATGACTTCCACACAGCACAATTGCTACCATTGTTCATTATGGTTTATGATGTTCACTTTTTCCAAACTCATTATAAAAGAAGATATTATTATGATACATGTTAGCACCAGGTAACGCCTTAAGCTATCAAACTTTAATATTACGAGTCAAGTGCACGTATGTAAGTGTTGTTGCTTGTACCATGTATTAAAAAAATATATATAAACTAATCATTAATTTTATTTATTATTACTTATTTTATAAATTATTAATTGTGTTAAAAAGGATCTTACCGGCACAGAAGCACAACAACAGAATCTGCCTTAGCCGGTATGAATCCCAGCACAAAGACGTTACGCGCCCCGCACGAATAGCACTCAAGAAGGGTCTCTCCAAGAGGCCCGTCACGGTGCAGGGCTGCCTCCTTATGCTTAGCACGAACAAGGTGGTTGATGATATGTGAGCCAGAAGTGTTGCCACGACCATTGCAGAACCTGAAAAAATATTTGTTCACTACTTGTAGAATTAAGTATCAGTGTTCAGTGTTCTTTCACAGAACTATTTTAAATGCATATTTTATGAATAAATAAAAATACGAAGTGAAGTCAACTAAAGTTATTTAGCTAACAACAATGAAGTCACCTTCAGTAGGAGACAGCTTCCCAAGCCTTAAAAAGAACAAACCATCTGACAATGACATAAGCGGACTTTTGTAGACACAATTTGTAGTTTAGAGGTAAATTGCGTGGCAGTATCTACATGTTAATCTGTGAGTTTATCGACTTTGCAATTTACGTCAAATTGTCATAGTAAACTATAAATAAAATTGTACTTCTATGATCCTGATGGCAGATTGACTAGTATTAATTGCCAAGTGCCCATGATGGGTTACTGTATACATGCATTCAGTATCGCAGGCTACTGTTTTCAAGGCTAGTCCCTACCGCTGGAAAATTACTCTAGAAATACTTATATGTACATCAGTTTTAAGCAATCCATATATCAATAAATACAACAACATTGTATGTCAATAAAAGAGAGAGAAAGGTTATATCTAATAAGTAAACATTCATCATCATCATCAGCCATTTGACGCCCACTGCAGGACATAGACCTCCTTTATGGTTTTCATAACCAGTAAGGGTTTTGCCATAATCACCACGCTTGGCAGGTGGGTTGGTGATAGCGGTTGCGGTTGGAATCTCAGGAAGACGCTGCTGCCCGTCTCCTGGTAATTGATTTCCTTAGTCGCCTTCTACGACATCCACGGAAGTAAACATTGTGCAGACTGAATTTGTTTTTATTGACCCAATTGCAGTATTTACTCAACAGAAATTGTCAATCAAAGCACAGTAGCAACCCAAAATATCCAGATGTTTTGTCCTGTGGTGAAGCAGAGCAGTGGTGAAGTTGTGTTGTCATTTAGAATTTTATTTGATTGTTAGTTACTTTTGCCACAATCCTTGCATTTTGACGCCCGAATCGAACTAACTTCAATAATTTCCGTATCTTATCAGGTTGCTAAGGTCCTACATTTCTAGTCTAAAGAGTTTACTAGGTCAGCACGATGTAGGAAGATAGGAAGGTTTGATAACATTTACATACAAATATAGACGTCATGGAATTTAACTTTACATGATTATACCATTGACCAATCACTTTAAGAGCTGACCAATTTGGCATTGTCTGCTGCTCAATTAGGGTTTTTGCTGTTCAATTTAATATTTTCAATAGTTACTATAAGTAGACATTTTATTGTTGATAAAAACTGTAATTTCTGCTAATTATTTCAATGACTACTGCAAGTTAACAGTGGTCAGTTGCCCAAACTGCAGACAAAAAAACCACTGACAGCTATTAGTGTACAAGAATTTGGGGTCATATGCTATTCGTAATAGCAGTACTACTTAGAAATTGAAAAACTATTTTCTTCTCACTTACACTACATAGACAGTAGTATTGTGTGAGCAGGGTAAATAGTTGTTTGGTTACTTTCTGCAGTCATGAACATTACATGAGACGGGGCCGCTTACCACTTATTGCAAATATTGCACATGACCACAGTGGCAGGGTCATGGATTCCACAGTACTTGCACGCATGGTCAGGTAGCTCCTTGCTGCTGTACAGAGCCTCATCTTCCTCCTCAAATTGAAGCTCAGCTATGGCATTGGTTGCACTCAATAGCTTCGCGCTCAGGTCAGAACGGCCCAAACCGTTCACCTACAAGAGTAAGCAAATATTATAGGTCTATTAGGAACGCTACAACACGTAAAAGAAAAGCAACGTTGAGGTTATGCAAATCAAAATACGCAATCAACTGAGTCATACGGACCTGATTGGGGGTCGATAGCCCATGGTCGTGCTGCGAAGCCTGAGTCTGGCTCTGGGATGGTAAAGTGAAGTCGGTAAACTCAAACTCTGAGCCCTGGGTGTCCGCTCCGATAAGATCAGCCTCCTCCGTGTCCAAAAACGTGAGGGTCTGCGAACTCGGACCGTAAGCATCGACGCTCATTCTAAACAGTAAAATTATACGAACAAAAAGAAAATATGTCAAAAAGGAAAATTTTTTGCACTGTCGAAAGAAATTCCCATAGCAGCCACGCAATTAAATTATCAAACGACTTGCGAGGAAAGACGAAGAAATTTCGCCATGTTACCACATTGTTCGTTTCCGTTTACAAAATACTAGACGGTGATTGGTTCGATGTCGATATTGGCACTTTGCTGTCCAATAACAATAGAGAAGATATTAACGTCATTTCTTTTTGCACCAATAGAATTAATTTATTTTACACAATACCCATAGACAATAGTAGACAAGTTTGCTGAAGCTGAGTGTAGACGATCAATTAAACTCTAGAGAGAGAGCCGGTTTATTTATCGAAGTAGGACTACGCAGTGTAGTACCACCACGGTAAACAAAGGGAAACGCCTTCCGGACTGATGGCTCCACGGAAAGGGAAACAGGAATACAAAGCTAGACGCTCGTCAAAGTGCGGTTTAAGTTTAGTTTTAGTTAACTTGAACCCTATAGTTTGGCCATTGTACGATGCCTCGGACACTAGCGCTTCCTCACGATGTTTTCCTTCACAAT
The DNA here is from genome assembly GCA_947308005.1 of Yponomeuta malinellus. Lineage (NCBI taxonomy): Eukaryota > Metazoa > Arthropoda > Insecta > Lepidoptera > Yponomeutidae > Yponomeuta > Yponomeuta malinellus. Next base: position 12,296,715 of record OX371007.1, on the reverse strand, counting down.
TAGCGAGTGGTATTGCTATTACAACTTCACAAATCGCACCTTAATTTCCTTAACGTCACTAAACGAAATACACACATTTTCAGCGAAGGTGTCATTCTTCAGATAAAACTCATGCGTTCCGCGAGAAAGTACCTAACGACACAATGCCATCTAGGGGCTTTTTAGTGAACTATTCAAACCAGTGTCTACAGCAAACATAGGCCCGAGATTGTAGGTTAGATGGTAGGTAGGCGGTACTTACCTCCATTTTGATGATTTTTGTTTAGTGACGTAAAGGAAATCAATGTGCGAAATGTGCGTAACATTTGTTTTAAGTTTGTCATTTAAGATCATTAAGCTTTTATCTATCGGTGAGGAACGTTAAGGAGTTAACAAAATGTATTAAGTTAACTCATTTTCTCCATTTAAGTATTTTTTGTTAATTCTGTTTTTCCTCCTTTATAAAATAAAATAAAATAAAATGAAATAATAAATAAAATAAATAAACATAGAAAACAAAGTCATGCATGCCAGTTTGATGCCAGTATAAGCACCCACGGCCACCTGAATGTGAGGCAGGCGTTTTACCGCAGCTATTAAACTGGCTAAGTGACAATTTTTTTATGCGCGTATAAAGTTTAACTGCACGCTAAAATTTGCACAGCAAAAGAAATCACAATAAGCACAATTTTATTAGGCATATTTAATGCGTCATGCAGGATTGCAATATTAATCATCACCATCGGAATACGCTTATCCACTGCCCTATCCACTGTCCAGACATAGGCCTCTCCTATAGCACGCTACTGAGCACGGTCCTCGGCTACTCTCATCCAGCTCTTGCCAGCCGCCCTGCGAAGATCATCGCTCCACCGAGTCTGAAGACGTCCTATACACTACGTTTACCGATCCGCGGTCTCCACTCAAGAACTCGTCTACCCCATCGGTTATCAGTTCTTCGGATGATATGGCCGGCCCACTGCCACTTCAGCATGCTAATTCGGTGGGCTAGGTACCTATGTCGGTGACTTTGGTTCTCTGTCGGATCACCTCGTTTCGAATTCGATCTTTCAGAGAAACCCCGACCATAGCCCTTTTCATAGCACGCTGAGCGACTTTTGTGGACCAGCTCCATCGTGAGTGTCCACGTTTCGGCACCGTACGTCATGACGGGTAGGACGCCCTGATTGAAAATTTTCGTCTTTAGACTCTGTGGGATTGGCGATGTGAAGACTCGACATATTGCAATATTGCGTAATTAGGTACCTAATTTTCTTCAGCGCAGAGACAAAACATTGGAATTCCTACATTTCTATTTTGAAAGATGAATTTTAGAAGATAGAACATGCGTTAGGTTACGAGTTGACTTGGGAGCAGTGGCGTAAATATAGGAGGGTGGCAGGGATGGCAAAATGCCACGGGCCCCCGGCCCGGCGGGGCCCCGATCTGGACTCAGAAATAACCTAACTTTTTTAACAAAATTTAGTAAAAACTAGCTTTTGCCCGCGACTTCGGCTGCGTAAATGACAAAACTTGCGTGAAAATATTCCTCGAGCATCACAAAGAAAGGTTTTTAGAATGTCGCTCTTAAAGAGGGATTGTAAATTCGCATGAAATTATCATGTACGCGTACGAAGCCATTTTCACGGACTGTGAGTGCTAGGTAAGTATCAATATAGGTAACGTAAATGATTATGAACTAAAAAAAATCTTGTAAAGACAGTTAGATGTCAGTTTCTCACTTATGAAGTGAAAAACATGAAAATTTGGTGTTTATAGAATCCTTTAAATTAAAGTGAGTCATTTCAGCTTTTCGGAAACTAATCTCCTGAAGCGGCTGGATGAGGAGGGCCAAGGACAGGAAGAAGTGGCATGCCTTGGAGACGCCTGTGGGGGGGCTCAATAATTCAATCAGCCCGTACGCGTACTGCTGGACATAGACCTCCCCCAAGGTACGCCACTTTCTTCTATCGTCGGCTACCTCATCCTGGGCTGGTCACATATACCGATGGTCGCTGCGATGCAAAGGTTCTCGAGTGGAGACCACGAACTGGCAAACGCAGCGTAGGACGTCCACCAGCTCGCTGGACTTGGGCGTTATTAATTATAAAAGAAGCATCGGTGCAATTTCCTTTTTTATGTATATTAAAGTGTTCTCTATCTATCTATAAATTTTTCCAATGTCTCTGATAAGGAAGCACGGTACCAAACACCCTGTAGGTGCTGCAACTGGCTTTTGCAATAGATCTTCAAGCTGGGTAACAAAAAAAAAAAAAAACCGGCCAAGTGCGAGTCGGACTCGCGCACCGAGGGTTCCGTACAAACCTGCAATGTCAACAACATTTTTTCACGGGTTAAAGGCAATTAGATCTAAGTATTTGATATGAATTTCAACTTGATAGCTCTACGCGTTCATGAGGAAAAAAGTAATAAGTTTATATTTATTAAAAAATATATATTTTGTAATGTAACTAAAAATTTAAGGTTTTCGGAATTTTTACTTTATGTGTGCTATAAAACGTTGCTTCATGCCAAATTTCAAGATTCTAGGTCGACTGGAAGTACCCTTTAGGTTTTGATTCCCTTGCGAGTACTTGCGAGTTTCAAAATATGCAGCTTAAATTGCTGTTTCTTTTGATTGCGTTGACATAGAAGTTAGATTTTGTTACAGCTTAAAGGTATTATAGACCTGAGTATTTGGTATGAATTTCAATTTAATACCTCTACGCGTTTATGAGGAAATGGGTAGTAAGTTTAAAATTATTAAAAAAAAAAAATATTATGTGATGTAACTAAAAATTTATGGTTTTCGTAATTTTTCCTTTATCTATGCTATAAGACGTTGCTTCGTACCAAATTTCAAGATTCTGAGTTCACGGGAAGCACCCTGTAGGTTTTGATTCCCTTGCAAGTGTCGAAAATTTGCGGCATAAACGGCTGTATCTTTTGATTGCGTTGGCTTAGAAGTTTGATTTTTTCACAGCTTCAAGGGACAGTAGACCTGAGTAATTGATATAAATTTCAGCTTCATACCTCCACGCGTTCCTGAGAAAAAGGGTCTTGACAGACGGACGGACGGACGGACAGACGGACAACAAAGTGATCCTATAAGGGTTCCGTTTTTTCCTTTTGAGGTACGGAACCCTAATTATGTGGCTCTAACTAAATACTATTAAAATTATATAAAAACAGCCTACGTAGGTATGTTAAAGGAATGCTGGCAACGGCCAGGTGCCCCTTAAGGGGGACCAGGGAGTAACATTAGCTCCACCGAGGAAAACAAAACATATCTTTTTTTAACGATCAAATTTGCAATAAGTGTCAGTACAATCTCTCAACCTAAGGCAAAAAGCCTAGGACTAGATAACATTAACCCCAGAAACAGCCATTTTTGGCATAAATGCTATCTAGTCCCAGGTTCGCGGTCCTAGGTTTTTTTTCGTGGGTCCTAAAAATCACTGTAAACATGATTATCTTTAGAGATTGTACTGACACATTTTGCAAATTTGATCTGTAAAAAGATAATATGATTTTTTTCCTCGGTGGCGCTAGTTTACTGCCTGGACCCCCTTAAGCTTGGACGCCCCTGCGCACAGCACCGCCTATCTCCTTGGTAGCTTCGCCACTGGTGGTAAGGTGTTGCAGCACAGGTCACTTCTTGGGGACTGTTTCGTAAAACTACTGCGCATTGCGTAGACGAGTCTCCTCTACGCAATGCGCAGTAGTAGACTTAATCTGTGGGTTGATCACCAGCTCATCGAATTGTCATACTAAACAATGAATTGTAGTTGCATGATGTTTCATGTTATCAGGGTTCTATTTCGTAGAACTAAAGTTCATGATTTACTATGTAGAAGTATTTATTGATGAATGTGATGTCACATATTTTTACAATGTAAGGTTTACTTTGACAATTCGATGTACATGTAAGACTCACCTACTCAATGTAGATTGAAAAGTCATAATAAACTATGATTATTGCAGATTTATGAAACGCGGTCCTACCACTTGCTCGTATTGAAAATATGATTATACATCGTCATTATGATCGGCGTGGGAATTAAAATAATAAATAATAAGTTCCCCACAACACAATCACATGTCCCCTTCTACCACGTAACTGTCCACTCTATTGGGTTAACCTCTATTTGACGATTCCAAAGTGTCAAAATATGTATGTATTATGGCAGTTCAGAGTAGGTAAAATCGGACAACTCCATACAGTGGAGGACTTACGTACCTAGTAGCGGCCCTGGTCCTACACCCTGAGCTATGGTAACCAGACAAGGACATCACAAACATGGAAATACACCTAGACTGAGGCCATTTCTTTATATGTACAGCGGCCCCCAGTGGGAATCGAACCCACCACCTCCGGCATGGTAATCAGATGGGTATCATTAGGCCAACGTGGCAGTCACAGGCATATTTTTTATACCTAGATACATATAATTTTCATCATCATTGTCTATACCCACCCAGTCAATCCCTCGATGCTGAGGATCGTGGCCCCTATGACGGGGTCGGTGTAGAGTTTTCTCCATTCGGACATGTCATTCTCTGCGTGGACCGCCGAACATAATCATCACACCGAGTGTTAATAAACTAACTAACGCCCTTCCCACGTAGGCATTCTCTGCATCATAACGTACAATTTTTCGAAAGGAACCATGCCTGGGATAGCAACGGTTTAGGAAGTTAGGAGATATTGAGGTTTTTAAAGTTACACTAATTTTTTTTTGTTTTCACTGAAGACTGGGGACGGTTGTAGCAGGTGGTCGGTAGCGGTAGGAATAAACCTTCAAACACTGTTACATACAATAGTTACCAAGGTGTGATTGGCGGTAACAGAATCCTTTCTTTCTAAAGACTTTTGTATTAGTAGGTACTATGTTATTTTCTAAGCTTCTACCTATAACTTTTAATTGGAGACTGATTTCTAATTTCTAATGTCCACTCCTACGTGTCAAATTCAGTGGTCAATTTCGTTTACAAACAAAAATGAAAGCTATTAATTAAAAAAAAATACAACCGCACTCGTACCGCACTCCGTCTCCCCTAGATACCAAGGCGCACGAGTGCGCCAGGCCAAGTTCTCGGCCGGCTGTGCATATATTTATACGAACCCATTCGATCCTTTTCGGCCCAACTCGGATAGGCAGCGTTCGGGAAACTAAAACACATTTTCGCGTCCAAAATACCTCAGTGTCTCAACACAAAGGTGTATTACCAATGTGTGTTGCCAGTGATGACTTATGGATGTGAGACCTGGTCGCTGACTATGGGCCTCATAAGAAGGCTCAAGGTCGCCCAACGAGCAATGGAGAGAGCTATATTAGGAGTTTCACTGCGTGATCGAATTAGGGATGAGGAGATCCGCAGAAGAACCCGAGTTACTGATATCGCTCGACGAATGGCTCAGTTGAAGTAAAGTGGGCGGGGCACATAGCTCGGAGAACTGATAGCCGTTGGGGCGAAAAAGTTATGACCTGGCGACCGCGGACCGGACGACGCAGCGTGGGCAGGCCCACACCAGATGGTTACGGTGGCGGGGAGTCGCTGGATGCGGGCGGCACAAGACCGGAAAGCTTGGAAAACTATGAGGGAGGCCTATGTCCTGCAGTGGGCGTCAAATGGCTGATGATGATGATGATTCGATCCTTTTTGGCCCCGCCTCTAACTTCGAAGCCAGTTATGTCACAGAACGGAAAAATTGCAGAGGGATTAAGGTTACTGAAAAGAAACAGTGCTCAAAAGTTCATGCATCCAGTTAGAATAGCTTAGAAGATATGGGGTCCAATAATTGCAATTTTCGACATTACTGACTTACTTACTCACTCACTCACTGATGGATCATCAAAAGTTTAAGGTACTTTGAAGGGAAGATAAAAGTTTTTAATGAGGAAAAATCCAAAACAATTAAAAATACTGGCTGAAGTCTGGGTGGTTTGGAAGCCGTGAAATGTAATTGGTAATTAAAATTGCATCTATGTACATTATAACTTGAAAAAAAATTGCTGAAAATCTTGTATTTAGTTGAGAAATTTTGTTTAAAAAATGCGTAAACCACTACGTAGTATTTATTGCCTCCGCGTCTATCTCGTTACTCGCGGACCCTCGGTACATAAAATATACATTATTATCTATGCTCGGTACGCAAGCAACGCTCTTGCCACTAATGCTTCTAATAGATTTGAGTTTGAGTCGAGATATTCTGGAAAAGTGCCTTTTAAAAAAATTAGAGAGCTATTATTAAGGCACGTTCATTTTGCTATGGCTTTCAAACCACCCAAAATTCATGGCGTATAATATGTCGTGGCCATATTGTAGATTTGCCCACTTCACGAAATGCTTGATCATTTCATGAAGTGGTCGCATTTCATGATGTGGGCAACTTAATTTGACCAGATCATTAAATCGTCAACATTTTACGATTTTGTCAACCACATTTGGCCGGATCGTATAAATAGGGTGTCCATAAAATATTTAATAAAAAATTTTGATCACTTTTTGCGTGACTTTCGAAGTATTTAAGCACCTTTTCGTCGTAAACCCGTTTCACTTCAGTTTCTTCCACATTTAATAACGAATTATTCTCGTTTTTACTGCGAGAAACAACATTGTCGCCAGCGGCCGCCATCTTCCGACATAAACAAAGCGCTTGCAGCACCTCTATGTAACTACTTTATGATACGATCAAATAATCTTGACCATTTCATGAAAAAATCGCGCATTTGGTTGCCCATATCGAGAAACGATTTCTTATCATTGATCTACCCAAACCACATCATGATGTGGCCAATAGACAGTAAAACATTTCATGAAACGCAACCATTTCATGAAATGATCAAGCATTTCATGAAGAGAGCAAATCTACGATATGGCCACAACATATACAGGGTGACCGGGCCATGTTATAGGGTCGTAGTTTTAGAGAGCGTATAAGGGGAACTACCTTATCCTTTGTAGATAGACAAACAGTTTGGCATGTAACTTTATTATTAAAGTTATGCATAGGTATTCGCATTTACAAATTTAGAAAAAAATGTACTATATTAAAAAAAATACCGTTTGCCTTCTTTATGAAAATACTGCTAATAGCGCGAATACAAGGAACTTGACAAGTATTTTTTTGAAACGAGAAGTTAATTAGTTTTTTTTATATGGATTTTAACTTACTAAAGCCGATTTGTATTCTTGTCTCTCTTAGGCATAGACAACGCTTACGAGCGCGAGTGGAATAAGATACAATTTACGTGCAAACTCTAACGAGAGTTAACGAATCTATGTAGAGTCAGGTCGACTGCCTTGTACTTATTTAGTCAAGTCATCAGACTATTGACTAAACTACCTACTTATTGCTGAAGAAAGATATTCGCACACTACCGTAGAGAACCCTGTATAGCACTTGCATGGCCCACTTATGCACATCCATTGAAATTGAAAAAAATGTAAAATGCATGAAGTCAGAGCAAATATAAGCAATCATACTTGGATGCTCCGGCTAGTTCTCCGTGTTGATCATTAAAGTTAACTTGGCTTTTTAAACAGGATAAAAAGTAAGTACCTAGAGTATAAGGGGCGTGATACAGTTTCTCTTACGTGGTATGCTAGAAACTAGGAAACTACCACGCAGGTACTTGCATTTTGTGTCGACGCATAGTGAGTGACAGATCAAATCAAATACTTAGGTGTATACATTAAAATCTATTTTTTGTTCATAATAAAAAACTCTTAACGTCAAAGTTGTCAGTTGCCGAGTTATATAGAGAAGAAACCGTCACACAGTTTATGACTTGTGTCGAAAACTAGGCATACCCAAGGATTAGAGTATCCTTGAGGCATACCGCATAGTCCACCATGAAGGCTGATGTAGGTACATCACAGATTATAAAGAGGTAGGTGCGTCAAGATTAAATAATAGGTAAGTATTTGTTGTGCCCTCCTTTTGCACGGTCCTCCTGAGACCACACGGGTGAATCGTGGATTTTTTTTACAACGCTCTGATAAGACATTTAAAGGCTCTAATTTTTTTTGGCGGTCTACCTCTGAAGTTTGATGCTGGCAATTATAATATATATGGAATTAGTTTTTACAGTTTTGTTTTGTGAATTTGTGTACAGTTTATTAATACTTCGTTATTAGTAGATCACACCTGAAACATACTAAATTAGAACATGGGATAGTACTAGGCTCACATGTAGGTAATGATAAGAAAGTAAAAAAATATTGCCAACTAGCTGTCCCGGCGAACTTCGTACCGCCACAGAATCTGTTTATACGATTCTTGCACAACGCCATCTATTTTTAAAACACAACGTTCGCTCGCACAATGCCATCTATTTTAAGCTTAAAATAAAATATTATCCCACGGGAACGCATTACCGGGATATCAAGTGTGTTATGTCTCAATTCAGGTCTTTGTCTTGTACGCCAAGTTTCATGTAAATCGGTGGTCCCATTTTAATTTGGTGAAGATCTGATGAAGACTTTCAGAGATGGAGAACGGAACTCTTTAATGGACATCAGTAAACAAGGCCTAATGGGGCCCATCCTTTAGTAATATCCGTATGTTTCATAAAATAGCGTAAAAGTAGTGCCAAGATAATTTGGTGACGTTCTGGTGAAGAATTTTGGAGATGGAAATTGAGAACGTCAAATTTTAAAGCAACAAATAAAGTAGGGTAAATTATGGTTATAAGGGACTCGTATATTTATCTCCCGTTCCCCCACTAAAAATAAAAAAATAAAAAAAAAATAATAAAAAATAAAACCCGACTTCGAAACACTACCGCACTATAAAGTTAGAAACAATATAAATAAATAGAAGTATGTATACATGTAGGTATTGTAAAAGTAAAATTTGTAGTCGGTGCCCAGTTTCATGAGCAGCACATATATTTTGGGCACCGACTCCAAATTATACTTCTACAATACCTATATATACTTACTTCTAATTATTTAAATTATTTGTAACTTTTTAGTGCGGTAGTGTTTCGAAGTCGGTTTTTATTTTTTACTTAAAATTGTTGATATCAGAGTGTACCTACGGTGGAAAAAAAAATCCCAAGGAACACCCAGGTGGACAAAGGTGGTCCGTTGTAAAAAAATATCCTTAGGTTCACCCAGATGGTCTTAGAAGGTGGATCACCATCCCACGGGCAAGAACGGTTATTGTGAGAATGACGTGGGTTACACATTTTATATTTATTTTTGTTTAGTTTTTGATAATTACGATAGTTACCAAAAATAGGTATTATTTATTATATTTATTGTACGGGCATTCTAGATATATTGTTGTTAGTTTTTGATTCAGGAAATTTGCTACTAGGCATAATTTATAATTTTATTATTTAGTGAAAAATACCATTGACGGGTGTTGACGAGATAGTAGAAGCATGCTTTTGAATGCATTATTATAATACATTAGCGCGCGGAGGAAAGCATCCTTTAGATTTTCTAATACACGGTTAATACTTTAGTACATTTATTAGGCGAATATTTACCACTGCCGTCTTTTACAATAACATATTAATACTTACTGTTTACTTATGGAGTACATTTCGTAAAATGCATTATGGATTTATCATAATGAGCCCCTTATTCCTATTCCTGTGTTCTGTGATGAGCCCAATAGAAATTATAAAAGCAATCGTTCTTATAGTCCATAATAACCAGACTTTCTCGTTTGTTAGTCAAGTAAGAAACTTTTCAAACAGAACACAAAACGTAAGTTCCTACGCATCAAATGGTTGGAGTAGGTTCGAGCCTAAGTACTCCAACCATTCATAGGCTACGTCTTATTGATTTGATCCAGATTAAAATTTTGTCAAATTCACAAAGCGAATTTACCCATCTTGCCACTTGAAATCCGATCTCTATACTTGTATGCACCCTGTGAAACGAAAATACGTTGAAATTAAAAGTGTGATTACGTAATTTTCTTCAAAGTGGTAGTTCTTCTTAATTAGTTCATAATTTTCAGCAGCTTATGGGCTCACGTTTCGTGCCAGCTCTCACACCTTTTGGCTCGCGTTCGCGAATGACGACTGAGAATTTTTTTTTTGTTCTGTGTATGAACCTACCTGAACAGTTCCGCGCACTACTTCGGTTCAAAAGTAAAACTCACTAAGTGTTTGGTACAAAATGAGATTTTGTTCAGAGAAAATCTACGACAAGGAAAAAACATTAAGTGCGTATTGTGATCGATAACAAAAATGTCACATGTAAAAAGTCTAACTCCAAAGGTTCTGTAATCCCTTTGCAGTTAAAACTCATTTGGCACTTAGAAATTAAAAAGTTAATTATGAAAATTATGTTAGAAAAAAATTTTCATATACTTTCGACTTGGATTTCTATTTGGACATTTACTAGGGGGGTTCAATAAGTAGTGAGAATCAATAAGTTGCCATTAAATTTTATCATATGGTATTTTATTTTCCAACATAGTCACCTTTTAGTTGTATAATATTACACTTAGCATAATATTTTTAACCTAAAATTCCTTTCTTAAAAAAATCGTCATCTTGATTCTCTAAAAAACCTTGCACTACGGCGATTACTGCGTCATCATCGTCGAACTTCTGGCCTCTTAGATATTCTTTCAATTTCGGAAATAAATAAAAGTCGCTAGGAGCAAGGTCTGGAGAATATGGAGGATGTTCCACCAATTCGAAGCCAGCGTCATTGATGGCAGCCATCGTAACTTTGGACTTGTGCGCTGGGGCGTTATCTTGATGAAACAAAACAGTTTTCACGCAACTTTTTGATTTCTTTGCGTTCATATTCCCCATAATAGTGGCTCCATGATGTCCCAAAAAAAGAGAACCCGTGACCTTGCCGGCGGATCTAACGGCCTTGAATTTCTTAGGAGTCGGTGATGATGTTCTCTTTCAAGTCATGGATTGTTAATTTGTTACAGGTTCGTAATGGTGAAGCCATGTTTCATCCACAGTTAGGAATCGAGCCAAAAACCAGTCAGGATCTTATTGTAACAGTTCCAAACACCTTTGTAAAATTCTAGGCATGGTTCGTTTTTGTTCGGCCGTTAGCATTCTAGGCACCCAACGCACTGAGACTTTTTTCATTCCCAAATGATCATGTATTGTATTATGAACCATCCCTTTTGTAATCTTTAGTTCTTCTGCTATAGAACAAACAGTAGTACGACGATCCGCCAAAAAATAATTTAAACATTTTTTATCATTTCTTCAGTTACTGCAGTCGTAGTAGATAATAGTATTAGGGGTTAAAGTATGAAATTGCCGTTTTATTGCAATAGGTTCTTTGAATTGACATAGAATCTTCATGGTTTGAGGTTTTCGAATGAAACTTTTTTCAAATGGTTTCTATGATGTTCTTTTTTTAAAAAATGTGAAACATTTGAATATCGACTTTCGATTGTTTTTGTTATTCAATTTAGACAAGAAAGATGGATACTGCGAAAATTCGAGTGATTTTTGAATACGAGTTCCGACGCGGAACTAACGCGGCAGAAACAGCCCGCAATATCAATGCTGCGTTTATGCATTTAATATGTTACATGTTACAATTCGATCCAATATTCCTTCATTTCTGTACCGGTTCAACAAGGCAACACAAGTTTCAACACGCGTTTCTTTCTGCAGATCAGTCAAATCATGAGGCACCCATTTTTCGTATTTTTTTATTTTATTGATTTGACGCAAGTGAGTCAATATTGTGGGTAAGGTAACGTTAAACCATGCCGCTAATTCCTGGGTAGTTTGACTAGGGTCGGCTTCCACTATCTCTCTTAATTCATCGTTATTCACCTATGTGGGCGGTCTTACTCGTGGCTCGTTATTTAAGTCGAAATTTCCATCACGAAAGCGTTTAAACCAAAATCGCACGGTGCGTTCATTAGTAGACCCCTCTCCAAACGCAGCATTGATATTGCGGGCTGTTTCTGCCGCGTTAGTTCCGCGTCGGAACTCGTATTCAAAAATCACTCGAATTTTCGCAGTATCCATCTTTCTTGTCTAAATTGAATAGCAAAAACAATTGAAAGTCGATATTCAAATGTTTCACATTTTTTAAAAAAAGAACATCATAGAAACCATTTGAAAAAAGTTTCATTCGAAAACCTCAAACCATGAAGATTCTATGTCAATTCAAATAACCTATTGCAATAAAACGGCAATTTCATACTTTAACCCCTATTATTAGTATTAGTGGATGTCCTTCCCCTCGTAAACTCAGCACACCAACGCGCAACCGTAGAATAAGGAGGAGCATGAACCCCTAATGTATCTTGCAAGTCTTGATTTACTTGTTCCGTAGTAAAATTATTCAAGCATAGATATTTAATTACCGCGTGAACTTCATTTCTCCATTTTCGATTACTCGTTGCGATAGATTACAACTAAGAACCATCTATGATTGAAAAAACAGAAGAGCATCGAACTTTTTTTATTTTATTATGTCGACAAATACGTGGGCTATGTCTGCCAGTATTTTCTTTTTCTCTATCCAAGGAGCTAACGTAATTACTAACGTAATTAAGCTACTATTTTGCTATTCTAAGTTTCTGATGTGAAGCGGGGTTTGTACAACATTGATCTATTGACTGCCTCGATGGTCTAGCGGTTAAGGTCGTGGGAACCCAAGTACGGAGACCTCCAGTGACCATTCACTGGAGGTCGCCGTCCTTGATTTGTACAAATGACCTCAGTCTGGGTGTGTTTCCATGTTTGTGATGTCCTTGCCTGGTTGCCATAGTACAGGGTCTCCTAGTTTGGGACCAAGAAAAGTGATTGTATTGTGTATTGTTTTCACGGGCTTGGATCGGATTCGGATCGGACGAAGTGCGAACCCCTAGTGCTTCTGACAAAACAAACTTACAGCCTTATTTATAAAAACACGATTCCGCTAAAACATAACATAACATTTACATACAGGCACATACATTGCTTCTGGCCCCACACCCGTGTCGTGGGAACCAGAAACAACGACATCACAAAAATGTAAACATCCAAGACCTGGGGTTTTTTTTGTCTCCAGCCGGGATTCGAACCCGGGACCTCTCGCATGGCATGCAGATGCACTACCGCTGCGCCACGAGGTCGAACCAATCTAAAACTCTGTTTATTTATCTGTGGCTACATAATTATTTTCTTTGTAAAGTCTCCACCACAGACTATTTTAATCGGCGCTTTTGACGTGTCTTAAGAAATCGAGTTTTTCTAAATAAGACCCAGTTTCTAATTGGTTACTTTAAAACCGAATTATATTGGTATTGAAACCGGCGTGCGTGCATGCAACGACTAATTAATGTAGAGGAAGCGAAAGTAATTTGTCAGGAACGTGGCAAGTGGCAGTCCTTGGTCTCTGCCTACCCCTCTGGGACACAGGCGTGAGTTTATGTATGTATGTAAAATGTATTTTTTGTTACCTATCAAATGTTGACGTGTAAGTAAGTAAGTAAGTTTCAAACAAACAATAAATGCATTTTGAAATGTTTAGACATCATTGTTAAAACAGTAGTTTGTAAAATGAAACATTGACAAATGTTGCTTGTGAGGTGATACACCTACTTTTATAATGAATCGTAGGTAACATCATAGACCCCTAAGATATATACACACATATACACCTACAATGTGTTCATGAAATTAAAACCATTAAAAAAACATGTTCTTCGTATCGATACTTAAACAGCTAAAAAATTTTGAATGAGATTTGTATGAGGATAAAAAAATAATAGTAGTTTATGCAACTGTCATATAATGAAGGGTATTAAAACACGAGTGTGAGTTTATGAAACGAGCGCAGCGCTTCAATAAAACGCGACCAACCTGATTGGCCCTGCAATCAAGTTGGTCGCGTTTTATCGATGTTATAATGAGATTTTACGATATCGATGTGAATATTATACTATCATGTGAAATTGCTTAAATTGAGTGTTTTGTTGTCTGCGCTATAACAGTAGTAATTATAAGTCAAGTATTGAAAACATAAGTAGAATGTTACAACATTAGTGTAGATAAAATAATTTATTAGTATTTTTGTTTGTAGGAAGTGTTTTATGTATAGATATTGAGGAAATAGGTAGATACTCAATATGTTGCGTCATTTCGGTAACACGTCGTATAGGGACAAACGTTTCAATTTTATTACAGTTCACGAGATGACTCCCAATCCAACAACGCGCGTGAGGCCGTCGCCGCCTCAGCCAGATGACGAAGACATTGTCATCACTGGCCTCTCTGGCCTCTTCCCCGCCTGCAACAGTGTTAAAGAGTTCTCCGAAAAACTTTACAAACATGTGAGTATAGATAGATACATAGATCATACATAACTCATTGTTCATTGCTTCATTGTTCCAGCGGTATCACGTGTCGGTATCACATACCGGTACCGGTATCACGGTGTACCACGCCGGAGGTCATAGGTTCGATTACCACTGGGGGCCGTCGTACATTTGTACACATGGTCTCAGTCTGGTTGTATTTCCATTTCTTGTGATGTTCTTGCCTGGTTATATCACAGGCTATCCTAGTTTAGGACCAGGACAAGCGATTGGGAGTATTATTATTATTATTAATTGCGCTTTTTGCTAGGAGCCTCTGTTCTACTATAACCTAGAATGATATTATTTCGTAACATTGTTTAGTCAATATTCCGAAATAATATCATTCTCACCTATGTGGTAGAGGGGGTCGACACCCCCATTTATTTTGTAAAAGAGAAACATATTACAACTAATTAACATACAGCAAGTAAAAAATTAAGTCAGATAAGTACAAAACATTGTTACAAATAATACATACTTGTATTATTTGTAACAATGTTTTATACAGCACGGGTATGTATTATTAATACAAATGATACATACCCGTGCTGAGGACAATTTAAAAAAAACATTTAGAGGCTAAAAATTCCACCCTTGGTCGCAGGGACTTGAACCCGCGACCTCTGGCTAACCGTGCCAGCGCTCTCCCAACTGAGCTAATGGGCAAGTGCAGTCCCGGCATGGGTGGAATTTTTAGTCTCTAAATAGGTTTTTATTTTAATAAATAATTGTCATAAGAACCGTCCATTTGTTGCAGGAAAACCTCGTAACAAAGAGCTCGCGTTGGCAGTACGAGAACCCAGAGCTGACGAAATACTGCGGGACTGTGGCAGGCCTGGACAAGTTCGATGCTCAGTTCTTCAAGGCCCCTTACCGTACAGCCATAGACATGGACTGTTTGTCAAGGAAGCTCTTGGAACATGCCTACCAAGCGGTCATCGATGCCGGTTTGTACAGAACGAGTGAAAAAATTATGTTTCACAGTTAATTTTAACTTATTGTAACTAGAGTTGAGGTGTATCTAACTTAGTCTTTACTCAGTTCCACGAGTCGAAGTCCTAGGTAACAAAATACTCGCATCTCGTTGGTCAATGTGCGCGGCTAGAGACAATAATAAGCGAAGACGGTCCGCTTAGGGTAGGTTAGTGGCTATTGAAGGTCGGTGTAGTAGCGATGATGTACCTATATATACGTGAACGGCAACGGCGAGTTTTTGTAAAAGGATAAACTTTACTTTTGATGTGACAGATTTTACATTCAACGAGAAATTTTGGGTCAGCAAAACTACCGTCGAATATTTGGTAGCAAAATTAGTTCTCTGTCTATCTGTTCTTAAACAAGAAAAGAAAGGCAGCCCCCCTTACATGCACACAGCTAATTTTGTTTGCATTGCACTGGATGTGCTGTGGCTCACAATACCATGTTATAGCAGATGCACATGGTGTAATTAAATTTCCATTTTATGTAACTTGTAACGTACAACTACAAAGTAGATACAATTTTTCATCGAAATCTACAGGCGTTTTCTACACATGTAAACGTTTATTAAACAGCACTTGTAATCATTATATTGTGTGATTTTATGTGTAAAATTGTTACTTATTTGTAAAGTTTATTAAACAGCACTTGTCATACAACCTAACAAATTTGTCACTTATTTACAAAATTATCGACTTTTAACTTTTATTAAACAGGGCCCCGATCACCAAAGGAACGACGCTTCAATGGGGAACTTGCTTCTAACTTAGATTGGAGTGATATTGCTTTTATACCATAGAAATCATATAAAAACCTAGGAAAAAATAAAAAATAAAAGATTTGCTTCTCGTATAGGTTGTTGGTTTTCCAATAAACTTATTGTTTATTGGAAAACCAACAAATAAATAAAACAATAACAATATTTCTTTTGGGTTTTCAGGGTCACAAAATATGAAAAAAATAAAGTTACTCTAATAACATAAATCTTATTAGATTTCGTTTTGTCATTGAATTCTGAGCGATTTCTTATAAGGGTGTACATGCATAAAAAAAATGTTTTGCGAGATAACTCATATATTGATTAACGCTTTATAATATAAGGCGTTTAGAGAGTGACGTCATAGTCTAAGGTCGGTTTGTGTGGCGCGTTTTAGTACCACGTGACAATATAGACTTTTCGACTGGTTATAATACAAAAAGTATTAGTCATAGAGAAAAAAACATACTAAGTTTATTTATCTTTTAATGTGTCCTCTCCTATTCTATTAAAACAATTTTTAGGGCAAGTTCTCCATTCCAACAGTCGCTAGTCGCTCCGCGTGTCTCTAAACTACATTTCATAGTTTATTATGGAGGTCGTGGATTCGATTCCCACTGGAGGCCGCCGTAATTTTGTACAAATGGCCTCAGTCTGGGTGTATTTCCATGTTTGTTATGTCCTTGCCTGGTTACCGTAGCACAGGTAGTCTCGTTTGGATTATGTCGTGTGCAAGTTACTGTTATTGTAAGTACATTGCGTACCCACTTAGGACAATTAGTCTTCCTACTTGTTAATCTGTGGGTTAATCGCCTATGCAATGTACATATCATCATCATCAGCCATTTGACGCCCACTGCAGCACATAGGCCTCCCTCATGGTTTTCATAACTATGAGGGGTTTTGCCATAATCGCCGCGCTTGGCAGGCGGGTTGGCGATTGCAGTATGTGGTTGGAATCTCAGGAAGACGCTGCTGCCCATCTCCTGGTAATTTAATTCCTTAGTCGCCTTCTACGACATCCACGGGAGGAACTAGAGTGACGCTAGATATTCTTAATCCGGCGCCACACGGAAAATGTACATATAATTGTCATAATAAACCATGAATTATAGTTATATGAAATGGGGCCCTGGGCACACTAAATGAGGAACTTCTTTCTCTAGAGCAAAAGTTGAACATAAACTCTAATTGGGGAAACACCCCGATTGCACATTTTAGGTATAACTCTATCCATCTCTTCTTTCAGGTATTTCACCGACTGTTTTATCAGGGACGAAATTAGGCGTGTTCGTTGCCACATCTCACACGGAGAGTGATGATTGTTCAGGGCGTCTTAATGGTTTCACACTCACCGGGTAAGTTTTTTACTGTGTGTTTATTTTGGGATATCAACAATAGAAATACAGAACATTTAAATTTAATATTCACCTTACAAAAACTGGGGCTTAAGTCAACGCTCATGCATAATAAGGCATCATCTTAGAAAAAAATATGCTAACCCGGAAAAATGTATTTTGCCATATTAATTAGCCTACGACCTATTCTTAGACCTGCCAAATATACACAAAAAAATTCATAAAAATCGGTGAAGTTCCATAACAAACACTGTGACGTCTAAGGATTTTTATAAAATTGTGACTAAAACTTTTGCACTGCAAAATAAATTTGTTTTGTTCATAAAGCGTGTTGTTAAAATAACGGAAAAACCGGAAACGTTTCTTCGGTATCGATCAATAAACAGAATTCCAATAAGCAAAACCTTAAAATTCTTAAGCATATTTTTATTTTTCATACAAATTAATTGAGTCAAGTGTTAAGACTGCAAAAAATAATTTTAAGCTCTTGCTCATTGGAAGTGGTTTAATTTATTTTTCGATGGGACCTTGATTTTTAGGTTTTGCTTATTTCAAGAAGACGTCGCATAAAGTATGAAGTAACAATTTGTGTGTGCATATGTCCGATAAGATCTCAATCGATTCGTCATAATGGCGCGGGTGTAAAATTAGCGTGAATATGACGAAGGAAAAATCTTTTTGCTGTAACACAGGCTCTTGCCTAGAAGCTAGCTAGCTAATGTTATTCTATTTCAAACAATTATTTCAGTGAAAATCCGACTAAAAAATACTGTACTAGGTAGGTACTAATTTTTTGCTAAATAAATATTGAATTATTATTGAACTGGCCGCACTTTCGTCAAATGCAGGACGTCCAGGGCCCTGTTTGCAAACCGCATCTCCTTCATGCTCAACACAACGGGCCCTTCGGTGTTGATCAACTCTGCTTGCTCTGGTTCCATGGTTTGTCTGGAAAAGGCCTATCAAGCGATGAAGGGCGGAAACTGCGAAGCAGCTATTATTGGTGGAGCTCATGTCAATTTATTTCCCCATTGTTGCATACATTATGGAAGGTGAGAAGTTTTAGAAGTATAATTTTGTGTAATGTATAGAGGCGTTCATGATGGGTTTGCCAACTAGAGGCCTCAGTGCGTGACCTTAATAATAGTGCTCTGGGCGCAATACGGTATTTGACACCATCGACAATAAATTATTTCATATGCTCGATTGAAACAAAAATTACAAAATATCTCGGAAAATGTATCTCTTTTAGTCAATTATGTACTAGTTATTACAATTTTTAAATAGATTAAACATAAAAAGAGTGCTCTGAAATGTGACGTCATAAGCAAGTATTTTCATACAAAATTCCGTTTTAAAAGTAACTCATTTGATAATAGGGGTTAAAGTATGAAATTGCCGTTTTATTGCAATAGGTTCTTTGAATTGACATAGAATCTTCATGGTTTGAGGTTTTCGAATGAAACTTTTTTCAAATGGTTTCTATGATGTTCTTTTTTTAAAAAATGTGAAACATTTGAATATCGACTTTCAATTGTTTTTGTTATTCAATTTAGACAAGAAAGATAGATACTGCGAAAATTCGAGTGATTTTTGAATACGAGTTCCGACGCGGAACTAACGCGGCAGAAACAGCCCGCAATATCAGTAAACTTTAACCCCTAATATTTTGTTAAATACCCAATTAGACACTATCCAGGCTCAGTCATTTGGCATACTACTCGAAATCACTAATTTCGTTCATGTGTCTTCCAACTAACTAGGCGTTCACCAAACTTGTGCTTCACAGAATGTTCCCTGTTAATAGTGACGGTAAGACAAAGAGCTTCGATAAAAATGCTGACGGTCAGTCTCCGTCTGAATGTATCAGCGTGATTTTTCTTCAGAAAGCCAGTGTCGCGAAAAGGTACGGGGAAGCAAATTTCACAAATTACACAGGGTGCGGGCTACAGATAACCTGTAAGCCGTTGTTCAGTATTGATATATGATAAAAAAACTCCCAACAAGCAAAAGAATTAAATATTTTATTTTGAAAAAAAATATTGTTACGTTCTAAGGGTGGGTTCGTGATCGAAAAAGCACTTTATACACCGATGAATAAGAGTAGGATTTATTTACGCACTATTTCTTAACTTCACAACACTTTAACAACAAACACCTTTAATCACACTGCACTGATCCGATAATACTCGTAGTAGGTACTTCTTCCTTCGCTTGTACTTCGTTTCGCTTCCGCTTCCAAAGTAAAAACTGACTCGCGGCACGCGTCGTCCCCGCTTATATACCGTTTAAGATGTTCTCGAAAACTCCATCAAATCGTGGAAGGTTCTGCCGTCTCGCTCGATCGTGATGTCTTTGTCACACCTTTCCGGAATGTTCGGACTATAGCTATCCCTTTCTAACAGTGCTATCTCTTTCACTCCTATTGAAAATTTCGTCATATACTGAACTGTACTTCAAGGGCCCATAAGGGGTCCTGAAAATGCCTGAAAACGGGTTTTCAGGTTATCGCGTCATCGGATAGAGGGTGGCCTGAAACGGACTGAAAACATGTTTCAGGCGCCTGAAAACCATGGTAACTTGGGCGAAATTCTGATAAACTAGTATGTGACAGAGCACCCTCTGAAACGGTCTGAAACGGTATTTCAGTCTGCTGAAAACGCCTCCAAGGCACGGAAAAACGCGTTCAAAGTTTTACCTCCTATCCACCGTCGTAACAATATCATTTTACACTTTTCCCTATTCGAAGTGGCAAAATTACAATACTGATGAATGGTTTTCAGGTTATCAATGTTCTACCCCATACTTTAAATAAAGGCCTAAATAATACTGATTCAAATGTTGGTTTTCAGGATTTACGCTACTGTTTGTAATGTTAAAGCGGAGTTCTCTCAAGGCCAGACTGAGATAAATTTCCACGACCGCTACGGACCTTACAGAGATTGCGCCATTTTAACGAATTTCTTCGAGAAGTTTTACAGAAACACTAACGTTTCACCTTTGGATATCGAATATGTTGAGGCTTTTGGATCAGGTAAATCATGAAGATAATAATAATAATAACTTCCACACAATATAATCACTTGACCTGGTCCAAAACTACGATACCCTGTGCTATGTACAAATGTACGGCGGCCCCCAGTGGGAATTGAACCCACAACCTCTCTTTTGGTAACTAAGCGCCTTAACGGCTAGACCAACGAGGCTATCCAAACAGAATATAACGTTCATAATTACAGGGCCCTGCTGGATTTTGGCCTCCACAATGAGAAGACAATAGAAAACACTAGATCATAATCAATTTTTAATACAACAACTGTTTTCGTAGTTTATGTCACAAGATAGGGGAGTCTTTAGCTACTTTTTAGGGTTCCGTACCCGAAGGGTGCCATACGGGACCCTATTACTAAGACTGTCCGTATGTCTGTCTGTCTGTCACCAGGCTGTATCTCATGAACCGTGAATTTTCTGTGAACTAAATTTTCACAGATAATGTATTTCTATTGCCGTTATAACAACAAATACTAAATTATATTATATTATACAATTTTTTTCAAACCTGTTTAGGTGCTAAAAATTCCACCCATGCCGGGACTTGAACCCGCAACCTCTGGCAAACCGTGCCAGCGCTCTCCCAACTGAGCTAATGGGCCTCGGCACGGATTAGTGCAACAAAACGAATACAATCATGTAGGTACAGCGATATCATTCCGATATAAAACCTAACTGCATAAAAGTGGGTACTCGGGGCTGCAAGTGATGTAAATTACTTCGGCCAGATGTCGCTGTGTGTACATAGTGCAGAGAAGTTTGTAAAGAGGCTCGAAATTTCGCCGACGCCTGCACTTGCCCATTAGCTCAGTTGGGAGAGCCTGGCACGGTTAGCCAAAGGTCGCGGGTTCAAGTCCCGGCATGGGTGGAATTTTTGGCCTCTAAATAGGTTTTAAACAAATACTAAAAACAGAATAAAAAGTAATATTTAAGGGGGCTCCCATACAAAAAAACGTATGTTTTTTTGCCATTTTTTGCTCGATATTAATAACGGCAACGGGTAGACGCTTGAAATATTGACAGAATATTTAGTTGTATATTCGGTTAAAAAATAACTAATTAAATTAAATTAAAATAAATATTTAAGGGGGTCTCCCATACACAAACTCGATTTTTTTCTCGATCTTTGTGTCTAATGTTGTATAAATAATGGTACGCAACCCTTCGTGCGCGGGTCCGACTCGCACTTGGCCGGTTTTTTTCCTCTTGCTCTAGAGAGTGTTCCCTTTGCAGCTATCCCAGAAGCGGACAAGCGAGAACTAGAAGCAATTGAAAACGTATTCTGTAAGAATCGCACTGATCCTCTTTTTATCGGAAGCGTGATGTCCAACATGGGATTCTGCCAAGCCTCTAGCACTGTTGCTGCACTGACCAAAGTTTGTATTCAATCGGTGTTAAACTATTGTATCTAAACTGAGCATCTAAGTGCTAAGAACCTTGGACAAGTGTAACGCTGCCCTCTCTACCAATATGTTTCTCACTATTTGTATCAGTGGTTGCCAGTGTTTGTGAAGACGACATTTTTTTCTTAGATTTGCCTGGCTTACCAAACAGGGATCATACCAGCCATGCATGCTCAGCATCTAAGTGCTAAGAAACTTGGACAAGTGTAACGATGCGCTCTCTCAATACCTATGTTTCTAACCACTTGTATCAGTGTCGTTGCCAATGTTTGTTAAGACGACATTTTTTTCTTAGGTTTGCCTGTCTTACCAAACAGGCATCATACCAGCCAACTTGCACTACGAGACTGCACATGACGTGCCAGCTTTGGTCGACGGACGTATGTGCGTGGTGACTAAGAACAAGCCTTTTGGCCGATCTTACACCGCCATCAACAATATGTCTTTTAATGGCATGAATGGTCACGTTTTACTGAAGGGGCGATACAAACCGAAGGTATGTAAATGCAGTTATATCCGTTTTATGAATAAAACCCAGATGCAATTCTGGCCATGCAACTGTACAAGTAACTACGCGCAATCCAACGCAATAAAGCGATTTGAAGTTTTCATTCACAAGGTCCGTTTTCTACTCCTACAGGATACCAAGCGATATGAGTCAAAGATACCATACATAGTTGCCGTGTCAGGAAGGCAGGAGTCAGCTGTGGCGATGATCTTCGACGACATCAAGTCCCGCCCGATTGATCCTGAAGAGATTGCACTTTTCCATAACATTCACAAGATACCGGTTGCAAATCATTTGACCAGGGGCTTCACGATATTGAGTGAATACAATTTTATAGAGCTTGATTTATGTTTGATTATACGGTCAAGATAATATGGTTGGGGTGCAAAATTCTGTGATATTCTAAGTTCGATAGGAATTTCCAATTCCAATTTCCTTCGTCGGTGTATGGCTTATGTGTTATTGAAGTAATGCTAAATCCGAAAACCGTTTTGTCGGTATCAATATTTCAACTGCTTCCAATAAGCAACAGTTTAAAATTGTAAAGTAGGTAAAGTAAAGGTAAAGTATCGTTTATTCATGTACATGGGTAAATAAAATAGATCTTTACAGAGTTTCAGTACATTCTATGTGCTGCCCGTTTAGGCGTATGAATATTCATACCATTTGTCAATCATTTGTCTTTATGTTTCGTATAAATTGACCGCATAAAGGGACAAAATTATACGAAAAAGAATTTTAGACTTCTCTGGAAGAAGATGTTCAATTATTGGTAGGTACTGAAGAAACGTTTTTTAGCTTTTGCATTGATTCAATAACACATTGTACAAAAGGGATTCCTTTTTATTGATAAAAAAATTAGTAGGTAAACGAATATATTATTTCTACGCCTCTTCCACAGCCACCGATGAAAACCAAAAGACAGTGAGTGTGAAAGAAAAGATGGACTACTACGACAAAGCGAAACCACCTCTGTGGTTTGTCTATAGTGGTATGGGATCTCAGTGGACTGGTATGGGAAAGGATCTCATGCGTATGCCTATATTCGCCGCTGCTATACAAAGGTACTTAACAACTATTAACGATTATTAGTTACTAACCGTCGAAGCGGAGGTAGCCTAATGGGTAGAACATTGGACTCGGAAGCGGGAGACCTAGGTTCGATTGCCAGTGCGGGAATGTATTTATGACTTTGTTTTCTAAGTTATGTACATTTGTGAAGTAATAGTAGCAATACCACTCGCTAACTGTGAAGGAAAACATCGTGAGGAAACCTGAGTGTCTGAGCTATTCACATACCTCAGCGCTTGAAATCGCCAATCCGCGGTGGGCACGCGTGGTGATTAAGCCCAACTTCTCTCTCTGAGAGAAGGCCTGTGCCCTACAGTGGGACCTATATAGGCTGCTTATAACCGTCGAGTCTCTTTCGATTGATCCATCTGATTCTGACTGATCTGATGTACCATAAGTGGTGTCGTGTACCATGAACTTACTTTTATTCTGTCATATCACCCCATGTCCAGAATGTGGCGTCTATAAAAAACCGCTTTACTGCCAGCCTTGAATTATTTGGACCAACGCCTCCTAAATTCATCAATATCCAATGCTTTATCCGTTGAAAACATATTGCTACTTTAACCTATTTAATACCTGACTTTATTTTTGTTAGACTGCTGCATTATCAACTTTCATTTTGGAAATTTCGTATGTGTGAATATCTTGTATTGCAGTAAAGAAAAAAATAAGCTTTTATGTAAGAATATTCTTTGGTAAAGTATTTCAATATAATACGGTACTTATCTCAGACTAGTTACGGTTGCGGGGAGTCGCTGGATGCGGGCGGCACAAACCGGGAAGCTTGGAAAACCATGAGGGAGGCCTATGTCCTGCAGTAAACATAAACATTTACATACAGGCACATACATTGCTTCTGGCCCCACACTAGGATACGCTGTGTCGTGGGAACCAGAAAAAACGACATCACAAACGTGTACACATCCAAGACCTGGGGTTTTTTTTTGTCCCCAGCCGGGATTCGAACCCGGGACCTCTCGCATGGTATGCAGATGCACTACCGCTGCGCTACGAGGTCGTCAATCGGCAGTGGGCGTCAAATGGCTGACGATGATGATGATGACTATTTTTATAAATAAATATCTGGACTTAAAACATGACTTTATGTTGCTTATTTTTTTTATGTATTTCAGATGCCATGAAGTGTTAACACCATTAGGAGTCGATTTATTACACATTCTCACTTCAGACGACAAGAAAATATATGATAACATTTTAAACTCTTTCGTCGGAATCGCTGCTGTTCAGATTGGTATCACTGATGTACTGCTCAGTATGGGTTTTGTTCCAGATAATATTATTGGTGAGCATTATAAACTAATTATTAAATCTAGTATATAAAAATCTCGTATCACAGTGTCTGTTATCGAACTCCTCCGAAACGGCTTCACCGATTCTGAAAATAGATTGTAAGCTAAGTAGTATGGCAAAACAACGTTTGCCAAGTCAGCTAATCTAATATATAAAAATCTCCTGACACAGTGTTTGTTATTGAACTCCTCCGAATCGGCCTCACTGATTTTTATTAATTTTTTGGGTATATTTGGTAGGTCTGAGAATAGGTCGTTGGCTACGTTTGCCGAGTCAGCTATTAACTTATAAAAAATATTTTGAGATTTCGAACAGCCTTCCTACTAATATTATAAACGTGAAAGTTGGTGAAGATGTTTGGATGTTTGGAGGTTTGAATGTTTGTGACTCAATCACGCAATAACGGCTGAACGGATTTACATGAAACTTGGCGTACAGATAGACAAATACTTGAATTGAGACATAGAATACTTGATACTTGATAAGCGGTGGTAGCCTAGTGGGTAGAACCTCGGACTCGGAAGTGGGAGACCCAGGTTCGATCCCCAGTGCGGGCATGCACCTATGACTTGGTTTTCTAAGTTATGTACATTTTTGAAGTTATAGTAGCAATACTACTCCGTAACGGTGAAGGAATCCTGAGGAAACCTGAGTGTCTGAGCTATTCATATACCTCAGCGCTTGAAATCGCCAATCCGCGGTGGGCACGCGTGGTGACTAAGCCCATACTCTCTCCCTGAGAGAAGGCCTGTGCCCAACAGTGGGCTGCTTATGTATCTATGTATACTTGATATCCCAGTAACACGTAACCGTGGTATCTTATCTTGCTGACAATAGGTACCATTTATCCAAAAGTTAGATATGGTCTCCTAAAATATCTAAAGCGTAATTCGTTCCTAATTAGTCGCATTTCAAATTAGGACTAATTATTACTAGAGCTATTGAGTAGCTCTAACGCCCCACCCTGGATGGCTGGTTAAGGCAGGCCAGAAGTGAAAGTCCGTCTCTGCTAAAGTCTACGCCTACGGCCAATGAAGGCAATCCGAGGACTAATCGACTCACGGAGGTACTCAAGTTCGTGGTTTCGCTGTGCACTAACGGCCCGCTAACCATATATCGGGCAATGAATGACTGTGCCAATGATACACTTACTGCTAGCTGCCACCTTAGTAGGCGCTGGAGTCGTCACATCTGTAAACCTTATTACTGTTATTGCAGGTCACAGTGTAGGCGAGTTACCTTGTGCCTATGCCGATGGTTGTCTAAGCGCAGATGAGGTTATCTTGGCCGCTTACTACCGAGGACTTGTGTCGGTACAGACTCCTATGATCAAGGGAGCGATGGCAGCTGTCGGGCTTGGTTGGCAACAGGTAATTTTGTCGCACCATTATCCCGTCGCAGACTAGTTCTTTCGGAGCCTGATACGTCACGAGATCCAACTTCTCTTTAATTTGGTCGAAATACCTTCTCCGCCTTCCTCTATCATTCTATTTTCTATTTCCTAACACTAATGACTAATAATTTTGGAGCCCTACGTCACTGAGCGGAGCCCCCCGCCCCGTAAACTACCTTATCACTCACTCATACTCACTCACAGTAACGTGCCGATACACATATTTTTGTATTTTTTTTTATTTCGGAATATACTCCACTTGCTTTATTTATATCACCATACAAGAATCTGAGCCAACAAATAATATTATACTTTTTTTCTATATTTTCTTTTTTATGTACAATAAAGTGTTATCTATCTAACTATATATCCTTCAATCAGATTTGTTAGAAAACTGTTGTGACAAGTGGCCCAGAATTTTTCTTCTTTTACATTCGATCGTCCTCAATATCGATCTTATCTTATTTATTCTCTCATAAACCTACTAATTTGTCTAATAGTAGTCACCACATCAAATGAGTTCTAGATAAACCTTCTTAATTTTCAGGTACAAGCGATGTGCCCGCCCACTATTGAAGTAGCCTGCCACAACTCTGCCGATTCAAGTACCATTTCAGGGCCCATAGATGATGTGCACAATTTTGTAGAAAACTTAGTCCGACAAGGGATCTTTGCTAAGGAAGTCAATTGCTCCAATATAGCTTACCACTCAAGCTATATCAAAGATGCTGGTAAGTAAAACTAAATATAAAGTAACCCTATAAGTATCATCATCATCATCATCAGCCATTTGACGCCCACTGCAGGACATAGGCCTCCTTCGTGGTTTTCATAACCATGAGGGGTTTTGCCATAATCGCCACGCTTGGCAGGCGGGCTGGCGATCGCAATATGCGGTTGGAATCTCAGGAAGACGCTGCTGCCCGTCTCCTGGTAATTGATTTCCTCAGTCGCCTTCTACGACATCCACGAAAGGAAATGGAGTGACGCTATTCTTAATCTTAAGAGTCCCTCAGAAGGTCCATACAGAACATGAAATCTTGCGATAATTGTGTAATTTATATAGAGAGTATTGTATATAGTATAATATTTTTTGTTTTCGTCATTGTTTTACCGAAAAATAATAGGTAAGTCTAACGAACGATGTTGTATTATAATATCTAATGTAATAATGTGTGGGGAAATCTCCAGAATATCCAGGGATTTACCTTAAATATACACAACACTTGAGACCTCGGGTCACATCGGATGGCTTATTAACAGTGTGCCGGAGACTTCAAATTTCCACTTGATACCTACTATTCAACCGTCACTAAAATGAAAAATATTATGATGTAAACTATTAAAAATATTGTGCCTTGAATTGCTAAATTTACTTCAACAGGTCCAGCTTTTTTGCAGCACTTGAAGACAGTAATAAAGGATCCTAAACTACGCAGTAAAAAGTGGCTGTCATCGTCGGTGCCAAAGTCAAGATGGCAGGATCCAGAAAATCGATTGAGTTCTGCTGAATATTACACTAATAACTTACTTGTGAGTTTTTGTTGCCCGTTTCTGCAGCGTTTTTTCTTATTACTTCTCTCGGTCCAATGTTATATCTAAAAGCTTCGACTTTCACTCCAGAAACATTGCAACCGTGATGAATGTGACAAAACCGAGCTATATAAATACTTAGTGTGTATTTTAATGTATAGTCACTTCTATAGCGAATCGGCGTATGTGCATTGTGATTTGCTTTGATTTTGCCGATTTAAACGAAAATTTTGTGTTTTGTTCAGAATCCAGTGCTTTTCGATGAGACTTGCAAAGCGATTCCAGTAAACGCCGTGTTGATAGAGGTGGCCCCTCATGGCTTACTTCAGGCAATTCTGAAACGTGCTTTACCATCAGCTTGCACAAATATACCATTGACGAGACGTGGACATTCCGACAACGCTCTATTTTTTCTTGAAGCTATCGGCGAGTAAGTAGAGCAAATTTTATGGTAAGCGAAAGAGCGCATGATACTGATTTGTTTTCTTTCCAGGTTGTGCGTAGTAGGTTACAACCCAGATCTCAGCGTTCTTTATTCAAAAGTAGAATTCCCAGTATCGACGGAAACTCGGTCGTTGTCGCATTTGATTGAATGGGCTCATGGTGAGACTTGGTGAGTTCAATTAAATTGTTCTAGTTTTGTATACATGCAGTATTGTGTCAATCATGAATGCTTTCTGGCGCGCTTCAGTAGTAATATTATATCGAGGGATTTCGAATGTAATATGATTCGGAGACAAAAATGATTTCAGAATTATTTTCAAGAACACATTTCTTTTTCACTGTTGATATACCTACCTACTTAGGGACCAAATTTTGCGCTTCAAGCTCAATATTTTGCAAACGGATTCCTAAGTCAAAAATTGGTTTCCCTACACTTACAATATTTTTAAACGATCAAACCAATGATACCCCACACCTATGGTAAAGGCAAGAAAACAAAATTGCATCCTGTAGGTGTATGAGATATTTTTTAAGATTTCATCTACTATTTCATCTAATATGTATGTCTATGCTAAATTTTAGCTTTCTAGTACTGTTCGCCTCTGTGTTAAGCCGCGGACAGACAGACAGAGGGACGGACATTGCGAAACTATAAGGGTTACTTGTTGACTACCACCTCTTTTTTTCTAATTATTTCATATAAAACCTTTTTGAGATTTAACGTTAAATTTTTTTTATGTTCGCTGCTAAGAGACACAAGAGAACGCTAGCCGAGCAGGAATGGATTTTTATACAACATGGAATTTCATTCCTGCCCGCCCTGCTAAGCCGGTCGAGGCCCGAGCCGCAGGCGAGGGTCATAAATATGCGATAGAGGGCTTTCTATTTTACAGCCCGTGTTGTGTACACAATATTTTATGTCGTCACTTCGCCTCAAAGTGCGTAGCGCGTGCGCGTATTGTGCGGGAAAACCCGCTTTTTGGCCAGGTGTGGTATAAAATATATTAATCCAGACTTTGATATTATTTAACAAGATATTTTTGAATTTTAAAGTTTGTAATAAGTTTGTATGGGCGGCCACTCTCATTGCACGAGAAATCCTCAAAAGAAGTGCTATCTAAAGTATTTTTACTGAGAGTTGTTATATTTTCCGAGATAGACGGATTTACTTTATTTTATTTATTTATTTCCTTAGATACATTTGCAAAATATATGTAAATTGATATTATTTTGTAGATATTCATGGATCTTATTATTTAAGTATACCTATGTACGTTGCTAATATGTAATTATAAGTACTTATATTCTTGTAATCTTTCACTATACAAACTTGTTACTTCACATACCATTATATTTCAGATTCTCTTATTTATGTACATCCACCTACGGACTATATTCTTCCTGCAATCCACTCCATCCAAAGGTTGTCTGGAAAACATCGCTCTAAGCAATAAGACTGCCAATTGTATACCACTATTTAGATATAAGAAACCACTTGTAATACTTTCTTCTGATTATGCAATAAAGTGTTCTCTATCTATCTATATAACCATTAGAGAAATTCGCAGTCACACCACAATGTTTATAAGTACCTACTTATTTTTTTTTCCAGGTTTTATCCCACCTATAAGGCAGAGCCCAATAAGCACACTGCTGTCTATGATAATATTTTGTCGACCCACGATCACGAATTTACTTTCTTGAGAGGGCACATCATTGATGGTAAGCCCTTTTCTATCAATAAAAAGCTTTGAAATTTAAGAGCAATTCTCAATATTATCTAGTAAAGGTCAGGTCTCACGCAATTAATTGTAAGCTAAAGTCTGTGGCTAATGAGGCAACATTTCAGTAATACGGTCTGTAAAATTTAGTTAAAACATATTTATTTCAGACGAAATGCTATTTCCGTTCGCTGGCGCACTGGTTATGGTCTGGGATACACTAGCGATGGTCAAAGGATCGGCAAAGAAGAGGCTGTCGGTGCAGTTCAGCGAGATACACTTCCATACACAGCCTCAGCTCTCCGACAACCGTCTGATGAAACTTAGCGTACAGATTCAAAAGGGCTCTGGGCGGTTCGAGGTATGATGTACAGAATGTAAACGATTTAATATAATCAGGAACAATATTGTTTCACCTGTGTACTTCCAAATTATTATTTCTGAGTAAAAAATTTTTTGTCGACTACCTAATTTCCAGTTCAGAAAAATATCCTTTACACAAATAGTCATTTTTAATAGCTTCTGTGACTACACAATTGCAGGTAGTAAATGAAAATATTCTCATAGTTACCGGCTTTATCATGGCAGAAGAAGAAACAACCGGCAGCGTTGATAAAAAAGAGTGCAAGTACAATGACAAAGTATTGGACAAAATGGTGTTCTCCTCAAATGATGTGTACAGAATGTTTTATGACAGAGGATACGGATACAGGTTTGTTATAAACATTTAGGCAATAATAGAAAATAATGACCACAATACAACTTGGCTTACATTTCCTTAGTATTAGCGTATACTAATTATTCCAAATATGATTCTAGAGGTGAATTTAGAAGCATAGAAAGGGGAAATGCTGACATGACGAGTGTAATTGTACGTTGGAATAACAATTGGGTGAATTTGATCGACGCTGTGATCCAGATGAACATACTCAGAAGAGATGAAGATATTATTGAGCAGCCCCGCTTTATTCAACAGCTAAATATTGACGTAACACAACATGACCTTCTTGTACAGTCGTCGAAAGATGCTCTTCAAGCGCATTATTATAAAGACAGCCAAGTTACGAGGTAAATAATCAAGTTTTTTTATTGTAGAATTAAAATCAAGTTAAACTTAACGAAATATTGTTTTTTGTTTGCAGATGTGGTGGTGTTGTGTTAAAGAATTTAACTTTCGCTAATATTTGTCCGAGTAAAAACCAGCTGCTTGAATTGAAATCGCTGCAGTTTTTGCCGCATTTCAAACATGAAATTGTTAATGTTAGTATTGTCTGACTTTTTAAGTAATCCAAGACTCGTCTATTATTTTTTGACTTCACTATTATTTCCAGATTACTACTGCTTTGAGCATAATTTTGCAAATTATAGAAGAAAACAAAGACAGCACTTTGAATGCATTAGATATAACTGAAAGGGAGGATGGTTCACTTTTAGGTAACAAAATCCATGAAGTACTCCCAGTACTTCCTAACATCAAACTGAATATGAAAAAATGTACGAAGAAACATGTACATGTGTTTAAATTAAATAAAGAAGCTCCTGATTTTATCCTGCTTGATAATTTATTTACCGACAAAATCGTAAGTGAAATAGCCTTATTGAGGAAAAGAAATATTTTTTAAGACATTAAGCATTGACACAAGCTTTGTTGTTTTCAGGATGATATGCTAGCTGATGCAATCCCAACTGATATGTTCATAATTTTACTTGAAGAAAGGTCGACTTCACAGTCTCTGTACGAAGTGGCAGCTTCGTTTACGATACCTACTGGCAGAATTGTTCTCGGTCGCTGGAGACCTCAGCCCTCAAACGACATTCCTACTATCGCATCTGTGACTTCATCTCAAGACATTAACAGACTGAAGTCGATTAGGCAAAATATACACCCGAATGGTTCTTTGTATATTTTGTCACAATATCCACCGATAAATGAACTCAAAAGTCTCGTGAAGCAATGGAGGACAGAAGAGAACAATAATAAAGTATATCTGGCAATGGTTGACAATCAATCAATCCAAAGTTTTGAAACGAAGCAAATGCCTAATTTTCATCTAGCATTTAGCGTTTGGCTTAATGTAAGTACTTTGATAAATATCGTTGATTATTGTATGATAATCGATCCTGCGATCGCCAACCCGCCTGCCAAGCGTGGCGATTATGGCAAAACCCTTCATCGTTATGAAAACCACGAAGGAGGCCTATGTCCTGCAGTGGGCGTCAAATGGCTGATGATGATGATTGTATGATAATAGAAGCCAACTTCAGTTTAGAGCTATATTGAATAAAAACCTAA
Source organism: Yponomeuta malinellus (assembly GCA_947308005.1). Lineage (NCBI taxonomy): Eukaryota > Metazoa > Arthropoda > Insecta > Lepidoptera > Yponomeutidae > Yponomeuta > Yponomeuta malinellus. Next base: position 12,264,601 of record OX371007.1, on the reverse strand, counting down.
GCCTCTAAATAGGTTTTTAAAAAAACCTAAGGAAAGGTCAGGATTCCAAACTGCACTACCGTCCTGAAGGTATAATTTTTGAATCCATGTTAAGGCTGGGTTCCCCGAGCGCATTGATTTGTACGGGAGTTATTGCGCTTCGAAAAGTAGGCATTTTTGAAATTACAGAAATACAAATCCTATTAATAGAATTTTAACGACCGACTATTTTGGTATAATTATATTTTATTATCCAAAAGCTGTTGGTGCCGGCTGCCGTCGATAGATGGCAGTCGTTAAGCCAAGTCAGAGGCCTTAGGGCGGCTTGACAACTTCTGACAGTAGACGAGCCACTAGTCTACAAGCCTCCACCAATCCGGACTTGGCCCCCGTGGTGGAGTATGGCCTATACCTTCCTCAGGGAAGAGACCCGTGCCCCTCGGTGGGGACATAATGGGTTGATGATGATGATGATGATCCAAAACTCAGTACAGATGAAATAAAATCATATCTAGTGATAATTTAGACTCATGTTCCCGATTTTTTTGATGCTTTAACGTTTAAATAATTATAAAAATAATGACCGACGGCCCTAGATAGGACATTAAAAAGTTTTTTTTAAAACACTTATTTAGGGGTAATATCGGAGAACCCCGCCTTAACTCTAAGAATTTATCCCTCTCCCATCCATAACTTGCCATCAAATGAGAGAAATCTGAACTAAAACGGAACCGATCCGCGTCTCTCACAATTTTGTTTATCAAGCCTAATATAGGACTCGTAACCGCCTCGTTGGTCCAGCGGTAACGCGCTACTAAGATAGGGTTCGTGAGTTCGATTCCAGCCGGAGATCGCTTTACTTTATTTGTACAAATAGCCTCAATCTGGATGTGATGTATTTGCCTCGTTATCATGGCACAGGGTATCTTTCTTTTGGGACCTGGACAATTGATTATGTTGGATGGAAACTTTTATTATTATGTTGTAACAATAATCTTTCGCCTGTTGCAATATTCATTATAATAAGGACTATTTCTGTCAGGGTACATGGGGCGGTCATTATTTCACCTCTGTTAGAGGAGACAATCAAAGGACAACAAAGTCAGTGTTACTAAGGAGCGAAAGAATTGGCGACATTGACTCTCTACATTGGGCTAAAGCGGAAGAATTAAAACCAAATGACTTCTCAATAAAGGTCAGTAGCGTTATAACGTAATGTGTTTACGCCGGAGTTTGGGGCGTATAAATGCCTAAAAGTGAGAGGCGATAGAAGCTTAGCAAAAAATGGAAGCCATTTTTAATTGTAAGTTGCAAGATCCCCCAGCACTAAATAATAAATAAAAAAACACGTTTTGTGGCAAAGTTATTAATATGTTTTTGTATGTGTAAACTTTGTTCTTGATCAGGTACATTATGCTGGTCTCAGTTTTTACGACGCGAAAAAAGCCAACGGCGATATCATAGTCAATCCTGCAGAGTTATATAGCCACCACTACGGAATGGACTTCAGTGGGGTGACAGCCAGGTGAGTCAATAATTTCTATAAAATCAGCACTTTTATTTTTCTACAGTTCAACAACTATCAAATTGGTTTGAGTTACAGCTGTTCATGACAATGAAGTTGCTTTAGATCCTTAGAGCTCTGATCACATATTTACAAGCTGGGGTTTATTAAGGGCATACGTACCAGTGTCATCAACCTCACTTGAGATTTTATTTTGGATGTGTAGCTAGTAGCCGGTTAAGCTTTTCCAAAGAAATGAGTGCAAGACCTGTGGCAATGTAAACTGAAATTTGAATTCTAACTATCGCTGATATCAATCCTAAATTTATTGACGTAGAGGTGAACGCGTGATGGGTATAGTACGCGGCGGAGCAGCAGCTGATCATGTAGCAGCTGAAACATCGCTTCTGTGGCCGGTGCCGAAGCATTGGACTCTCGAAGACGCCGCCACTGTGCCTCTCGCCTACGCACAAGCATTTTATTGCTTTGTAAGTATTTTGATTTTCTTCATTTACCACTATGAATATTACAAATGTTGTATTTTGTTCTTGACCCGCTCCCTAAGGTTACCTACAAACATAAAAAGCCACCATCAGTAAAAAGGCTGGCGTATGCTCTCAGTATACCTATTTAAATAAATATAGCTTCTCTTTATGTTTTACAGGGGATTAAATGTGAACTCAACTCTGACATGAATGTGTTAGTGTTCGGGGGTGCAGGGGCTCTGGGTCAAGCTGCTATCTCCATCGCCCTCGCTAACGGCTGTACTGTGTTCACGACTGTCAGTGATACAAAGAAGAAACGTTTATTGATGAAAATGTTCCCGCAGCTAAATGGTGCGATCATTTACTTAATATTCAGTATACATGCATCTCAGGCTCAAGCAAGATAAACTAAAACATTTAAAAAATATTTTACTTAACTTCTTTTTTATCCCACTGCTGGGCAAAGGCCTCCCCTCCTGCTGTCCATCTCTCCCTGTCCCCTACCACCTCGCACCATCTCGTCTTGGTCGGCCGCGACGCTGGTGTCCATTTTGCGGAACCCAGTCAGGCGCAATTTTGGCCCACCTATTTGAGCTCAAACGGCGGACATGTCCAGTCCAGTCCCACATTATCCTGGCGGTCGCATTACCAATTTTTATTTATGAACGCAGCGTCGGTCGTGTTTCTTACACGGTCTGTTCTTTTCACACTTAAAATACTGCACTCAATTGCCCGCCGGCAAACCTTGAGTTTGCACTTCTGATACGTCAAAGACCAGGTCTGAGCGCCGTAGGTTAGGATGGGCTGCATGCACATGTTGAAAAGTATTATTTAATAAAACTAAATATTTGAGACCATACCTAAATAAAATAACATCGTAGGGTGAAACAAAGTACCTACCTAGTGGTAAAGCCTGTTTTATAATTATTGCAGGAAAGTTCATAGGAAACTCAAGTGATAGCACATTTGGAGATATTATCATGGAAGCAACAGAAGGAGTGGGTTGCCAAATCATAATAATTAGCCACGCTAAACATGAACTAAAAAATGTAAGTGAAACGCTAATATAAACTTTAAATATGAACTTCAAATATCCTGATTAAATCATTAGATAGGTACATAGGCAAATATAACAAGAGAGAATGACTGTATATGTATACCGTTAACGCACTTTATCAGATTTTTCTATTAAATTTGAATAATTAAATTTCTGTCAACATCGAAGCGAGTGGAAAACTGGTCTCAGCCTACTCCTCCGAGATATAGGCGGAGTTTATATATGTAAATCTCTATCTGCAGATTATTCTAACTTGTTGCGCTCCTTACGGAACGACTCTCGACATGCAAGAAGTACATTCGAAGAAATCCTACTCTTACGGAATGTACAATATGATGAAATGTCGGACGTACATTGTCACCGACTTCTCAACAGTGTTCGAAAACACTCGTGAATTGAAGGTTTGTCTTGGTTTGTTTGTCCTTGTTAATTTTACTACCTCAATGATCACTACAGAAATGAAAGGCCGGGACTGCCTGACACATGTACTTTAAAGGGAGTCCCGACCAAATTGTGTCACTGTATTGCTGACATTGCCCTACGGTTACGCTGCAAGTATCTTAGTTAAATCAATCGGCTCGAGCCACTCATGCACTTAACCCGTCAACACATTTATTCAATTACCATGTAACCAGTATCATCACGAATACCTAAATATTATCGATCAAGTACATAGGTATACAATCTTTCAATCATCTTTTAGCATAAATTTTATCAACACTGCAGCAGAGCAAGGGTCAAACATGCGCTCCTCTTTCCATAAAGTATGAAAAAAAATGTTTCAAAGTGAAATAAAAATACTTTTATCTACCTACATTACAAAATAATTCTAAGTAACTTCAAATTTTATCCTCAGCCAATGTTTGAATGTTCCAATTTATATCTGAATTTTCCCAATATGTGATTCATATTAACTTATTAATGTTTTCATATTATTATTATTCATAGAAACTGCAAGTGATGTTAAGCGAGGGCATAGCCCGCGGCTACGTGCGGCCGCTGAGCCGCGTCGTCTACGGGGCTCGCGACTCTGGCAGGGCTCTGAGATTGCTAGCGGCAAGCAGACATCGTGGTAAGGTGCTTCTCAAAATCCACAAAGAAGCTCTAGCTACTATTAACCGGTGAGTTATACAAAACCAACGTAATGGTAAATTTACCACGTCCAGCTTCTAAAACATTTTAGACGCAATTTGATCACGGATTAAGTGTGAACGATACTTCGATTAGTTACGCTGATATCCTCTGTTCCAGTCTAGCAGTGCAGCCTACAAGCAGTAATATAGTGTTGGCGGCTGCTGCTGACGATGTTCTCGCTATTGGTATGGTAGATCTGTTGATAGCTCGGGGTGCAATCAACATTGTACTACATGGACTGAGGAATGAAGAATGCAAAGATAATGCATATTTGGCCGCTAAGATAGAGTATGTTAGATGCCGATTATATCTGACATAATGTGTAACGTATAAGTCCTTAACTAATGTTATTTTTCTTTCAGACGCTGGCAAAAACTAGGTGTTAATGCAATAAGGTCTGCTGGAACTCTCAGTGGAGTTACAAAGATTAACGAGTTAATCAAAATTTGCAATAGAGTGGGTCCGATAGATGGCATTTATGTGATTTCTGACAATATTTATGAAGAAACGGTTTCAAGTTTGTTGGATAATCTTGATAATATTTCTAAAATGGCAGGCGCTGATATTAGGTAATTCTCGCTAGGTGATGTATCTTGGAGGCCAGTTTTATTTTCATAGTAAAATGATGACTTTTTCCAGGCATTTCACCATCATCAACAATGAAACTGACTTAGGGCGTGACATTTGTATTAAAAGAAGTCTTGAAAAACTACCTGCATTGATGTTGAAAATTCAAAACTTTGATAAGGTTCGATATCCTCAACAATATTTCTAGATTTTCATGATTATTTGTTTATGATTGATTTATTGAGTTCCAATGACATGTTGTTCTTTTCAACAGTTCAACGAAACAAATGACAAAGATAAAGAAATATGCACTAAGAGTTATTCAGTTTCTCTACGGAACGTGATGCTGCATGTGGAAAGGGCACTCTGTTTAGCAGAACCAGTCGTAGTCATTCATGCTTATAAGCAGAAAAACAGTCTGTTGGATAAAGTACTTTTAATGACAAGTGAGGATTACCTTTAGTTAAATTACTTATAGTCAAACTACAGAATACTGCTACAAAACAGACTTCTGTCAAAAAACGTAACGAATTATATAATAACTACATACATACATACACAAACTCACGCCTGTATCCCAGAGGGGTAGGCAGATACCAGGAACTGCCACTTGCTACGATCCTGACAGATCACTTTCGCTTCCGCAACATTCAAACTTCAAACTTCAAACTTCAAAATATTTATTTGCGAATACACACAGTCAGGTTTTTGCACAGGTCTTAATTGCCATAAGTCAGTGTATTCTACCACTTAACAGCAGTATGCAAATGGATACATTTTTATGTGGGTAGGTAGGCATGCACACAATGACATCTATTTACAATTTATTTACAGAAATAATGTTACCTTACATAATGAACTTGATGTCATACAAAATAACTAATTTATTATAAATATTATCAACTTAGTCCTCCAGCTTATGTAAATCAAATGTCAATATACCTAACAACTCCTAATTCCCTAGGTCCGTGTCAGCGAGGTATTCATTAATTGTGTAGTAAGCCTTGTTTATTAATAGTTGTTTAATCTTAGTTTTAAACAAATAATTTTCGTCAATTTTTCTAATTGATCCTGGGAGGTGATTGTATATTTTCGACGACATGCCAAAAACGCTTTTTTGGAATAACGCGGTAGAGCGTGGTAAGGCGCGTATTTTATCATAGTTTCTTTTACTCTGTTGTTGAAAAAGATCCATATTTGACTTTACAAAAGTGCATGTTTCCAGAATGTACAGGGATGGCATCGTTAGAATGCCAAGCTTAATAAAGTCAGGTTTGCAGCTCTCAGTTGATTTCAGACCGCACATTGATCGGATACACCTTTTCTGAGCTTTGAAAGCATTATCTTTGTCGGTCGAGTTTCCCCAAAAAATTATTCCGTATCGTAATTTGGACTCAACGTATGCGTAGTATGCTGTGAGTACAGCAGTTTGGTTCACTTTTTTGGATAGTCTGTAAAGAGCGTACGCAAATTGGTGTAATTTTGTGCAGATTTTTTGAATTTGAACTTTCCATGTTAGATGCGAGTCAATGTATAATCCTAAAAATTTTGCTTCATTTATTTCGTCAATAGATACATCATTGTATTGTATATTTAACAACTCAGAATTACTACAACGATGATTATTTTTAAATGTCATAATATTAGATTTACTTAAGTTCAAAATTAAATTATTATTTATTAACCAGTTCATTACATTCATCAAAGCATTATTAATGTCAATTTTTAAAGTAGGTATGTCAGCTGATTTAAATACTATAGTACTATCATCGGCGAATAGTACCATGTCTTGTTCAATTGACTTAGGAAGGTCATTTACGTATATTAAGAAAAATAGGGGCCCTAAAACATTAATTAGTCGTTGCATGCACGCATGCCGCTATAATACCGAATACCCATTTTTCAGATCTCAATATGCAATTTGAATCAATCTATAAGAAAACGTTGCAAGAGTTAGGATTGCAGAGTGAGGATACTCAAGAACTCCTTCAGCTACTCCAGACATGCAATGTGGCAATTAAAAAGGAGGAACTCCCACTTATGACGCTATCAGAGTGAGTTTATTTATTAAAAAGCGACATAATAGTGTATATAGAATTATTAAGTGAAATAAATGCTGAGTAGAGAAGAGTGTGTCAACTAGGTATCATAAAACAAATTTTACCGAAAAAAAGTGTTTCTTCTTCCGAAGTTCATGCATTTATCGAATTGCCTATCAAGGCAATGCCTTGTCCAGTTTCAAAAAGCAAAAGGACACAGGCGGTGGTATTTTAGTTCCGGTCTTTGTTTCCTTTTTGGAATTTATTGAATTTAATTTAAACTATCTTAATTTAATTTACACTATATTTATTAAGTCTGTGAGGAAAAAACCCTCAAAGGAATTTTATATTTTTATTTCATGCTATCATAAACGTCTCTTTCCAGATTAAAAGCTCTGCAGGAAAAAGGAGAGAAATGTAGAGAAATCACTGGTTTGCATATTTTATGCTCGAACGTTGAAATCGACGAGGTACTTGCAACTTCCGAAGTCAATTTTATGTCTACTCCGCTACAAATAGCTACAGAAGAAGTAAGTGCAAGAGATGACAGAAATCGTACAAAACGTTCTTTTTGCGGGTTTAACTTAGTGCGAAGATTCTTTAAAAATTTAAAACCCCTGACAGACCTCTTTATACCCCAAAATAATGGTTTCAGTATTTTGATTAAGTTGTTTAGGTCCCCCAACGTATGGATGTGATTGTTAAATATGATTAATTACATGATTTGTATTCATTATTTATCGTTGATCTTGTCCTTAACAGCAGGTATAGCTAAAAAATACCTATCACAGATATTGATATTTGTGACGTTCTCTTCTTGCAAACACGTAATTTAAAAAAAGATGTTGTTTTGACATTACTTTCCTAAAAAATTTCGTTAAATTGACTTTTTGTACTTTGCAGGTGTATCTTCCGAGTATTTATATACAAATCATCATAACTGATGATCTTGGAAATGGCTATATCAATTTTCACGATCTGTGGCCTAATTACGCTCACCAAATCCTGAGCGATTCCAATCGTCTAACTGTCAAATTCCATACTAATTTGAAAGTTAAACGATTGGAATCGCTCAGGATTTGGTGAGCGTAATATAGGGGCTGATCTGGCTAACAACCATCGTTATTAAATTAACTTTCAACTAAAACAAAAACCGCATTGAAATCAGTTCACCCGCACAGACATATGCACAGACAGAGAGACTAAGGCGTCAAACTACTAATCGCCCTCGTTTTTTCTATAGTTACGTAAAATCACCAATTTATATTATTTCTATGAGTATAGCTGTGAATATTATTTCAGTGTGACATCGACTATGACTTATCCTTCTTGATCATAGTGCCGGGCATAGACGGATACGGCAGGAAGTTCCAGTCACTCTGTGATCGGCTCAAGCTATCTGCGGCCGTTTGCCAGCCTGGCTTTGGCCATCCTTGTGAGAACATCCAACAAATGGCTGAGAGACTTGTTAAGGTGAAGTTTGTCTTTTAAGAAGAACGTACACCTAACCGAGCCGAAAGTATCGTTTGCACCTAAGTCAACGAAGTTGCATAGGGCCATTCTTTCGACTCCGATAGGTGCGTTCACCTTTATAAGAACAACATGGAGATGTAAACCAAAGAGATGTTGCGTTTTCTATTCTGCAGGTGGTTATGAAGAGGATTGGTCTAAAAGAGAAGTTTTATCTCTTAGGATACTCATTTGGTGTTCTCGTTGCTCTAGAAATGGCTGCCGTTTTCGAAAAACATGGTACGTAGTAGGTGTAGCAATTCAAGCCAACGTGGCTGATGTGTGATAGATGTATCTATTAATGTTATGCTTAGGAAGAAAACTAATTATTATTTTACCATTAGGGCTAACGGGGGTTGTATTCTGCGTGGACGCCAGCCCAGATACTTTTCCAGCAGCGATGGAGACCTGGCTACGTGAAGCGGGAATCACTGACGATGCCACATTGCAAAATGCCGTAGTTCAGCATACGTACTCTCTAATGGGTGGCAAAAATTCGAACAGACTGCTTTCGGATCTCCAAGAATTAAAAAGTTGGAACGACAGAGTCGAAGCGGGGTTAAAGCTACTGAAAGATGTAGGACATACGAGGCAGTATACCCGAGATGTGTTTGAGGAGACATATGCCAGGATTATTCAGACTCGCCAATACGATAGTACCCAGCTCAGTCGCCTTCAGTCACAGCTGGTTGTACTGCGTTGCCAATCTAACCCTTCTGCCTTACCCGATCTTGGATTGTCGCGATATTCCAAGCAAAAGCCTCATGTATATAACCTCGTTGCTGATCATGCCAACGCTTTGGAAGATTTGCGTTGTGCCAGTATTGTCAACCAGCATCTCGATCAGAATATCCTGAACGAATTCAATAAAAAGAAAAACCTTTGTAAGAAGTAACCCATTCAGAAATGTCATATGATTTGATTACTCGAATCATCACTTGTATACTCGTAATTCAATAATTTGATTTAGAATAACATATTTTTACTCTAAGGCCGGCAAAGGATAATGAGGTGGATTTCGTGTGATACAAATAAATGTTGTGGGGCACTAAACATTATTTTTATTTTATTGATGAACTCCAATCCAACGTAAAAACAATACCTACTTATTGTTCATAATATAGGATTCATCACAATCAATATGCGTGATTTTTATAAAATTTCTTTGTACCTTATAAACAATTAACTAATTAACGACCATAGTCAATCATATAACATAACCCCATTGAATTCACTTAAATCTATAGAATTCTATCCATCGAAATAATACTTAACAACATTCAAAAGGATACAATACAGTCGTGACCCCTTCGGCCGTTAAGGTAACCGGAGTTTGGAAACCAGTTTCCTAAAAGATTTTTTTTATCCTTCTACGTAACTGGTTTCCTATAAAGACTTTTTTATTCTTCTGCGTAACTGGTTCCCTTTAAAGATTTTTTTATACTTCTATGTAACTGAATAAGTAATCTCCTTTGTATACCTGTTTTGAAATTATTTCATCATGCGATTTTTTATTTTAATATCCAACTAAGGAAGTTATTTGTTTTTATGTTTGTTAATGAATTGATTTTATATTATAAATGTTATTATTAAATTCATATGTTTCAAATAAACCACACATAAATGGTATAATTACGGTTTTACAAAAACAAATATTTAAATACAATACTCAATTCCAATAACCATTTCTTCTGCAATCCAGTTATTAGTTTCGTAGGTGGCTAAAATAACATAAACATAGTACTTTTAGGAAACCAGTTACGTAGAAGGATAAAAAAATATTCATAGGAAACCAGTTACGTAGAAGGATAGAAAATTATTTTAGGAAACTGGTTTCCAAACTCCGGTTACCTTAACGGCCGAAGGGGTCGTGACTATTTGTAGTACCTATATTATGCAATTATTTGTATTAATGTACCTAACCCATAACACGTACTTACGGCCCATCTAGTTCCAATAATTTCCATCAGCTACCCTACCCCTACTCCTAGTCTGTGTGAACTGTAGGTCGACGACCGAGAACCTAAGGTCAAAAACCTAAAACTTTATAGCATTTCCGCTTGGAACTGCCGTTTTTGGCAGACATAAAAAAATAATAATAAATAATTGATTTCTACAGCCTACAATTTTTATCTTGGGCTAAATACAATCGGAAATAAAATAAAATCGGAAAACTAAATGGAGATTTTACTGTAATTGTTAACAATTTTTCAGTAATCAAGATTATGTTAACACTTTGTAAATGCTATCTAGTTCCTAAAGATGTTTTTGGAATCTCTCTTTATACTTACTCCTCTGGGATATAGGCATGAGTTTATGTATGTACCTGTATCAAAATCAAATCAAAATCATTTCCAAAATCCAAAGTGGCGCTGCGCAAGATGACGCTTCTTAAGGGTGGCGCTGCGTAAGACGAACGCTAACACTTCTCAAGACTAGAACTGTTCCAGATAGGGTGGGTCGAGGACGACCCTGTGTCAGGAGAAGATAGATAGATAGATAGATAGAATATTCTTTATTGGAGATTACATTAACAGAAGCCGTGTTAGGAATATTTTAGGCGTAAAGACTGGCAACAATCTCATGATGTCACCGTTCCTATATAAAGCCTGCGCTGTACGCGCTCGGGCTCACTTTGCCGGTGCAAGGAAAGGTTTGTCCTGGTTTGACCCCAGAAATAAATTTCTAAAAAGTTTCGGTTTTATTATTTCCACGAATGATTCCTAAAAGTACTAGGGGGGTTCGATAAGTAGTGACAAGTTATTTTATTTTTTAACATAGTGACCTTTTCGTTGTATACACTAAGCATATCTTTTGTCTATGTGAATAGCTCAGACACTCAGATTTCCTCACGATGTTTTTCCTTCGACGTTAGCGAGAGGTATTGCTACTTAACTTCATAAATGTACTTAACTTAGAAAACTAATTCATAGGTACATGCCCGCACTGGGAATCGAACCTGGGTCTTTCGCTTCCGAGTCCAATGATCTACTCACAATCCACCACCGCTTACAACTCCAAAATATATTTCTTCGATGTAGGTGCATCGCATTTAAAGGTCATATACGTTTATAGTAGTTTATGTGACTGTCACATAATGAGGGTTATTAAAACACGAGCGAGATTTTAAAAAACGAGCCTTGGCGAGTTTTTTAATAGCATTCGCGAGTGTTTTAATACCAAGTTACGTGCAGTCTCATACACTACTTTATCTACACTCATAATGAAATTTTTGAAACAAAATGGCGCAATTGCGACAAAAGTATCTTGACATTCAATCGTCTGCACTCAGTTTTGTGCGCGCAATTTTAGGTATTTTTAGTTGCACTTTTGGTACCACGAAAATGAAATTAGGTTTTTTATAGAGTCAATTTTGACATTAAAAAAAAAACTTAAGTTTTGTTCCGTGATCACAGCAACACTTTAAAAAAAATAACTAACATAAAGTGAAAAATCTGACCTTTAATGTAACTTTATATTACACTTTTTTTTTAATTTTCTTTAAAGCTTGTATAATTGAAAGTTATGTATAAAGTTATGTTATGTTAAAGCCTGTCAATATGTGTTTACCTTTGAATTCTTAATTTGAAGATTATGATATGAGTGTAGATAAAATTATTTCCGTGTTTTTAGTGCTGTAGTGTTCTGAAGTCAGAAAACTTTTATTTTTTAAAATATTTCACGATTTTATTTTACTATCCCATCGACTCCGCCATATTGTGTTTTCAGAAAGCAAATGCACGAGTTACTAAAACATCTGAATCGCTTCAAGTGTTTAAAATCATTCAAAGCCTTTAAAATTTTAAGAGATCCAGGATGTGAAGTCTACGCTTTCAAACAACAAAACAATTTTCCAAATCAGTCCGCGCGTCTTCGAGTAATCGGGGAACATACATAAAAACAAAAATAAAGATTCCGGCAAATTGAGCACCTCCTCCTTTTTTAAGGTTAAAAAGAGAGTCAGAAAGTGCATTTTTGTTACTATTAGCTATTAGTCGCCGATGTGATATAAGTCCGGATGAATCCAAACTTACTTTGTACGTCGGAAGACATCGTAGCTCTACGAGCTCCTGACACTTTGATATACGCAATATTTTACACGTTGGTCACATGATAATTGATGCAATAAAAAGAGCAGCTGGCGCTTGAAAATATCGTAATTAGAAAATGTTTTCTTTTTATTAACTTTGGGACCCTCAGCGGGAATCTGACTCACAGTTGACCAGGCTTTACAAATCAAATCAAGGCAAAACGTGAAATTCAGCATGCGCTATAATATAATGATTAAATATAGTTTTCATGTTCGCCCAAAACAAAATACAAGTACGTAGGTAAGTACTACCTTAATAACTAACTACTACCCTGATTTGCAGAATAGGCAGTTACGTAGCACCATTATATTCTTTTTGTTGCACTAACCCGTGCTGGGGACAATTTTAAAAGTTACGTACCTATCACCAGTTATGTTGTCTGGATAAAATAAATTTTATATTATTAAGCACGCCCTTGTACATTTACAATGTAATTAGTGCAATAAAGAATTAAAATAAATAATAAAAAAATACTTCACATTATTAAAACAATTAGTTTCGTAACAGACCACACTTGTCAAAAGTATACTGATCCCTTTACAATCTTTGAAAATCATACAATCCTCGAGAGAGAGAAAGCCCGCATAATAAACGCTCTGGCGCAAAAAACACGGAAGAGACATGGGATGGGGGCGCGGAAAGGGCGGAGTGCAGAAAAGTCGCGCAAAAGACTTTTCAACGCACACTGATGGGACGGGGCGAGGGCGCTCTACTTCACAGAACAAAGAGCAGTTTGTAGAATAACCACTCTTATGCCTTGGCTACATTAACGGGAAATGGCATTAATTATCGCGTTGTTGGGCGTTGAACGTTAGTGTGGCCGGCTTAACGCCGTAATTTTATAAACGCCGTTGTCAATGACGTTAAACGTTTGGCGATAGCTAGGGTGGCGGTCTCTACATCAAAGGGATTATCGCGTTTCTGGCTGCCTTGATGTGGCTACACTGGGGTTTGTCATGTGTCATTCGAGATCGTGTAGAGTTGATTTTGTTTTTTATCTGGGGTGTGGAATTAGGAGTTTGTTTTTAGTTTTTTCTTCTTCGTTTACGACGCTGTTGTTTTTTTTAATGTAGACATTGGCGTAGCTCATAAAATACAACAAAGCAGCAGCTTCGACGTCCATCTTTGCTTTCATTGAACATTGAACGCCAGTGTAGCCAACACAATTACCGCGTTTTTTGACACTATGGCCATTTAGTGTTTCCTCAATGTGGCCAAGACATTACAGAAGCTACACTCTCTTCAATTCTGTATTATACATTGACTAACTCTGACGAATCTCGCCTGATATACCTACAGGGTGTAACGTAATAGATATAACTAAGTACAGAAAAAATATTTACGTCTTAACGGATAACGTTTTAATGGATCAAAGTTTTTTGTTCATGTTTTAATACAAATTTCTTTTATTTTGTATGTGAGTAAAGGTCAAAACTGATGTCGCGGCATGTACCCTTTAGTTTTTGAATTTGCTGCCAGCTGTTTTTTCCCTAGATAGACAGTGGAACAATCAACCGCACATTGAACTCGTTGCAAGCGGCAAGCCGTGGTATCTGCCTACCCCTCCGGGATACAGGCATAAGTTTATGTATGTATGCTGAACTCATCAATGACTACACTTTTCAGTTTAATTCTTAGCCCTGTCTGACACATTTCACGCGTGTTTAACCACGTAGGTAGAAAAAAACAATGGATGATTAATTATTCTGCATTAATAAAAATTTAAATGTTTTTTCAATGTTGCAAAAACGTCTTTCAAACATTGTTGCAATAAGAATGAACTCACAGATCAAAGGTTTCTATTGTTCTTGATCTCAGCTCATGGCCTTTAGGGAGGTTTACGCTGGACACGGTTGCCTGAAAATTGTAAATGAGGTATTAATTTTTAACCGACTTCAAAAAAGGAGGAGGTTATCAATTCGCCACGTATATAGTCCTATTGATTGCCCAGTGTCATGACCACCACATATATTTTGGGCACCGACTCCAAATTATACTTCTACAATACCTACATGTATTCATCATCAACCCATTATGTCCCCACTGAGGGGCACGGGTCTCTTCCCTGAGGAAGGTATAGGCCATACTCCACCACGGGGGCCAAGTCCGGATTGGTGGAGGCTTGTAGACTAGTGGCTCGTCTACTGTCAGAAGTTGTCAAGCCGCCCTAAGGCCTCTGACTTGGCTTAACGACTGCCATCTATCGACGGCAGCCGGCACCAACAGCTTAACGTGCCTTGCGAAGCACGGAACCGCTCGGAAAAATGCCACTAGCGTTAGGCATAGATGGCGACCCATCCATGCACTGAACGCGCCCTGTGTTGCTTAACCTTCGTGATCGTTTATTAAGATCACTCAGGCAGCCGGGGCTACGAGCGATTGTAGCGAGGCTACATGTATACATACTTCTAATTATTTCTAACTTTTTAGTGCTGTGGTGTTTCGAAGTCGATTTTTATTTTTTATTGAATTTTTTTTTATTGTCCGAACACTTTGAAACTACAAAGGGATAGTAAATTTGTGGTATAATGCGTGAGTTAAAAATTTTACTAAGTAAACAGGTAGGTACTTATTTAAATATAGTTTACCTATTTTACCTACCTAATTTACCTACAGCGTGATTTTGATATCATTAGCAATATTTTGAGGGATTGTTCGTATTGTTTTGATATATACATTCTTTTCATGATACATTATTTTCATTACATACATACATAAACTCACGCCTGTATCCCAGAGGGGTAGGCAGAGACCAGGGACTGCCACTTGCCACGATCCTGACAGATCACGCGAAAGCTTCCTCAACATTCATTAATCGTTGCATGCACTTCATTATGATGAAATTCATAATTCAGGTAATCTATAAATATAATAAATCTGTAAATGTTGTCTCTGTCTGAGATATATGTCTGTCTCACTCTGATTCTTTGTGCGTGCATCACGCAAAAACCACTGAAGAGAATTGAATAAAACTTACCATGATTATAGCTCAGATTCCCAACATATAGATTATATAACATCACGCATAAGTCCACGGGCGAGATTCGTTTTATTAATCTGTGTATCAATCGGCTTTGCAATGTACATGAAATTGTCATAGTAAACATAAATTTTAGTTTCATGAAACAGGCCCCAGGTAGTAACCGATTCGACCGACTGGTTGCTATGGCAACCTCTAACTGGCGAGCGAGACGATATACCTAGTTTCTTTTTAAGGATGTCTGTTAATTATCTTGAAAACATGCGAAACAAATAAATTAGCATCCACTGTAAAATTAGTATAGAACATATCTAATAAGCCCTGCGGATTAGTAAGTTGAAGTGGCAGTGGGCGGGGACATAGCACGCAGAACTGATGGCCGATGGGGCCGAAAAGTTCTCGAATGGAGACCAGATATCAGCAAGCGCAGCGTAGGACGACCAGCCACAAGATGGACAGATGCATGAACACGCTGGATGCAAGCCGCTTCCAACCGGTCTTTTTGGAAATCCATGGAGGAGGCCTATGTTCAGCAGTGGACTTCTTGTGGCTGAATGATGATGATGATATTTAATAAGATAAAAGAGCTGCATGGACTATGAAATTTATTATTTAGAATAAATAAAAGCATCAGAAGGAAATATTCTATGTAACCAACAGCACGCTCTAACATAGAAAATACTGATAGTTGCGTTCCGCAACATAATAAGATTCTGTGACAAAAACATTTTCTCTTTAGGTAGGTATACTGACATCACAAATAATCACACATAGTTAATATTTGCATAAAAAATAAAAACATATTGAGTATGTATCGTTTTTATTTGCTAAAATACATTGTTTTTTATTTGTGTTTTTTTAGCATCAGGCAAATGGGGGTCAAATCTTTGCGCGGATGTTGATATGTCGTTAGTATTGTTATGTTGGCTACGTTAACTTTTTATTTCTGACACTTAAAACTACGTGGGCAAGATGGCGCAAATATTTTTATCCAGTCATCGTCTTTGTCTTAAAAACCCTGTTTAAAATGCGCACCAAATCCTGTCAAATTCAAAGACTGTTAGAGAATAACACGAATTCGTGCCGGGCGCGATATTGCATTAAAACCATGCAGGTATGATTGTGCGTACGAATGATATTTCGTACGAAGTTAATATGTTTGGGTAGCTCAGTCAAAACTAATCTATCGTTCTAGCCTGAATATTCATGGTGAGCATAAGCCTCCCGAAAGCACGCCATATCATTCCGTTCCAGTGAGCTAACTAGCGCCACCAATAAAAAGAAAACCTTCTTTCACAGATCGTAGGTATTTGCAAACAGTGTCAGTGCAATCTCTCAATCATGTTAACAGTGATTTTTAGGATTCACGACAAAGAACCTAAGATCACGAACCTGGGACTAGATAGCATTTATGCCAAAAACGGCCGTTTCTGGCGTCAATGCTCTCTAGTCCTAGGTTTTTTTGTCTTATGCTGGCTTCTCACTGCACGTGTTAGCCCGCGCCGCGCCGCGCCCGCACGCGCCCCGCGCAGTGTGAAGAGCTAGGCGCGGCGCGGCGCGGGCAGGTGCGGCGCGGCGCGACCTATCCGCTAAAAGTCGGTGACTTCAAAGGCGCGGCGCGGGCTCGCGCGTGTAGGCGCGTTCGTTGTTTAATGACCGATCACAAAGATAATTGCAATTGTATTCTTTATTTTGATTGCGGATTATTGCCAAGAGGTTTATAATCACCCGGTATATATTGATAGGATTCTTAAAAATTACGTACCTATGTAATTATCCTAAAATACAAACAATGATTACCTTGACCGGCTCTTATTGAACGTTGACATCCACCAACGCCTCTTCTTCTTCTTCTTTTTGTTAATTTTATTAAGTATACGATATCCACAAAATAAGACAAAAACGGCTGATGCAACAGCCATGCCTTCTTCTTCAGTGGCATTGCTCCATGGCTGGAGGTGGCAATTCGACTCACAAGACATAGTGCGCTGCTCTCAACAGACTGAATCAAACTGAGGTTTAGTGGTTTGAAGCTAAAAGGCACGCGCCGCGCCGCGCCAGTTTCCGTTGGGTGGCGCGGTGTGTCGCGTGGCGCGTCCTTGCGCGTGGAGCGGCGCGGCGCGTAGTAGCACCCGCAGTGAGAAGCCAGCCTTAGGTTCACGGTCGTGCGTCCTAAAAATCACTATTAACATGATTGAGAGATTGCACTGACACTGTTTGCAAATTTGATCTGAAAAAAAAGATATGATTTTTTTTTCCTCGGTGGCGCTAGTGTTACTTCCTGGAGCCTCTTAAGTTGGACTCGGCCTTCGGTTTTCGAGTTCGGCGTTTTTACGGTTCCAAAAAATTCTGCGTAGCTTTTAATAAGGGCATATTGACTGTTTGGAATAATACGCTCTTGACCAGACTGTGGATGAATTAATTTGATTGATTATAAGATTGGTGTATTTGCTACCATTGTAGCGATTACCCTTCCATTAATTTACAAAATATATACAGGGCGTCCCAAAGTTATGGGACATGAAGGGAAAGTACCTTAAATATCGTAGATAGGGTATTTTGCTGAAAGAAGACTTTATGTTATTTTTAAAAGTTAGTAATTCTGCATTCACAGATTTTCTAAAAATTACTGGCTTCGTCTGGGAATCGAACCGACTTAAATGTAAAAAAACACCCCTACTTTTATGATTCCAATCGAAAGAATGGCCAAAAACTAATAATGCTTCTCAAGATTTTCTAAATGAATGTTTTCCTACTTGGATTGGTACGAATGGACCGATTAGATGGCCGGCCAGATCCCCGGACCTTACACCATTAGATTTCTTCTTTTGGGGATACCTACGTGAAAGATATGCTATACAAAAAGCGATACGAGAACGTAGGCGAGTCACAAATAGAATTGTGCCATATCATATCGAGTATTCACCATAAAAAGATAAGAAAATCATCAGGCAGCGGACTCATTAAAAGATTGGCAATTTGCGTAAGATAAGAGGGATCACATTTTGAGCATTTAATTAATTAATTAAAAAAAAACCCACTACGGCAGTTTCATGTATGTTTTTAATTTGATTAAAATGATTAATTTCACACTGTTTCTTTCTTTTAAAATATTATGTTACTTAAGAAGAGTTATTAGTTTTTGGCCATTCTTTCGATTGGTATCATAAAAGTAGGGGTGTTTTTTTTACATTTAAGTCGGTTCGATTCCCAGACGAGGCAAGTAATTTTTAGAAAATCTTTGAATGCAGAATTACTAGCTTTTAAAAATAACATATAGCCTTCTTTCAGCAAAATACCCTATCTACGATATTTAAGGTACTTTCCTTTTATGGCCCATAATTTTGGGACGCCCTGTATATAGGTAGGCCACGTGACGAACAAGGCATTAGGATTGCCTTTAATGCCAAGCTAGTTCAACTACTTACGATTTGCGAGCTGCCGCAGATGCACAGCGTTGGTTTATAATATTTTAACCGATTCAAGGGTTGTTGCTACTCGTGAACCTGAACAACTTTTGTTTTAAATGTCTGCTTAGTGCCAGAAAAAAAAAGAAAGAAATCTCTTTAACGCAAGTAAATTATTCTGACACTTCTAAATTTCTGAATTGCAAATGATCGCTTTTAACTACGTAGTGTCGTTGACCTCCTGCATGGGTAACGAACCCCATTAACCTCAAGAATGCAATTTGTCCCTGTCTCTAAATAACGAGATCCTCGGCCCAATGTAGGCAATTAATCAATTGAAATGACAGATATCGGGTTTCAACGCGTCCGCGTCTGTCTGAAATTTCAGGGCCATTGAAAATGACACAAACAAAAAAATAATCCCGACACGACAGCACATTGACCTTTTATAATCTGAAATCAACCCCATGACTTTGATTTAGGCGTGCGCGCATGCAACGACTAATGAATGTTGAGGAAGCGAAAGTGATCTGTCAGGATCGTAGCAAGTGGCTCTCCCTACCCCTCTGGGATACAGGCGTGAGTTTATGTATGTATGTATAGGCAGTCCAGACAATGTCCGAGATCCAAGAGGCTTTTCTGGTGACCAGAAATCAGATGAAAAACTGGAGCTAGACTGTTATAGGTATCTAGTCGATTTAAGGATTGGAACATTAATAATTATGTAACTACCTAGTCTTAAGATATGAATTATTTTTAATAAGACATTTCTTTCCAAGGAACATTAGCGACGAATTAGAAAATGAATTTGTTACAACTATCGCAAGGTATTATAAACATCGAGATCTCAAACAAGCGCATTGCCACGTAATGCTTTACGCGTCGTGTCATGAGAACGCTGAAAGTCTTTCAAAATGTCAAAAATGCTACGCAAGGAACGCGTAATTCTTTGCGTAACATTTTTGACATTTTGGAAAGTTTGTCAACAAAATGTTATGGATACAGTACTTTGTTTCGGTGGTCCGGTGGTAGCCCAGTGGGTAAAACGATGGACTCGGAAGCGAGAGACCCAGGTTCGATTCCCAGTGCGGGCATGTACCTATGACTTTGTTTATTTTCAAAGTAACGTACATCTGCAAATTTGTAGTAGAATTACCATGCTAACTGTGAAGGAACCGTGCTGGGAAAGCGTGCACCATCTAAAACAATGCCCCAGGCACTGCAGCGTCCGAGTGGTCCCTTCACCCATCTGATGTGAGTGAAGGTGCCACAGGACGCTGTATAAATCATACGTAAAGGCCAAAGTTTGATACTCAGTACGCGTAGCTCTTCGCGTTAGTTTTTTAACTCTATGTATAATAGAATAACCCAGCTATAATAATTACGCTCATGGAGCACACCGTCCAACGGGCTAGCGTCACTCTGAAACTTGAGTACCAACTGAAACTGTAGACTCGATCAAAATTTTATTATATCTTTATATTTTTTGTTCTTTTTAGGGCTCCGTACCCAAAGGGTAAGGGACCCTATTACTAAGACTCCGCTGTCCGTCCGTCCGTCCGTAATACTAAAAACAGAATAAAATAAATATTTAAGGGGGGCTCCTATGCAACAAACGTGATTTTTTTGCCGTTTCTTGTTCGATATTAATAACGGCAACAGGTAGACGCTTGAAATATTCAAATGTTGTATAGATAATGCTACGGATCCCAGTGTGCGCGAGTCCGACTCGCACATGGCCGGTTTTTTTAAACTCTGTGTCTTGTCCTCCTTCTTTTGTTGAGCCAATAGCAGACTAAAGTTGTGATTTCTTTCGGCAAATTTAATGTAAAATGTATAAAAGGTACCTAACTGGTTATAATACATGATAAGTAGGTACTTAAATAATTTGCAATAATAAGTTTAGCTGTGGTGCCTCTTTACGTTCAGCGGTCATAAATAAATTGACTCGCGGTTAGATCCGTTTATTGTGTAACAATGTAGGGTATTATATTCTTCTATTACTACCCCGTGCTGAGGACGGGTTTTAAAAATGTAGGGTATGTGCTTAATATTGAGCTCCTGTCGCCTGCACTGCAATTCTGCACAGCTGACGACGATGGTAGATTGTATCCCATATCCGGCGACGCTTGTGGTACTTTGTACCTTCTCATAGAATATTTTGTACCTACTTATAGTCCGATTCTCAGTACATATAGTCTGGTGCTAATAAGTTTACTTTGGCCTGTAGATAGGTAGGGTACTGGTTTCATACGTTGGTTTAATAATTTTGACAACTCCGCAGCGTAAGTACCTAGTGAGTCGTCTTAGCACGAGACAATTGCGGCAATGGGGGCGCCGTGGCGCCAAACGTGATGTCACCCGACAACTTTTGCATTTTAAACAAATTACTACACCATCTATTCTAATTACACGTCTCTATTGCTACCTCTCCTTTACAGCAGAAGTGAATAGCCTCTGAGATCCAGCAATGGATACGATGTAAGACACATGTGTCGTCGTATGTGGTTTCGTGAATCCCGCCGGCCCTAATTCGTAGTGATGATAATATCTTTATGGGCACAGATACTTACGACCCTCGTCGGTCGTTTAGAAAACAGACATAGTACCTACAATCTACAGCAGGTCAACCTTTATATTTTCCAATACATCCATTACTAACGTAACTGTATGGTACCTACCTAATAAAATGAAAATGTATTTATTATCGGTTCAGGATTACAGAATCGATAACTTTATTAAACTACTAGTGCGGTGGTAGCCTAGTGGGTAGAACATTGGAATCGGAAGCGGGAGACCCAGGTTCGATTCCCAATGCGGGCATGTACTTATGACTTTTCTTTCTAAGTTATGTACATTTGTGAAGTTATAGTAGCAATACCACTCGCTAACGGTGAAGGAAAACATCGTGAGGAAACCTGGGTGTCTGAGCTATTCACATAGCTCAGCGCTTGAAATCGCCAATCCACGGTGGGCACGCGTGGTGATTAAGCCCATACTCTCTCTCTCTGAGAGAAGGCCTGTGCCCTACAGTGGGACGTATATAGGCTGCTTATGATTAAACTTCTTAAAGATTTTTTTATTTAGTTGTATACAGGCCCAAGGTAAACTTAAATATCTTATTCTACCAGCGAAAGCCGCAAAAGGTTTATCTGCCGCTGTTATCGCTCGGTTAGGTAACACACATTTTATTCCTAAAAACATAGATTTTAGTATCTTTTTACATTGCAGAGGCTTCCTCTGTATGCCTTCTAGGGTTTCTGGTGATAAATCATTAAGTATTAGGTCTTTTACTTTGCTTAAGGCTGTCTAACTTATCAAATTTTAATTCAAATATTATGTGAATAATTTATTATTATATAATAATTTATTTTATACAAAATCTTACAGCATAATCTGTAGTTTAGAAACGCCTGTTGAATAGATTAATGGAGCGTTTTTACTTTCAAACCTTGCTATCAAAGAATGCAGACGAAAAGTAAAACATTTGTAATATAGGGTGTCCAGTGAAAAATTTTCAAATTAAAAATTTAATAAGAAATAAAGAGAAAAATATGACATTACGTTTATTATTTTAAATTATAAACCGGTATTGCGGATTCATTTTTTAAAGATAACTCACTCTCGCATTTCCAAATAGGCGAGTGCAAATTGCTGGTGATATGGCGGCAACTTCGCGGCGGATATTTTCTTGTAGAGCTTGAATCGTGCCAGGATTGTTGCAGTAAACTTTCGACTTAAGGTATCCCCCGCACCCGACCAGTGACTCATGGCGACTGTCAAATCCGCAACTCGCGCGCGTCTAATGGTACACTCCCCTCAAACCTCACCCCACTACTTTTCGAACGGTCACTATTTAAATTTGACAATTTTCCACTGGACACCCATTTGCATTTCGTATCTCTTAGTTTTTGTATAGTTTACAGCAATATGATGACTAATTATTAAATTTTATTTGATTCAAGTGATCGCGGCATCCTAAGTTATGTACGAGTGGTTAAAGAAAATCAGAGGTATTTTTACTTGAACCTCAGTCTGAAAGCCTAGCAAGTTGTTTGTTCTTCTTCGTTGTTTACTGCTACGGGTTAATACCCCCAGGGCCCCAATTATATGTACATCACATACCTCACATACATCACAACCATGAAAATAGGAAAAATAATTTGTACTAACCGGCTGCGCAATGATCGTAGGTGCATCACATAGTCATAATAAACTTTATAGCTTTGTGAAACGCAGCCCAGGTTTGGAACTAAGGCTTATGACGTTCCTGGCCTTTTATTCATGATTCAAGTTACATTATTTGAGCTACTTTTGTTGTGCATATTATGTTACTTATGTGCTTATTTTGTTTCTGTGATGTATCTTGTTGGTATAATAAATGTCTTTCTTCTTCTTCTTCTTAAATTGAGTCAAAAAGGGCAGTGTTGGTAGTAAAATGCCAGGATTTCATAGATCTACCATCACTACAACACTATGACAATTCGATGTACATTGCAGTCGATTAACAGATAGGAAGATTCGGCTACGCAACGTCATAATAAACTATGGATTGTAGTTTTATGAAACGCGGCCCAGCTGAGTAAAACGCTGGCACGTGCATTTGTGCATTTATCAATTTCCGCTAATCCCAATTGCCACCTAATGCGCTCATGGTTGGCGCCTACATTCATCACGGATGCGCGGCACGGGTCAGTTGCATCAGCAGACAAACAATTGCAAATAATAAACAAGTTAATGACAAGTGATGCGCTACTCTACTCTGTATCAACTATTTTCCAATATCGTATCGTATAAACTTAAAAAACTTTGGCCTTTGCATCTACGTAATGAGATGATTTATGCAGCGTCCAGTGACACCTTCACTCACACTAGATGGGTGAAGGGACCACTCGGACGCTGCAGTGCCTGGGACATTGTTTTTAGATGGAGTAGGCTTGCCCAGCACCTATACCAACCTTACAGCTTAGTCGGCCTATCCGCGGCTTGGTTGGCTCCGCGCGTATTGAATTGTCTTTCCTGTGGGCGTATCGTATGAGGCCCACGTATTCTGATCATTATCATCATCATCAGAATTCTCTGTATCATTCTCTGTATCATACCCATTCATTTCTCAGAACTAGTTCCTTTTGTAAAAAATGAATTCATCAGAATTCATTTTTTACAAAAGGAACTAGTTCTGAGAAATGAATGGGTCAGGAGATATTGACATTTAAATTCACGCATTATCTAATAGAATTTACATATTTTTATACAATGTAGGTATCGTATACCTAGAGGACATTAATTTATTCTCTTCGTGAACCTAATCAAAGTTATCAACTGTTCTTTTCGAGAGTTCATTCGAAATTTCAACGCGCAAAGAATTCAAAACATCGGTATTTGAAACAAGAATGTAGCATTGTTTTATCGCTCCGTACTATAAGAACGCTAGAAGTTACGTGTCCATTGCGTGCCGAAAATTTTATATTTTAATAGCAAAAATTGTAAACGGAGGCGGCCAAGAAGACGATGACGAATCGCCGAAGTGGTCAGATGTGGCAAATGATCGAAAATGTTGTTCTAAAAGAGGGGAAGTCTTTGTCCTGCAGTGGGACACCCTTAACAAGGAGGCTTCATAAAAAAAATCTTAAGCTGGCCATCACCAAACTCTCATGTTTCCGTGCATCATAAATTATTATAAAACAGCTGTAAAGGTGATTTAGATCTGGGTGCCACTGAGCTGTTCATCATCAAATCATCATACTTTGAAGTATTCGGGTTTAGACAATGATCTGTTTAGAACTGAAAAAAGCGGAACAGTCAGAACATCTTATTTAATCTATAGTCGACAGCACATCAACCTTTACAACAAAGTAGCCCGTAACGTAACCGAGTAGAGCGTCACGCGTGTAAGGTCGAGCGAAGGCGAACCGCGGGACAGTAAAAACCGCAGAATGCAACATTGCAAACGGCATGTGGATTAATTATATGCATTTTGACTAATGACCCAAGTACAAATAATAAAAGCAATCAACCTAGTTTTCCCTAGTCAGTCTTCCTCGTTTGTTACTATTAAGTTGGTGCATTTCAAATAAGTAAGTTAATTTAAGTGGTTTTAGCGTATCGGTAGAGCGTTTGCCTTACATTCGAAAGTTCGTGGCTTGGATTCCGGCATGTAATTTGACTTTGTTTTCTAAATTACGTACACTTGCTAACTGTGAAGAATAACATCGTGAGGAAACATGAGTGTCTGAGGTGTTCACATATTTCAACGCTTGAAATTGACAATCTGTGGCAGGCTCGTATTGTGATAAAGGCGCCCCCTCAAGGAGTAATTCCTATACAAGCGTAGTTTGGATTTAATTCACAAATGGATCTGTGTCCTCTAAACTTATTGGTAAAGTTTAATTGCGATCCAGCATGTCGTTTGTAAATAAAAACCAAACTACTTTTGCATAGGAATTGCTCCTTTAGCGGCCGCCTTAAGCTCCAACACTCACTCTCTCCCTCTCTCTACTTCTACATCATAGAGATTCCCATATATATAAATATATAAGATTAAAAAGTTACATTTATATATACGCAGCCTATATACGTCCCACTGTAGGGCACAGGCCTTCTCTCAGGCAGAGATTGTGGGCTTAATCACCACGCGTGCCCACCGCGGATTGACGATTTCAAGCGCTGAGGTATGTGAATAGCTCGGACACTCAGGTTTCCTCACGATGTTTTCCTTCACCGTTAGCGAGTGGTATTGCTACTATAACTTCACAAATATACATAACTTAGAAAACCAAGTCATAGGTATATGCCCGCACTGGGGATCGAACCTGGGTCTCTCGCTTCCGAGTCCGATGTTCTACCCACTAGGCTACCACCGCTTATTTAGTTTTGAAGCGAACATAGAACTAAATATTCTGTACATATTTCAAGCCATGTACATATTCTGTACCTGTTGCCGTTATTAAAATCGAGCAAAAAACGGCCAAAAAAATACGTTCATTGTATGGGAGCCCCCCTGGAAAATATTTATTTTAATCTGTTTTTAGTATTTGTTTGAAAATTTCAACTGCCTAACTAGCACGGTTCATGAGATACAGCCTGGTGACAGACAGACAGTGAAGTCTTAGTAACAGGGTTCCGTTTGGCACCCTTCGGGTACGGAACCCTAAAAAGCAAGAATGGGACATGTCTTATGAAGTTGTACCAAAATCCCGCAGAGTATTAAGAAGACTAAATTGCCCGAAATTGCCATGAACGAACACTGACAAAAAGAAATGAGATGCCATTAAAAACTTGTAAAAAAACAAAGTCTTCCAACTAAGTTCTTCTACCGTAAAAAGTTGTGAGATCCACGTATGTAATACCAAGGTTAATTTATTCAATAAATGGATTGACTTGGCCATCGCATGAAAACACAATGCATCTCACAAGTAATACATATTATATTTAGTTACATTGTTTACTGCGATTTTGAAGTCAATCAATTTATTGAATAAATTAACCGACTTGGTATTAGGTACGTGGATTTCACAACTTTTTACGGTAGAAGAACTGAATTGAGAGACTTGGTTTTTTTACAAGTTACTTTTCTAATGGCATTAACTTTACAGAAACAAATGACAAAATTTTATTTCAGCTGTTTACGAGATGACTCCCAATCCATCAACTTCCGAGAGTCGATCGCCGTTTCAGGCAGATGACGAAGACATCGTCATCACTGGCCTATCTGGCCTCTTTCCCGCTTGCAACAGTGTTAAAGAATTCTCGGAAAAACTTTACAAACATGTGAGTGCCTTGGGGCTTTTTTCAAAAAACTACAATCACGGTTTACTATGACAACTCAATGATGTAAGATTAACAAGTTCCTACTTGCTACGCAACGTACATCGAATTGTCATAATACAGAATTGTAGTTTTGTCACTTTAGAGATTATACAGCAGACACAACGAACATTGTGTATGGGGCGCGATCATAGAATTACAGGGCACATAACTGCAGTCGGGCTTTTAAAGTGAAGCAACAAACCGGTAGGTATCTAAATTGGCATGCTTAGCGAAACCGGCTGTCAGTGTTGCTCTATTAATAATGCACATACTCGTATTTTCGTTTCTGCAAATTTTACTCCCCACAATCTCTTTCTACAAACACCTAATATATGTAAAAGGCCTATTGCTATCTAGTGGGCTCACTATTATAGAGTTAGGAAACATACTGATGCTTACCAAAATCATTGAATTAATACCTTTTCTGATTATTGCAGGAAAACCTCGTAACCAACGACTTGCGTTGGGAGTACGAGAATCCAGAGCTGACGAAGTACTGCGGTACTGTGGCAGGCCTGGACAAATTCGATGCTCAGTTCTTCAAAGTCCATTACCGTTCAGCCAAAACCATGGACTGCATGTCAAGGAAGATTTTGGAACATGCCTACCAAGCGATCTTTGATGCTGGTTTGTAAAACAAAAATATGAAAATCCTTGTCAGACTTCAATTTTTTTTATGATTACATGTTCAGCGATAATTCTTTATCACGTTGTCCGATTTCATTCATTCTCACTTACTAAAGGTGTTCGGGTCGTAATTATAAACTTTTTCAAAAAGCATTGCTAGTTTACCAACGACTATAATAGTCGGCTGCCTGCGACTAATCTTCCGGGGTCCATGGGCATGAAAGGAACACAAACAAAAACACGCACTTTAGGTCAAAAGAATGAAGTAGCCATAGAGTCTAGTATGAGTAGCTGAAGGCCCAATTAAGTATAGTTTCTTAAAAATACAATTTTGAGATGCTAAGATGTTATTAAAATTGTAACTTTCATTGCAGCTGCAACCTACATGGACTGTGTACTGTAATGACGATGTTCTTGTAGAGCTATTGAAAATACTGTTTTGATCTCATTGCAGAGACTCTAAATGATAAGTAAATTCCATTAAATTCATTTTATTTCAAACTAGCTATGCCCGCCGCGACTACGTTCGCATTGGATTAGAATATGAAGCACTTAATCAAAATAATCCTCACACCTAATCAAAGCCATGGTTTATCTCCGTTCTACATTTTGTCCCTTGAGACCCTATCGCGGTTGTATATTCTACCTCACCACGCGGTCTCCCGTCGGCGCAGCTTGTCGCCCGCTTAAGCTCATTACAGCATAGGTAAATCAGAGAAAGTGTGAGTCACTTTCTCTGATTTACCTATGCTGTAATCAAATTTAAAACGTGCTACCCGCGTCGTATTACTACCCATCTTCTTAT
Organism: Yponomeuta malinellus; assembly: GCA_947308005.1. NCBI lineage: Eukaryota > Metazoa > Arthropoda > Insecta > Lepidoptera > Yponomeutidae > Yponomeuta > Yponomeuta malinellus. The sequence continues at coordinate 12,236,608 of OX371007.1, read as the reverse complement.
CGTGACCAAACCAGTTAGATTTAATTGGCCCAGAACTCGGCCACGCGCACTACAGCGTCTGCGGCCTCCAGCAAGTCTTCTTGAGTGCATTTGGACTGGCACAAAGGAAACACAGAGAGATGCTTCATAGTCTTAGGGAATACTCCACAACAGCAGTGTTTTCGCCCATGCGATGTACATTTGTGAAGTTATAGTAGCAATACCACTGGCTAACGGTGAAGGAAAACATCGTGAGGACACCTGAGTGTCTGAGCTATTCACATACCTCAGCGCTTAAAATCGCCAATCCACGGTAGGCACACGTGGTGATTAAGCCCAAACTTTCTATCTCAGAAGGCCTGTGCCCAACAGTGGGATGTATATAGGCTGCTTATGATATTAGCGAAAGAGTCTCGAGACTGAAATGGAAATGGATGGGACTCTTGGCGAGGCGGGAAGGCGGCAGGTGGACCAGAGAAATCACAGTGTGGTGGCCAAGGACAGGACAAAGGTCAGTGGGCAGACCAGCGGCCCGATGGTAGGACGATGTCGGCGGAGGGCCCATGGGTGAGGATGGCAAGGGACCGTGAGACATGGCATTTAAAATTCAATGGCGGCCCTAATACAGTCAATAATAAATAATAGTAATAATACATTAGGGACAAGTTTTATTTGGATTTTTGGAAATTTTCAACGTTTTTTAACGGATGTACGTGTCCATAATATAATTTTTCCTTTCAGGTGTTTCGCCGAATGTTTTCTCCGGGACGAAACTAGGCGTGTTCGTTGCTACAGCCAGTACAGAGATGTTGACGGACTATTCAGAGCTAACACTTACCGGGTAAGTTAAGGGACGTCTACCGATCCATGGAATTCTTTTTTAATCCAGACTCACCCTTCTTCCTTGGCAAAATGTAGGGGTATCAAATACCACAAAATTTTATGGTGAACATGATAATGATAATCCCAAGTCTCTCCCTCTCTTAAATGACATTTGGGAGATTTTGCGGACACTTTATCCACATTTTAACCTCATGTAATGAATGGAAGTCCCTTCAAGGCGGTTTAGGTAAAGGTACCTAGAATTCATCCCGTAAAGTTAGTCCGTAAAATACATTTGCGATGTGACCAGATTTTAACAGAAAAATAATAGGGATTTACACAATCGATATGAAATATTGACTTAGTTTAGCTTAGCTTCTTGTTGGTCTCTTTCTTTCTTGTTGGACGGCGCTGTTCTCAAATTCGATCTTTGTCAAATGTTAAATAAATAATGGTACGGAACTCTTCGTGCGCGAGTACGACTCGCAGGTGGTCAGTTTTTTTAATAATTTGACAGCTGTCAGTTGAAAACGTTTCTCCCTATGGCTGAAAAGTATTACTTTCAACCCGCTTCTCAAGCAGCTTCAGGGCCCTTACTATTAGACACAAAGATAAAATAAAAAAACAGCAAAAAAAATCAAGTTTGTTGTATGGGAGCCCCCCTTAAATAATTATTTTATTTTGTTTTTAGTATTTGTGTTATAGCGGCAACAAAAATACATAATCTGTGAAAATTTCAACTCTCTAGCTATCACGGTTCTTGAGATACAGCCTGGTGACAGACAGACGGACGGATGGACGGACAGACAGACAGCGAAGTCTTAGTAATAGGGTCCCGTTTCTACCCTTATGGTAAGGAACCCTGCGACATAATCGGAAGTTGATGGTCGCAAATCCGTATCTCAAGATATGATATGACGTCCTTGGGCTAACAAAGAGCCATGCATTTCTAGCGTTCATTACTCAGTGGCAGGAAATTTCGATACTATTCAAAAAAAGAACAGTATTTGTCGCTAGATTCGAGTGAACTGTCGTGCTCAAGCGCGACGTTGACGTATGATAACTATGAGTTATGGAAAAAAAAAATTACATCCCTAATTTAGGTGTGAGGGGGGTACCCTAAAGAAGAAACAAAATTTTTTTTTTTCCTACCGTTTTGTTGGCGTGATCGATATGTATATCTATGCCAAATTTCAGTTTTCTAATACATGTCGTCTCTGTGCTATGCCGCGGACAGACAGACGGGCAGACAGACGGACGGACATGGCGAAATTATAAGGGTTCCTTTTTGACTATGGAACTCTAAAAAGTGTTTTCTCTATAAATGTTAATACATACATAAACTCACGCCTTTATCCCAGAGGGGTAGGCAGAGACCAGGGACTGCCACTTGCCAGGATCCTGACAGATCACTCATTTTCACTTCCTCAACATTCATTATAGTGGTTTCATGAACGCACGCCGGTTTAGGGTACTTTTTAGGGTTCCGTGGACCCTTATAGTTTCGCCATGTCCGTCTGTCTGTCTGTCCGCGGCCTAACGCCAAGACCGGTGGTACTAGCTGCAATTTGGTGTATGTACACATATTTTATCACGCCGACAAAGTTAAACAATAAAATGTGAAAAGTGGGGATGTTTTTTTTCTCGTCTACCCCATCATGTAGGGTATCGTTGGTCGTTGAAAAATATTGTCGGTGTAGGAAGACCATTTTTCGAGTTCCGTTTGCAAAATACAAGCTTTATAGCGCAACTTTTTATCCGAGTAGGGTGTCGTCGCCCCCCTCCCCTCTCCTGGCTAAGTAGTAGCACATATAATGAACTTGAAAGGAAAAGTATCACGGCTAAGTAGGCTTTTCTAGTTAACGAGTAATAGGCAACCAACTTATAAAAGTAAAATTACGTACAAAATCCATTGAAAATGACTTCGATGAAGTTGTTACTTATGTAATGCAGAAAAAAACCCTCTTTCTACGGAACCCTACATTGAGCGTGGCCCGACACGCACTTGGCCGGTTTTTTTAAATATTATAATATTACCAGAAAAACAAAATTTTGTCGCTCAAAATCCAAGGAAGTCAATTCTGGTCGAAATCAGAAAATAATAATGCAGCCTATATTCGTCCCACTGGGACAGGTACGGGCTTCATTACCACGCGTTCCCACCGCTAATTGGCAATTTCAAGCGCTGAGGTGTGTAAACACCTCAAACACTCAGGTTTCCTCACGAAATTAGAAAACATACCCACATTATACATGGTACTCTTTCAAATATTAACTCGCCGCTCTTTCGTCAAATGCAGAACCTCCAAGGCCCTGTTTGCAAACCGTATCTCCTTCATGCTCAACGCAACGGGTCCTTCAGTGATGATCAACTCTGCTTGCTCTGGTTCCATGGTCTGTCTAGAAAAAGCTTACCAAGCGATGAGGGATGGAGAATGTGAAGCCGCCATTGTAGCAGGAGCTCATGTTAATTTAGTTCCGCAATCTTGCATACATTATGGAAGGTGAGAAAGTGATCAGAATAACCATTTTGTATGAAAAGGGTTTTAACTTGAATAGTTATCTTTATATGTATACTTATGTTAACTTGTGAGTTATCTAAATTAAAATAAATATGCTTCACAGGATGTTCCGTGTCAACAGTGACGGCAAAACAAAGAGTTTTGATAAAAATGCTGATGGTCAGTCTCCGTCTGAATGTATCAGTGTAATCTTTCTCCAAAAGGCCAAAGTCGCAAAAAGGTAGGGAAGAACACATATCTACCTAACTATATATTAAACAGGTCTAATCGTGATTATTTATTAGGTATAATTTATATACCTCAGTTCCCGACGTTTCGTCAACTTCACAGCTGCCGTGGTCACGGGTAGACTATGTATGAGCATCGCTAGTCATTAAAAAATACCATACCTACCTAAATTTCTGTAGTAATGCAGTTTTTACTGTAAAAATGCACAGTTTAAAGAGTTTTAATGGTGGTTTTTAGGGTTTACGCAACAGTCTGCAATGTCAAAGCGGAATTCTCTCTTGGCTTGTCCGAGAATGATTTTCTGAACCACTACGGACCTTACAGGGACAGTTCCATTTTAACCAATTTCTTCAAGGAGTTTTACAGAAATACTAACGTTTCGCCTTTGGACATCGAATACGTTGAAGCTTTTGGATCAGGTAAATAATAAATATATATTTTTCATGGTTAAAGGACTCTGCTGGATTTTACCACTACTTTAATATTCTTTTTTCGAACTAAAACTTTCGTAAGCACTAAACATTATTAACTTAATTCTGGATTCACTTACATACTTGTTTTTCAGTATTAATACGAGTAGTCACCAGAAAATACTTAGATCATATTATTTCGATAGAAAATGTAATAATCTAATTTCTATATTTTTTTCGATGAGGATAGCCGAGGGTGGCGTGCCTTGGGCGAGGCCTACGTCCAGCAGTGGTCGAGCACGGGCTGATTGATTGATTGATTCTATCTATGAGACACAACAGTTTCTGCGGTTCAGGTCAGAAAATAGGGAAGTTCATAGCTAATTAATTACATATTTCCTCCTATAGTAGTAAGTGATTTCTTTGCAGCTTTTCCCGAAGCGGATAAGCAAGAGCTGGAGGCGATTCAGAACGTGTTCTGTAAGAATCGCGTTGTTCCTCTTTTCATCGGAAGCGTGATGTCGAACATGGGTTTCTCCCAAGCCTCTAGCACAGTTGCTGCACTGACCAAAGTTTGTATTGTTGAGCTCACGTATCGAACTGAGCACCTAGCACGTACTTAGCATGCTAAACTACAGGGTGACTTCGAATTCGATTGACAAATTTTAAGGGGACATTCTAACCATGATTTAGAAACTAGTGGCGCTATATATTTTTTTAATGGCGCATAAGATACATTTCAAATAATATTAGGGCGAAAAGCAGGAAGAATCGAAAAAAACTCTCGACACGCGTCTGATGGTCGGGGCATACTCAATTGTTCTTTTAAATGTATACACATATCGGAGGACAGACTCTTATATATCTAACATATTAGAAAACATTTTTCAACGTCATGGTTATGAAATAAATTCCCAAAAACACCATAATATGATGCAAAACTTGTTGCAACTGTCGATAAAACAGAGTTTTCTCTCTAGCCACGCCTTTTTAGGGTTCCGTAGTCCGACAAGGAACCCTTATAGTTTCGCCATGTCCGTCTGTTTGTCTGTCTGTTCGCGGCCTAGCGCAAAGACCGGTAGTACTAGAAAGTTTTAATTTGGTGTGTATACACATTTATCACGCCGAAAAAGTTAAAGAAAAAATTTGGAAAATTTTTTTTTTACCTCCACTAACATGAAAAGTAGGGATGATTTTTTTTTCTCGTCTACCCCATCATGTGAAGCATCGCTGAAGTGGTCGTTAAAAAATATTGTGGGTGTAGAAAGACCATTTTTTGATTTAGGGTTCCGTTTACGAAATAATAGGGGTTAAAGTATGAAATTGCCGTTTTATTGCAATAGGTTCTTTGAATTGACATAGAATCTTCATGGTTTGAGGTTTTCGAATGAAATTTTTTTCAAATGGTTTCTATGAGGTTCTTTTTTCAAAAAATATGAAACATTTGAATATCGACTTTCAATTGTTTTTGTTATTCAATTTAGACAAGAAAGATGGATACTGCGAAAATTCGAGTGATTTTTTAATACGAGTTACGACGCGGAACTAACGCGGCAGAAACAGCCCGCAATATCAATGCTGCGTTTGGAGAGGGTCTACTAATGAACGCACCGTGCGATTTTGGTTTAAACGCTTTCATGATGGAAATTTCGACTTAAAGAACGAGCCACGAGGAAGACCGCCCACACAGGTGAATAACGATGAATTAAGAGAGATAGTGGAAGCCGACCCTAGTCAAACTACCCAGGAATTAGCGGCACGGTTTAACGTTACCTTACCCACAATATTGACTCACTGCGTCAAATCAATAAAATAAAAAAATACGAAAAATGGGTGCCTCATAATCACTCGAATTTTCGCAGTATCCATCTTTCTTGTCTAAATTGAATAACAAAAACAATTGAAAGTCGATATTCAAATGTTTCACATTTTTTAAAAAAAGAACATCATAGAAACCATTTGAAAAAAGTTTCATTCGAAAACCTCAAACAATGAAGATTCTATGTCAATTCAAAGAACCTACTGCAATAAAACGGCAATTTCATACTTTAACCCCTAATATTAAGTTTTAAAGCGCAAATTTTTGTTCGAGTAGGGCGCCCCCCCTTCTCTTGGCTAAACGGTTGATTGTAGAAACGGAAAAATCTCAGGGTAGTAGCACATATAATGATCTTAAAAGGCAAAGTATCACGGCTAAGTAGGCTTTACTAGATAACGAATAATAAGCAACCAACTTATAAAAGTAAAATCTCGTACAAAATTAATTGAAAATGACTTCGATGAAGTTGTTAGTTCTGTAAAGCAGAAAAAACCCTCTTTCTACGGAACCCTACTACATTGCGCGTGGCCCAACACGCACTTGTCCAAGTCGAAACAGCTCCGTGTCACACGATCAATTAAATTATTGGATCACCAATCTGTGGGTGACGTTTTATAACACTTGTTGCAAGCAGCCATTTGACTCCGTGTCGTCGTGTAACAGTTTGGTGCAGCCGGTGCTTGAGCGGATAATACTGTGTTCACAATGAAAAGAAAATTCTCTCAAGTATAGCTATCGATTTCAAAATCACCCTATAGTAAACATTGCGCTCTTTACCAGTAATATATCATGCTACATAGATGTACTTACAGAACCCCAACATTTCTAGAGACACCAAAAACAAATACTTACTTACAACAAACTTTTGTTGCAGTGTAATTTCTTGTAAATTTGCATGTCATTTAACTCCTGAACTGCCCTCGCGGAACGCAACGTATAGGTGGCCCATACTAAGTTGGACACAGATCTGTGTCGCGGCAGACGAGTGGTTAACATGTAATTTCTTTATTTGCTGCTTGCGTTTCTTTTTATTTTCTTTTTTAATCTTTGTGTTTACATTTGTTTGGCCCGACAATATTGACACTAAGCATAGTCTTATTTTGTGCCAAATTACATACTATTTGTGGCCACTACGGTGTTATTCTAATTTATTAAAGTAATCTGATCTAGGTGTAGAAGTACGCTAAAAATATATATTTTTATTTTAAGATTTTATCCTACCGTTTGGGAGGCATGATTAATATTATATCTATGCCAGAGCTCAGCGTTCTAGTGCTTGTCGTCTCTGCGCTAAGACGCGGACAGACAGGCGGAAGGACATGGCGAAACTACCTATAAGGGTTCCATGTTAACTACGGAACCCGAAAAATCAGTAGTTTCGGCTATAAGGCATGCCATTTATGTTTTGTCGTTAACTAGTTCGTAAGTCAATTATTGAAGGGGCAAATCGTGTTTCTGAATTTTTTTTTTTCTGTAACTGTGTTATGATGTTTTTCCTAGGTTTGCCTGGCTTACCAAACAGGCGTAATACCAGCTAACTTGCACTACGAGACTGCACATGACGTGCCAGCTTTGATGGACGGACGTATCCGGGTGGTAACAGAGAATGAGTCTTTTAGCCGATCCTACACCGCAATCAACAATCTATCTTTTAACGGCATGAATGGTCACGTTTTACTGAATGGGCGATATAAGCTAAAGGTACGTGAATACAGTTCTATTATTTACATTTAACGGGTAGGGTAGGCAGAGACCAGAAGTTGCCACTTGCCACGTTCTTCTTATTCTATTTCTGTTAGTTTTATGAATAAAAATGAACAACAAAGCCCATGCTCTAATTTAACGAACGATCAGAAAAAAGATAAATTTTCATTCACAAGATCCGATTTCTACTCCCACAGGATACCAAGCGATATGAGTCAAAGATACCATACATAGTTGCGGTGTCAGGAAGGCAAGAGTCAGCTGTGACGATGATCTTTGACGACCTCAAGTCCCACCCTATTGATCCTGAAGAGATTGCGCTATTCCATAACATTTACAAGATTCCGGTTGTAAATCATTTGACCAGGGGCTTCACGATATTAAGTGAATATTTGATCAGTCATATCTTGTTTAATGCTGAAAATCATATTGGAGTTGATTATTCTTGCTTTTTTTATGTTACCTATATTTAAATATTTTTCCGTAATTTTTTTTTAAGTTAAAAAAGTTATGTATGTTCAAACAAATATTTGATACAAATCTTTCACAGCCACCGATGAAAACCAAAATACTGTAAGCGTCAAAGAGAGGGTGGACCACTACGATGAAGCTAAACGACCTCTCTGGTTTGTCTTTAGCGGTATGGGATCCCAGTGGAGTGGGATGGGAAAGGACCTCATGCGTGTACCTATATTCGCAGCTGCTATACAAAGGTTTCTTTTTTATTCACCCGATCCTATATACCATCAAACGTACTGTGAATCATACAGCTGCTTTTCTAATCCTTTTATCGTTTTCAGATGCCATGAGGTTTTACAACCGAAAGGCCTCAACTTATTACATATTCTCATGACAGACGACAAGAAAATATTCGATAACGTTATGAACTCTTTTGTCGGAATCGCTGCTATTCAGATTGGTCTTACTGATTTACTCCTCGGTATGGGTCTGGTACCTGATTATATTATTGGTGAGAATATATCATGTAATATGAATGTATACTATGCGTTTAAAGTATCACATCAACGATGCAAGCAATGGAATTAACTATTTGCGTGTTGCCTTTATTGATTGATCGTTGGTTGATCGAGGTTCTGGTGTTATTCTTTTTAACAACAGTTTTAACTTTTTTACTGCAGGTCACAGTGTAGGCGAGTTGCCTTGTGCTTATGCCGATGGTTGTCTGAGTGCAGAAGAGGTTATCCTATCCGCTTACTACCGAGGCCTTGTGTCAGAACAGACTCCTATGATCAAAGGAGCGATGGCAGCTGTTGGGCTTGGTTGGCAACAGGTATCTTTTTAAATATTTTTATCACTTATAGCCCCCTATCATTATAACCACGTACTTTATAAAACCACCACCGACAGCACTCGCTTATATGAGTATATTAATAAATAGCAGGTTATAAGTGAAGTTACATAAATATCTTGAAGAGGAAGGCATTAGAAATAAATACCAATAACTTCACTTACAATGAGGCAGTTTTGAATAACTATAATTATTAATTTGTTATTCCTGTCACATTATGCAAAAAGTTTGGGCCTGAGCTAGGCTCAGGAGTGTGCTTCTTATCAATATTCAGAATACTACTTCACCAATACTTTCAATAAGGTGACAATACACCGGTTATATTCATTAGACACCTTAATATACTGTTTTTCAGGTACAAACGATGTGCCCGCCCACTGTCGAAGTGGCCTGCCACAACTCCGCCGACTCCAGTACAATTTCTGGACCGATAGATGATGTGCACGATTTTGTTGAAAGCTTGATTCAGCAAGGGATCTTTGCTAAGGAAGTTGATTGCTCTCACAAAGCTTATCACTCGCGCTACATCAAAGAAGCTGGTATGTAAAATCAGTTTTACCTACTGGGTTACAATTGGCTATGTGAATGGTTGGAGAAGTCAAAGCGATCGCAGCGGACTCTTTGACAGAAACGTGAAACATTTTAGGAAACAAATAATAATCTGTTTTGATTCGCCCATGCTAAATTCACTGACTCTACCGAGCTAAATAATGAAATTGGTCACTTCTTACTTATAAAAACAAGGGTCATCATGAAAAAGTGACATAGTTAACTATTCCTAATAAGATCCAGTCGCCAGAAGGCGCCACTGTCGTGCACACAGCCAATAATAATATTGTTTCGTTGTAGGGGTGGGTTCGTGATCGAAAACACACTTTATACACCGATGAATAAGAGTAGGATTTATTTCCGCACTATTTCTTAACGTCACAACACTTTTAATCACACTGCACTGATCCGATAATACTCGTAGTAGGTACTTCTTCCTTCACTTGTACTTCGTTTCGCTTCCGCTTCCAAAGTAAAACTGACTCGCGGCACGCGTCGTCCCCGCTTATATACCGTTTGAGATGTTCTCGAAAACTTCATCAAGTCGTGGAAGGTTCTGCCGTCTCGCTCGATAGTGATGTCTCTGTCACACCTTTCCGGAATGTTCGGTCTATAGCTATCCCTCTCTAACAGTGCTATCTCTTTCACTCCTATTGAAAATTTCGTCGTATACTGAAATGTACTTCAAGGGCCCATAAGGGGTCCTGAAAATGCCTGAAAACGGGTTTTCAGGTTATGGCGTCATCGGATAGAGGGTGGCCTGAAACGGAATGAAAACATGTTTCAGGCGCCTGAAAACCATGGTAACTTGGGTGAAATTTTGATAAACTCCTCCTGAAAAACGCGTTCAAAGTTTTACCTCCTATCCACCGTCGTAACACTATGGTCTAATTGAACAATTTTAATACCCATAAATTGAAGTAAATAAAATCAAAGGATAAGAAACGCTGAAACTGAATAAGATAATGTCGATCCAATATAAGCTTACAGTAATATTTCCCTTTTAAAACAGTACCGTTCTTAATTCTGCGCTTCACACATCTAGCGTCATTACCTGTTTGAAAATTATGGGCATGAAAAGTTGCAACAAACAAAAAAAAAAAAAAACAGTGCAATATTTGTTTCTCTAATTCCGACAGGTCCAGCATTTTTGCAGCACTTGAAGACAGTAATTAAGAATCCTAAGCCACGCAGTAATAGGTGGTTGTCAACATCAGTGCCCAAATCAAGATGGGAGGAACCAGAAGTCCAAATTTGTTCCGCTGAATACCACACTAACAATTTACTGGTAAGCGAGTCTTGTTTTTAAATGTAATTTCTGAAAGCGGGGTCTATCTATCTGAACTGGAAACTTGGTTTCGTAACAAAAATGGGACAATAATAGGTATTTTCTAGTCTCTAACCTGCTGACTTTCATTAGAAGAGAAAATATGCTCATTCTAAAATGTCTTAGCAAATTCGAAATATATGCATTTTTTTTAGAATCCAGTATTATTTGAAGAGACTTGTATAGAGATTCCAGCGAATGCTGTGTTGATTGAGGTAGCTCCTCATGGTCTACTTCAGGCAATTTTGAAAAGTGCTTTACCATCAGCTTGCACTAACATACCATTGACGAGACGTGCACATTTTGACAATGCTCAATATCTTCTTGAAGCTATCGGAGAGTGAGTAGAACACTTTTTACGACATAAGAGAAAGAGTGCCGAATTGCTGATACTTATTTTGAACTTCCTTTCTAGTCTGTGCATGGTAGGTTACAACCCAGATCTCAGCGTTCTTTACCCGGAAATAGAGTTTCCAGTATCGACAGAAACTCGGTCGTTGTCGCATTTGCTTGTGTGGGCTCATAATGAAACCTGGTGAGTTCAATTAACTTACATTTAAATTTGGCTTCGAATAACTTTTATATACACAGTTTTAATGCATGCGTTATCAAGAAACAAACATCTAAATATCTTCAAACATTCATAGTAATATGGAAATATAAATTATTAACAATTATAGTCAACAGCTGATCAATTTTCACATTTCATTTCGTACTCATAACGTACGTATAGCCAAGCCTAGTGCCTGCATTTATACGTTTAATGTACTTATAGGGTGTGCATCATATCTTTTTCAGGAATTTGCCTATATTTAATGAAAATTTAAAAAAGCATGCCTCCGCCTATGATGTAGCTTTGTCAACACACGACGATGAATTTAGTTTCTTGAGGGGGCACATAATTGATGGTAAGGATGGTTTCGGACTTTTTTTTATTTTTAATAGCTTCAATTAAGCATGTAGGACACAACATAAAATGTAGCATCTTTTAATACGCATAATAACATATTCCCAATTTCAAATAATCGACCCAATTTCAAATGATGACGAGCACACAACCAATAGTGAGATAAAGTGGAACGTACTCTACCTTGCGTTTAAACAAAACGGTCGGTAGATAAATAGTCAAAACAACTTTCTTTCAGACGTTACGCTATTTCCGTTTGCTGGAGCACTGGTTATGGTTTGGGATACACTAGCAATGATTACGGGATCGGCAAAGAAGAAGCTATCGGTGCAATTCAATGAGATACATTTTCATACACAACCTCAGCTCTCCGACAACAGTCTGATGAAACTTAGCGTAGAGATCCAAAGGGGCTCTGGGCGGTTCGAGGTATGATGTAGAATCTAGATGAAACTTAAGATAATCAGTGATAATATTGTATCATCTATATACTTAAAAGTTTAGTTGATTGGTTTCTTGCTAAGAAGTAATCGACCTAAACAACCATGTTTCTTTACAAGTTATGTCACTACACGTTTTCAGGTGGTAAATGAAAATATTCTTATAGCAACCGGATTTATCACGACAGAAACCGAAAAAAACAGCAGCGTTGATAAAAAAGAGAGAGAATACAAAGAAAAAGTATTTGGTAAAATGGTATACTCCTCAAACGATGTGTACAGAATGTTTTATGATAGGGGATACGGATACAGGTTTGTTGAAACACCATCGTATGTTTGGTAACAGTTCTAATAGCTGCTTTTACTAATATTCAAAATATTTTTATAGGGGTGAATTCAGAAGCATCCAATTGGAGAGCGCTGATATGACGTGTGCCAACGTTTCTTGGAATAATAATTGGGTTAATTTGATTGACGCTGTAATTCAGATGAACTTACTCAGAAGAGCTGGTAATTTCATTGAGCAGCCGCGATTTATCCAACAACTACATATCGACGTAAACCAACATGATCTTGTTGTGCAGTCATTGAAAGATGGATTAAGTTCTCTGAAGGCGTTTTATTATGAAGAAAACAGAGTTACGAGGTAAATATACCAAATCAAGTTTTATTCGAGATCATGTCATAAAATGTTGATCTCGGAAAAATACCAACTACCTACTTTTGTTCACAGATGTGGAGGTGTTGTGTTGGAGAACTTACTTTTTAGTAATATTCGCCCGAACAAAAGACACCGGGTTGGATTGAAGACGTTGCAGTTTTTGCCGCATTTCAAACATGATGTTGTTGATGTTAGTACGTTCATAAGGTCCTTTTTAGAAATCTTTGAAAATTTCAACACATATTATATTTAGACTTCATTACTGTTTACAGATTACTGCTGCTCTGAACATTATATTGCAAATTATAGAAGAAAACAAAGATAGCACTATGAATGCATTAGATTTTACTGAAAGGGAAAATGGTTCATTTTTGGGTAACAAAATAAAGGAATTGCTTCCAGAACTTTCTAGCATCAAAGTAAATATCCAAAAAATGACAAAAACAGATGTTTTCAAACCTAAAACTGAAGAAGTTCCTGATTTTATCTTGGTTGATAATTTATTAACAGATAAAATTGTGAGTAAAACCTTATTACGAAAATAAATAATTTCTAAAAGGTTCATGTAAAACCAACACATTGTTGTTTTCAGAATGATATGTTAGCTGATGCAATTAAAAATGAGATATTCTTAATAGTTTTTGAAGAAAATTCATTTTCTCAGTCGTTGTACAAAGTGGTAGCTTCGTTTATAACTCCGACTGGCAGACTTGTTCTCGGTCGCTGGAGACCTCAGCGGTCAAACAACATTCCGACTGTCGTATCTGTGACTTCTTCTCACGACATTCAAAGATTAAAATCAACTAGGAGCAACTTACACCCAAATGGTTCTTTGCACATTTTGTCACAATATCCACCGATAAACGAACTTAAAAGTCTCGTGAAGCAATGGAGGAAAGAAAAAAAGAATAACAAAGTATATCTGGCAATGATTGATAGTACATCTATCCAAAAGTTGGAAGCGAAGCAATTGCCTAATTTTGATCTAGCATTTAACGTTTTGCATAATGTAAGTACGCAGTACAATAAATGTCGTTTGACAATGAAATTAAGTTATTATGTAATGGTGGAAGGTAACTTTACTTTAGCTATCGGGATTTAATAATACCCGAAGCGTCGCACTGTTGCATTATTTATTATACCTAATTAAGATTATTTCTGTCAGGATACTTGGGGCGGTCATTATTTTACCTCTGTTGAAAAAGATAAACAAAAGCAACAAGAAAATGCTGTGTCACTAAGGAGTGAAATCATTGGTGACATTGACTCTCTTCATTGGGCCAAAGCAGAAGAACTAAATCCAAAAGACGACTTAATAACGGTCAGTAGAATTTATGCGTATTAGATTAGATTAACAATATTTATTGTACACACCAGAAAAAAGGACATTAAAAGCCTTATATATCTAAGTTTTCCCGTGTACATTTGGCGTATTCTTAGTTGAATTTTATTATAATGTCTATGTGCGGAACAGGCTAGCTTTTGCACAGCAACGTGACACTAGACCAACAACGAGAAAATTTATGTAATAATTAAGGTGCCTAATGTGTTTTAAACGTCAGTTCTGCGTCTTATTTGTTAAGCAGCAACTTTGATTTTAATCAGGTACATTATGCTGGTCTCAGTTTGTATGATGCGAAAAAAGCCAACGGCGATATCATAGTTAATCCTGCAGATGTATATACTCAATACTACGGAATGGACTTTAGTGGGGTGACCGCCAGGTGAGTCAATAATTTCTATACAATCAGAACTTTAAGTTTTCTACAGTTCATCAACCAGTAGGTAGTTAGAGTAACAGCTGTCAATGACAATGCAGTTGCTTTAGATCGTTAAAGCTCTGATCGTATACTTACATGCTTGAGTTTGTTAAGACGGTAGGTAGGTAAGTAGCCGGTTAAGCTTTTCCAAAGAAATGAGTGCAAGACCTGTGGCAATGTAAACTGAAATTTGAATTCTAACTATCGCTGATATCAATCCTAAATTTATTGACGTAGAGGTGAACGCGTGATGGGTATAGTACGCGGCGGAGCAGCAGCTGATCATGTAGCAGCTGAACCATCGCTTCTGTGGCCGGTGCCGAAGCATTGGACTCTCGAAGACGCCGCCACTGTGCCTCTCGCCTACGCACAAGCGTTTTATTGCTTTGTAAGTATCGTGATTTTCTTCATTTACCACTATAATTATTTGATGTTAACGATGCAAATGTTGTCTTTTATTCTTGACCCTCTCTTTAACGATACAAACAATAAGGCCACCATCAACATACCTATAAATTTAGTAAGAAGGCAACGTATGCTTAGGTTTGCCGTTAGCAAGTGTATATTTATTGTATAAATTTTTCGCTCCTTATTTCTTGTCTTATTGTTTTACAGGGAATTAAATGCGAACTCAAGCCTGACATGAATGTGTTAGTGTACGGGGGTGCAGGGGCTCTGGGTCAAGCTGCTATCTCCATCGCCCTCGCTAACGGCTGCACTGTGTTCACGACCGTCAGTGATTTAAAGAAGAAACGGTTCTTAATGGAAATGTTCCCTACGCTAAGAGGTGTGGGTCGTTTGTAAGCAGAAGTCTAAACATAAAACATAACGTAAACTCTACAGACGTGAGTTGACTGAAGAGACCAGAGAAGAACACAACAGAACAGAAGAAGAACAAAGAAGTCTAATGTCTAAATTATGTCTAAGCGACTTAAAATACGTAGAACACCGTGTACCACAACGTAAAACAAAATCATATGGATTTCTTCTTGAGACAAAAGAAATAAATTTTAACTTAGACGTGCATGGGTAGCACGATGACACGAGTCACGCGTTTTGTGGCGCTAAAATGACTGAATTTAACAATTTATGTACTGGAAAGTTTTTTTGAAGAAATTTTTGACATTTCAAATGAGCGACTAGCGTATCGTCGTACTACCCATCTGTGACGAAGCAAATTAATTCATTATTTTTTTTATTATTCTAGAGAACTTCATTGGAAACTCAAGAGACAACACATTTGGAGATATTATCATGGAAGCAACAAAAGGAGTAGGCTGCCATATCGTTATAATTAGCTACGCGAAACGGGAACTGAAAAATGTAAGTAAAGAACCACGTTCACGAAGAAACCGTAAATATCCCAATTAGGATATTAGAAAACTTATCAATACAGGTGCATTTAAAAATGGAGGGTATTTAAATTGCAATTGATGCACCATACGCCTACTTTATATTTATAATATCGATATGTTTTATCTGCAGATAATTCTAAATTGTTGCGCTGCTAATGGCACTACCCTCGATATGCAGGAAGCACATTCGAAGAAATACTACCTGTACGGAATGTACAATATGACAAAATGTCGATCGTACGTAGTCACTGACTTCTCAACAGTGTTCGAAAATTTTGCTGAATTTAAGGTATGTTTTATAACATGTAAACTTACAACTTGATCATTGTACCAATTTTCATCATCATAAAAATATACCCCGGTAACGTCCTGATCGAACGATCCCGGCCTATTTGGGTGCGATTTGTACACTAAAATAAATGAATCGCGTCCTTTTACGGTAGGATCTATGAGAAAACAAATCTAAATTAGCGGAATTCTGGGAATGGTTCAAAGTTTCTATTTGCACGTAAAAGGGAGGCTATGTATGAATATACTTTAGGAACACAATTTATCAATGTGCCAACTAATATGCCAAATTTTTACCAAGAAATATTTTTTCTCTTTCACGGGAAGAAAAACGTCCGATTTTAGAGTAATTATGTCTGCTTAACTAAACATATTTGGCCCCCGGGTGTTCTCGTCTAGTATTTGAAATGATAAGTATTTCGGTATAAGCAATAAAATCGAGTCTCCAAACACACAACCTTAAACATTTCTTTCCAACTTTTTCGCCGTGTGTAATCCGTATAAATATTTTTCAGGCGCAGTTACAGTCGTATTCTAGCATCTTGGCACGTTACAATATTTGTATCACAAAATTATCACCTACATAACGTTAAAAACGACACACCCACAATCACTGAGACAGACCGAAATGCTGCGCGCGGTTCATCAGAACCTGTGACGTATCAAGCGTATGGCGTCACAGCTCGCGCCCGTTTTTCGAACCTGTGCACTTAAATCGCTGTAACTTCATTTCTTATCCGATTTTGATATTTTTTTTATATTGTTGTCCGTATAAAACTGCGTACTTGGTTCAAAACATGAATGTTCCTCATTTTAAGCATTTGAGTTTCTCCAATGTAAGGAGTAGTATGGCTCCTATAAGATGATAGTCACCGATACCACTTATCTAAACAGGGTCCTTACTTCTTTAGGTCAAATCATATTAGAAAATAAATAAGGAGCCGGTTTGAAATCGTAAAACCATCTACCAAATCTCTTATGTTCATAGAAACTGCAAGTGATGGTGAGCGATGGCATAGCTCGCGGTTACGTGCGGCCTCTGAGCCGCGTCGTCTACGGGGCCCTCGACTCTGGCAGGGCTCTGAAATTGCTAGCGGCAAGCAGACATCGTGGTAAGGTGCTTCTCCACATCCACAAAGAAGCTCTAGCTGCTATCAACCGGTGAGTTGAGCAAAAACGAAAGTAACGAAAGTTTAAAAATACTTTATTAAAATCATATCTGCATAATTTACATAATTTGTATTTTACCGTGTGGCGCCGGATTAAGAATAGCGTCACTCTATTTCCTTCCGTGGATGTCGTAGAAGGCGACTTAGAGAATACATTATCAGGAGACGTGCAGTAGCGTTTTCCTGAGATTCCAACCGCATACTGCGATCGCCAACCCGCCTGCCAAGCGTGGCGATTATGGCAAAACCCCTCATGGTTAGGAAAACCATGAGGGAGGCCTATGTCCTGCAGTGGGCGTCAAATGGCTGATGATGTATTTTACCACGGCTTAAATGTAAAAGTTACTTAAGATACCATAATCATAGTTTTATTTAAGAGCATGGACACACACACACACACACACACACACAAACATACAAAATAATTTTAAAAGCCTACATTACGCTGATATCCTCTATTGCAGCCTAGCAGTGCAACCGACATGTAGTAACATAGTGATAGCAGCTGCTGCTGCTGATGCTCTTGCTGTAGGTATGGTGGAACTGTTGATAGCTCGAGGCGCGGTCAACATTGTTCTACATCAACTTAAGAACGAAGAATGCCAAGATAATATATATTTGGTCGACAAGATAAAGTATGATCAATTTTGAACATAAATTATTTTTAGTCAAATATAGCACTGCTTATCTTGTTTTTTATAAATTTTCCAGACACTGGCAAAAGCTAGGAGTTAATTTGAAAAAGTCCATAGGAACTCTACGTGGAATAGCGAAGATTAAAGAGTTAATTAGAAGTTGCAATAGTTTGGGTCTTGTAGATGGCATTTATGTTATCACTGATGATCTTGATGAAACCGATGCAGAAATGATTTCAAGTTTGTTGGATGACTTGGATAATGTTACTAGAGCAACAGATTTTGCCGTTAGGTAAGCGTATCGAGACAAAAATTATTTTAAAGACCAGTTGCATTTTCATAGGAAAACGATGTTCTTTTGCAGGCATTTCACCATCATTAACAATAACACAGATTTGGGACATGATATTTGTATCAACAGAAATCTCGAAAAACTTCCTGCATTGATGTTGAAAATTCAAAACTTCGAGAAGGTTCTGTATCATTAACATATGATTCGTATAGTAAATACATAATTTATTAGCATTAAAATGTGAAAATTACTTTGCTAAATTCCACCAAAATCCGCTATTTAATGCTATTATGGATTTCCGTAAAGTAGAGCCTGATTCCATACAATACATAATTTATTTATGGAAAGTCAAGTGTTGTTCTAACACTATGTTCTTTTCAGTAGTTCAACGAAAAAAATGAAAACGTTACAGAAATATTTACTACCAATAATTCTGTTTCTCTTCGATCTGCAATGCCTTACGTGGAAATGGCATTATGTTTAGCAGAACCGGTCGCTGTCATTCATACTCGTAACCAAGAAGCAAGTTTGTTGGACAAAGTACTTTTAATTACAAGTGAGGATTACCTTTTCAGTATTCATACTGCTGCATACAATAAAGCTAGAAAATGTCCTACAGCAAAAACGTAACGGTATAATATTATATTTTCAGATCTGAATATACAATTTGAATCCAACGATAAGACGACATTGCAAGAGTTGGGATTGCAGAGTAGGGACACTCGGAAACTCCTTCAGCTTTTACAGAAATACAACCCGGAAATTAAAAAAGAAGAGGTTCCGCTTATGACACTATCAGAGTGAGTTAATTAGTTTAGAACTGGTTTGCAAGATAAAGTGTCTAGTTTCTATGTATCTAAATCTTGAATCGAGGATAGCCTTACAATTATTTGTAAGTTGGTGCGGTCTAGGTTGACTAGGAGGTGGTCTGTACCAGTGAAAATCAAGTTTTCTTTCCATTCATAACCAAACAAAATATACGTTACCTTTATAATTTGCCTGAAAGAAGTTGGTATTATCTTTTATTAGTCACTAGCTTTTGTCCGCGACTTCGTCCGCATGGAATGAGTAATTTCTGGAATGAAAAGTATCCTATGTCTTTCCCCGAGACTCAAACTAACTCCATATCAAATTTCATCTAAATCCGTTGAGTAAAAAACATACTAACATCTTCACAAACTTTCACATTTATAATATTACTAGCTGTCCTGGCGAACTTCGTACCTCCACAGAATCTTGCACAACGCCATCTATGTTTAAAATAAAACGTTCGCTCGCACAACGTTATCTATTTTTAACTTAAAATAAATATTATCCCACGGGAACGCATTGCCAGGATATCAAGTATATGTCTCAATTTAGTAACTCCGTTCGGCCGTTATAACGTAATTGAGTAACAAACATCCAAACATCATTTGGATGCTTGTTCACAAACTTTCACATTTATAATATTAGTAGGATTATTGTATGTATTTTTTTCTTGTGTACAAAAAACATATTTATTAAACTATTTGTTATGTTCTATTCCTATATGAATGCCTCAAAGGAGGATAATATCTTAAATTTCTTTCCAGACTGAAAGACCTAGAGAAAAAAGAATTGAAGTTCAGAAAAAACACTGGTTTGGATGTTTTATGCTCGAACATTGAAACCGACGAGGTACTAGCAGCTTCCGAGCTCAATTTTCTGTCTACTTCGCTTCAAAGCGTCACAGAAATTGTAAGTGTTCTATAAAAAACGTAACAACTATACGTACTACTAACGTTCTCTCAAAAAAAAAAAAAATGGAAGTCGTATAAAATTTGCTTAAATGACCCGTCTAATTTGTCTTTGTGTGTCTGTGAATATCGTTTCAGTGTGACATCGATTTTGAATTGTCGTACTTGATCATGGTACCGGGCATGGATGGATACGGCGGAAAGTTCAAATCGCTCTGCAAGCAGCTCAAGCTACCTGCGACATTCTGCCAGCTCGGCTTTGACCATCCTTATGAGAACATCCGCCAAATGGCTGAGAGACTGATCAAGGTAAAGTTTTTCTTTTATTAATGTAAGCTAAATACAGGTAATAGACCAGAAAGTCATGGTATCTTTTTCCGCAGATCGTTCTGAAGAAAATATGTCCAAAAGAGAAGTTTTATCTCCTAGGATACTCATTTGGTGTTCTCGTTGCCCTAGAAATGGCTGCGATTTTGGAACAACGAGGTACGTAGTGCAGCAATCTGAGCCTGCGAAGCGATGAGTGATGAATGTACTTTTAAATAATAATAACTTGTAAACTAATAATTGTTTTACCACCAGGGCTAACTGGGGTTGTATTCTGCGTGGACGCCGGCCCGGACACATTCCCGACAGCGGTAGATACCTGGCTACGTGAAGCGGGAGTGACTGACGACGCCAAATTGCAAAATGCTGTAGTTCAGCATACGTACTTTCTAATGCGGGGCAAAAGTTCGAACAGACTGGTTTCGGATCTACAAAAAGCAAAAAGTTGGAACGAGAGAATCGGAACAGGGTTAAGATTACTGAAAAACGTAGGTCATACGACGCAGTACATCCGAAATGTGATTGAAACTATATATGCCAGAATTATTCACACTCGCCAGTACGATAGTACCAAGCTCAGTAGTCTTCGGTCGCAACTGGTTCTGCTGCGCTGCCAATCTAACTCTTCTGTCTCGCCTAACCTTGGACTGTCGCAATATTCCAAGCAAAAGCCTCATGTATATAACCTTGCTGCTGATCATGCCAACGCTTTGGAAGATTTACGATGTGCCGCTATTGTCAACCGGCATCTCGACGAGAGTATCCTGAATGATTTCAATAAAAGGAACATGTGTAGAACGTACCTCATCACGGATCCTCGTTTGTAATGACTCGTTGGTACTCAGTGACCAGCAGAAAATAAGATATTTTCACTTTAAATGTGGGTACGATACGATTCATCAAATGGGATTGAAATAAATATTTTGGGCATTAAACACATTATTTTACTTTCATTTATGAAATATCGTTCATCATAAGAGCAGTATTGCTCATATACAAAATATTGATAAAGGTCTAATGTATGTTTTTGTAATGTAAGCTGCAAGTTTCCCTAAAAATAAATAATAATAATGTAAGTACGTCTTATTTTTCCATCATGTTTCTCTGCCCAGTACGGAAACGTACACATAACAAGTGACCAGTTTTGTGTTTCGAAATCAATATAGTCGGTAGTCAATATCCTCTAAAGTAGGTTTTTTAATTCGATGCAAAAAAACTGTCACTTGGGCATGCACCGGGGTCGTAATATATATACGACCATACCTATATATTTTTTTTATATTATTTTAAATTTTTAATCACTCCAGAACTCTTGGAGTGCAAAATTAGCATGTTAAGATAAAGATAAGATAATTCAAAAAGGAGGAGGTTATCAATTCTAAGCGTATAATTTTTTTGGCTATGTTCCTCCATAACTCCGTCAAATGTCAAAAGTTATAAATAATTTAAATAATTAGAAGTATTTGTACATGTAGGTATTGTAGAAGTATAATTTGTAGTCGGTGCCCAGTTTCATGACCAGCACATATATTTTGTACTAATGTACGGCGGGCCCCAGTGCGAATCGAACCCACGACCTCTGTCTTGACTTTCACACAACGCAATCACCTGTCCTGCTTCCAAACTAGGATCCTGCTCCTAAGCCAGTCAAAAACACGACAAACATGGAAATACACCCTGACTTCGGCCATTTGTACAAATGTACGTCGGCTCCCAGAGGGAATCGACCCCAAGACCTTCGGCATAGTAATCATACGTCAAAGACGAGGCAGTCAAAGTTTCAAATAAGAGCTAGGTTTTGAAACTATATTACCGCGAGGGCGGTGCATTAACGTGCTTGTGGGATTTTAACGGAATTTAACAAAGTCATACAAAGCTAACTTTACAGTGAAGGGTACTGGGCAAAGAAGGATTTTTATACAAAGTTAAGCAGGCCCCATTCGTTAAATACAATGTTCTCAAATGTAGCATTTTTGTACTTCATAAAAACTAAAATGCGAAACTCGGTGTAAGTATTAGCAACCCTTAATTGGGCATACGTAGTACGAATTTTTGCCACTGGCTTTTTAAGGGTTAAAAATTACTGCTACAGACCAACCGACTTAACGGTCCAATGGACAGCAGGGAAACCAAAAGAAACATTTAAATATCCTATTTCTACTAATTATTTTACTATTATTAAAATAACAGTTAATCAAAATATAGCGCTTTTGTAGCGCGTCAGGAATGTTCACTACAACACGCACCGATGTGCTCCACGCTATAATGCGTAATTGACTGTCGTCTCTGATAAAGTCCGAAAAGTCAGATCCCGCGTCCCCCGCAGGACTCGAAATAAGTCAAAGTCATGTGAATTCAAAGTCATTTGGTCAAGTTATTGGTCGGGCATTACATAAATTGTTAGTAACATATTTACGGACACTATCTGATACATATAATTATGTTTTACAATCTGCGAGCGAGATTGGAAGCGAGAGTCCACAAGTCGCTATTCACTAGAGCAATTTTTTGCCGGAGAGAAAACAATGGGCGCAAATTGCATTGAATCTGATTCAGGCGTGGTTCTTTAGCCTACAGTATCAATTGTTTCAAAGCAATCTTGATTGTATTACAAGCAAAATGAATTTTTGAATGAATCGGATAAATGTATCAAGAGCTATTTAATTGTTTGTAGTTTTAGAAGTGTGTGATTTTGTTACAAGTTTTATCCTGGGTAACATACGCAAACTAAATTAACAGATATTTTTTTAATAATATAAGTAATTTGGTAGGCACAGCCCATATATCGATTTCAGGAATAGCAACGACTAAATTAGGAATTTGAATGAATGAATGAATAACCATTTATTTTAAAAACTTATTTAGAAGCTAAAAATTCCACCCATGCCGGGACTTGAACCCGCGACCACTGGCTAACCGTGCCAGCGCTCACCCAACTGAGCTAATGGGCATCAGCGAAATTTCAAGCCTCTTTACAAACTTCTCTGTATGACGTATAGGCAGCGACATCTGGCCGAAGCAAATTACATCACTTGCAGCCCCGGGTAACCCACTTTGCAGTTAGGTTTTTACATCGGTTTTTACGTCCTCAGCAGTGTTGCCAACTCGGATTTTGAAAAAGGCGTAGGCCACATTAGAAAATTACCTAGAATTAGTTTTTACTAATTATGAAAAGTTCGTAGATCTACGTACTTCTTTCTAAGAATAATGAAGACAGGTAAAACCATAAGAATAATAAGCAGGAAGCTGAAAAATATCGAAATTTATATTATTATCATATTATATTTAAAAATATAGAAATATTTTTAGATTAAGTTTCCATTTTCACGGCGAGACGTTTCGTTTTACACAGTCACAGGTCTATGTTATGGGAAGTTTGTTTATAAAAATTCATGACGCGGCTTGACGTGAGTGCTGTATGGTGAGGCGACTGTGCGATAGTATGAAACGGAACGTTTATTAACTTTTTTCGCGAATAAAAACAAAATTATTCCCATTCAGCCTAATGAGTTATATTATTTTGCAAATTTGTACAATTTGATAGAAAATACGTAGATTCTGGGAGTGAAGTTCGTAGGTTTGCAGGAAAGGTCTAAAGTACGTAGATATACGTAAAAAAACGTAGATGTGGCAACACTGGTCCTCAGCACGGGTTAGTTTAACAAAAAGAATATAATATAACCATTTATTGCCAAGAACAAAGATTTTTTACACTTATACAATAAATTACTTACATTACATTACAAGGTATTAAAGGTGTTAAGTGTTTAAGTTGGAGCCGTGCTTCGATCGGGTTACGGCACCATAGACCACATTCCATAGATCACACAGTGATTTCCACGCACAATGCCAGATACGCAAAATTCGCAGAATGCCAGATTCGTAAAATGACAGATACGCAAAATGACTATACAGAAGACCGAAGAGTATAATCGGCCCCTGTGCTTAGCGTTTGTGGACTATGAAAAGGCCTTTGACTCAGTCGAGTCAGTCTGTTCTGGAATTTTTGCAGTGATGCCAAGTCGACTGGCGATACATCCAAGTGTTGAGAGGTCTGTACAACGCCGCTACTATGGCCATCCAAATCCAGAACCGGCAGTCCGTGTGCGTGATAATGGCGGGACCACAGCTGGGATTTTAAAACTGTCTATCTCATTATTTTATACCTTATTCCTACTTATTCCTACCTACAATAAAAAAATTCTACCTCTTGTACCTTACCTAGAATTTAACAAAATGTGTGGTCCCGCCATTATCACATGGAAAATGGCGGGACCATGTGAAACTACTGAAGTTTATGAAAAATATGAAAATCAAAGCTTGGTAGGTTTTAATACCTTTTTTTTACTTCCCTAATATCACCGTCTTTTAGTTTTACAATCAATAATAACGCATATATTGGCCATAAACTGTGGTCCCGCCATTTTCACGGTTAAGATTTTTTTCGTACCAAAGTAATGGTGGTCTTTTCTTTAAGTTTTATTGATTCAATATTTAATACTCATTTCATACCTTTAAATAAGTGCTACACACTGTACAGTTAAAACTAACAACAACATATAAACCTTATAACTTTATTTACAGAGTTGGCGTTAACCTAACTGTATAGAGAGCTTGTAGCTATGTAATGAATGATTGGCGAGTGCTCGTGAATCGTTAGTGATTTTAGGTGCCCACGCCATCTCCAAATCGGCGTGAACTCGGTGTGGCTATTTAAGTGTAACAAAATCCCCATATTCGTCCAAATATGGGTGGTTTTACTTGTCAATAGGGTCAAATTTTCCAACTACAAACAAATTAAATACACATAAAATAAATACAACTTTTACTTTGCAGTAACTTCTCGCAAGAATCATATCAGCTGTTCCATTCTAAAGTCACCACTTGCGGCATTTTCTGATATTTTTCTTGTGATTTACAATTTTATCCATAGGTACCCGCGGGTATTAAGGCCTGTCGGGCAATAAGGCCTAAGTAACGAAAAACGTACGAAATACAGTAATTGACGATCAAGGTTACACTCACACAAGCTCAGAGCGTTTACAAGTCGCTGCGAAGTGGCGGACCAACGCTTGCACTTCTCCCCCCGCCAGTGTCGTCGAAATCATTCAGCGGTACAGTCACGCGGCACGAATTATAAAAATTGGCTCCAGTAAAACGTAAGTTATTTTGAAAATATCATATTTACAAACCTGTATTGACTGTCTGTTTATTAATTAATGTATGCTTGTCCCTAGGTTACCGTACTAAAGGACTTGTAGTTGTAAAATTTTTATTATGATTTTTTTCTGTAACCACGTGGTTGGCGGATATTAAGGCCTATAAAATTTTACTATAGGCCTTATTATACTCCTATTTTTTAAACTGCTATATAAGTAGGAGCGTGTTTTTAAAATGTTTGTTGTTGGGTAGTATGTACGCAGTTATACATTTTCAATTTATTTATCATTGTTTTCAGTGCTTACGGTCACGATGCCTCCCAAACGGGCATTGTGGTCAGAAGAAGATCTGATCGCAGCTGTTAGAGCAGTACAACGAGGAACTTTGAGTACGTATAAGGCTGCAGAGAGATATAAGGTTCCTAGAAGAACAATCAGAAATCATCTGCAGTCTGGCAATTTAAAGAAAAGTTTGGGACGTAAACCTATATTAAATGATGAAGAGGAAGCTCAACTTGTTCAAAGGATAATCCGGTATTCTGAAATGGGCTTGCCTGTGACACCAAGAATATTGCGTCGATTGGTGTATAAATATTGTGAGCAAAATAATATAAAACACAATTTTAATGATGAGGGCAAACGCGCAGGCAAAGACTGGTTCAAAGCGTTCATGAAAAGACACCACGAAATATCAGTAAGAAAAGCGCAATTCATGAACCCAGCTAGAGCCCAAAAGCTAAATAAATTTATTGTTGATGACCATTTTAAAAAACTGGGAGTTATCTATGATCAATTCGACTTATACGATCATCCCGAGAAAATTTATAATATGGATGAGAAAGGATGTCGTCTCACTATCCACCACCAGCAAAGTGTTTTGGCCAGAAAAGGGGCTAAAAGGGTTCATTTGCAGTCTTCTGAACATGCTGAAAGCGTTACCATCGCAGGATGTGTTAATGCTCTTGGCACAGCCATACCACCTATGGTCATATTTAAGGGAAAACGTTTGAAACCAGAATTGTACGATAATTTGCCTCAAGGATCTTTAGTAGAAAAATCAGCAAGGGGGTATATGACCAATGAACTGTTCAAAATATTTTTAAAACACTTGTCTAGATACAAAAGCCAGGGACCATGCCTTTTGATATTTGATGGAGCAGCATGTCATTTAGATCTTTCCATAGTCGATATATCCGATTCACTTGGCATTAATTTGTACTGCCTACCTTCAAACACAACCCATGAATTACAGCCCCTCGACAAAGCCGTTTATCGATCATTCGAGCACCACTGGGATGCTGAATTGTTATCATTTTTGGACCAAAACAGAGACAAAAAAGTAACTAAAGCACGCTTTAATATCATTCTTTCAAGCGTTTGGTCTAAATGTATGACACACAGCAATATCACGAGTGGCTTTAAAGCGACTGGCTTGTATCCTTTCAACCCACAGGCCATACCAGAAACAGCTTTTGCCCCTTCCATTTTAACGGAAGCTCGTGCACCAGATGGTGCACAAGAAAACGCACCAGCTCTCGAACATCCTCATGCACAAGCTTCAGAATCCGGAGATACAACACCGTCTATTTTATCGGAAGCCTCGACGCCCGATCGTGATCAAGAAAATATACCACCTATTAATAGTGATCAACAGAAGAGTTCAGAATCTGCTGCTAGTTCACCATCAATTTTGACACCGATTCCAATCAACCGATGTCTCGCTTGGAAATATTTCACCTGTTGATTGTCTTCGACCAGCGACTCCAGAACAAACTAAGCAATCACCAGCTATAGCATCAACATCCACAGGTCAGGTCTCAAGAGAATCAATCGTGCAACGCAGCTACTTATCGTACAGTTTATGGAACAGGCTCTAGTTCAGATGAATCTGATGATTTACCACTCAGTGGGTTGAAAAGAAATGATTTTTATGATCTTCTGCCTACGCCTGTTAAAGTTCAAACATGCACACCGACTGTTAGACGAAAAGCCATAAATTATCGAGGTACTCCAATCACAAAAGATCTATTTGATAAATATAATCAAGAGAAAATAAATAGTAAGGAAGTCAAAGGTAACAAAAGAAAGAAAAATAAGCAAGACGAAAACTTTGCTGATGTTAAAACAGGTAGAAAAGAAGACACGAAGTTTAAAAAGACTTTAAATCCTAAGAAAGCTAAAATCGTATCTGCAAAAAAGTCTACTACCGTCAAAGGTAAATCACAACAACATGTGAGTTGGTACTGTCATGCCTGCAAAGAAGATAGAATGGACGATGCAATGAGGCAATGCTCGCGATGCTCCAAGTGGTACCACGAAGAGTGTGTCGGTTTGACTGCAGAAGATACTGATGACTTTCAATGTCCTGATGGATGCGAATAAAGGCAATTTATTTAATTTTCTAAGACCACTATGCTTCCTATTCCTTTATTTTAATGATTATTGATCTCAAGAATACCAATTTACGTAGTATAAGTTAATTTTTGGATAGTTTAAAGTATAGGCCTTTTTACCCTACCCTAGTATAATAAGGCCTACAGACTGCGTTTTAAAAAAAGTTATATATTGTCCTGGTTTTAAGCTAGAGAAGCTATTTTTTGTTTAAAGTCTGTGGTAATTTAAGTACATGACTGATTAATAATAAAACTTGTTGATTATGTTGGATATTTTTCATTTTATTACAAATTTCCCTTAGCTAGGCCTTAATACCCTCAGGTACCTTAAACGTTGTTCGTATTGACGAGTGGAACCTCCTATTTTCGGATATATAGGGGAGACTTTGTTGCACGCTGTATTATAGAAATACTAAGGAGCAAAGCGTCCTACGCGCTTACGCACGCCAACTTCAGACCGCACTGAAAGAGCACTTCCTTTCTTCACTATTACAATAGATATATTTTGTTTATTTATGTATTCATTTATTTATGTATTGTAGTTATCTATTATCTTGTAAGTAGGTCTTTGTAATATAAAACTACAGCCAATAAATATTTAAGTATGTATCTATATATATGTGTATATATACATACATAATATATATGTTATAGGCAATGTGTATAATCCGGCATTGTATAGAATGCCTAGGCATTGTAAACATTGCCTAAAACGTTAAGGCAATGTGTATAATACGCTTCATTTCATACATTGCCTAGGTATTGTATAAAATGCCCGAAGCGCATCAGGCAATGTGTATAATAAATGACCACGGGAAGGAGGCGAGTGCGCGGCGTGCGGGACTACCCGTAAACAAGTTGCAACTCGTACTCGTTCGTTGTGTTAGTACGCAGCACTCCTTTGTTTTATGCAGACGTATTTTTTTAGTTTATGCATTGGTTCTAAACTGAGTGTGATCATTCATTGTTTGTGTGATTATTGAATGGAAAATGGCTACTGATCAGCGGTACTTACTAATGAAAGAAAGGTTTTACTTAGAATTGCGTACTAACAGAGAATCGGCTTCTACAAAGAATCGAGTGTTTATTGATGAATTTGAATTTTTTGTATCATGATCAAATTTCCATAATGAAGTGGTAAGAAATGAACAGGACGACTTTCTGCGGCAATTTTTTGGTACGGTCAAGTGCACTTAGACCTTTACACTTGCCATTCGATTCTGTCCTAATATCGCAGAAGATAAGAGAGGTGGAAATGTCAAAATGTAAAGCTCTACGTGCACTTGACTGTACGTTGTAAATGTTTATCCGAAGGGAACTGCTATGTGAGAAACGCTGTCTACGCAAAAAAACACGTTACATACATTACCTATGCGTTAACCGGCATTCTATACAATGCCTAGGCATTCCATACATTTCCTAGGTAAAGTGTAAAATAGTTTGAACAATCAATATCATTTCACACATTGCCTGGACGACCCCGGCATTCTGTACAATACCTAGGAAATGCATAGGATGCCTGCATTATACACATTGCCTATAACATATATATTATATATAACTGTATTGGGTTAATATATAATACTTTCTCATTATTGTACACTTCCCCCGCCTCGTTTATAATGTTCGTATCACCACATCAAGGGTTGGCTGGAAGATATTTCTGCTAAAATAAGCTCGCCATGTACACTTTTAATTTTTTTGTAAATGTTGTGTTTTACGTATGTCTTTTATGTGTGCAATGTCTGTTTATTTTGTTTTTGTGATGTGTCTTGTTTGGTATTTATAATAAGTTTCTTTCTTTTAATAAAGTAAAATACTTACTTCCGGTTCCGCTATTTTGGTCACCTGGGGTTGAGGTCGCTCATGAGTGTCTCACCAGGAGTCTGTAGATTTCCGTGAAAGTACCTACTAGTAACGAGATGAATTAACGATTATAATGGGATTTATGGCTCCTTACGGCAAGTCCTTATTTCTCTTAGCCTTATCCTAATAATCTTATCTTATCCTTATTACCATTACAGTTTTTTTTTTAAATAAACAAGTTATTAAATCATATAAATATAATTAAAAACTCCTCTAGCATAGTATTTATCACAGAACACATCTCTGTTCTGTGGTATTTATCATCCATATTGTCTAGAATTTTACTTTTTATACATGTTTCAACTAATTTATTAACTTTGTAATAATAAAAAATACTTCAATGTTGCTTTTTTGGGGTTAGATATGAGGTTATTACGTACCAATTGAGGCATATTTTAGAAAAAAATATTCAACCGTATCGTATTTGGAGGAGCTGAAACTTGGTATATATTGATTTTTTTTTATTTCAATTTATAACAAATCCCTGACATGTAATGATGTAATATATTTTTAGAATCGGTCAGTGAGCCCTTTCATTAAATACCACACACGATAGGTGTTTTAACACAATTTTTTCCATACAAAATTTCCCATGCTCCTCTCCCTTTTTATTAATTTTTGGTGCTACGGGTCAA
The DNA here is from genome assembly GCA_947308005.1 of Yponomeuta malinellus. Taxonomy (NCBI): domain Eukaryota; kingdom Metazoa; phylum Arthropoda; class Insecta; order Lepidoptera; family Yponomeutidae; genus Yponomeuta; species Yponomeuta malinellus. The sequence goes on along the minus strand of OX371007.1, from coordinate 12,206,334 downwards.
ACTCATTTGTGTGGACTAAAGATTTGTCAAGGTCAAGCGAACCAGTAGCTGCCTCCCCGTACCTCACCTCCTGGTTTTAGAAATTAGAGGAAATTCAGTGGACGGGTTACCGCTGCTAGAGTGGTGACGATTGTTGTGGGAATGTCACGTTGTGCGGCAAAAGACCCACTGCGCGACTGCTCACGTAGGTACTTATTGTGTTTTTAGTTTTTACATTAGTTGGAATATATGTTTTTATGTAGATATCGAAACAATATTGATATTTCGTTTACTTTGATTTATTTGTTGGGCATTTTTTAGGGTTCCGTACCTGAAGGGTGCCAAACAGGACCCTATTACTCAGCCTCCGCTGTATGTCTGTCGGTCTGTCCATCTGTCTGTCCATCCTTGCAAGTCCTTGTTATTTTCTTTCAAATGTATCCATAAAATGGTGGAATGAAACCCTTGGTGCGCGGGTGACGGGCACTTGTATGTCCGTCAAAGAAAAATAGAAGGACCAAAGAAGGGTGCATTATATAGGCAAACTTACTGTGCAATGAACTGTGTCCGGACTGTTTCGCTGAAGTACATATCGTAGATGATGAAAACGTTTAATTGTTGTTACTAAGTTTAATAGTATTTTTTATGTAGGTAAACGCTCGGTTTCTAGGAGAGCCATCAAATGTTGATCTCATGTTAATCTCACCTCAAGCTAATTTCAGCCAATCACGTGCCGGTATTTTGAATTAATCTTAGATTAATCTCCTGTTACATTTGAACCCTGAGATTCCAACCGCATACTGCGATCGCCAACCCGCCTGCCAAGCGTGGCGATTATGGCAAAACCCCTCATGGTTATGAAAACCACGAAGGAGGCCTATGTCCTGCAGTGGGTGTCAAATGGCTGATGATGATGATGATGATGATGACGACGATGATGATGATGATGATAATGATGATGATGATGATGACGATGATGATGATGATGGTACGGCGGAGCCCTTGGTACACATAAACATGGCCCGTTTTTTTAGGACTCCTCAAATGAGTCATTTTCATTTGTCAGTATGACCGGAAAATCATCTTCCTCGTTGAAAATCTCATCTACATCCAACGAATCATCACCGACCATTTGTATTTCGCTTTCTTTAGGAGGCTGCAGAAGATTTTGTACAGCTGTTGGCAAAGGCAGACGTTTTGAAATTTTTCTGCGTCTGCGAAGGCCCATCATTGAAATTAAAGGATCTGATCGGGGCCCGGATCCAACCCAGCAGGTTGGGTAAGCCCCTGCTGAGGCAAAAAGGCCCCTTCATGGGAATTGCATTTTTTTTAAACTGATCATATTCTGCAGATGCCTTAGCATACCTTAGCTAGAGCGATAGGTATGTATTAAAAAGAGCAAATAGTTATTTCTATCTGTCTGTAAAAAATGTGATACAGCTGAAATATTTTAGGAATAAGTCAAAAAGTGTGATTAACCTGGTAGATGGCATGTGTTACGGAAACCAATGTATTTGAATAAAGGATGTATTGGCTCTTAAAATACGTTTATATGGCTAGCTAATCCATTTTAGTGTTAAAAAAAAGTAGGATATATTTTTTTTTTATATATATGATATATTAACAAACAATTATAAAATCGAAGGTTGATTTGAGTGACAACCCTGATCAAAATATTTAAAAACAAATATCTCCAAATAACCGCGTTGTTAGAACGTGCAAATTTTGTCGTAGGTGCTACTCATAATAAAGAATGAGTTTGTTGTAAGCAGAGGCTCTACTTCAAAGTCTAAAAATAAATAAAAAATAAAAACCAAAAACTATAAAATTAATTATTGCTTCGTTATTAGGCAAAGTTTCAACAAATTAATAGCTCTTAAATATGTGCCTCTAATAGTTCTAAACACTCAGGATACAACGATCATTCAAGCCTTCATAGTTTTTTTACAGGATTTTTTTTCTTATTTTATTACTACGAAGGTCACGAAAACTTTTTGATTAAAAAAAAAAACTATGATCATTGGACTCCTGAGAGTTCTACTCGTGTCATTTAAACACGTAGCTGAATCAATTAGAGCAATAAACTGAGGATGTCAATTTTTTGGGGCAACACTGTGGGGAGGTGGCTACGAACAGGGAGGAGTGGAGTTAATGAGAATAAGAACAAGTTATGCTTATTCTTAGTTCAACTTATAATATACACTGATTATCATATCTTCTTGTATTGAGTAATAATAAAAAACAACACAATTATTACATTGCTGTGAATTCTCTAATCTTAAATATAGTGGGATCAAAGATTACTGCATTTCACCCTCTGTGGAGATTGGTGGCGGTGGCGTAGGTAGTGGCGGAGCGGCGCACAGATCTACCTTTAGTAGTACGTTCAAGAGGACGTCAATCATTACATACAGGCACTCTGTATAGGTTACCGGCAATTTTGCAACTTAAGTTATAAGGTTTATATGTTGTTAACTGTACAGTGTGTAGCACTTATTTAAGGGTATGAAATGAGTAGTAAATATTGAATCGATAAAACTTTAAGAAAAGGCCATCATTACTTCGGTATGAAAAAAAAACTTAGCCGTGAAAATGGCGGGACCATGGTTTATGGCCAATATATGCCTAACTATTGACTGTACAATTCAAAGAAGGTGATATTAGGGAAGTAAAAAAAAGGTATTAAATCCTACAAAGCTTTGATTTTCATATTTTTCATAAACTTCAGTAGTTTCACATGGTCCCGCCATTTTCCATGTGATAATGGCAGGACCAAACATTTTGTTAAATTCTGGGTAAGGTACAAGAGGTAGATTTTTTTTATTGTAGGTAGGAATAAGTAGGAATAAGGTATAAAATAATGAGATAGACAGTTTTAAAATATTACGGTTTAAAAATTATGGTCCCGCCATTATCACGCTCACGGCAGTCCGAGCCTATCCCTATCCCCATATATCGTGGTGTGAGACAAGGGGATGTTATTTCCCCCAACTTGTTCACAAATGCAATGGAGGATATGTTCAAGACACTGGATTGGAAGGGGTACGGCATTAACATAAACAGCGTGTATCTTTCGCACTTGCGATTTGCAGACGACATCGTCATCATGGCGGATACGCTGCAAGATCTACAGCATATGCTGAGTGGCCTAGCTGATTCTTCCTAACGCATTGGTCTCCGGATGAACTTGGATAAAACCAAGTTCAATGAACACGTAAATCCGAAGCCAATTGCAGTTCAAGGCAGTATTCTCGAAGTTGTTAAGGAGTATGTTTACCTCGGGCAAACCATGCAGTCAGGTAAAAGCAACTTCGAGAAAGAGTCCAATAGAAGAATACAGCTGGGCTGGGCAGCGTATGATAAACTACATCGAGTCTTCACATCGCCAATCCCACAGAGTCAAAAGACGAAAGTCTTTAATCAGTGCGTCCTACGAAAGCAATGAAAATCCAAAAGAAATCTAGAGTGGGTGACGTAATTTTAAATTTCGATTTTGAATAGACAGAATGAAAGAAATCTAAAAAACAAATGGTGTAAAGAGGTTTTCATTACTCATACTCGGAAAGTAGGTCTGAAGTTGCCCGAGAAGCGGATCGAAAGTAATACTTTTCAGCCCTAGGGAGAATCGTTTTCAACTGTCAGCTGTCAAATTTTTAAAAAAACTAGTTCTATTTTCTCATTTCTGTTACAGCATGTTCCAACTTTCTATACAGCCACTCATTTACAGCGTGATGTAAAATTTAAAAAACATTAAGTTAAGTATTTATTAAAGAATATATATTTTTTAAATGACTTTATTATGTTTTACTTTTTCTTTAAAATAACAAAGGGTAAAATACTTACCATTTTTTCAATGATGAAAATGAAAAATAATGGCTAAACAGCTGTCCGGCTACAAAAAAAAATGGGCGGGAAAGCGGCATCATTCCGATCTATATTTGTTATTTTGAGCTGTAGAGTTTTGTGTATATTTCCGTATTGTAGAGAACAGCATTTCGCATTTATTTTATCGTTTTTTCGTTTTTATTTTTACTTTCCTTATATACGTAATGAAAAGCAGTGATTACCTCAGGTTAATAAGTTACTTTCATGTAATTCGTGTAATTTACACCGTTACAGCCTTATAGCTAAATAGAGACGCAGATAAATACGCAGCAGGCATAATACCTTTATTTCTCCACAGCGTTATGAACCTTGGTGCTATTTAGCGCGGCTACTTCTTGGTTTTTAGGGTTCCGTACCCGAAGGGTGCCAAACGGGACACTATTACTAAGACTTCACTGTCCGCCTGTCTATCTGTTTGTCTGTCACCAGGCTATATCTCATGAACCGTGATAGCTAGCCAGTTGAAATTTTCATAGATGATGTATTTCTGTTGCCGCTATAACAACAAATACCAAAAACAGAATAAAATAAATATTTAAGGGGGGCTCCCATACAACAAACTTTGTCTAAAGACAGTGCTCGCCATCTAGCGGCCATCTTTGTACCTTCACAGCGCCGATATCATGTCGTTAAATATCAATGTTAAACGCTTCTCGTTGGTTTCTATAGATGGCGCTGTTCTCAAATGAGATCTTTGTCAAATTTTGTATAGATAATGGTACGGAATCCTTCGTGCGCGAGTCCGACTCGCACTTGGCCGGTTTTTGATGATATTTCTGTGCATGCCTTTGAAGTTTGGTACAGTCAGTCAACAACTAACATTTAGGAAATTGACCCGTTCGGCGTTCTTATCATTAAAATCTTATGTGGAGCCAAACTCAGATTGACAGAAGTCGAAGTCGACTGTATTGGCCTTTTTGTTGCCATTGTTAAAAATCAACGCACTCAGTTTTTTCGCCTCGCTTGTTAACATCTCTCAATGTGTCGGGTAGTTAATTCGCCTCCCTTTTATGGTTACCAATGTTCCTTTTTCGTTTGCTTTGACCTCGGTGGTCTCATGAATTTGTAAGGAAGGTACTTTATTACTCCATTAAAACTTATTAAATATGTTTGACGTTTGAAGTTGTGATGTAAAAGGTGACCCTAACGTATAATTATGTTTGTGTGACGCTGCAGAAGTCTTTTCGGTTGTTTAGTTCCAAATAAAGATTTCTGTATTACTTTTATCTTGCGCAGAGCAATTCAAACTGCAGTTAAATCAAATAGGGACGTGTCAAATAGCTAATCAGCCTTTACAGTTTTAGAAATAATTGTATTTTTAGGGTTCTGTAGTTAGTTTATAGTTTCGCTTATAGTTCTGTCTGTCTGTCCGTTCGCGGCCTAGCGCAAAGACGGGTGGTACTAGAAAGCTGTAATTTGGTGAGTGTATACATTTCTATCTCGCCGACAAAGTTAAATAATAAAATGTTGGATTTTTTTTTTACTGCACCTCCCTAACATGAAAAGTGGGGAGTTTTTTTTTCTCGTCTACCCCATCATATGGAGTATCGTTGGATTGGTCGTTGAAAAATATTGTGGGTGTAGGAAGATCATTTTACCGTTTGCGAAATATTAAGCTTTAAAGCGCAATTTTTTGTCCGAGTAGGGTGTCTCCCCCCCCCCCCCCCCCCTCTCCTGGCTAAACGGTTGATTGTAGAAACGTGAAAAATTTAGGGTAGTAGCACATATAATGAACTTGAAAGGAAAAGTATCACGGCTCAGTAGGCTTTACTAGCTAACGAGTAATAGGCAACCAACTTATAAAAGTAAAATCTCGTACAAAATCCATTGAAAATGACTTCGATGAAGTTGTTAGTTATGTAAAGCAAAAAAAAATCCTCTTTCTACGAAACCCTACATGGCGCGTGGCCCGGCACGCACTTGGCCGGTTTTATGTAACTTGCCGTGGTACGGTTAGGTTGGGTTACCGCAGCGGTAGAACGCCGGCCTCACATTCGAGATGTCCAATGACATTGTTTTCTAAATTACGTACATTTGTGAAGTTGTAGTAGCAATACCGCTCGCTAACGGTTATGGAAAACATCGTGAGTAAACCTAAGTGTCTGAGGTGTTCACATACCTCAGCGCTTGAAATTACTAATCCGCTGTGGGTACTCTTTCTCTGAGAGAAGACCTGCATAGGGGCAAATATAGGTTACATAAAAAAAATTGTAAAAGATACAGGATTCTTACCGTTTTAATTACGTCCATGTGCAATTTATCCCGTAACGTAACTGAGCGGTGTACAGTACCTACTAATATGCATAGGGGGTATTCAGGGGAGAGACCTTTAAAATGAGCAATTCCTGAACCAACGATATTTATAAGTAGACACCCTATTTCATTATAAGTAGGTACATTTACATTCGAACACTCCGCTCAGCTACGTTACAAATTGACCTGCTGTCTACTGTACCTTCCTAGGTACTATACCTATATACTGTATCTACCTATATTTAGAAAGCGCAATTCGCTTATATTTGACAAACCAATGACATAAATTGAAGTTCAGTGTCACATTACGTCTACCAAGAAACAAACTGGTCTCGACGATAAATAAACATATCGACCGTGAAGACGTGTCCTTCGCGGTTTGCCCCGCGCAAGTGGTTCATACACCTGGGACACAAAATAAATAGTCACAGTAAAAACAATCTTAATTCTACTGTGCTATTGATATTAGCAACACGTATACGTATCGATATTTCGGTAAATAGATCTTCAAAATCGTGGATCTGTCTACCCCTCCGGGATACAGCTATGAATTTATGTCATCTGGGAACTAGACATGGTATTTTTTATAAAAAGTGGAAAAAATAAAATTAAATATTTATACTTTTTCTAAGTGCAAGTGATCTAATTTTCGAACTTGAGGAACGGATTTCAAGTTTATACGTAAGTCTCAATTTACTGTTTCATCCAAATCGACCGCATCAAGTTTTAATATTGTATTAAAAATAAAAACATTAACAGAATTTGTATTTAGTGAACTAGTTTAATTATTGACACTGAAGAGACCGTTTTGAGGATTGGTTTTATTCACTAGGTCCCTAAATAGCCAAAAGCCTTTTCCGAGATAAAGCCGTTATCGTTAACATATCAACTGACACTCAATGTTGATTCGGTCCTCCGATTTTGTTTATTCTATACCCCAGTAGCTAATTATAGAGACAGTTATGAATAGACAGTTACAGACACGTCATTTCTTCAGCCGACCCGATTCTGGGCGAAGAACTCGCAGAACTGCCTCGTCTAGCCGTTAAGGCGCTTAGCTACAAAAACAGAGGTCGCGGGTTCGATTCCCACTTATAGTTCTGTCTGTCTTTGTGTAAATCGTCTCAGTCTGGGTGTATTTTTATGTTTGTGACGTGCTTGCCTGGTTACAGGGTATCCTAGTTTGGGACTAGGTCAAGTGATTGTATTGTGGAAGTTATTATTATTAAATAAGATAACGAATTAACATAATACAACTTAACAAATTTTGAAAAACACCCAGGCTCAGGGCATTTGTTTAAATCATGGTACAGCAGCCCCCAGTAGGAATCAAACCACTAGTTTGGTAATCAAACGCGTTACCGCTAGACCAACGAGGCAGACGAAATGAAACTAGGAATATTAAATGAAAATACGTTTCATATACGGATTAGGCAAATTTGATCACGTGTTTCCGTCATGAGTTAAAATGGCTCCCAATTCGTCTTCGACGGAATGCAGATATATTCTTCTTATCACATAAAATTCTCAACACTCCCTCATCTCCCGCTTACCTCAGAGAAAGGTTTCAGTACCTACACTCTGGGGAAAGGCCTATTAGATCTGTCAATTTCCATTTTCTTAAAATCCCTGCTCACAATACTAGAGCTTACGGTGACTTCTTCACGATCCATTCGGTGGGCTGTGGAACGCACTGTTACAGAATATATGCGCTAGTCCCACGACTAGCACATTTAAAAAGCGGTCGAAAGAGCATTATCTATCTCTTATTAAGTAAGGCGACTAAGGAAATCAATTACCAGGAGACGGGCAGCAGCGTCTTCCTGAGATTCCAACCGCATGCTGCGACCGCCAACCCGGCTGCCAAGCGTGGCGATTATGGCAAAACCCCTCATGGTCATGAAAACCACGAAGGAGACCTGTGTGTCCTGCAGTGGGCGTCAAATGGCTGATGATGATGACGAAGTATATTTATATATTTATTTTTTCAGGTATATAATTTATGCACTCTATTTGTCCTTTGCTGTAAATAGGTTATTTAGGATTTTGTAGTTCATTTTGTACGCGTGTATAGACCCCTTTTTTACTGCTTTTCCGACTCTCCGAGGTTTGCTGGGAGAACTCTTTTAAAAAGATAAGCTCGCCTTTGTACATGTTATTTCTTATGTAATGTATTGTTAAATGTTTCGTGTGCAGAGCAATAAAGTGTAAACTAAACTGAAAAAAGCAAGTTAGGGAAAGCGCCTGAGCTATAACATGGAGCAAATATATACTAAGTAAGATATAAGAAAGTGAGTATCGACCCCGCTAAGCAGGTGCGCATCATTGACGCTATTTTGTGTTCTGAGGACGCTATGTACTTTGTAATTGGTTCGTTTGCTTATCTTTTTTAGTAGCTCGAGGGTTAATGGGGAACATGTCTCAAAACTTGATGAAGTATTGCATTATAGGTAGTAAACAAAAGACTTATTACTACATTTTCAAGTTCAAACTTTCAAGGCACATATGCCGCATCTATCAAAAGATATTGACTTTATTCATTGATGAATTGGTATGTATTAAATACCAATTCATCAATGAATAAAGTCAATTTCACTTTACAAGTAGGTAGGTCATTTAGCGGTACGGACAATCAATTACTTTGAATCGCTTTATGTTCATTGATCTGTCGCATAAGTTCATACAAGACAAACGTGGAAAGTCACGTAGGTAGTCTAAGGCCGATATTCAGAAACGATTTTGAGCGTGAGCTCAATGTGAGTCCGGTGGCCTAATTACGCTCACCAAATCCTGAGCGATTCCAATCGTCTAACTGTCAAATTAGTATGGAATTTGACAGTTAGACGATTGGAATCGCTCAGGATTTGGTGAGCGTAATATAGGGGCGGGTCTTCCAACTGTCAAAATGAAAGTCTCAGGGATATTTTGTATTCACAGTTGAGTTTGAGATAACAAAAATTGAGCGCAAGCTAAGCTGAGACTGAGTAGTGGATTTCGGCGACTTAGCTAAGACTCAAGGTGGCAATGACGAAGAAAGTAGCGACACCTGTAGGCAATTCGGTGAAGTAACCTTTTTTTTATTCACAATTTGACATTTTGCATGCTCATTTTCCTTCAAAAAGTTAAATTGTGTTTTTAGAGTAATGAGAAGTCAATATAAAGTATAACCACGCGTAAAAAGTTTCGACATTTGTTGCCATCTCATTCACTCCTGTGGATTTTTGTATGCCTTTCATGTAGCGTTAACAGACAATATAAACCGGTAAATTAAGCAGTTTACGAAAATAAAGATTTTGTATTGTATTGTATTTTGTAAAGTCAAAAACTGTAGCACAGATTACACGCTCGAGTAAGTTTAGCTTGAGCCGTGGCTTAGCTGAGTTCGAGTCGAGATATTGACTGTGAATACAAAATTCTTGAGTCTTTGTTGAGATTGCTCAACCGATGCTCAGCTTAGTGCACGTTAAGTGTAGCTCAACGCTGTGTTTCTGGATATCGGCCTTAATCCTATTCCGGACACGCTTGCCCTGGGAAAGTCCGGAACGGAAAATACGAACAAGATCAATAAATTGAAATCAGGGATTGGACGGACGGAGGGACCTGGGAATAAATTATTATTATTATTTATGTATTCTCAGTAAGACAAGAAAAACCACAATTTCATAAGTTTGCCAAACTGCCAATGCAGTTTATCTGCAAGCTCTTGGTAACAATCCTAGAATAACAATCACTAGAGACAATTGTATCTTTTTCCGTATTTTAACGATTTAAGTATAATAGTTCTTATTAATAAAATACATACACAGTTATGCATTATAATAGTGGTCTCCACACTGAGCAACTTTGTATACATACTTCTATTTTCATCATTTGTTTGTTAATGTCCAGAAAAAAGCGAACCTGAAACAGAACACACTTTAAAAGTGAATTCGTTGATTGAAGGATTTATGTCACTTTTTAATTGTTCAAAAGGTTTCAGTGCAGGCGCCTATTTTACCAAATTAATTTGGTTGGGCTGAGTTCGGAAAAATATGCAGGATTTTCTCTTTGGCTATTCCTGAAACCAGTGTGTCCTGCCAGTTATGAGTTATGACCTACGGAGCTGAAACGTGGACGTTGACGGTATAACTAATCCACTGATTCAAAGTCGCTCAGCGTGCTATGGAACGGGCTTTCTTCGGAGTCTATTTGATTGATTGATTTGATTGACGAAGCCTATAAGAGGGTATAAGCAAGTTGAAGTGCTAGCAAGCTGGTCACATCTGTACAAAGGTTCTCGGAGACCACGGACTGACGAAGCTACGTAGGAGGCCCACCAGCTCACCGGGTCGTCATCTGTGGCAGATTGCTACCAGCGGCTGGATGAGGATAGCCGAGGACAGAAAGAAGTGTCGTGCCTTGGGGAGGCCTTTCCAGTAGTGGACGAGTATGGGCTGATTGACTGATTGAATCGAGTTTATCACTAATTGGAACACTATGGTTCTTAATACCGTTGTGACAGGTGCAATTGGCACATAGTGGAGGGCTTAGTGCGATTCAAAAAGTATACAATGATTCGATTCATCCTATCCGATCGTTCCATCCAAAAACGACAGATTCCGGATGTTTGGCAGTATGAGCAAGCTTTTGGCGTGAGTTTAGAGCCGCTCCGCAAATCGGAGCCAAACCGGGTGGAATTTATCCACCGTAATAAAATATTACCAGAAAAACGTAACCCAAAAACCTTGCCTTGCCAATAAAAAATAATTGAAACTGGCCAAGTGCGAGACGTATTTGCGCACGAAGGGTTCCGTACAACATTTACCATTTAGTTATCTATACAACATTTGAATATCTACCTGTTGCCATTATTAAAAAATCATTTTGGTTATATGGGAGCCCCGCTTAAATATTTATTTTATTCTGTTTTTGTTATAGCGGCAACAGAAATACATCATCTGTGAAAATTTCAACTGTCTAACTATCACGGTTCTTGAGATACAGCCTGGTGACAGACGGACGGACGGACGGACAGCGGAGTCTTAGTAATAAGGTCCCTTACGCTTTGGGTACGGAACCTTAAAAATGGACTAATGAAACTGGAATATATTTTCAAAAAATATCATAACGTTCCGTTCTTCGAACATTACTTATTGATTGATTTTCTATGTCTCCATTTCATACTCTCGGACAATCAAGCTGATATACATTAGAGAAAAGTCAAGCCGATCATCGACCTAGGGCGGAAGTTTGACCTCATTAGATGCCAATTGAACTTTAAATGAAATAGTTTGTGTTGGCGCCACGCTGTGACTGGAACCACATGACAGTGATTACTATTGCAGAGCTGGATAGGTAGTTTACGCCAACGCACTCATAGTCAATTGACGCGATGCCCCTGATTATTTATTGGGCAAAGTGATGTAGAAGGTTTTTAATTAATTTAAGAGAAAAGCTCTGATAAACTGCGAGACGCAATTCCTGAACTATTTACAATATGGAAGTACCTACAATTGAATCGTGTGATTTTAAAACGACACATGTCCTTTCATTATAACTTTGCAGGAAATAGAAAAAACTGTTGTATTCAAATACTAATATCTACAACAGCAATATTTTAGCATATTATATTGATTTCTGTATGAATAAACTACAATTTTTTTTTGTAATGTAAGTCAATAGGTAGGTGTAAATAATTTAATTAAAAAAAAAATGGGCAAGTGTTATTTTAAAAACACATGTGACTTGTGTTGTTTTAAAATCACACGATTCAATTGTGTACGAATCCCTCGGTGGGCGACTCCGACACGCACTTGTCGAATTTTTTTAAAATATAATCGACGTTTATAGTGGATAATATTGCTAATCTTGATGTTTCAAAAATTTTGATTTATTTCGAATATCAAATGATGTAGGTATTGATTTCGGTATATTTTTCAACGCAGCAATACATAGGCCAACCAATAGAGTTCGTCCGATGTGTACATGATTATTAGTTTAATCAACTTTCTAATAACTTCGATGTTAGAAGAAATATATTCCTTTATTTTGAGCCTGCTAGAGAGCCTAAACAAACCTATACGACAAACCTAAAAGTCTATATCTACACTAATATTATAAACAGGAAAAGTTTGTAAGTTTATATGTTTGTAAGTTTGTTTGTAGGGGGTAACGTCGAAACTACTCATCCGATTTAAAAAATTGTTTCACCTGTATTTAGAATGATTCTTCAGGATGGACATAAAATACCTTTGCGTAGAGACCAATTTTGCAAAGTAAATCGTCGAAAAAACGACCGAGCGAATGCGTTTCTACCAAACCTTGCCTAAACGGTACGAGATATATGAACGCTTTCTATGGAAAAGTTGAAGATCTTAAAAATGTGTGTAAAAAAGTCTGCGATGACATATGTTTACCTCATAAGGTTAATTCACTAATTGATAAAAAATTACTAAAAAGCTATAAAAAAAATTTCAATCTTTCGAAGGTAATTTAATTATGTAATATTAAATCATTATCGCTTATACTTAAGGAAATTTTATGTAGATAAAAAATTCCCTTTACACAACATTGTTTGGACGAATAGTTCAGAATCTGCGACCGTGTACAAATTTACAAGGACAAAATAAAATACATTGTAGACTGACGGAGTGGCATAATTATGGAGAGGTTAAAGGTAGAAAAAATTGCGAATGTCATACATCGAGCGAATGTGAATCAAGGAGCTGGTAAGGGACGGCTATAAGTGTACTAATGCATCCCGTATTAGTGAAGGGCCAGATAAAAAGTACCCGACACCGACGTGTGCATGCAGCGACTGATTAATGTGTATTTGTTAGAGATTTGTCAGATTCGTGGCAAGTGGAAAACCGTAGTCTCTGCCTACCTCTCCGCGATAAATGCGTGAGTTATGTATGCATGTACAATAGAATACGAGTTGCGGTGCAGGGTGGTGTGTGGTCAAAGATTGAGGAACGTTGAGCAGGGGCGAGGGGCAAGGTACGTACGTACTAATATGCCATTCCTGGGAACGTTCTCAAGTACTGCGAACAGCGGGAACGATATGAATTAATTTAGTTACTATTGAAAGCTCTTGAAATATTGAACTTACGATTATGATCTAGACTACAATATATAACAAAATATGGTAGTAACGTAGAAAACAAGCAATTTGTTAGTAACAAGTGAGTATTTATGTATATCATGGTGGTCAGGGTCTGATGGTGGAAATAAAAGACGCTGGAATTCCTTAATAGTCAACAGATCTGATCTGCCAAGTTTGGGCTTATTTCATTTGTTTAATAATGCTTTGAATATTATGGAGACAAAGGTATGATGCTGTGAATGAGAGATGGATACGGGATATTTTCGACGGATAACAGCAATGCGGTGGTAACGGAGCGGTAGAAGGCCAATCTCACATTTTTTATAATCACACAAACTGAATTCCTCGCGAGCGAAGCCGCGGGGACTGCTTGTCTTAATTAATATCAGCATTAACTCATGTCACGCTTTCCTACTCTACTCGTATTACTTCAAGGTCTTTATATGCTCTGGAATATTGTTAAATGCCTCTTCTAGGCCACTATTAGAAGACCGACCGTACTCAGATACACCATTTTACAGCTTCCAAATTGATTTATCGACGCTTATCCATTGTTGACTCCGGCGCTCTACAGTTCCCATGAATCAGTTTAATTCTGTCTGCCGCTCAAGGCCCAACATTATTGTTCATATCCCTATCATTGTTCAATGGAGTACATCTTGTTTTATTGCAGACGACGCAGGACTGTAGGAAGGGTATATACACATTAGATCCACTGCTCACTATCATGTTTCTTCTGAACTTTTGTTGGTTAGAATTTGGAAAAATAACAAACAAAATCTTTGAACGTGGAAATTAGAAAATAAAAATATGGGAATTCTTATATCTAAAAACACGATTCCTCTACGTCACTCTAAAATGCAGTTACGATGCTTGGGTAAAAGGAAAGACCATTGTGACTTAATGTTCAATATAATCTGGTTTCTGTAATCCTGAGCCGATAATAAATACATTTTCATTTTCATTTTATCAGGTATTGGTGAAGTTGACATCCTGGCAGATATGGAATTATGGAATCAAATCGCACAAATACATAACGTCCTTCTACAATGTCATCTCTCTCTGATGAATATGAAATAATATTATTAATAAGTGGTTTTTTAATAGTTTCAGAACCAAAGATTATTATTTTTGCTATTACGGTTCACGAAGGTGTTTGCATTATAATTTCCGTATTCTGTGGACACCTATAATTAAGGTAGCATGCATGTTAATAATAGGATGTGTTAATGTACCTATACCTTGTGACATTAATACATTATCTAAATAAATAAAATAAATACAATGTTAAGAGTGTTTTAAGGAGTCTTTATTCCACTGTTATTCTGCAAACATACCGCTTGTTGAGTGGCCAAGACATTTCCACCACTTCCAGTAAGCAAAACTATAAAATTTACAACTTAAATTTTTTGTACCTAAAATGTTGAAACTTGACGACCATTTCTGATTCGATCTCGTAAAGAAATTCCGAGCATAGCCCTTTCCATAGCTCGTTGCGTGACCTTGAGCCTTCTTATGAGGCCCACAGTGAGAGACCACGTTTCAGTGCCATAAGTCATCACTGGACGGGGCACATAGCACGCAGAACTGATGGCCGATGGGGCCGAAAATGTTCTCGAAAAGAGACCACATATCGGCAAGCGCAGCGTAGGACGACCAGCCACAAGATGGAGACAGATGACCTCATCCAAGTGGCAGGAAGGCGCTGGATGCAGGCCGCTTCCAACCGGTCTTTTTGGAAATCCTCGGAGGAGGCCTATGCCCAGCAGTGGACTTCTTGTGGCTGAATGATGATGATGATGAAGACCATTTGTGCAAAAATTCAAATTGAGAATTACAAAAGTGGTTCACTTTGAGACTGCCTAAAAGGTTTTTATGTTATGCACATTATACACATTGAATAAGCACCTCCCTACTTAGTTAAAATCAAACTCATCAGACACGACAAAATTTTTGTTACTTAGTCGTTTTAGGTGGACATACTTAATTATAAATAAATAAATCGTGATAAGAATATGGTTTCTTTAAAAGTGTGAAGATCTGCCTAGGTTTCTTATGTAGTACAAAATAGTTAATGTTTAGTTGAAAGGAAACCGGTACCCTTCACCCAAATCAAACCCTGAATACGGTTCTGCGGAGAGTCATTGGACGGGCTCCACTGCCCACGCCCATGACACGATCATTACACGCTCGATTACTCCGTATTGCTTGCTTTAGTCCTTATATGACATAGGAATAGAGAAAAGGGTTATAAAGGGGTATCCCCAAATAAAGTTCACTTGAGCAAAGTAAAAAAAAACAAGAGACAAAAGCACCTGAATGTTTCTGGGAACAGTTGATTTAATTAACTTTATGAGCGATTACATACCTCAAATAATGGTAAATGTTATGTAATGCGAGTATCCAATGAATACCGAACCTTATCGTGATAACTGTTGTAAATTAAGCTGGCGAATCATGTAGGACCAAAAGTATACAAAGCCGAAAAAATCAGTCAGCACGTACTAAATAAATAAACGTGCTATAAATGTCGAAAATGGTCTACATACCCGGTACGATACACTTTGCAAATCTAGGTAGGTAGGTATATTAAAAGTGAGAAAATTTCAAATTGAAATGATACGCTATAAAACTGAACACGTAAAGTTTAGTGCTCGCATCCGCGTAGGTACTGCAAAAATACCCTAGCTAAGTGGAACGGTCTAATTCAAGCTTCCCACAGACTAATAAACTCGTTGGCCTGTTAATTTTATTATACAGGGTGTGAAAAAAATCTCTTCCAAAACTAAGGTGTTACAGGTACTTGTTAATGGCGAAAACAATGTCAGGTGTTCCAACTCTTAATGCCACAGTTTAGTACGGAGCAGCTGATATTTTTTTCGCGATTTGGAATTTTGTCCCAAAGCATGAATGTTCGTACATATTTACGAGAAGCACCCGCCATTTTTAAATGTATATGTGGATTTTGTTACCATGTATTGCAGGTCTAAATCGGGTACCTATTTCAATACAATATCACGTACCAAATGTAATAAATCGTCACTTACGGTTGCTTGTTGGGCGGAAATCACCGTGTATAACCTTGAAGACTTCGCGGAACATCATCGTGAGTTAACCACAAAGAAAGCCATCGTGAGGAAACCCACAGTTGGCAACATGGTGAATATTGACTTTCTGGTTAACTTATTTATTCGACGTATATACCCTGACATTTCTCAAATCGAAGTTGCAAACAAAACCTCGCATTGAATCTAATAAAATCTAACGACAGATTATGACGTAGACAAACTGAATTATTATTCCATGTCACAAGTCTCAACCTCTAGGCTTCATTGAAGTAGTCGCCCTTTGCAAGGCTTTGTCGGTGTACCAAACGAAGGGTCCGACGCGGGCCGAATACTAACAGTGTAATACATGTATTACGGCATAGATTAGTGTGAGGTAGAAAGCCGCTCTAACCTCTTAAAATCTCTCCGATAAGATTCACTGAAGTATAAAAGTACCATGATTGATAGTGAACTTCAAAAAAGCTTCCATATATACCTACCCGAGTGAATATACAATAGATACACATCATCATCATCAGCCTATGCTTGTCTACTGCTGGACATAGGTCTCTCCTATAGCACGCCACTCGCGCGCGAATCGCTCGTAGCCCCGGCTGCCTGAGTGATCTTAAACGATCACGAAGGTTAAGCAACACAGGGCGCGTTCAGTGCATGGATGGGTCGCCGTCTATGCCTAACGCTAGTGGCATTTTTCCGAGCGGTTCCGTGCTTCGCAAGGAACGTTAAGCTGTTGGTGCTGGCTGCCATCGATAGATGGCAGTCGTTAAGCCAAGTCAGAGGCCTTAGGGCGGCTTGACAACTTCTGACAGTAGACGAGCCACTAGTCTACAAGCCTCCACCAATCCGGACTTGGCCCCCGTGGTGGAGTATGGCCTATACCTTCCTCAGGGAAGAGACCCGTGCCCCTCGGTGGGGACATAATGGGTTGATGATGATAGCACGCCACTGAGCACGGTCCTCGGCTACTCTCATCCAGCTCTTGCCAGCCGCCCTGCGAAGATCATCGCTCCACCGAGTCTGAGGACGTCCTACACTACGTTTACCGATCCGCGGTCTCCACTCAAGAACTCGTAGATACACATACCCGAAATAAATTAAGGTAATTTCTTCTAAGGAGTCGGTGCCCAAAATATATGTGCTGGTCATGAAACTGGGCACCGACTGCAAATTATACTTCTACAATCCCTACATGTATACATACTTCTAATTATTAAATTATTTCTAACTTTTTAGTGCTGTAGTGTTTCGAAGTCGGTTTTTATTTTTTATTTTTAAATTTTTAGTGGGGGAGCGGGAGAAAAATGTACGAGTCCCTTATAACCATAATTTACCCTACTTAATTCGTTCCTTTAAAATTTGACGTTCTCAATTTCCATCTTTGAAAGTCTTCATCAGATCATCGGTTGTCAGAGGTTGTCAATTAGACGTATATATATACCTATATCATCACCAAATTAAACATGTATATAACGTCCCATTGGTTCCATTTTAATTTGGTGATGATAAATATATATATATATATATATATATATATATATATATATATATATATATATACAATTGACAACCTCCTCCTTTTTTGAAGTCGGTTAAAAAGAATTTTGACCACTTCGTTTACTTTGCGCCCTGAATTTTGTATTCAGGCCTACGAATAGATTTTACAGTCACTGATCCAGGCATTATTAGTCACTCATGTTACAGTAGTCCCTCTAAACACTTCTTGGTTATCCTTCGGACCACACAGAGGCGCTAAGCACGTTCCAGAATACCGAATTACTGATGCTGAAAAGGCTTTGTGACAAATCGTCCGGGTGACATGCTTGGCGCGTACAAAACACCGTCTCCACGGTTCCGAGAAGCTGCTTCAAAGCAAAGAACAATGGTCGCGGAAGCATCAGAGCCTTCCGACAGAAAATTTGGACAACTTAGGGGCGGCTACGATTTGGATGAAGGAACTGGGTTAGTATGCACCTATGACCCGGCTGTAGATACTGACAAACAAATTAATATTATGCCTGTGACTTTGAAAGACAGGATACGCAATAGTTTGAGGATGAGGCTGTAGTGACTAGAATTGAGAAACTAATGTTGCGTTGGTTTAGACATGTGGACAGGATGAAGGAAGAAAGATAGACGAAATAAATATATCGAGCAAATGTGGGTGGAAGGGCTGGTAAGGGACATACTTCGACGAAATAGGCATGTATTAGCAAAGGGCAAGATAAAAAGTACCCGAAACCGGGGTGCGTACATGTAACGACGAATGAATGTTGATGAAGCGAAAATTATTATTATTAATACGTTTATTGTACATAAGTAAAAATAAATTATCTGTCAGGATCGTGGCAAGTGGTAGTCCCTGGTCTCTGCTCACCCCTCTGGGATATAGGCGTGAGTTTATGTATGTATGTACATGATGACAGAGCCAATGAAATTCAAGCCCGAGCCCAAGTCTCGCAACTCAGTTCTTCTGCCACAAAAAGTTGTGAGATCCATGTAATGCGAAGTCGGTAAATTTATTCAGCCCCTACTTAAGGGTGCTTCTGTCTTAAGTTAACCAAACATCTTATAGTGACCATATCAATATTAAAAATCTTTTATGTTTTAATAAGTAGATTAGAGCCTAACGCTAGTGGCATTTTTCCGAGCGGTTCCGTGCTTCGCAAGGCACGTTAAGCTGTTGGTGCCGGCTGCCGTCGATAGATGGCAGTTGTTAAGCCAAGTCAGAGGCCTTAGGGCGGCTTAACAACTTCTGACAGTAGACGAGCCACTAGTCTACAAGCCTCCACCAATCCGGACTTGGCCCCCGTGGTGGAGTATGGCCTATACCTTCCTCAGGGAAGAGACCCGTGCCCCTCGGTGGGGACATAATGGGTTGATGATGAATGTAGATTGACTTGGCAATCGCACTAAAAAATACTGTTTACTTTCGAGAATCACTCTGTTTATGTAGCTGTGTCCCGGAGGAGTAGGCAGAGACCCGGGTTTCCCACTTGCTTCCCGTTTCCCGTTTCGCTTCATCTACATTCATAAGTCGTTTTTGTTTTTAGTTTATTTATTCACACGTTATAAAAACATTTTTTTTTTTAATATTTAATAGTCCCCAACTGTGAATACCATTTGTTGGTACATTGCTCTTTTACATTTAAAGACTGCATGGACGCATGCCAGTTTCGGTTATTAGCATAAGTACGATATATTTGCGTGCATGATAGGTATCTGAGGTGGCGTAAGGATACTGGTAACTAATGGTACCTAGACATTCTATATGATATGCACGGCGCGCCCGGCTTTCCCTCCCTGTCTACGCCAAAGAGAGGCCCCTAGACCAAAGAAGCTGACTCACCCACGGTGGTTCTCAGGCGATAAATCTTAATATGCTTAATATGCTCGGCAGGAGGCGCCGCACATCATTCGGCGGAAGGCCGCCCGCCGGATTCAACTGGCCAAACGTCGAATTGAGCCATTAAAGTTACATGCCCATTTGTTAAAGACAAGACACTCTGGATAGAGAAAGTGATTGAGTCATAAAATGTCAAACTTTATTAGAGTCAGATTGCTTTTGTGATGGCTCGTAAGATAGGTTATAGGTTCAAATAACTCCAATGTTAGATTCGAGAGCTACGTCCCAGAGCCACAAGCCTTTTCTTAGAAAGAGAGAGAGGTAGGGATAGATAAAAAGAGCACTGAGGTATTTACATACCTCAGAAAAATACAAAAACTCGAAGTGAATTTTTTTTTTAGAAAATTTAAATCTTTCTTAACCGCTCGTTTACCGTGTCATAGAGCATAATACAGTTTTTCAGCTGGTACTTTGATAGTATCACTTATGTTTCTTGAGTGTTTACGTCGCGTTTCTGCGTTAATGAATCTGTCTTGTGAGCCTAGACATGTAATTTAAAGCAATTGAAACACAGACCCAAGGTTCAATTCCATATTCTAATGTATGTGAAAATTGTGTCATAAAAACTACTTCTGATCTCTATCTATCAGAGAAGATAATTGATTTGGGAATTGAACGGCGATAGGAATCATACAAAGGGGTCGTACATTAATCGCAAGATATTTTTTAGCAACTTTTTAAATCCCCATACCCTAAATACTGACTATTTTTGTTACCAAATATCTTAATAATTTTCAGAATATTTTTAAATAAAGGCGTAATGAACATAGTTAAGTACCACGATAAAATATCCAGGCAGACATTAAGATGGTTTGTGACAGGCATAAAAAAGAATAAAACAAAGGTGTAATCCTGTATCTTTAAAATCGATTTAGAAATCGCGCGACCAACGAAAAATACACGTGATCCCACTACACTCCGGAGCAACGCCGGATTCAAACTCGTGCCTTAAGCCCGGTGAACCAGAGGCGCGGTTTGAATCCCAATTACCAAAGTTTGCAACCTTTGAACGCTTCTTCATAAAATCGAATCAAAACAAAGTACTTTTATTGAAAATAACACAGAAACTGTGACTTAATTAACGTTGTCGAAACGTCGGGAATCTAAGGCAATTCAATTGTACCTAATAAATAATCGCGGTTAGACCCGTTTAATATATTACTATGTATGAGGATCGCGAGGCATTAAAAAATATTAATGAACGTTGCAAGTAAAACTATGTGTCCATTTCAAAATTTAGATCATTTTGGAGAACTTAGTCTTTTCAATTATCCTTAATTAACAGAGTTTACATATTATTGTATAACCTAGAACTCATGCATTAAGCTGGCATTAATTCCAGATATGTTTGTCACCTAAATAATATTATAGTAGCCCTTTTGGCACAAAGTGTGCTTAACACATTTTTTGAACCGCGTTTCTGGCAAGCTTATTTTATCTTCAGGGATCAAAGTTCAAATTCAAATGTGTTTTATTCAAAGTAGCACAGAAAATGCGACATAATGAACTTCACTAGTTAAACTAGGTGTCCATTTCAAAACCTAGATAATTTTGGAGAAAAAATGGATTACAAAACTCCAAACTTAGTCTTTTCAAAGTTCTTATCACCTTTTATTTTTAGGCTTACTCTGTAACTTACTTAGTAAGAAGCAAATAAATGAATAAAGTTCAATAATTATGTTTAATAGAATTTAGAAGATTTAAAAATTTGAGATTTTATATGGTCGCATTTAGCTTTGCGGCAGACGGTCCTGAATAATGTTGAACGAACTTTAACATACTATAAAAACTAGGGTCATATGTGTATGACTTTTTCTCATAAAGTGAATAAAGTGTCTCCATACTGTCTTATTGTAGAATGATGCGAAAATTCACAGTCACATCATGCTTTATCAAGACAGGTGGCTGTGTTTTCGGTAATTCTAGTGGGCTCTAAGAAAATATTAACAGAATTAAAAGAATCGACTAGCAAGAATCTACCAGATCTTATTGTAAAGACGTATACGATGCCCCAAAAAGGATGTATTAACCTTTTCCAGCCTAAATCTTGGGAACGAAAGGTTATGTTTATTTCTAGTATTTACATTGTGTTGGCTATCTACAGTTTCACAATTACTGATTTTTTTGCAGACATACATACTATTCTCATATATATACTGACTAGCAACTATCAGGATGTTAGTTTCTTTAAAGAAATCTCTTGACGAATCCCTACCGCCTAGCTTATAAATAAATCTGATCGCTCTCTTCTGCAAGATGAAGACTATCTCAATGTCTGCTGCCCGACCCCAAAGTAGTATGCCATAGGACATAATACTATGGAAGTAATCAGCTCTACATATTTATCTCTGTCTTCCTCGCAAGGCGGAAGAGCTCTGCAGCACTTGCGATTCCAGTCCACTCCGGTATATTTTTCAGAGCTTCTTCCTTCAGTCTCTTGAACGCCCCGCTGGTCAGCGGTTTTTCCATCATTATGTTGTAGGAAAACATATCTTGGATACATGCCCCATGTATGCACGCTTGTACAATTCCACTACGTTACGGAGGGCTTTGCTACGAACATGTAGAGGTTCATCAGCTGTCCCCGGCAATAATGATACTAAAACGGTCCAAAGTGTAAAGTTAAATCCACTGTTGTGTATACGAGACACCGATAGGAACCGCAGATTACATAAAAAACGCCCAAGCGCGTACGAGCTCATTATAAAGTGCTGAACGTCTAACTGAGGTAATCAATATAATTTGCCGCTCTGTTGTAAGTGCTCTGAATTGTGCGCGCCGTTTGCGGAGCTGTAAGTCAGTCATTTTAGCATGGTTTGATAAATTACCCTATCCTATATAGGATATCGTCTAGAGGAATTTTTCGAAGGTTCTATGACAAAATAAAACAAAAAGGTAATAAAATAAGCTGGCAAAATTTTGTAATTGTATCTTGCAGAGAGAGGCATGTGTAACTACTTTATGAGATTCAAAACTATTCTTTACCGATTAAATTGTTGAAAGAGAAGAGAAATCGGTAAGCCAGTAAGTTCAGTTATCGTGAATCTGTCAAATAGGTAGAACCTCTGGGCCATTTAGGTCAAGTGAAAAATGTTCGCGTACTGTATACTGGTTCGCTTATATGTGGACGTTTAAGTGGAAGAGAGGTGGTGATTGTAAACGAGTTGGCGGTGAGGGACGCGTCAATAAAACATCACGTTCTATTAGAGACTAAACTTTTATTCTTACCCACCTATAACATAATCGACATCTTCTTTCTTTACAAAATAAACAAAAGAGGTTTACGCTAAGCACGAGAATACTTACTAATCGTCATAGACATTGTGACGTAACATCAAAACATCGTACCTACTCACATACTCAGTAAGTATAGTAAATTAATGTTATGCGATGATGCCTATCAAACTTATCTGCTATCTTACTCTAAATCGTGACCCACCACCTTTATACTTACCTACTTATCTATTACCTACCTTTTTTTTATTATTTTTTTATTTTATTTTTATTTCATTTTTTTTTTTTTTTTATCTGTAATTCTATAGTTCAACAATTATATATAAACCTACCTATACATATTTTAACTCAACAATTAATCCATCAAAAGGTAGTCAATTACTTACTAAATTATGTAGTAAGTATGTACATTGTTTTTGTTTCGACTTTTCGACAACAAGTACCCACACCATTATTAAGGCTAAGAACTTAATGACCTACTTGTACTTTGTGCCACCGGATAGCCCCACCGCTCAGGAGGCCTCACTGTCCTGCCGGAACGAGTTACATACGCATTAGTATTTGATGATGCAACACCTGTAGGACCCTGACCTTGATCTTGTAGGACACTGGGGCTGTTGTTTACCGTTCTTTCCTTCGTTAAATCTTTGCTTAGTATGTCATCATACGGGAAGCGCGCGGCGCATTGCTGTGAATCACACCTGTTCTCGGAGTCCGGCCGCAAATGCCTGCGGTTTCTAATAATAGTACCCCCATTGTCTAATTTTATTAGATAAGATCGAGTCCGCAAAATATCTAGTATAGTGCCATTCTCCCACTTTTTATTTATAAATGCTTTTACTTTTTGTCCCTTTATTAATTCCTGTAGATCTCTTGCGTTTTTATCGTAATATTTCTTTTGTACCGCCCTTCTTTTTTCCAATTTTTGTATTACTTGTTTTTGTATCTTTGGCCTAAGTAAAGCCGGGGGGCATGGCAATATACTACGTAATTTTCTGCTGTTAAGTAATTCTGAAGGGGAAGCTAAACTATTGTCTATTGGTGTATTTAGGTATTCCAGAAATGCCAGCCTGAAGTCTGTGTTTTCATAAGATGTTTTCCTGAGGATGTTTTTTATTGTCTGGATAG
Source organism: Yponomeuta malinellus (assembly GCA_947308005.1). Taxonomy (NCBI): domain Eukaryota; kingdom Metazoa; phylum Arthropoda; class Insecta; order Lepidoptera; family Yponomeutidae; genus Yponomeuta; species Yponomeuta malinellus. Next base: position 12,182,300 of record OX371007.1, on the reverse strand, counting down.
TTCGTTCTACCTGACCATTTGACTGGGGATACCTTGGAGAAGACGTTATATGTTTAAAATTCCATTCCTGTGTAAACGCCCTAAACACACCTGAACTGAACTCTGGACCACCGTCTGACATAAACAAATCTGGAATTCCTTGTCTACAGTAAATATTTTTAAGTTCTTCGACAACTTTTTCCGACGTAATTGACTCTAATTTTACAACTTCTAGAAACTTACTGTAATAATCTACCACTAAAAGGTATTTTTGTCCTGAGAAATGAAAAATATCTCCCGCTATTTTGGACCAGGGTCTATCGGGAATGCCGTGTTGAATGAGTGTTTCTTTACTATTTGCTTTTTTGTATGTCAAACACGCCTGACAATGAGAAATCATGTCATTTAGCTGACTGTTCATGTTGGGCCAGTACATTATTTCGCGAGCACGTAATCTACACTTTTCCGGGCCCAAATGTCCTACGTGAACCTTCTGTAACATTTCCTTGCGCATACATTTAGGTATAACAATACGATCGCTTTTCCACACTAAACCGTACGTCACAGTTAGCTCATCGCGCACATCCCAGTAGCAACGCAAAATCTCTTCTGTCTCTTTCCTATGAATCGGCCATCCTTTTCTTATGCGCTTGATTAATAACTGCATTTCATTATCATTACTCGTGCATTTTTGAATTTGTAAAAAATGCGAGTCTGTTAGTGGATTATTACAAGCAACCGAACATATTTGCGCCTGAGCCTCGAGGTGATCACGTGGTTTTGGCTCGTTGTTAGCGGTTGACTCGTAGGCACGCGACAGGGCATCTGCTACATATAGATACTTACCCGGTTTATAGACAAGGTTAAATGTGTACGGCTGCAACCTCATTAGCATCCTTTGTAATCTCGGTGGAGCACTGGAAACCGGTTTCTTTAATATACTAATGAGCGGCTTATGATCTGTTTCTATGGTGATATCTGTACGTCCATATATATAAGAATAAAACTTCTCACAAGCAAACACGCATGCATAAAGTTCCTTTTCTATCTGTGCATAGGCGCGTTCCGTTTTAGACAAAGCCTTAGACCCATAGCCGACTGGGCGACCCTCCTGGAGGAGGCAACAACCTAACCCATTTTTACTCGCATCAACGGACAGAGTCACGGGTTTGTCTAGTCTATAAAATGTAAGTGTTGGTGGGCTAACCAAGCATTGTTTTAACTGTTCAAAACAGCGCTGTTGTCTTACCTCCCAATGCCACTCGACTTCTTTACCTAACAGTTCCCTAAGAACTTGCGTTTTTTCGGACAGGTTAGGTATAAAGCTACCTAAATAGGTAATTAGGCCCAAAAATCGCTCTAAATCTTTAGTATTCTGTGGTTCCGGCATGTTTTTTATTGCTGAAATGTGGCTATCGTCAGGCAAGATACCTTTCTCACTTATTTTATGTCCTAAATATTTTATCTCCCGCAACCCTATCTTGCATTTCTTTTTATTTAACTTTATATTAATTTCGCGACACCTTTGCAAGACTTTTCGTAATCTTAGGTCATGTTCTGCTTTAGTTGGGGCGTGAATTAGCAAATCATCCACAAACTGGCAAACACCTTCCATATCATCAAAGTACTCGAATAGTTTTCTATGAAACACCTCCGAAGCTGATGAAATACCGAACGGTAAACGTAAAAACTTATAACGCCCAAAAGCTGTATTGAATGTGCACAAATCTGTACATGACTCATCCAACTTAACTTGCCAAAAACTATGCTTTGCATCTAACGTGCTGAAATATTTGGAACCTGACAGACTAGCCATTATTTCATCCAGCGTTGGTAATTTGAAGTGTTCGCGTTTAATAGCATTATTCAAATCTTGTGGGTCTAAACAAATGCGGAAGTCTCCGTCGGGTTTCTTGGCTAATGTCATGCTATTGACCCAATCCGTAGGTCCTTCTACCTTTGCTATTATGCCTTGTTTTACCATATCTGCTAGTTTATTTTTTACGCTCTCTCTAAGGGCTATTGGTAATTTTCTCGGTGGGTGTACGACGGGTTGTACTTTTTCATTTATTTGTATCTTATATACTCCGGGTAAGCAACCTACACCTTGAAATACATCCGGATATTCACTTAAAATCTTATTGTCTTTTTCTTCTGCCTGTACCACCATTACTCGTTTAATTAAATCTAATTCTACGCACGAACTCCTTCCTAAAATTGGTGAGGAATCAACGTCGGCAATTATAAATTTCAGTATGTGTGTTTGACCTTTATTTATCACTTTTAAATTACATTTTCCTATAACTGGTATTTTATCACCTGAATACCCACGCAAGTTAACTGCTGACTGTGTCAACTCACTCTCTTTTATGCCGATATCGCTCAAAAATTTTTTTGGTAATATGTTAACATCAGCCCCTGTGTCCAATTTAAAATCTAGAGAAAATTCATTTATAGACAATAATGCCGACCAATCATTTTTAGAACTTTTCAAACTACGTACATAATCAGTGGAGGCTCCCTCGATGTAGTAGGCTTTACACATTTTAGCATAATGATTATATTTTTCACATTTGTCGCACTGTACTCCAAATGCCGGGCACTTATATAGATCATGATTTAGTCCACACTTGGAACATACAGTTTGACTACGGTAGGCAGATGTTTCTGTGCTGGCGGACGGTTGGGGAGCGCGCGGTCCGCGTCCGCGCCCACGGCCGCGCCCGCGCCTGCGACGGTCACGCGCCCCGCGCGTGCCGGAGGCGCCCGGCGACGGACCCGCTGCTTGCGCACACCGCGTACAGCGCGCTCTCTGCACCCAGTGTACCGACTCGTCGACTTGCTGCTCATGCTGAACACACCCGTGCAGCTGACACACTTCGTGGACGTGATGACTGGCTACTTCTAACTTCGCAAAGTTACTTGCTTGAACTCTTGTCATCTCTGCTATTTTACAGATATCTAGTGCTTTACTTAGTGTTAATTTTGGTTCTCTTAACAGCCTTTCTCTCATAGCGCCATCCTGTATTCCACAAATGAGTCGATCTCGAACAAGGTCACTGCAAAGATTTTCGAATTCGCAGGATGCTGCCATCTTGTTTAGTTCAAATACGTACTGTTCTATGGACTCGTGTTCCATTTGGTTTCGGCAAAAAAATCTGTGTCTTTCTACTGTGACATTTTTTTGCGGTAGAAAATATTCATCAAATTTTATTACTAGCTGTTTTAGGGTTGTAAACTTTTCTGGAAATTGGTCAAATACTTCACGACACTTCGTACCGATTATATGTAAAAGGATGTTTATTTGCACGGGTTCCGGTTTTTTATTTAGCTCACAAGCCTCAAAATACACAGTAAATGATTTCTTCCAATTCGTCCAGCTTTTACTCAAGTTTCCTGAGGTTATACTTGACACGTTATTGTCAAAATCGAATGGCGGAGGAGGCTGCAGCACTGATTCCATTTTATATTTATTTTGCACTTTTTATTTTATTTTATATTTATATATTATACTGTCGTCTATTTTGCAGACATTTGTTTAAACGTAAGCCCGAAAATTAAACGGCTGCGCCATGTAAACGAGTTGGCGGTGAGGGACGCGTCAATAAAACATCACGTTCTATTAGAGACTAAACTTTTATTCTTACCCACCTATAACATAATCGACAGTGATAAACACATGAGACATGCGTGGCTTCAGCCAAAACTAGGTAAGCATGAAATAAACGGTATTCCGGCATATTTTTAGACCTAATAATGGCCGCGACTTCTTTGGACTTCCTTTGTTACTTTCTAGGGAATCATATTTATAATACAGGGTTACCTCTAAAATTCAACACCCCTGAAACACGTTAATTCGTTTTTTTTTTAGAAAAACTATTCTACGACATTTTGTTGTTAATATCTATGTTTTTTTTTTTTGTGTTTGTGGTTTCACGTTTTTTAGGGTTTGGTAGTCAATAAGGAACCCTTATAGTTTCGCCATGTCCGTCCGTCAGACGATAAGTACTACAAAGCTGAAATTTGGCATAGCTATACATATTAACTAATCCTACAAAATGGTATAATAAAATCTTTAAAAAATATATTTTTTTAGGGTACCTTCTCTACACCTAAATTCACCATCATCATCAGCCATTTGACGCCCACTGCCTCCCTTATGGTTTTCCAAGCTTTCCGGTCTTGTGCCGCCCGTATCCAGCGACTCCCTGCCACCGTACCTAACCAGTAGTACACCTAATTTACGGATGCATTTTTTTTCCCGCCTACCTCATATTGTGGGATATCGTTGGATTGGTCGTTTAAAAATATTGTGGGTGTAGGAAAATCATTTTTCGATTTTTGCGCAATTTTTTGTTAGAGTATAGTAGGGCGTCCCGTCCCCCCTCTCCTTGCTAAACGGTTGATTGTATAAACGTGAAAAAATTCAGGGCAGTAGTACATATAGTGAATTTAAAAGGAAAACTATCACCACTAAGGCTTACAAGTTAACGAGTAATAAGCGACTAACTTAGAAAACAAAATGACTTCGAATAAGTTCTGTAAAGCAAGTAAAAATACCCATCGTTCTACGGAACCCGACACTGTGCGTGGCCCGACACGCACTTGGCCGGTTTTAAAATTAGTGGAACCAATATCGAAGGTGGCCGCCTAGCCCTAAACTCCACTTGAGTGAAGACTAAAACCAAAAGTCATATTATTGTGATAATCTTTGTAGCCTCCGTAACCAATCAATGTAGCTACAATCGAATTCCGCTGTGGGTTACGATAGTGACTATGGTAGGTATATGTATGATAAGTACTTATGGTGTTTCCCAAGCAATATGATCTTGTACAATCTGCCTTATGTTTGGTCCTAAGGCGCGGGGCCCACTGATCTGGCATCTGGCTCGGGCATGGCATGGCAGTCTGTTCACAGTCAGTTCCTTAATTCCTTTGCTCCACGCCTTTTAATAGTCATGCCCGTGCTGTGCCTGCGCCATGTCCGCGCCAGGTCCGTGCCATGCAAGATCAGTGGGCTCTGCGCCTTATAGGTGCAAGATATAAATGTACAAGGTATAAAGCTCACACAACTAACTAAATCCAGTAGCACATATGGTCGGGTAGGTGCGTATTTTCTCAGAAACGTAAATAGTGTGCACCTTGTTTTGCGTAAGGCTCGTTTACATCTAACAAGTGACAGAATTTACGGTGGCTTCCTTCCTTAGGCAAGTTTTGGTGTTACACAAGCAAGTCAAAAAACATCGAGGAGAGAGAACGGTCTCAAAACCTGATAACATAGTTGTAGGTTTTGCAAGGACTGTTAAAGTTAAAAACCATAATAGATGCATAACTCGTTAAATTATTTTGGTGGGCCACAGAAAACCACTGACAGCGGAAAACCCGAGAAAAGTGTGTCTGAAGATAATGTCCGAGAATGGAGAACGATAGAAAGCCCTTCAATCGAAAGAAATTCAAAACAGGATCGGAGATGACTGTTCTTAAGTGGTATTAATAAGGTTCAACGGTATCATTATAACTTCTACTCGGCATAAAAATTTGTCCCTAATCCCAAACTAGGATTTCTACTACGGTAACCAGACTGAGGCCACTTTTAAAAATCAAGTACGACGGCCTCCAACGGGAATTGAACACACGACCTCTGTTTTGGTACCAACGAGGTAATATTAAAGGAAAACCAATATTTCACTATACACGTGTAAACGGTCCTAAGCAAAGAGAAACACGTTTCCCAGCGATTCCCCGAACTTGACCTTTGGTGTAGTTTAAATGGATCACTGTAAGATAGGTAACGTGAGTATTTTTCATGTAAGCATCGAGATGAGTCTCTGCTTTGATTAATATAGAGACGAGTATTTTTTTACTTGCTAGTTTTTATAAAGAAGCTACTTGGGAAATTTTATTTTCGTTGCAGTTCAGGAAAAACGAGGGAAATATATTTACAGATGGACGCCAAAAACAAATGATGTCAGAAATTTTTTGAAACACCTAATTTATTTGAATCGGTGTACAATATGAGCTATATTGATGTTATAAAAGCATTAGGCAAGCTAGACAAAGACGTACGACACATCCAGGCAAGTTTAGAAAGGACTCTGATGGCGGCCAAAGGGTAATCGCCGGACTAACGCAACATCGTACCATCATGATCATGCTAGCCCAAATTGAGTCGGCCGGCACACAAACTAAGTAGGTACCTATATAGAACATTATGAAACCGGCCGAGAGCATTTCGGGCCTCAGGCAATATAGGGTTACGTAGAAAGAGGGTTTTTTTATCTGCTTTACAGAACTAACAACTTCATCGAAGTCATTTTCAATGGATTTTGTACGAAATTTTACTTTTATAAGTTGGTTGTCTATTACTCGTATACTAGTAAAGCCTACTTAGCCGTGATACTTTTCCTTTTAAGTTCATTTATATGCCCTGAATTTTTTCATGTTTCTACAATCAACCGTTTAACCAGGAGAGAAGGGGGCGGCCTACTCGGGCAAAAATCTTCCTATACCCACAATATTTTTCAACTACCCTCATGATGGGGTAGACGAGAAAAAAAATCATCATCCCCACTTTTCATGTTAGGGGAGGTACAGTAAAAAAAAATTATACACATACCAAATTACAGCTTTCTACTACCACCGGTCTATGCGCTAGGCCGCAGACGAACAGACAGACAGACGCACATGGAGAATCTATAAGGGTTCCTTGTCGGACTACGGAACCCCAAAAAGGCTGAAATAAGATCTATATCAAGCGTGGAATCAAAAGCAGAGCTTGAGAACTTTAACGAGAGTTGTCATCACACCGTCAAGGCTCAAACTACGATAGCTATACTTACTTAAAATAATTACGTAATTTTTGAAACATTTCATTGGATTGTGATTTACAACAGCTTTTGCTTGTAATTTTTTGTTTTAGGAGTATTATGGGAACGACTACATTTTTTTATTCCATGGTTTTTTTTTATTTTACTCTCTGATAGATAATGCCTAAACCATATATATTCTGTTAAATAGAATCATGTCAAGCATGTTCACCGCTAGACCAACGAGGCAGTCAAATAGGACGGGGGGAAGTACAAGTACATGGCAAGATGAGAATATTAGCGTTTCGCACAAGGGCTCCGCGCCTCGACGTACGCCAGACGCCTGGATGGCACTAGTGGGCAATAACATAACATAACATAAACTCACGCCTGTATCCCAGAGTGGTAGGCAGAGACCAGGGACTGTCACTTGCTACGATCCTGAAAGATCACTTTCGCTTCCTCAACATTCATTAGTCGTTGCATGCACGCACGCCGGTTTCGGGTACTTTTTATCTTGCCCTTTGATAATACATCCCCTATTTGGTCGAAGTATGCCCGTCTGGGTCGTCCCTTACCGGCCCTTCCATCCACATTAGCTCGATTTATTTGTTTTGTCAATCTTTCTTCCTCCATCCTCTCCACATGTCCAAACCAACGCAACATTCCTTTCTCAATTCTAGATGGAATAATAACACCTTCCAAATAACACAGTCACTGGTCCTGACTAGGATACGCTGTGCTATAGCAACCAGGCGAGGATATTACTAACATGGAAATACATCCAGACTGAGGTCTACTAATGTACAAATGTACGGCAGCCCCCAGTGGAAATCGAACCCACGACCTCCGACATGGCAATCAGACGTGATACGTGCTCGAGGCAGTCTCTGCATGTATAACTAATTATGTGTAAGTAAAGTACTCGTACCACAGATCACCATCTGTTCACCATCCGGCGCAGTTCATCTTCACCAGGGTCACTCATCGGTGATATATTACGTACTGGTAGATGAGCTTATCAGCGCTCACCACATATTATCTTGGACATCGAAACTGCAACATCTGTATCTGTTTAACAAAGCGGTGGGCACGAGTCGTTTAACTCCGACACGGGGCGTGAGCTGCGTGCTCTTTACATAAACAATGAGATTCTACGCAAACTGCACGCGAAATCATACCCTCAAACATCTATAGGTCTTATCCAGGACCTACTATTGTGGGTGGACGCTCTTGAGAAAGAGCCAACCCTTTCTCAAGAGCGTCCAGCAGCAGGGTTAGCTCTTTCTCAAGAGCAGCGAAAATTGCTCTTGAGAAAGAGCTAACCCTTTTGCTCCTATTTGCTCAGTTGTTCTTTGTGACGAAAGGCAGTAAGACCGGGTTTCTGAATTGAGAATAACACTAAGTAAATACTTACGTAACGTTCTGTCACGCTCTTTTCTGTGAAATTCGAAGAGACGACACTACAGTTTACTTAGCGAAATTCTCAATTCAGAAACTGGCCCTTAGTCTTGATTATTAGCTACTAACGCTTTCGGTAGCGCAGGTAACTCATACTCAGCGATACTCGGAGATACGTCGTTACGGGTGGGTAACGTCTTCAACTTTATTCCAAAAATCTTACACGCGAATTCCATAGATAAGTTTTTATAAGTAATCCCAAGCATAACCGGGATAAAACATATCCGTAAACCGGACCCAATATCTGTGTGTCTAATTTAATAAACCTTTATAGCCTTGCAAAACCAAAACACTATCGTAAACTATCATGTTTAAAATATTAGTAAAATAGTATTGAATTATGTAATTCTTAATTATGATTACTTGGCATACTATTATTTGAAATAAAATTCAACTTTACGAGGATTATTACAAGTGATTGTGTTGTGTGGAAGTTATTAATTTATTTATTATTTTTTAAGTGCTTTAACTCAAAGTAACTCAAGAACTGTCGGTAAGTAGCTAATGGTCTCACTAGACAGTACGAAATACCCCTGCAATCGAGACATGTACCAAAAGTAGTGACGGCAACACTTAACATACATAGGTACTTACTGAAATATTGAAAATTTTACAAATTTGTGATGTTATACTTCAGCGACCTTAATGAACATTAATACATTAATAGTCTAGTTATTATGTCGGAAAAAACAGGCTAGAAATGCATGTGAACCGGGAAGACTACATTTGGGATATTACGTGGGGGGGGGGGGTCCCAGAAAAGCTTAACTTAAAATTGTCAAGCAATTTTTTGAAAAAAATGTTAATTTCAGTTTTTTCACAATAACTCGGTTCTCAGGTGAGGTACGAAAATTTGGTTTCTGTTTGTTTTTTTTTTACGATCTACAATTAAGGCCCTCAAATTTTTTTTTCTATTATTCATCGTTATTGAGATATCGATCGAAAAAGCCAAAAATTAGTTGCTGCGTTATTTGCCTGTATTGTAGCCGGTACACATGCAAGAACGTCGCCAGAGTCGACGTTCTATTCAACGACTATGACGATGATGATGATGTTTCGACCATAAAAGCATCATTTCCTGCGGTTCAAGAGTCTTCATGACTCGAAGAGTCTACCGTGAAGGAACTTCTTCAGCCAGCACCATCCAAACAGCGAATAATATATATTTTTTAAATGCCCGCGTTTAATTATTATTTTCTTAATACACAATTTTTTTTTTAATATATCTCATGTACTTATTAATAATTTGTCTGCTTTATTTATTTATTTTGTATCGCAATTATCGTGGCGGTGGTAGCCTAGTGGGTAGAACGTCGGACTCGAAAGTGGGAGACCCAGGTTCGATCCCCGGTGCGGGCATGTACCTATGACTTGGTTTTCTAAGTTATGTATATTTGTGAAGTTAAAGTAGCAATACCACTCGCTAACTGTGAAGGAAAACATCGTGAGGAAACCTGAGTGTCTGAGCTATTCACATACCTCAGCGCTTGAAATCGCCAATCCGCGGTGGGCACGCGTGGTGATTAAGCTGATACTCTCTCCCTGAGAGAAGGCCTGTGCCCTACAGTGGGACGTATATAGGCTGCTTATGTTATCGTAACAACCTGGATACAACTGTGCGAGCGACTAAATCGAAACTGGGCACAGACTTACCAGCGTCGTATTTTTGCCGAAAATAAAAAATAAAAAAAAGGAAATTGTAATTCTGAACACGCTCTACGTGTTTTTAATACTAGACCGATTTTCGATATCTTTCACGAGAAAAAAGGTAAAGCAAAAAAATTAACACTACCTAAATGTATGGTTTTTCAATAAATCTATCGATACCTAATACCTAATTTTTCCTAATAAAGTAAAATAAAAAAAAAAAAAAAATACCTCAGTGACGATGAACGATAGGTGAAAATGTAAAGGATCTTAATTGTAGATCGTAAAAAAGGAACAAAAGAGTATTGCATAAAAATTTTCGTATCTCAACAGAGATTGCAAAGAAAAAATACCCTTTTTTTAAGATGAAGGAAAATAAACAAAGGAAATCTTGGTCAAAAATTTGAAGTCGGGCTTTTCTAGACTATTCAAATACGTAATATCCAAAATGTAGCGTTCTCGGTCCACATGCATTTCCAAATGTATATAATGACTGCAGTATATGTAGTACAATTCGATTCAATGTGTTTGTTAGTGGGCTTTAATTTAGGTGGCGATCTATGAACCGTACTCACAACATAATTAATAAGACCCCATACATCTATATGTCGTCCCTATACAAGTACTCAATGAATTACCATGAGACGATCCACAAGAAACCATTATGTCATGTCTTCGTTTGTGATACAATTCGGCGCCACAACATTTGGCTACTGTAAGACCTCTTTTGTAACCACTCAGTCTTACAATTAATATTGATGACAAATGCTCTAGTCTATTTTTTTTTATGAATGTATGAACATGCCTCATAAATTTTTTTTTTTTCGTCTTTAGTGGTCGAAATAATAATATGGGATTAAAGCCAGTACTCGTTCAAAGGCCAGAGATTTTTCTCATAATAAGCACGTGTGAGGCCCATGATATCACTGCCATAGAGCACAAATTGAAACAATTAGTCCACTTAACGTGATAATGAGCGTAAGTGGTTTAAGCAAACAAATGTTACTATGCAGGCAATGTACTGTACGGTTTTCTGCTATTTTTGTGGCGGAATCTTTGTCTGTAGTCGATGAATCACGAGCTCTAGTTCAAGTGGCAAAGTGGTTTCGGTAGACTGCTAGGCGCTTTACAAAGGCTTTAATTTTAAGGGAGGTTGCTCTTTATTAAAATATTTGCATGTACCTATTTCAACCAGAAAATAAGATTGAAAAGGATTGAACATAAAGATTGACTCTATAATATTTTACGCGTTTTCTTCAAATTGTTCCTGATCAAAATTCACGACCTCGTGGCGCAGTGGTAGTGCATCTGCATACCACGCGGGACGTTCGAATCCCGGCTGGGGACAAAAAAAAACCCCAGGTCTTGGATGTTTACATGTTTGTGATGTCGCTGTTTCTGGTTCCCACGACACAGGGTATCCTAGTGTGGAGCCAGAAGCAATGTATGTGCCTGTATGTAAATGTGTATGTTTGTGTTAAACTTCAAGAACTTCAGCAATAGATAAAATAATGTTACATAGCAACTGAAAACCGACATACTAGCTTTGCTAATGTAAAATGACTGACTAGTGACACATTTCGAGCTTTCATCTCAGACGCGGACACGGAAGGCTCGCGAAAGCGAATCCAGGCCGTCTAGATTCGGCGCGCGAAAGTGTTCCATAAACAAAATCAATTGGTCTAAACAGGCGCTGCGTTTTTATTCTGGGCCAGTGAGCTCAGCGGGTGAACGGCCGCAGCAGGAAAACGGCTGGGACGCCATCGCCACCGTGACATTGATGGGTAGTCTGCCACGGCTTGATTGGCCCCATTTTCTGACGCTCTACTGAAGGCATGTTAAAACATGGGTTATCGAAATCGCCCGACTGAAAAATAATGTAACGGCTACCTACCATTCGACTAGGCGCTAGGACGAAAATATTTTTATTTATATTGTAAAGTTATCTGGGTCATAATACCTAGAGCATAATTAATTATCTAGGTACCTAATGTCTAAGGAAGACGATTTGTTTTTGAACGCCCCAGGCGAACGTTGTGTTGACCAAATAAAGAATTTATTTTAAAATGAATGATTTCGCTTACACAAATTAATATCTCGAATATTAATATATTTATTGTTTATTAATATAATTTGTCTTAAAAAAGATAAAAAACAAAATGAATTCGTATTTTCTTTTAAATAAACAGTTTCTTTTAGTCAAGTGCAAGATTGGAAGAAACTGAAACTTGATAAAGTGAAAGAGAATTCGGGCAATATATTTTATATTTTGATCTTATTTTATATTTTTTTCTTAAAGCAGAAGTAATTTCTAGGGACTAATTTCATTTTTTCAGCGATTTGTTAAGTTTATTATTATAAATTATTTATTTAAAATATTTGAAAGGGTGACGTCATATTTTTCGAGTGCACACGCCGAAACGTCGCGCAAACTGTCACACTTTGTTTCTGTGATTTGCTGTCACAGACGTTTTTTTCACAGACAAGGAAATGATATGCATATGACAGTTATGACAGCAAGTCCTTTTTTTAAGTAACGTAGTGTTGCCATATGTTATGTTTATTTTAAAATGTGACGTCATCAGAAGGTCAAATGAAGGTTATTGTTTTTTGGCAAAAATAACGCTCATCTTCCTTAATAGTTATCTTAAATATAGAAAATATGGTTACTTAGATGTTAATCTCGAAATGGTTTTTGATTCAGCCCTCAAGAAAAAAAATAGTCTTTGCGAATTGTCAGGATCGTGGCAAGTGGCTAAGCTCGCCTATCTCTCCGGGATACCGGTATGTGTTTATGTACGTGCGATTGGTTATTTGGGTGTTTCCATGTTCGTGATGTCCTTGCCTGGTTACCATAGCACAGGGTATACTAGTTTGGGACCAGGACAAGTGATTGTATTGTAGATAGTTCCCATTCGCATGTTTCAGGAATAGCGCTTTTTATAAGTAGAGTAGAAAGTCACAATTAGGAAAAAACCGGACTAGTGCGAGACTCGTCCGCCGAAGAATTCGTAAAAATTTGTAGGTACCTACTTACATAATATAAATAGTTAAGGAATCAAGTCTCGCAGTTTTTTCCCGAGCTTTTCCCGAACTCAAAAGACTATTTTTTTTAATGATTTAGCTACAAATTTATAGTTTTCAGATTTTACCCTGTGTTTGCAGTATAAGACCATATTATTTGCCAAATTTCATAGTTCTAGGTGAACGGAAAGTAAGTGATTCCCTAGAGTGTCGAAATTAAAGTTTTTTGCGGCATAAACGTAGCTTTTTTACGTTAACTCAGAAGTTTGATTTTTTCACAGCTTCAAGGGACTGCCTGAGTATATAGTTTTAATTTCAACTCGATGCCTCCACGCGTTCCCGAGATAAAAAGGTCTTGACAGACAGACGGACGGACGGACAACAAAGTGATCATAAAAGGTTTCCGTTTTTTCCTTTTGAGGTACAAAACCCTAAACATTTGTAGGTACTAATGATATTCCTTCAGTCCAAGTCGAACTACACAACATAGTGAAATACAAAAGAGTTAAGCAATGCTGAATAATGATTATGACCCAGCAAGAACCCGACAATGAGTTAGCATCTTAATCCGATAGAAAATAGCGCAATTTGACATTTGAATCTCTTAATTTAGAGCTTATCGTAAAGCTAAATGAGTTAATTAGCTATCGTCACAGTTTATATCTGACACATCTTTATGTGTCTGACCAGTTTTGAATGTGGAAATATTAGACACTCCCGGCAAAATTGGATGACGATATGCTTAATGCTCGCTAACGGTGAAGGAAAACACCGTGAGGGAACCTAAGTGTCTGAGCTATTCACATACCTCAGCGCTTTAAATCGCCAATCCGCGGTGGGCACGCGTGGTGATTAAGCCCATACTCTCTCTCTCTGAGAGAAGGCCTGTGCCCAACAGTGGGACGTATACCTATAGTCTGCTTATGATTATGATGATGCTCAAGGCTGCCTGCCACCGGTGCACTGCACCGAGACAAACGTATGTATTGCCATCTTGTTTTACGTAGTGAAATAAACCGACATGGCGCTGGTTGATACGACGATAAAAAGAGTTACCTACCGGTATCTTCTTTCAGTCCTGACCATCCTAAGGTTTTCTGGAAGAGACCACTTTTAGCGCTATGACCGCCAATTGTATACTATTTAGAACTAGATATTAAGTAGCTTACATCTCTGTAAATTACTGGTGTGCAATAAAGTGTTATCTATCTTCGAACTGAAACTTTTGTAAGCACTTAACACCGGATAATCTTCTCGGACTCTTCCGACAAACAACCAAGTAAGTTTATCCGATGTTAGCCTCTTAATAAAAAAAAGATTTAAAAAAAAAGTTAATAATGTAATCTATCTATGTACCTATCTCTAGGAAACACTGGAAAACCGACGTTCAACAGTGGACGGTCACGATAGCCAGGGGCCTTTTTCATAGAATTACAATTCATGGTTTAGTCTGACAATTCCATGTACAGTACATAGCAAATTCGATTAACTGGCTAAGTAACAAAACGACTCTGCTACGCAGTGTATAGTCCGCACAGATCTTTTTGGCGGTAACGTGAACATCGTCACGGATCGTTTGCACATCGCTTACTAAACCCTAAAAATAATAGATTATATGATCGCCGGTAAAGGACCTCCCAGGTTTGATGCTGCATACTTTGACGAAAAAGGGGATGTATTAGCGAAGAGCAAGATAAAAAGTACCTGAAGCGGCGTGCGTGACTAATGAGTGTTGATGAAGCGGAACGGATTTGTCAGGATCGTAGCAAGTGATAAAAATCCTGGTCTTTGTCAGGATTAATTTACATACATAATGTTAAACATAAACTCACGCCTATATCACACAAGGGTACCTCTGGGAATACGGACTTTAGGTGCGTAACGGCGTCAATCTTTAGATAGATAGAGAACACTTTATTGCACAACCAAGTGAAAAATATTACAAACAGTTTCTTATGTCTAAGTAGGGTATACAATTGGCGGTCTTATCGCTTAGAGCGATCTCTTCCAGACAACCTTTACCCGAACTCAAACGGCGGTAGCACGTCAAATTGTTGTGACTTCTAAATTCCATTCACAACTTGTGAGAATTTATTTTAAACTAGCTTTTGCCCGCGATTTCATCTGCATGGAATGAGTAATTTGGGTAGCTTATTCTTTATTCAATCTGCGTTTTCATCCATCTTGCTTAATGTTTTATTAAAAAAACCGGCTAACTGCGTGTCAGGCCACACGCAATGTAGGGTTCCGTAGAAAGAGGGTTTTTTGATCAGCTTTACAGAACTAACAACTTCATCGAAATCATTTTTAATGGATTTTGTACGAATATTATATTGAACTTATAATATTCGTACAAAATCCATTGAAAAAGGAATACTTTTCCTTTTAAGTTCATTACAATATGTGCTACTACCCTGAATTTTTTCACGTTTCTACAATCAACCGTTTAGCCAGGAGAGGGGGGAGGGACGCCCTACGCGGGCAATGCCCTTTAAAGCTTAATATTTCGCAAACGGAACCCTAAAGAAAAAAATGGTCTGTCTACACGCACAATATTTTTCAACGACCAATCCAACGATGCCCCACATGATGGGGTAGACAAGAAAAAAAAATCATCCCCACTTTTACATGTTAGTGGTTTCCACCATTTTATTCTTTAACTTTGTCGGCGTGATAAATATGTATACACATACCAAATTACAGCTTTCTAGTACCACCGGTCTTTGCACTAGACCGCGGACGGATAGACAGACACAGTTCCTTGTCGGACTACGGAATCCTACAAAAGACTACTGCCGTTGATTAGAAAACGTAATAATTTGTACAACCAGAATTTAAGTAAATAGGTCAATTAATGATTAGTAGCTGCGAGATATAGTTTAATTGAATACATTTTGGTATAGTACTCTTTTTGCTATCTTTTTTTTTCATCTATATGCCAATTATAATATATACAATTATTTTTTCCGGGATGAAAAGTATCCTATGTCCTTCCCCTGGGCTCAAACTACCTCCATACCAAATTTCATTTTGTTTTTCGGGATGAAAAGTATCCTATGTCCATCCCCGGAACTCAAACTATCTCCATACCGAATTTCATCTAAATCGGTTCAGCGGTTTAAGCGTGAAGACGTAACAGACAGACAGACACACTTTCGCAAATAATAGTTGTATGGATATGGATTCCCTTAGCCAGCGTGAAGAAACAGAAAAACCACTCGAGCCCTTGTCAACTCTTTGTTATTGCAGATTAGTTGTGTCTTAGGTACGTCCTTCTCTGAAGGACGTGAAAAGAAACATATTATGTTTAATTTACATAAAATTTCTTGTTCTAACCTGATAAATAACGAACGGCGCCCGCGAATGCTAAATTAGTCGCTATATAGAACCCAAATTTCACCCGTAGGGAAGTACTGTCAACTAATAGGATTTACGAAATTTATAAATAATTTTGCTTAATATCAGTTGATATTTTTCCTTTATAAATATTTTGTGGAATAGTTTATTTAGTTTTGATGTAAGCGGAGATTATGTACTGCTCTATTTTGGAAGCACAATAATTTGATAACGCTCAAGGATGCTGTCTAGACACCAGACATGGGTAGTCACTTGGCTACGAAAATAAAAGGGCTGGGATCTTTTTCCGGACACATTTTAGCTTTGAACAGGGATCGACTATCTATCAATCAAGTTTAGTTTAGGGCTTACAGCGGTCCTGCTCTCCACTGAGTCACAAATGAATGGTTTATTGGGTGGGGATTATGACTCATAGCTAGGCTAGAGGCCTACTTAAATGTGACAAAGGACCGTTCATGATCGCTCTCACGCACGGCTAACAGATAAACCTGTAGGTTTCTGAAAACAGTTAAATAGATATAGAGATGAGTAATGATTTTTTCTCCTACGGATTAAAATCCGGGATAAAACGCTTTGACCCAGTTGAAACCCATTGACGTCGTTTTGGTGGGCGATAACTGAAATTGAAGAATTTATTTAGTTATTTATTTATTTAAGGAGAAAAAACAGAATTGACAAACTTATAGAATTGAAACGAATGAAGTCACGGACGGGACTACAGACATGCAACTGCTTTTAGAGGTATCCCCGTGGATGCCGTTAAGACCCGGGGCATTTCCTATCTCTAAATAGATATAAAAAAGTCGATATATTTATCTACTAGGTCATCCACTATTCTTGCTCACTTTCATTGAGTCGGAATTTTGACTCATAGACAGGGATGTGGCCCAGAGGCCCGGCAGTGTATTCTATTGCACGGGCTGAACAAATATAGAACCCTAGGATACCCTGGTATTATGGTAACCAAGCAGGGACAGCACATGTAAATACACCCAGATTGAGGCCATTTGCACAAATGTACGGCGGCCCCCATTGGGAATCGAACCTACAACCTCCAGCATGGTAATCAGTCATGATACCAAGACTAACGAGGCAGTCTTTCACGCAACTCATTTGCCGAAGTTATGTTGGATGACGCTTCAAAAATAACCAATTAATAATTTCCCGTTGATTACGTTTCTTTGAAATAAAGAATATTTGAAATATATCATATAGATAAATTTTTATTCAACATTGAATAGTAGATGAGATAGTAGAGCACCTGTCTACTTTAAATAATTTGGCACTCACTACGCAATTTTAACGGACATTCTACAATACAGGAATTTTGAAACATGATGGATACGAATGGGAAGGGTGATAAAATGAAACCAATGATTTTTACAAACAGACCTGTTCTGTAAATAGTTACTAATATGTTATAAAAAAATATCAGCCTCACTGGTACCAAACTAGGATAGGTAGGTGGCGTTCATGGCCCTGTCTCATAAAACTACAATTCGTAGCTTATTATGACAATTCGAGGTACATTGCGTAGCAGAGTCTTCTTGTTAATCTGTAATCTTAAACGAATTTGCGACTTAGGTACATCAAATTGTCAGAAACGTCAGAAAGTAACTAGGCAAGGATCCTAATAGCAAATCAACGTATGACCGCTTTTTTGCCTGAATTACTAACATGAATACATTTCCTAAGCTATGTAACAACACGGTTTTTTTAGATTATTACCAACAATATCAAACACATTAGTACGCATTGGACGCAAAACCTTAAACACTCTTATAGTAAAGAGCACAAGTATAAACCAGCGCTACGATTGTTTGAGATCCCGATGTTTTGAATACATTGCGAGTTTAAAGTTTCCTGAAAAGCAGGCCTGATAATTACAATAAAGTTCCTTGGGAAAAAAAAGTGCGGTACCTATACGACACTAGATGCATTTCAGCAAAAACGCAGAAAAAAAATTGGCTTTGAACCTCTTCAGGTCTCCTAAGCCGAGTTCCTAGTTCATTTCCCAGGTTCTTCTTTCCTTCGAAGAAAATAATCGGACCTAATGGTAAGGATAGAATTCATGCGTTTCGGAGAGGGCATTGGTAAATTAAAACCTGGTATTGTTTGAGCGAGAGGCAAATAGTTGCCCAATCTCTTTCTATTGTTGGCTCTGTTGTAACATACTATTGGTTTAAATTCAGCCAGAAATATCATCGTTGGTTGCGCCTTTATTATGTCTGTTGTAAAAGTGGCGCCGGCGACCCAGCGCGCGGCGTAGGTACTGATAAATCAAACAATTTGGCTCCACGCCGAGGAATGATCAGTGTAATCGTTCACATTTTGAATTAGGGAGACATATTGCAAAAATTGCACGTACACACGATAGCACACAAACCTGACAATGCGAATCCAACCACGCCAATAGGCGCGTCGGCGGGCAGCTAAGGTCGACTTGAGCCAAATCTATCAGACAGAACTATCTGTTTATCAAGAAGTAACCTCTATCTAGTGCAGTGGCCTTATATACTCTTAGACAATTCCACTTTTATGCTTCTGGGTGCTCCGGTAATGCCTGAAGTTGTGCTGTTGTTGGTTTTGTCTAAGACGAGAGACTTTTCAAGTTGACTTTGAGTCGAGCTACTAGTTTACAAACAATATTTGTAGCCATAATATTGTGATCAGACTGATCAGTTTCATAAACTTTTTCTCACTGCAACAAAAATAATACCGATAGCCTAATCACGAGAACTGGCTTACAACGTCCATTCGCTCGATCATATTTCAACCTCTTCAGTTTGACAACGAAGACACATCGATGATTGTTTTTGATACTAAATAATATAGTTTATCTGCTTGATTGTCTGTATTAGCTATGCGGAAGTCGCCTAAGCTAACTAGGTTGTGCTTTTTAGAAGTCGTTAAAGGCTCAATTTGATTTACTACAGCGCAATTTTCACTCGTTAACCTCTGGCATACATTTTTGCATTTACATTCGAGGTCGTGTAAAGGTAAAATATCTATGGCCGTGATAGGTTGCAGATTTACAGAAATAAAAACTAATCTAAAAGTTTTCTTTTGGTTCGAAGTAATCCGGTCACGTATTAAAGTGAAAATTCATTTATATTATTAAAACGACATGTGCTAGCAGACATATCCGCTATAACAAATGAAATATTATAGTGAAACTTGCTCTGTTTTCGTATTTTTAATTTAGTTTCTGCATCTGTTGCTGAAAATGATGAGTAAACTTATCTATTTTCTCTCTCCGTATTGACATAGATGTTTTTGTCAGTCACTACTTAATTTTTAGAGTTAGAAAGTACAACCTTTTTACATTACATATTCTTTTTACTGTATTTCTCCATAACCGGCCAGTAAAACTTTACCTAAGCATAGCAACCTTTATGTTATAACAATTCTCAAATTAAAACAAACATTTTTTCCTCTTCCCTGTTACTTGGTTTGTCATCTGTTGGGAAATGTCAACAGCAAGTCAGTTCTAGTCAAATTCTACATCCTCTTTGGTGAATTTTGGATAACTTCACATAAACAGACAGGAAAGCGGGGATATTCTTAGAGCCTTCAGTTAGACGTGTACTGTTGAGCTTTGTTTGAAGTGGCCCATGGTCGCTGTTGAATGACGATGTTATGACAGCACGCCATGTCGACTCATTGATACCGCAGCTACTAGCGAAAAGGTACTTTTCAACATCACTCATGTACTAGGCTTGTAGTCGAAAAAAAGATAAGACAGACTTTGATGAACTGGTTTGGCAACTATTGAACGAAATAGAGCCCTAAAAAGTGGCAACTAAAAAGGAAATTTGGAGAGTCATTGTGTTTTGTTTGAATTAGTACAATCGGAAGTAAATCGTCATTTACACGCGTGCACTCTACTCAATTGCTTTACGGACGACTTTGCAACAAAAAGCGTAAATGTTGATGAACTTCCAACTGTAGGTTGCGTTGGTTAGATCGAGGTAGGTACATAAATATAATATAATAATGGATGATGGCTCTGGATCACTGGGCGCGGTCATAAACCAAAATCCAGAATCTCAATTAACTATAGTCTACAGCTAACAACATATACACCTTTACATATCTGCACACTACTCCGCTACGTTAGTCAGAACGTATTGTCGACAGCGGTCAACCTTTACATTTTTGTTGCAAAGTCGTCCTTGACGCCACTGGTTAGATAGATAGAGATAGAGATAGGAAACACTTTATTGTACATAACAATGGAAATCACACAGATATTTTTCAACCTAAGAGTACAGATGGCGGCATTATAACTACGTGATCTCTTCCAGACAACATTTGGATGGACTGGACCAATACATTGGAGAGGGAAGTAGATGTACAAACGAACCAAATGATAGTCATGAGGCATATGTTAGAGTGCACATATGCGCTGGTAAAGGTTGATGTGCTGTCGACGGTACTTAAGGGGATCCAGTGGGCTAACTAGCGCCACCAAAGAAAAAAAAGAAACCACACAAGCAAACTAGCACGCAAATTAACAGTGATTTATAGGATCCACGAAAAAGAACCTAGGATAACGAACCTGGGACTAGATAGCATTTATGCTGTACGATCTAGCGTCTCTAGATATTCTTTAGTATTGGCTTTAGGTTTTACCTACTTTAGTATTGGCTTTAGGCATGTTAAGCAGTTTACGTTTTTAGGTAATATTGTATTATTAAGTTAGTCTTTCGTTTACTGTACTAGAGAGAGGAACCGTCAATATTGTACCTATCTGTACCAATATATTTCTTCTACTACTGTCGGTGCGAGTTTCTTCTACTTCTACGTCACCTAGACGCAACTCAAGTGGGCAGTGCCTCAACTCCCTACTACGAGCCAATACTGTACATAAAAGTAGGTCCTAAAAATCACTATTAACATGATTGAGAGATAGATAGCACTGACACTTCTCGCAAATTCGATCTGTAAAAAAAGATATATAACTTTGTTTCCTCGGTGGCGCTAGTGTTACTCCCTGGAGCCCCGTAAATCAAAAATCTAATCTTGAAGCGATGCTTCTAATAGGCCAATTTGAGGGTTCTGTAGCAGAAAATTAAAAACGGAACCCTTATAAGATCGCTATGTTGACCGTCCGTCTGTCAAGACCATTAGGTATATCGTAAGAGTCTAAAATCAAGATGAGAAAATAAAATAAATAATACTGAGAGTCCAGCGGTATAAATACCAGTTCTCTTTTTGGTAAACGGTAGAACGTCGGCTTCTCATTCGGGAGGTCGTGGGTTCGAATCCCGACATGTACCAATGACTTTGTTTTCTAAGTTACGTACATTTGTGAAGTTACAGTAGCAAGTGAAGGAAAACATCGTGAGGAAACCTGAGTGTCTGAGGTTTACACATACCTCAGCGCTTGAAATTCCCAATTCACGGTGGGCACGCGTCTGTGTAGAAGGCCTGTGCCTTGCAGTGGGACGTATATAGGCTACATAAAAGATACAGAGTGATTGCGGAGCGATACGACACGTTTTTTGAAACAAAACAACTTTAGCGAGTTCGCCACGCCATTTTTGGCGTAATTTGTCATGCAACTTTTTGATTTGTTCTGCGTACATATTTCCCGTAATAGTGACTCCATGACTGTGGTATTCAATCACCACCCCTTGGCTGTCCCAAAAAAGAGAACCCATGATCTTGCGGATGGAACGACCCTGAATTTCTTAGGGATGATGGTCTCTTCCAAGTGATGGATTATTTTTTTTTTGTTTCAGGGTCGTAATGGTGAAGCCATGTTTCATCCATAGTTAGAAATCGAGGAAAAAACCAGTCAGGACCTTGTTGTAACAGATCCAAACAGCTTTGTGAAATTCTCCAGAGCTAAACAATATTTTGTTGAAAAGTCGCCCGTAATCTTTGTAGAGTGCAGACGTGCAAAGGCTGCGAACTGCACATTTATTTCATCTGTTACTATTTTGTATGGAGGTTCCATGGCGTGATCACGATTTCGGGCAGCGCTAAGCCTTCGCGTCCGCTGCTGACAGATCGATGTATCGATACCGTCTTGATCGGAGGCGACAACTGACGGGCCCAGTTGACGGCTTTATTGGACCACACACAACCGCAAAACGTACGAACAGAAATACTACCCAGCCTCGCTTTCATAGCGTGGTCGACGCGGGGACTGACTGAAAATCAACGGCTCACACGCCTAAAAGCTGGACATTCTCCTCTTCGGTTTCTGATTTCGTTTTTTAATTTCGAATTGTATATTTATTTTGGTTAATTTTTTCTTATCTAAATTTATTATTTTCCTTTATTTTCACTTGTGTTGTTACAATTTATAGAAAATACATTTATTTATTTTATTTTCTGCTAGCTTTTTCCCGCGACTTCGTCCGCATGAAATGAGTAATTTCTGGGATGAAAAGTATCCTATGTCCTTTCCCGGGACTCAAACTATCTCCATACCAAATTTTATCTAAATCCGTAACAAACAAACATTCTACGTCTAAATAACAAACATTCAAACATCTTCACACACTAGCATTTATAATATTATTAGTAGGATTCTTTCTGATTTGTAAGGAGACAATGCGGGTTTTCCACAGGCTTGGTGGTTGTGCCGGCGGTTTGATAGTGAAGGTAAACTAGTTAAGGTAGGAGAAAAGGAGCGCTGATAGAAAGAAATAATTACAGTTTATGTTCGATAAGTTAGTTTATAAACGAAGGTAAATAGGTTGGATCTTCTATTAAGTATAGCTTATAACGGAAGAGAGATCGGCAAGATTCCATTTATCTTCTAAGCAAGGTTGACAATAACGACAGAATACCTGAGCTTCTGAATCTGGTTATTTTGTTCGCATGTTGGCGAGGATTAGCACCCAGACATACTTCCTGGAACTGAAGTTAATGATGCATGGATTATTTGCCGTATAGATTCGATTACTTCTGCTAGTAGGATAAGTGTAAGAACTGTATATAAATTATATCTCAGTAGAGAGCTAATAGGACGCGACTTTCGGGCA
The DNA here is from genome assembly GCA_947308005.1 of Yponomeuta malinellus. Classification (NCBI taxonomy): domain Eukaryota; kingdom Metazoa; phylum Arthropoda; class Insecta; order Lepidoptera; family Yponomeutidae; genus Yponomeuta; species Yponomeuta malinellus. Next base: position 12,159,025 of record OX371007.1, on the reverse strand, counting down.
TATTGCTATCAGCGTATTCTCACATATTATGATAGTATAGTTAGTTATATCTATATATCTTCTTCAAAGTACAGGTCATAATAACAAAATTCTCAGACATCAGTAAAAAGTGATGTTTTGCCAAAGTAAGGTCATAAGACAAAACAAAACACGATTATAATATTGTTGATAATTTGTTATCTTGCACTTTTACGTAATTTCTTTGTTCATTTATTTGCACGTGATGCTAAATTATGTTTCAAGCCAAATTGCCAAATGCCAAATGGAGGAGTATTGTAACTATGAGGCTTCATGTAGATGTACGTACGAGACAGAACAACGAGTCAATCGGGCTTGCCAATCAAAAGCGTAACCCTGTCTCTGGTGCCTTTTTGTGGGGACTTGTCACCATAGTTCGAAGTCTAATTAAACTAGTTTCTCAATCTCCTATCTATTGAAATAGATGGATCTGTGGCGTGGCCGGGTGCCACGGCTTGCCGCCGATAAATCAGCGGCTGGCGCTAGTGACATCACTGTCTGCCGACTCCTAAATGGAACCAAGACTGTCCTCTCGGTCCTTGGTCTCTTGAATTTTGTTATGGTGCGCTTTCGATGGATCGTTTTTCAAAATAAAATTTAGTAACCATGGTCCAACCGTGTCCACGTCGTTCGAAGGTTCAGTGTTTTTATAATTTTTAATAATTAAAGGGAAGGTTGATGTCCCGATGTACCTGATTCGAAGGTACTTATGATCGGAGTACATGAGCACAACTCCTAAATATAATTATGATGATAGTCTGGATAACAATAGAGCAGCAGCATTAGTTCCGCAAGGTTCTGAAACGCCCATGGCAACGCCTGAAAATACAGAAACATTTGCATCTGCGTGGGTAGCGTAAAAGGTTACCGGTTTATTAATAGTCCAAACAGTCATTTCCCAAGTTATTATTGAGCAGTTCAACGGCCTTAATTCGAGTTAGATTGATTGGCATGCGTTGTGTTGATAGTGCTGATCAAAAAGTGGGAATATCAACAAGCGGCGGTTCCATTAGGCTGCACAAAAAGCGAACAGAGGCGAAGCCGCGCCCGAGAACGACCCGATCTCGGAAAAGCGTACGCACGCACTTAGCGTTCGACATGTTAAAATTGGAAGAGTCGTAGACGGGAGGCGCGCGCGCCGCGCTCGATGGCCAGTGGCCCGCAAGTCGTCGCGTCGCGCACTCCTCTCGCCGGTCCCGATGCCACGCCACCCGCTAGCACCCGGCTTCCAACAATACGCCCCCTGAACAGCTTGTGCAAAATAAATAATCGAACTTTTAAAAAACCTAAGAAATCAAGAATCATATTTCACCCAAACACGTGTTTACATGTAGTTGGCACCAACGTGTCGACCGTAGCACGTTTTCGCCGGCTCGCCGCATAGTGAAGTATATCTGCGGGAGCGCCGCGATTTTCACTTTTTAACCGGCGAAAAGTCACGCCTCCCTATGTCGTGTGCGTCCGGAAAATGGACTAGCTGATGCACGTAAGTATTTCCAATTTTAACATGATACCATGACAACTTCCTAATGATTTTGCTAATTTATTTTACAGTAAATGTGTTAAAGTTAATTTTTACGGCCCTGTTTCACGTGTTACATTTGACAAACTGCCAATTTATTAATATTATCACTGATGAATTTTAAACGTTCACCATTTTAGGGATAGTCGTCGCCGTAACTTAAGAAAATAGTTATTCAAAAAGCAGTTTGCATTAATTATTGAAAATTAGGTAGTGTAATTCAAACAGTAACGTAGGTGATCAGCTGAGTAAATACCTCGTACTTTGCGTTTGGCACGATTTCACATTAACCTATTGTAGATATGGGTGAATATTTAAGAGATTTGAGGAGAACTCGTTACAACCGTAAGAGATAATCTGAACCTCCCAATGAGCGATAACAAATTTATATTTAGTTGCTTTTATATGAAAACAAACGAATCGGTTGACTTTACAATAGGTATTCACTACTTTTTTCATTCTAAACATTGTCATTGTAAATTTACATGAACACCTACCATGTCAGACATACTCTCGTCAGATCATTATACAATCACAGTTCTACAGACATCACATAAGAAAAATTGACAGGCCATATCAATGAAACATTTTTTGTCATGTTGTTTGATTATCAAATTAGCATGAGTTAGTTGTAAAATCTCCGATGTACCACTAAACGATAAAGATATCGGTTTTATATGAATACAAATGATTTGAAGAAGCCTTTTTTTGTCCGCAGTTTTTCGCACAGATACGTAAAGCAGTGTTAGTTTCTCCGGCAGACATATTTTGTGGGCTAACGAACTGCTTTTGCTTTTGTGATAATTTTACTATTTTAGCATTTTGCGGCGAACATTTCGGAATTCTGTAAAGATTGGTGACCTCGCGAAGTTAGGTCATGGGTAAATGTAGATTCTGCCTAAAAAGTTGTGCTAAAAATTCCGTCTATTTAAAAATGCATATTTTATAATCCTTTATCACGAAGCTATCAAGCACTTAAATTACTAATTGATGTCATGTCCATTCTATGGTCAAATGTTAAGGTAATAGTTGAATAGTTACAAAGAGGCATATTCGGCCTCGCTTCTCCTACGCGCAGTTTGTATCAATTAAATTGTCGTTTTGTTAATTTTCGCACTACACTGTTTGTATTTGGGCCTCGAACTGAAGCCGTTAATGGTCTCGTCATCTTGACCTGCTCCTAGCCTCTTTATGTGGCGCATGGAAACATCATTCAAATTAATTTTACAATACTTACTACGCTAGGGTGAGCTAAACATTTTGTAATTGTTAAAGTAGGCAGACTGTTAAAAATTCCAAGCAAGCAATAGCACAGATTACCGGTAGTTCGTTTGGTAGATATCGGGGCAACTATGTATTTCCAACAGTTTCGTTCGAGTTTATTGGCATTGGCGTACACCCGAGAAACTGTTAGTAATCAGAATAAGGGTTATATTCCGCTACATTGGAAGTAAATTGAGAATCGAAATTATTTAAACGTTATGTAACAGTTACTGAGAATATGACCTGCACTGTATTGGTTTGATCACAAACACAAATATTTTTTTTGTCGGTTTTGTTGCCAGTATTTGTTTTCTTTTTTAACCGACTTCAAAAAAAGGAGGAGGTTCTCAATTCGTCCGAACTTTTATTTTTTATGTATGTTCCCGATTACTCAAAGACGCCGAAGACGAAGGACCGATTTAGAAAATTCTTTTTTTTGTTTGAAAGGGTAAACTTCTTAGGTGGTCCTATAGTCATCAAGTCACGATCTGATGAAGGGATCCTGGAGAAATCGAGGTAACTTTTAAAATTTGGCACACTTGAGGTGATTTGAGTGTTTTTTTATAGTGACTCGTGCATGTGCTTTTGGAAAACATAATTTGGTGGAGTCTTAACAATATTAAAAAATCGTGAAGTTTTTTTTTTTTAATAAAAAATAAAAACCTTCTTCAAAACACTACAGCAGTAAAACGTTCAAAATTCTTTTTTTGTTTTAGTGGTGTAAAATTTTGGAGTCGGTAATTATTTTTTATTTAAATTCGGTTTTTCGATTGTCGTTGGATAATAAGCACTAGGGGCTGGGCGCGGCCAGGATGCCCCCATTACCTACCAGACAACGACGCAGGTCATAGTTGAATCCACAATACACATCGCCAATACAACAGAGCGCGCTAAAAGCTGTTACGTCAAGCGGCTAAGTGTACTGGAGCAATGCGGCGCGGCCCTCGCCGTGAACCCGGCCATCGTCGGCCTCTCCGAAGGCCAGCCGCACATCACCCGGCATAAACAGTCGATCGAGTTTTTGACGAGGCGATTGCTAATGTACTCTATGCCAGATGAAGTGCGGACCCAACTAAGCCGCGGCTTTCCTCACAAATTACGCAAGTTTTACGAGTGGTAACCAATTTAAATTACCACGAACTAACTGTACTTTGCTCGCGTAGAGTTCGGTTAGACGTATCTGCTTAATCCAGGGGTTCTATTTTGACGTATTCTATCTATCAAATACAAATAATTCGTAGTAAAAATCAATGGAGAATCACAGGATTTGGTCTATATTACGTTTCAGGACGTTCGGGGAAATGGACGTTTAGGGAAAAGGAAAAATATTCTTAAGCAGCCTATATGCGGTCCCAATGGACAGGCTTTCTCTCAAGAAGAGAGTATGGGCTTAATCACCACGCGTGCCCACCGCAGATAAAAAAAAATATTGAATATTTTTTTTACAACGAGAGTAAAGTTTAAACGAAGTCCGTAAAATCGTAGCGTAATCACTAATCAGAAGGTCAAGCTTGAAATGCTCACTGTAGGTAGGTCGGTAGCTAGGCAATACGTTCTTGGTTGGTGGTATAAGTATATTCAGCGCTCGTTAAATTGGTGAATTGAGATTAGCCAGACTGATTTTCAGGGTAACATATTGCCCTATACCGAGGCGTCTTTCAAAACCCACTTATAGACATGAAAAAGAGCGTTTAATTCTTTTTATCACACCTGCTCTGAAAATACATACTAATTATACAAATTAGAGGGAAGAAACGCCTTTATCCCGCCCTTCAAATCCTTTCATCCCAAGGTATGGAAGTTTGTATGAAAATCCTTCCGACCCAAGGGTGGGAAGTATGTATGAAATTCCATTACATACCCGGTTTTTTTTTTTATTTGTCAGCAGTCATACTGCAAAGAGACTTTAACTGTCTACTAATTAAATTTCAAGTAAATTGTTACTGGCCACATACAGTTTTTTTTTTACCAGTTACCAACCTCCTTGGTGCATACAGAAAATTAAAAACGAAATTATTTTTCCTCGTAGGTGTAATAAAAAGCACTATACATACCTCAGGATAAAGTACAGTTCCATACCTCAAATGGTTTGCGCCCCTCGCAAGCTCGTGGCGCAAATGCCATAATCTCGGTATGGAACTGTCACTTTCTTCCCTCTGAAGTAATGTACTATTTTTAGTCTTTTAGTCGCCGAGTATAGTCAATACAGTACACTACAACACGAAATCCCTTATAATATGAGACACAATATCTATAGTTTGGAACAAGAAAGCGACTATCTTCGAGAGTCTACGAGTATCTAACCATTAGCTAACTTGAACTAACAACATTCTTATCAGAAACCCTTTCAGTAAACTCCGATCGCGTAATTTAGTCTTAAGTTGTATTATCGCCTTACAACCACTTTGTTTAGCCGCTACATGCAAGTAGATACCATAGTGTCTACAAATAGCCGTAGTAACACAAATCCAGATCTTTGCATAACAGTTAGCCGGTCAGTATTCGAGTAGGTTAGGTATAGACATTTTGCCAGCAAGTAAACTTTGAAACACAACTGTGTCTTCGAGCGACTTGCAACATGACACGTTTTTGCTTGTGTTCCTCTCCTTTCACGTCAAATGGCGTATTTCGAAACGTACTCGAGTCGCATGAATACTTGAAGGGCTTTTACATCTTTGTTTAAAGTATTTATACATCGTCTAGTGGCATCTCCTACCTACACCAGATATTTGAAGCAATAGCTTAGATGCGGAAGCAATCTAATTAATACCTATGTACCTAGAGGTACTCATAATAAATATGAAAATCTCGATTGATTGAATTGATTTTTATATCTAGACGTGATTGATCGTGATAGGTTTATACGATTCCCGGGCAAACGAAACCGCGGGCACAAGTAATACAATGGTAACCTCACTTCTCGATAAGAAGTATATAGGCGTTCAGTTAAGCGCGGAGCATGCGAAGCCACTAATGCGTCCTACAACGAACGCGATTACGCGACCAACGAAACAATGGGTGGGGTATAGTCTATTTATGCGTTTTAATGGAAAGACACAGATGCTGGCGATCATCTTAAGTAAAAAGCTGCGCTTAGCAAAACTTGCAGCGCGTGGTGCAGGGACCGACTTATAAATCGCGCGGCTGAACGATACTCTCCCGCCAACTTCTGTCAGCCTAATTTACTAAAAATTGCATTGTTCAAGATGTTTTAGCTCAGAACTTAGGGTAAATAGTTCATACGAAAGCTGACCAACCCTTACATTTCGGATTTTCACCGTTCGCAGCTTGTTTTAGACTGTAAAGTAGTATATAAAAATAATAAGCTTTCAGCCTTGCGCACGCTGCGAGTTTTTAGGGTTCCGTAGTCAACAAGGAACTCTTATAGTCAGTATTGCCATATCTGTCCGTCTGCCTGTTTGTCTGTCTGTCTGTCTGCGGCTCAGCATAGAGACGATAAGTACAAGAGAGCTGATACAACTTTTACATACGTACACTCTAATCAGTTACGTTAAGGACGACTATGCAACAAAAATGTAAAGATTGACCTGCTGTTCACTGCACATTCGAATGCAACAACTTGCGATTTATTTGCGTTTTCGTAGAATCGGTAGCGCCGGCCGCGGTTTTAAAAAACTATCTCTTGTCTTCCACTGCCTTAAAACGAACACGAAATTGCTGGAGACGATTTAAGACAAGATAAGCTGTCAAACGATGCTAAACTGACTAGCTTAGAAATAAAATATCGTGACAAACTTTAGGCGAGGGTCCTGTGCTATTGGTGCCGTTTACTAAGTCTAGCACAAAAGGGTATATTTGGAAAATATTCCGAGATTGCCGAGACTTTAATGCCGTGAATTTAATGTGATGTCAACCGTATGCGAACTATGTCATTTTACACGTAACACAGGATACGGCGAAACCAAATGTTCGAGCGGATAACACATTGAATGGTAATGATACTGATAAAGGTCTTTGAACGTCGTTCGTGAACTTGGTTGCTCTTGGCCTCGACTCGACGCTACCCACGAGCTATTGTCTAACCTCTTCGCCGCGTTTACATCAACTCTAGCACTACCGGCACCACTGGAGTGAGCGGGGAAGTATGCAAAATGAAATGTCTAGGTAACGTTACCTGCTCTTATCGTACATGGCGCAGTAATAAAGTAGCGCAAAGATTACCCGTACAAGAAAGTAGCTTAAGGTATATTTTACGAGTTAGTGTAACTTCCGCGACGTGCGCTTTCCGTCGTGGTAAATCTGCATAGGATGCTGTGTCTGATTTGACAAATCTAGCGTTAAAAAATCTCGAGGGGAAACAAAAGTGCCTTGGCATATTTGTGGACCTTTTGAAAGCATTTGACACTGTCTCTATCCCCTTCCTCCTCGCAAAGATGGAAAATATCGGCATTCGAGGAATTGCTTTAGACATATTTAAAGATTACCTTACAGGCCGACAACAAAGTGTTAAACTAGGGTGTATTATCAGTGACGTATACAACATAAGTCACGGAGTGCCACTCTATTCCTTATTTACCTAAACCAGGTCTGTAAACTCACTCTTCCCAAGTGCTCTGTATTTGCCTAAACAGAAGACACTACCCTCCTGGTTCATGGTAAAGATTGGTTGGATACCAAAAAATATGCAGAAAATAGTTTAGGATCGGTTGTGAAGTGACTCGCAGCGAATGGTCTCGCCTACTTTAATTTTGAATGCTTAATATTAATAATAGTATTATGTAGTTGCAGTACTAAAGTCTCATTTCAACCATCACTAAGCAACTATCAAATTTTCGCTCATACTTGCGAGCCTCGGTCTCTGGATTGCACTTGCCTGAGACTAACTAGAGTGGAATACGTTAAATACTTGGGCAGCTTCATAGACCAAGCCTTTACCTGGCGCACACAAATCGACTCTCTTGCTGGCAAAGTTAGAAAACTAATGTACATATTAAAAAAACTAAGGTACTGCACAAGTCTTCAGACGCCGAGGACAGTTTATTTTGCGTTATGTCAGTCCTTATTAATGTACTATATAACTGTATGGGGAGGTGCATCAAAAACGAGTACTTGTCTTACGTACGAGTCTTAAAACTGGAACGAGCCCAAAGAGCGGTGCTAAAAGTTATGACTGCAAAGCTAGTCAAATATCCCACGGCTCTATTATAACTGACTGCCAGCTCTTAACGGTTAGACAACTCTTCATACTAAGGACCATTATGAAAACACATACATCCATGTACACAAAAGCTTGGCTCAAAGAAAACGTAGATCTGAGTTAGTATGTGCTAATGAGAGCCACAGAACCCCTCTAGCTTGATGACATTATAAGGTCTTGACACCCAGACTATACAATAGTACTAACAAAATTCAATATTAAAAACAAAAAATAATATTAATGATTGTGTATGTGTGCATATTTGCCCATGTATCTCTTTTTTTATTGGTTGTTTATTTTAATCTTAGAACTAAATCTTAAACTACATCGCGTATTGCGCCTCTTATTTATTATATTAACTTTTACCTATCTGTAGGAAATGCTGAGGGATTGGCAAAATGTATTATACTGACTCTAATATTTTTTATCTTATAAGTTTGTCAATTCTGTTTTTTCACCTTGAATAAATGAAATAAAATAAATAAACGGGTTTATGTACACTCTCACACTAATTACTTGTAATACGTTTATGTTTTATATACCTTTAATTTTCATTTTCATTTCACCTATGTCCTATGTAAGAGCAGCCCTATTTGGCATTATCTGTGTTCAATTAAGTTTTTTTTTTTGCTGCTTTTCTGCCAAACACAAAATCAAATTACTGACAAAAAATATTTTATAGCTGATCACAACCGTTTGTTTTTGGTAATCTTTTAAGTTATAACTCGAAAACTAAGGATAAGGCATGCATGTAAATGCGCTTGCAGAATGTCGAAAAAGCATACAGGATGTGATCCTTAAGGCATAAGTTTTTTTTTTAATAAGTGACCGCCAATTATCACGTTAATCACCAGTTTGTAAATACCGACGGAGAAAATGTTAAATTAAATACATATTCTACACGATTTTTTTTTACTACAGGGCAATTCCGATCATTATTGAGGAAAACAGCTACAGTTTCCCTATATTGTTCGTCGATAATTTAGAAAATTAACAGAATGTTCTACCTACAAGCACAAGTACACGCGACAGCACAGCGACACTACTCCGTTACGTCACGGGCGACTTTTCTCGGGCGAGCTAAAATATATAGGTTGCTCTGCTGTCGACATTACAATGCGGAAGTTGTTACAAAGTCGGCAATTTTTCAAGTAAATATAGCAAGGAAAATGGTTACATTAACATTATTACGTTTGCAGACATCGAAATGCATCGTCGACTATCGGGCAGAATATTGTTAAAGATAAGGTCTATCTATCTACACAGCCCATGAAAGACGCCCTCTGTTGGGCATAGGCCTCTTAATCGTCACATCAACCTCGCCGGTCCCCTGTTAATCTAGTCCACTGTCCTTCTGCCGCTTGAGAAAGATGGCCACAACCATTGAATTTTAACCACAACTTTGTTACCCGTACACGGGATCCCCACGCGAAAGTGATTTGGCAATGTTATCCCTGGCCTCTGTCTACCCATCCGGGACACAGGCATGAGTTTATGTTTGTTATTGTAATATCTCACTCCGAGATCGGATAAGAAACACCGAAATCCAAAGGAGAACGAACCTGACCGACATAGCTAAGGTCATTGCCCGTAAGAAATGGAAATGGGCAGGCCATATAAGCCGTAGACAAGACAAAAGATGGGGCGTTAAAGTGCTAGTCTGAAGACCTAGAGATGAGCGCAGAATTGTGGGCGGGCAACCAATGACATGGACTGACGATCTGGTCAAAGTGGCAGAAAGATACTGGATGCGAAAAGCCCAAGACCGAAGTATATGGCGCGCATTCGAAGAGACCTACACTCAGCATTGGGTGGCTATAGGTTGAAGAAGGAGAAGAAGAGATTGTAATAAATTGTATTAAGCAATTAACAATGGAAAGTAGCCAACTCATGAAGTAGATAAATGATAAGCTGAACACCAGTAGCAACAATCCAATTCGGATGTTGGAAAGATCTTGGCGCACGAGTATCGAGCAAAATATACCTAGGTACCTACTTTTAACTGTCGCCAACTATACTCGTTAGTGATAAGAGGTCATTGTACTTGGCGTTTAATCTTATCCACTCCACCTCGTATGAATGACACTGCCACACGGCAATCACGGAGAGCTCAAGTTACAATTTCTCATGTTTACCTCTAAGTGGCAACCAGAGTATTTTGAACCGCGTAGATGAGACTTGGGACATGTTTTACATTCATGATTGTCTTCAGTACCGACTTTGAGCTTTTTATCGCCTTAATTCTAGGGTGTTACATCACGTGATTCTCTCGCACGTAGCATGTTTTGATTAATAAGGTGACAAAACCCAGACGGACATACTTCGACCAAATAGGGGATGTATTAGCAAAGGGCAATATAAAAAGTACCCGAAACCGGCGTGCGTGCATGCAGCGACTAATGAATGTTGAGGAAACGAAAGTGATCTGTCAGGATCGTAGCAAGTGGAAGTCCCTGGTCTCTGCCTACCCCTCTGGGATACAGGCGTGAGTTTATGTTATGTTAATAAGGTGACAATACCTTATTACAGATAAGAACAAGCTTAGCGGACCATAGTCGCTATGTAGACTTGCACACAAAATTTAATGGAACATAATTTAGAGCAGATCCAAAATGGTCTTTATAAACTAATACATCCACTGCCAGATGTATCAACTATACGTTGGGTAGAATCCATAAATTCAAGTCAGCCATGATTTTGATTGGGTTTCTAGAAGATATAATGTATCTATCTGGCTTTATCTTAAACTGGCCCACGTCCGTTAAACTAACCTAATTACAAACTCCAACTAGTATCGGCCTTATTAGTAGGTATGGTACAGATTAGGATTTAAATGTATTGGTTGACTAAAAGCAATGTTTGCCAATTGGTTTCTACGTCTAGATACGTATTTAAATAGGTAATTGTGCAAAGCATAATGCCGAGTGCATTAACCTCTTGTAATATCCGTTTTGTTAAACATTTATTGATGGGCAAGCACGATGACAGAACTGTAAACGACAAGACTGTATTAATATGTTAAACTTTACACTCGGAAAGGCAGAAGTTAACCATAATAACCATGAAAATATACGAAATGCTCCTTTTAGTAAAATTATTGATGATTATTTTTATTTTTGACGCCTATCGGCTGTACAGTTCGTCTTGACCTATTTTTCGAGATCAGTCAAAAATGTAGGTTTTCCCTGAACTTGCCCGCGCTCGAGGGAAATAAACTGTTCAGAAACACATGGCGTCTACATTGAGTCAATAAACTAGAGCATATGTAGTTGGCACTGCCAGTCTCAATTTACAGACAATTTCGATGAAAAGTTAGTTAAAAAGTTTTTAGGTTAGCCATTAGATATGAAAAATTAAATAGAAAATTGGGACATAAAACCGAAACGTCTCGTGTGAGTCATATTTACTGTCGCTGGTATGTAAAGCAAAAGATTATGAATAGAGCTCTTATACCTCGTATACAGGACGTAACAAAATCTTCATATCTATCCGATGAGGGGTTCTAATTGTAAATGCAACCAACTTTTACTATGGTTCCATATCAATTTTCTATGGAACAACTGATAAGTTTTTGTTATTTTCAAGTCGTCTCCACGGTCACCCTCTTCCCCCCTATTCGAACAGATTTGGGGATTTTGTTACACCCTGTGTAATTTCCAAACTTCTAACCGTTTCTTTTTTAACCGACTTCAAAAAAGGAGGAGTTATGGTCCTCCACAACTCCGTCAAATCTTAACCGATTTCGACTATTCTTTTTTTGTTTTAACAGGTATAACGTCCCATTGGTCCCATTTTAATTTGGTGAAGATCTGATGGAGACTTTCAGAGATGGAGAACGAAACTCTTAAATGGACAGCAGTAAATAAGCCCTATTGGGGCCCATCTTTTAGTAATATCCGTATGTTTCATAAAATAGCGTAAAAGTAGTCCCAAGTTAATTTGGTGATGTTCTGGTGAAGACTTTCGGAGATGCAAATTGAGAACATCAAATTTTAAAGCAACAAATTAATAAATTATGGTTTTATAAGAGACTTATTTATTTTTCTCCCGCTCCCCCACAAAAAATAGAAAAATAAAAAAAAAATAAATAAAAAATAAAGACCGACTTCGAAACGCTACAGCACTAAAAAGTTAGAAATAATTGAAATAATTAGAAGTAGAAGTATTTATACATGTAGGTATTGTAAGGTATAATTTGTAGTCGGTACCCAGTTTCAAGACCAGCACATATATTTTAGTGCTGTAGTGTTTCGAAGTCGGTTTTTATTTTTTATTTAATTATATTTTCCATTTGCCACATCCACAGCAACGTTCGAATTATTATCACTAGCTGAATGTAGAGTTGCGTGATTTTTATTTGGCTTATTTCGAGACACGGCTCGTAAAGTGGTTTTATCACCGTGCAAAGCCCGTACAGCAACAACCGTCGTGGCCTTTTATTCTTTGACCGTCGGGTTCAGAGTTTCAGACGAATCCAAAGTAGTGGCCGCGTTAAAAGTGCTTTTTTGTTTCCTTGAATGCCCTTAGCTTCAGTCCTACTTCGTGACTATAAAGTGTAAAGTATTGAGCTAAAAACAAGTCCTATACAATTTACGATCACAACGCAGTTTGGACTGAAACTGAAGACCTTGATTTTTGATTACCCAATTAAATCACACAAACGCGCGAATACTACTAATTAATTCCTAGTTCATTATCAATCAGCCAATATCAATATTTTACCTTTGAAGGTTATTAACTCAATATTATACGAATTGCCAAATTACCAAACTAACCTAATAAACGAAATTGATTCACGGATTAAAATCAGATGATTATACAGTGACGTTGAAATATAAGGAAACTAGTTTAAGTCTGAATTACTATTAGTTTTAGAGCAACCTGTGGTACAACTGTCGTCCGAGTCAGTCGGTGCGGTTATATTCAGAAACCCACGTAATTTTTGCACAGGTACGATATTTTTTCCAAAGGAGTTTATTTGTTTTCCTGACATCTGGAAAATAAATTGCTTAGGAGACATTGAGGCTCAAAGCCGAATTTTTTTGTAATCACATATTTTTACAATAATGTATCTAGTATCATATAGCGAACGTTTTCACCCAGGAAAGGTTATCGTAATATTCTAGTTCTTATTTTTATTCTCAGAAAACCACCAATTCGAGATTTCATCACTTAATCAATTCAAAACATCGTTGCCTTAAACAAACGTAGCGCTCGTATATACTTACCCTCATGCCATAAAAACGTTGGCAGTCGGTTGTCGTAGGCTATAATAACAATAATAACTTTCATACAACACAATCACTTATCCTGGTCCCAAACTAGGATACCCTGTGCTATGTTAACCAGGCATGGACATCACAAACATGGAAATACACCCAGACTAAGGCCATTTGTACAAACGTACGGCGGCCCCCGGTGGGAATTGAGGTGGTGCCTCCGGCATCGTAATCGGACGTAATACCGCTAGACCAACGAGGCATTCTATCTATACATACATAAACTCACACCTGTTTGTCGAAGAGGTAGGTAGAGACCATAGTCTGTCACTTTCCACAATCTTAACATTTAACGAATGGATCAGATATTTCACTTCCTCTAAGTCATATAGATCAATAGAGGCTTGTCACCATAGCCTCTATTGGATACACTATTGGAAAATTCTGATGAGTTATGAAATTGATAATAGGTAAGTAGAAAGCTTTTACACAAAATTCCACGTAGTTACAAATTTGTAACAATTTGTTGTCTGTTGCCTTTTTATGTCTAATTATCTCAATTGTTATGACAGCTTAATGCAAATAATTAGTTGACTAACGAGATAAGGGAAATGTTATTACCATCGCTTGTTAAGTTTAAAACAACATTATATATGTTTTCATGACACTTACATCTACCACAATATCAATAGTAAATAAAGACACGATCTTTTATCTTGGCAAGAGTTACATTCAAGCTTTTAATATGGGCGTACAGTCAAGAGCACATCAATCTTTACATCCGTGTACACTATTTAAACGGATATAAATAGAGTACACGGATATCTATTTAGTTACGTTACGGGCGATTTTGCCACTAAAATGTAAAGGTTGATGTGCTGTCCGTGTGACTGTACCTTTATAATTCCGAAAATACCCCAATTAGAGATTTTTTAATACAATTTTTGGGGTTCGGTAGTTGACAAGGAACCCTTATATTTTCTCCATGTCCGTCTGTCTGTCTGTCTATCCGTAGCCTAGCTCAGAGACGGTTAGTACTAAAAAGGTGAAATTTGGCACAAACATGCCGATAAAACGGTAGAATAAATTCTTTAAAAAAAATTTTTGAAGACATCCTTCCTACACCTAAATTAGGGATGCAATCTTTTTTTCTCGCCTACACCATAGTTTGGGGTATCGTTAGATTGGTCGTTCAAAAATATTGTGGTTGTAGTAAGATCCTTTTTAGGGTTCCGTTCCCGAAGGGTGCCAAACGGGACCCTATTACTAAGACTTCACTGTCTGTCTGTCTGTCTATCACCAGGCTGTATCTCATGAACTGTGATAGCTTGAAATTTTCACAGATGATTTATTTCTGTTGCCACAAATACAAATACTAAAAACAGAATAAGATAAGGGGGGCTCCCATACAACAAACGTTATTTTTTGCAGTTTTTTGCTCGATATTAATAACGGCAAGCGTCTAGCTTGAAATATTCACAGAATACTTAGTTCCATGTTCACTTCAAAAATAAATTAATAAAATAGAATAAATATTAAGGGGGCTCCCATACAACAAACGTGATTTTTTGTTGTTTTTTATCGATCTTTGCGTCTATTGTTGTAGAGATAATGGTACGGAACCCTTCGTGCGCGATTCCGACTCGCACCTGGCCGATTTTTTTATTAAGGCTTCCGTTTGCAAAATATTAAGCTTTTAAGAGCAAATTTTTGTCCAAGTAGGACGCCCGACTCATACTTGACCGGTTTTTTGTTATACTATACTTTTATTGGCACTTGTATGTATGAGCAATAACAATTAAAAAAACGTTTCTTGAATCTTATCTTTTCACTTTCTTTTTGTTTGATGGTCAAACCACCACACATATTTTATGAAAAATTCAAGCGACAAAGCCCTTCACTGAATTATTTACGAACCATAATACTTAGCCGTACAGACTGATAGAAATTGTGGCCAAAGTCCGTATTGTTGAGAACAACCCCTAATTTTCAAATGCGTATGGGGTTTTTATTACAACATGTATAAAGAAATTATGATAATTATCTTCATCAACCGAGCTGCCTACTGCCAGGCATAGGCCTTTCCACCAAATGCCATGCAGCTTGGCGGCTGGTTTCCTAATAGACTGTTGTCCCGTCCTGTTCTCGAAATGAAAATAAATTAAGATGACTTTGAGCTTATCTAACTCAACTCTGCGATAAAGCAAGCTAAACACGACCTACGCGATGGCCTTGCCAAGGTCGATAACGTCGTGCGATCTGAAGATAATTTTTTACTCATCGTACAACTAATAATATTGAAGATTAGACGTTTCTATATCACAAATCGAATCCATCAAATGCCACCCACCCATTTAGTAAGCCGAGCACGTACAACTCACGCGAATGTTGTAGAACAGTGCGAATTTGAACGGCGAAACGTGTGATTTTTGCACTGTTATTAGGTTCTTTTCTGAGTATCCAACATTAAGGGGCCCTCGAATATGCCAATCGTTTCTTAGTATTGAATATTTTGGTTACAAATTATCAATTCAATACGTTGCTTTTATAGAATGTAGTAGGTACGTGAACTTTAGCATTTAGTTAAGTTTAGACAATTTATCATAGACTGTCAAATGCTGAAGCACTGTCAGTCATCGCATCACACTGAGGATCGATTTGAAAATGTCTTATCTCAAAATTTCGCATCCTGGAATGTGAGACGAAGAGTTATAAAAAAACTATTCCAGTGTTCTTTAGCATTTAATCAGAGTACACACCCAGCCTGATTGTATATCATTGTCACGAAGATTTATCATGACAAAAAACAGTTAGCGAGCACACATAAATTCTATACCATAAAACAACTCATCGATTCATCAAGCTCTTATAATTATGGTAACAATAGAAGCTATTAAGATTAATGTTTTACAAAAACTACTACAAGTCACAAATAGTCGCAGAAAGCATTCAATTGTAAAATTTTACATAGTGAACACATTAACCGTAGTTTCACAATTGAACTAAGCATTAAGGTACAATGCAGCTTGTTAAAGCTGGCCGCATGCAGCAAAATACTTGCGAGACCCTACGTTTCTACTATTAGAAAGGTACCTAACTATTGGCCCCTAATCAATTGAACAAACATCGTCCGCCTCCTTGCGTAATCCTAGCACTCGCACCGCCTTCACACCGTGCCTTTTAGCTACGATTTGCCCGGTTTCAATGAGGTTTGAAGTAGGATATCGGTAACATTCTAAGCTATGTCCCACTTACCCCGTTGCTGTTATTTGCTCGCTACCTCACACCGTCGTTGTATCTTGTGTTGTGATCAAACATTGAGATAGAATACATGATGACCGATTTTGGAAACCTACCCTTCAAACTAATAGATAAAAACTGGAGACCAGGGAGGACGTCTCTTTAATTAAAAAGAGTTTAGTAAAAAAATAAAAAGATATTGAAATTGTTTCACTATAATTGAATACCTACTACCTAGATATTTACAAGTTCCTTTGATCTAGTCCTATTGATACAGTTGTATCCATTTGGAACACTAGCTCCAAATAGGAATTCTCTTATCTCGGAAGTATTTAGGGTTCCGTAACCCAAGCGTACCAATGGGACCACAGAACATAGGAATCTCTGTTCTGTGAATGGGACCCTATTAACATGTCTACTACGTCTGTCTGGCCGTCCGACCTATGAAGGGTTTTTCTCTCTCGAGCAGTTGGCCAGTTGACATTTTCACAGAATATGTGTTACTATGACGGATAGTTCGTCATATCCTCCTCAGACCTGACCTTTAAAAAAAAACAATTTAAACCCATTGTTATTTTCAAGGTCTGGACTGAGGAGGTTAAAATAAAAAAAACCGGACAATTTTATTTATTTTTTATTTTATTTTATTTATTGCATTACACAACAGATAAGTAACATTGCATGTTATAATATCATGATGAAAGCTTATAATTTAGTTACATATCCTTTAACGTGTGATGACAGCATGGTAGAATATGGACGAGAGCCAAAGCACATCAAGCCACACACAACCAAATACGACCACTCAGTGCAAAGTATCAAAGACACCCTACGCCGAACGGTCGCACCAGGACAATTGCGAGTGGGACTGGCCCACCGAGGGTTCCGTACAAATTTGTAGGTTTCCCCATAGGCTTTTCGCGAATTTCAAAGACAATTTTTTAAATGATTTAATTACAAATATATAGTTTTTATATTTTTTCCTGTATTTGTAGTATACCTACTTGCCAAATTTCACAGCTAGGTCAACGGAAAGTACCCTATTAATTTTGATTCCCTTGAGAATGTCGAAATATACGTTAAATATGCGGCATAAACAGCCGTAACTTAGAAGTTAGATTTTTTTCACAGCTTCAAGGGACTGTAGACGTGAGAATATGGTTTTAACTCGATCCTCCACGCGTTCCCGAGAAAAAGGGTCTTGACAGACAGACGGACGGACGGACAACATAGTGATCCTATGAGGGTTCCGTTTTTCCTTTTGAGGTACAAAAATAAAAAATAAAAAAAAGATGGAGGTATCCGCACGCAAAACACGACTTTTTACGTGTTTGTTGTATCATATAAACAGCAATATTACAAGTGTCAAGTTATTAACAACACTTTCTGGAACTAAAACTTTCGTTAACATAAGCAGCCTATATGCGTCCCACTGTAAGGCACAGGCCTTCTCTCAAGGAGAGAGTATGGGCTTAATCACCACGCGTGCCCACCGCGGATTGGCGATTTCAAGCGCTGAGGTTTGTGAATAGCTCAGACACCCAGGTTTCCTCACGATGTTTTCCATCACCATTAGCGTGTGGTATTGCTACTATAACTTCACAATGTACATAACTTAGAAAAACAAGTCATAGGTACATGCCCGCATTGGGATCGAACCTGGGTCTCTCGCTTCCGAGTCCGATGTTCTACCCACTAGGCTACCAACGCTCAACGCTAAACTTTCGTTAAACTACACATTATTAACTTAATACCGGACTTACTTGATTTTTTGTCGGAAGCGTACGAGCAGGTTTCGCTCTGATTCGCAGAGCTAAATCATGGTGAGCAGAGACGGAGCTCGCGTCATGGGGAACAAAATTCAAGTGAGTAAATCCGGAATCAAGTTAATAATTAACAACAAATAATAAGGAACGGCCAAGTTTGAGTCAGACTCCCGCTAAAGGTCCTAAACTAAATAAAAAGAAACATATTTTTTGACGTACCTAATGTACTCGGACTTGGCCGGTTTTTTTCTTTCTTTTAGTCTTGAGCCAAAGGTTTCGAACAAATTGTTTTTTATATTTCGCAACATTAATTTTTAAAGGAGTTGTAACGTGAAATACAATTAAATTAAATCCCTTTTTCTAGTCTTTTTTAAAAGCCAGGTGTTTCCTATGTAAGTTTTTGTTCGGTGGAAAACTGTTGGTACTAACGCACCTAACTAATGTGGATCATTGAACTATCAGAGAACCGATAGGTATTCAATAATATTAGTGAGTGATATGGGTGGTCGGAAACGGTACTGATTTTTGCGCCAAATGACGTGAACCTCTAGACAATTTGTTAATTAAGCGGCGAGGTTGCGTTGATGTCTATTGCTTCCAAATTTTAAGTCATGGCTCACTCATTCGCAAAGTCGATTGAACGTAACAAAGATTTATTATTATTGTGAGAAGGTTGATTTATACAAGGTTATTTGTAAAATACGCAATTCCTGACGAATGCCGGTAAGAGTTTACCAATTACAACATGTTTTGTTCTTTAAAACTTTATACTACGATATTTAAAAAAATATAAATGTGAGTAAAATCTCCTAGAACAAAAGTTGTTGCACAATTAAAATCTGTTTGGAGCGTTTCGTGAATTGTGCGATTTCAAAATAACCCCGTATTCATGCTGGTGAAACTACAAAGAGTTAAGAGTCACCAGGAAATTAATTCTAGATTCGTGGGTGGTCCATACACGCCTACGCCAAATAGAGTGATGTCGGTAACCTATTGAAGGTTACCTCATGTCTCATTAGTTTATAGCCAAGTACTCATTGCGATTGCGAATGTTTATCAAATATGAAATGTCTGTGAACCCTAAATGAACTAACACAGAATAATAGATTCGCAATTTCTTCGCTTCAAGAATCGCTTCAATCAAACACGGTGTTAAGTAATGCGGTCGTTAAACTTTGATTCGATTTGATATTTACAAATCAACTAGCATACTTATTACGGTTCCTGAGATACAGACAGACAACGGTCTTTCGGGTACGAAACCCTGAAATCGAGTCCAAAATTAAAATTATGGAGACGCGGGAACTCTTCATTTCTGTATGATCATCTGTGAGCTGCACCGGTCAACGTTTCCTGCTCGAACGGCGTTTCTGCGTAAGGCAAAGTTTTATTGCGACCGCACGTTCCTTTTACAGCTCGTAAAGGTTGTCATTTTTGTCAACCTTATTGGCCAATTGGCCGAATACACAGAACAAATGCGCCGAAGGCATACTCCGGAGTCATTGAAATACCTAATACATACATCGAGTACCGAAAAGAATACTGAACAATGTGTGCAGCAGATTTAAGTGATTATTGTGCCTTACTATGTCGAAGACAAATAAAAATTTTCTATTTAGCGGCGGCAGTGCCGCAGGTTGCCATATTACCTCAGAAGCAGAAGAACTATGACTCCATACTTCAGTTATTGTAGTAGCAAACACCAGTGAGAAAACCTGAAAGTCTGAATATCCTTAGCACTTGTATTAAACAATCTGAGGTGAATACGCGTGCGCTTTCTCTCTGCAAGAAGACTTGTGTCTTATGTAAAGCATATTTTAGTATTTGTTTAACTGCTTCAGGCAGGTATCCTCTGCCTGCGAAGATGTTCATAAGCATAATTAAACTGTGACTACTTCGGTTTATGAGTTTATTATAAGCACCTACATCTGCGCTTGTTTTATGCGCATATTACGTATTTAACAGTATTTGATTCGGTATTGAACTGTCCATCTGCTGTACTTCTCAGCATTAACATGAAATCTGTCAAAACAGACGTAAGTACATAATTTGTTTAATCGTCTAGTCATTTGCAAGTGTTAATTATCTCACATACATTCAAAAATGCATTAAGTCCGCCACAGTGCCATTATTTATTTTTCTCAAATATGCAAACAACCTTCTTTTAGATGAATCGAAATTGCTCTACTAGCCAAATACATGCGAGCAGCGGCAGGCAAAAGTTGTATGAAAATCCATATCTGTCGTGTAATTTAAAAATGGAACGAACTTTTACTCCAAAACATGCAACCAAGGAGGTAGCTTATCGAAGGTTTTATTTAAATTTTTAACTGGCTTGCAAATAGAAAGCTGTTTATCGAAAAAAAAACAAATGAACCCTTTAAGGCGGGAAAAATATTGTTGTTCGTCTTTGATTTAAAAAAGTAAAAAGTTCTTTTTAATTTCCGCGCATTATTTGAGAAAAAAGTACTACTCGAGCCTTGGCCACAACTAGACATTGATGGACTTACGTATGTGTGAGTCGGCTTCGCCTCGGCCCACATTTACACTTTCGGCCATCAATGCCTCTTTTGCTGGCCGCTGCAATAATGTACCTATTTGCAATAAACGTATTAATAATAATAAAATGGGCGGTTTTACACGTCAATACAAACAACTTTTACTGTGGGGAGAACCTCAAAATCGCGAAAATGTATGGAACAGTTGATATTTTTTTCGCGATCTCGTACTTTACCGCAAAGTTGAAGTTTTCGTAATGTATGGGTATTTTGTTACACCCTGTATATACAGGTTTCGATATCTAAAACGCGGATAAGTATCCAACTCCAGTAAACTTCAGCAGTAGAAACCACGAAGTTAATGAACCTGGAGAAATGGCCAGATGAATAGAGACGAGCACAAAATCTTAAATAACTTCATACGAGAGTATCTCTTACTCAAAATGCCTATTAATTGAATTATCTCCAAGGATCTATACATTTTTGCTGTGTAACAGACTAACAGACCCGACCTAACGCGACAAGCTCCCACTAAACACCGTTTTATCCTGCGGTAGAAAGCGGCGTGTAATATTACTCGCTCTCTTAAAAATAATTACTTTCTAATTATATTAAAGCAAAGGCGTCAAGGCTGGCGTACCTATTTTAGATTACGTAGCGTATATGTAATGTTTATTACAGAATAAGTGTAAAAGCAAAAACTACATTTCAAACAAGGAGTGGTATTTGATTGTATAGACAAACGAAGCAGAGATGCTACTAGCTTTTACCCCTATAAAGCAGTCCATCCCATACATACTCGTTTACTCACGATCGAGCTTCAAAATGTTTCTTCAACCGATAAAGCCCCAGTTACTTCAGACGTTGTAAACCATTCGCCCACTATACGTCGAGTCGTAACTCTGACAATGGTTAACAGGGCTCAGCTTTCGTTGCTTTATTTCGCTATTTTCACTCGACACAATGCGTCTTGGCAGATTAATAGGGTCCTGTGGCCATCCCACACACTTACCTTTCAGGTTCTTTGCAAAAGTCCCCACCGTGAGCCTATAAATGTCCCACTAGCGCCAGGTTGTTCAGAGAGTTAAAAATAGCTTAACACTATTGATACTACACAGTAAATACAAAAGACTCAACGAAACATATTTCCTAACGATCTGTTTAAGGCAGTTAGAGGTTGTCCCAAAACAAAGTATCAGTACCTACAACTCAAGTATTACGAAATGTGTGCAGAGTGCAGCTGAATAGCCCTAACTTCCGATAAACCACGCTCTTCAGTGTCCAGCCCTTACCAGCGATTGTCTTGTATTCTTGTTTTTTATCACTCGTTTTATAACTGTGATGAATTATTTACCGACGCGTGAGGATTATTCACGTTTACTATAAATAATAGGGGTTAAAGTATGAAATTGCCGTTTTATTGCAATAGGTTCTTTGAATTGACATAGAATCTTCATGGTTTGAGGTTTTCAAATGAAACTTTTTTCAAATGGTTTCTATGATGTTCTTTTTTTAAAAAATGTGAAATATTTGAATATCGAATATTGAATATCAACAAGGCAACACAAGTTTCAACACGCGTTTTTTTCTGCAGATCAGTCAAATCATGAGGCACCCATTTTTCGTATTTTTTTATTTTATTGATTTGACGCAAATGAGTCAATATTGTGGGTAAGGTAACGTTAAACCATGCCGCTAATTCCTGGGTAGTTTGACTAGGGTCGGCTTCCACTATCTCTCTTAATTTATCGTTATTCACCTGTGTGGGCGGTCTTCCTCGTGGCTCGTTCTTTAAGTCGAAATTTCCATCACGAAAGCGTTTAAACCAAAATCGCACGGTGCGTTCATTAGTAGACCCCTCTCCGAACGCAGCATTGATATTGCGGGCTGTTTCTGCCGCGTTAGTTCCGCGTCGGAACTCGTATTCAAAAACCACTCGAATTTTCGCAGTATCCATCTTTCTTGTCTAAATTGAATAACAAAAACAATTGAAAGTCGATATTCAAATGTTTCACATTTTTAAAAAAAAGAACATCATAGAAACCATTTGAAAAAAGTTTCATTCGAAAAACTCAAACCATGAAGATTATATGTCAATTCAAAGAACCTATTGCAATAAAACGGCAATTTCATACTTTAACCCCTAATATATCGTTTGTGACATTCCGTAGTGGAATTTATGCATCACGTTGGACTTTAATCCGTATCATACACAGACCTAGTGTAGACGAGTTAAACTGTTAAGTTAATATTTATTCCATGTTCAAAATATAGTGCCTGTGGTAGATTTACGATTCTTATGCAGCCTATACGTCCCACTGCAAGGCACAGGCCTTCTCTCAGAGCGAAAGTATGGGCTTAATTACCACGCGTGCCCACAGCAGATTGGCAAATTGAAGCACTGAGGTGTGCGAACACCTCAAACTCAGGTTTCTTCACAATGTTTTCCTTCACAGTTAGCGAGTGGTATTGCTACTATAACTTCACAAGTGTACGTAACTTAGAAAACAAAGTCATTGGTACATGGCAGAACCGATACCGCTCCGCTACCACCGCTCCGCTGACAATTGATGAAATTTTGGAAATTTTAAAGAAACTTATTGTAAACATAATTATTGAACAAGATAATATTTTCAAGTGATCTGAGATCGTGGGTTATCATAACGACGACTCCTTTCATTAGTGGACACCTGTTCTAGCTAGTAAATCTGCAGCGAAAGTGTAGTGTTGGCTTGATCGCTGTCGATATACTTGAGAAAAACCCAACAAGTGCTTATGCGCAGTGTAAATTCCAATTATTGTAAAGAGTCGGGGTACCAGTAATAAAAAATATAATGCAATTATTATACCTTACATAACAAATAGCAAACAAAAAATTTCGGGTTAGTTACACCATTTACAACTTAATAACGGCTGGACTGATTTTTATGACGATTCATTTGGCTCCACCTCAAATAGCAGAATAATTATCAAAACATTGGAAAAATTTACGTGTTCATTCTGAGGAGGTATGAAGTTCATCGGAGGTTATAAGCGTAACGTAAAGAAAAGGTTGATTATGTAGCATTAAGTAAGTAACAGTGAGGTTTGCTATTTGCTAGTTTATACCTAGTTAGTCGCAAATAATACAACATAACTTGCACTCTTATGCAACTTATTTTGTATTATTTTATGTTAGATTATTAAAAGTAAGCACTTCTAATCTACTTACGAGCTCTTTATGATATCTCTCATTTTTTCTAAAAGTCATTTTAGTTAAACTCCCTATTGTAATAAATCGTATGGTGGAGTGAAATATGAAGCGCTAAAGCGCCGATAGAGTTAAGAAAAGCATTTAGAAACTGTAAAGCCATTGACGAGGCAATTCGCACGTGGTTGCAAAGTACTAGCAGAGAGATAAAGCGCAAGTGAAATTGCGTTACGCAATAAAATTAACTCCTCCTGTGTTTGTCAGAAAAATTAAGTGTTTATTTGTGTCAATTCTCGGAGTGGTTATTAAATACATTTTGATAAAGTGTCTTTGTTAGGATTGCCTAACTAATAAATATATAGTTTAGATTTAGTAGGCTGAAATACAATGTCCCAGGAACTGCAGCGTCCGAGTGGTCCCATAACCTATGTAGTGTGAGTGAAGGTGCCACTGGACGCTGTATAAATCATGTCATTACCTACGTAGATACAAAGATCTAAGTTTAGTTTAAATGTATACTTAGAATAGTAAGTCGTACTCAACAACTGTAAAATGTTTTTAAAAACCTATTTAGAGACAAAAAATTCCACCCATGCCGGGACTTGAACCCGCGACCTGGCACGGTGAGCCAGAGGTCGCGGGTTCAAGTCCCAGCATGCGTGGAATTTTTAGCCTCTAAATAGGTTTTTTAAAATTTAATTGTCCTCAGCACGGGTAAGTGCAACAAAAAGAATATAACTGTAAAATGTACTCACAGTGTTCTGAAATGAACAGTTTACCTCTGTGACTTTGTGGTGTAAATTTAATTACCAGAATATCAAAGCCCTACAATAACAGTTCAAATCTTTTTATGTTCATTGGATATTTCTTCAATTATCCGTACAGCAGAACTACCAAAGCTTTGTGGCTACAAGCAATTCATTTCATATTATGTAATGGATGACTCACACTTTCCACAACAGGTTTATTATTTAAGCAAGACAAACCAATATGTCTACAGTGAAGCACATCACTAGTGGACGACCTTTTCGCGGCTGCCCGACAGTCACACAATATGGAAATACAGAAAGCCCCAACGAAAAATTACAAATTTCAACGATGGGCAAGGTGCAAACAAATATATAAGAGCAAACTTCATCACTAAATTAACAGGTTTGGATATTGCAAAGAGCGATAGGTTAGAGCAGACTCTTAGCTGATACTCATAATTAAACAAATCATGATAATTATTACGAAATGTGTATTTAGATTCGACATTTGACAAATTTCCAGACTGGAATCGGTAGTCCACATTTGGACAGACCTTACGTTAATCGGTCATTCGAGCGAGTCAGGTGACAGCTAACAAGATGTATGAAGCTGTCAGACGGCTCCTTAAACTGCTGCTTGTTACTGTAACGATTTGGTACGTTAAAAATAAAATACAAAACATTTGGCGTATCAGGAAGAAGTTTCGCGAAATTGTGACGATATAAATAGATAGACTGAGTTCTGTTCATGCATCCTTCTCTCAAAGAGAGAGAGACAGATAAAGCTCATCAACCGCGTATTGGTGATTTGACCGCTGAGGTATGTGAACAACCCAGATACTCAAGTTTCCTCAGTTAGCGAGTGGTTTGTACGCTCATTTCCGATTGGCAAATCTTCAAACTGTCATGGCATCAACTGAATTCTGCAATGCTCTATCATTCAATATCGGCGCGTACATTATTTCGGTCACTCAAGTCAAACTTCAATAATGCTTTCATTTCATCCACCTTAGTTCGTCGGCATACGACGAGTTTGTTGCAGGAGACGTCTCGCTCACCGAGTCAAGTCGTATGCAAATCACGTACGTCTGACAACACCATTAGCACCTTTATCGTGTGCCCCAATTACAGGTTAGAGTATATCTGATTGGAGATTAGATTGTTGGTTAAGATCATTTAAAGTTTTGTCATTCTAGTCAGTGTCTATATCTAGTTCGAAACATATAAATAGTCGAATCCTCCGTTTCTATAGGAAAGGAAGGAATTCAATCTGTCCATTGAAAAATGACATATGCTTAGATATAGAACTTTTAGCGATGGGATGAACTCAACAAGCTGGGACCAAATTCAAAAATATCTTTCAGAAACATCTCGCAGTTATTTACAATCCCATGCCGCAACCAGTGTGTTCATTTTAACATCTAATCTCGTAAACATCATCAACTGTCAGTCAATTATATCCACGGCAATTAATAGTAAATTTAATATAGTACACATTGTTAATGTATTCACGGGGCATTCGATAAGGCTTGTAACATTTACATTTTGCTTCTTATAACCTTATAGAGTCGGTTGTGTATTGTAATTACGATCCTACGTAGGTAATGACAAACAAACGCGGCTGACACAAATTTATTAAGGTCTTAGTAGAGCCTCAAGTCTACAAAACGTAAAATAATTTTACGGATTCTGACAAGAACCATTAAGACCAATACTTTGAGCCATTTCTGCCAAAAAGTCCTAGGTTGTGGACGTTAGGTCCTAGGCTGTTGGTTCTAAAAATAGGTATCCCCATTATCGATCTTTAAAATGTTCAGTCTTTATGAAAAACATATCTATCTATATAATACCTTTAAATGAGCTATTCTTGTATATTCATCATCATCAACCCATTATGTCCCCACCGAGGGGCACGGGTCTCTTCCCTGAGGAAGGTATAGGCCATACTCCACCACGGGGGCCAAGTCCGGATTGGTGGAGGGATTGGTGGATCTTGTGTGTATATATATATATATATATATATATATATATATATATATATATATATATATATATATATATATATATATATATATATATAAATAATCTGAATCTCGGAAAAGGGTCCAACGATTTTCAAGAAATTTAGTGTGCAGGGCGATTCGGGGGCGAGAAATTTATCTAGCTAGGTTTCTTTTTTAGAAAACGTAAACTTCGCCACTATCTACAAGGTTTTAATAGCTCAGGTGGGAAATCGGGCCAGGTCCGGAAACGAGAAGAGCCCGGTTCGAGTCCAGATGTCTCCAGTTCGACCATTTTTTCATCGTATATAAATATAATTTTCAAAAAACCCGATTAAAAAAATAACCAGGGGTCACCCAGGTACTTATAATAAAATAAGATATGATAATGATTTTTTTCATTGGTGGCGCCAGTTATCTCTGGGTAGCCTCTTAACTTTGCATGTAATGCTATCTTTTTGGTACGAGTTGTCGAATCAATTGTATTTGTTTATACCACGTTAAATCCATTGCAATGAGATTGATCAGTAGATGACAAATAGTGTAAAAAACAGTTACCGAATGAAATTAAGAAAGAAGATTAGATTTAACAAGTAATTGTTCTTTATTTTCGTGTGATGCAATAAAGTGTTCTAAATTAATTATCGTGATATGTTCATTCTATTTTACAACTGTGCATTTAGTCGAGTTTGGCCCTGGAGGTTTGCGACACGCGAATGCATCGAAAATGCACTAACTGAATACCTAAGCTAAAATAACAAAGTAGTTACCGATGGTCAGCTAACACAGAAAACAACGCTGAATTAGGCTCCCGCGAAGTCTTGGTTTTCAAGACTGCAGAAGGTGTAGCAGAGACTGTAGTTGGTAGAACATCGGACTCGGAAGCGAGAGACCCAGGTTCGATTCCCAGTGCGGGCATGTACCTATGACTTTGTTTTCTAAGTTATGTACATTTGTAAACTTACAGTAGCAATACCACTCGCTAACTGTGAAGGAAAACATCGTGAGGAAACCTGAGTATCTGAGCTATTCACATACCTCAGCGCTTGAAATCGCCAAGCCGCGGTGGGCACGCGTGGTGTTTAAGCCCATACTCTCTCCCTGAGAGAAGACCTGTGGCCTACAATGGGACGTATATAGACTGCTTACGTGAAGTCGTGGTTTTCAAGACTGCAGAACGTACCAGACCAGTTGGCTGCTCTGTATTTTTGCATCTAAAAGTTTCATCATCATCATCATCCTCATCATTAGCCCATCGCTGCTCACTGCTGGGTATAGGCATTTTCCCCCAAATGCCATCTCTCGCATCTAAAACTTTCATGTGTCATTAATCTCGCCGCTCCAGCAGCAAATTCATACTAATAATGTCTGAAGTTTTAAAGAACATTACAAATGAAACAGTTATTCTTCTGTAGTATTCATTTTATGTTCCTAGTTTCTTGACCTAATGAAGTAACTTTACTTACATGAGTTAACGAATGTTGTGACGCAGACATTAGTTCTCAAATGCCACGCTCGAAACGCGTACTTGACAATCGAAACATTAGTCTTAGACGTTTATAAACTTAAATACTAGTGGTAGTTTTTCCTTCTTTAAGGGCACGTGCTGCTATCAGATCCACATATTTCGTAACAATGTGACCCACATATTTTGCAGGGTAATTGACAGAACTTTAATGTACAGTCCGGCCGCTTTGCATCAAGGATAATTCAAAATGTAATCATATTTGACTGTGCACAGTTAGTTTCAACACTTATTGGTTACTACCGATCTAAATTAATTAAATTACAAGACGGTCTGGAAACCTACTACAACATCAACTTAGTTGTCATTGCGCTGGGCCCCTAATATTACGAGATTTTGATGAATTCTGGCAAATTCCAAGCACATACTCAAACTTTGGTTCTAAACAGAAGTGTTAGAAACTAATTTAACATGAGCGTCCACGCACCATCGTTAAATTAGCTGAAGAGACTGTTAACGGCCAACAAGTCAATAATGCTAACACTATAATATGCGCTGATTCAGAGACAGCAAACTAAATGGAAACTAAATGCCTCGTACTAGATACACAGATTTTAATGTTAGTATCTATATAGATTCTGTGTCACAGTCTACATTGAAGATTTAAATCTATACTCGAACACAATAGGGGATCAAGTTAGGTAGGTTTTGTAATAAATCACAACCTACGCGTAATAAAAGTCCTGCCATGTCCATCTAGTTACTTACGCCCAATTTAAACATTGTAGAACGATACTGGCTCAACAAACGCTTTGTATATTGTCATCTATAGTTATATTTCCAAAGTCTCGAGCTCTTCTTGAAAGTCTGCGTCCGATTGCACGCTCAAGCTCCCTTCTCAGTACAAAACCTAGCCCAGCAAGTACTTACGCGCGTGCGATCCCAATTCGCGTTCGGCGAAGTCAACGGTCTAAAAGGAAACTACACACTATTACAGTTGTTATTAGAAGCTTTGGTGTCAGGTTTCATTCATCTGTCTATCAAGATATATCACAAGCTGATGTGAAATGTAGATCAAGCTATTATACGTGTCATTAAACTTTGAATTAACTTAAGATGATAAACTATTTTTTTATCGAGTTTTAGTGTCAGTCGTCTATCAACTTCGGTATCATATTCTGTGCAGATAAATATTATTAGAGAAAAAAGAGTGTTATAGAGCACAGTTTTACCTGATCATCATCATCAACCCATAGCAGTCCACTGCAGGACATGGGTCTCTCCCTGTATGGGAGGTTTTGCCGTTTGGTGTTTGGTGGTCTGGTGTCACAGGACGACGCTGCTGCCCGTTCCCTGGTTTTCGTTTTTTAGTCGCCTCTTACGACACCCACGGGAAGAAATGGAGTGGCTCATTCTAGGCCGGAGCCACACGGCCTGATTATAAAATAGTATTTTTATAAGATAAGTCGTTACATTCTTTACTTAATAAGTTATTACACTTTAACATTTTACTTCTATTCTATTTAGATTTCAACATCATCATCTTTGTCACTTCCTAGTAGTTAATTTAAAATATGCATGAAAACAAAAAAAATATGTAACCCTGAATTAATTAAACCAGGAACATTATTTATAAGAAGCAAAGAAATACTGACTCTACATTTCGGAAACACCGTTATTGACCAAATCTGTCATTCAATCCGTCACTATTTACAAACAATGCCACTCAAGTCTGCAGCAAGAGTGTGAGAAAACCTCTCTATTGACCAAAGTCACCGAATATCTACATACAGAAATACAGCCTAAGAATCTCTTCACTGTACGTGACTTTGTTCGCGTCACAGGTGGGCAAGTTCAGACAGTTTTTTTGTCCTGTCTGCAATTTGTGTGCAACACATAGTGATTGCTGATGAGTGCACTTTGGTAAGTAAAAGTGGGTTAGAGCGCGCGAGGCGCGATTTAAATTTAATTTTAAACGGCCACGTTAATTTTGTTTAACAAATTTAATTGACACATCAGTTGACAAGGACGGGGGTAACTGAAGCAATCTATTTCAGACCAAAAAATCTATGTTTAACGTGAACGTAAATAACTTTTATGTTACGTAGGTTGTCAACCATGGAGAGTTTCTGGTCTTGTACAATCTACATTCACTATATGTTAACTCATGACATCTGCTTGTAATTTTTATTTTCAAGTTATGGTGTCTAAAAAGGTTACCTTTAGACTATGACAGTAGAAATACCCCACGCCAGCTGAGATTGAGTCCAGTAGATTGTTGTCACTATTCTTTCAATACCTTTATCAAATTAAATTAAATATGTTAATAAATTGATATCTTCATTCCATTAAAAATGACACCATTGACAGGCTTAACTTGACTATATCTGGAAGAGATATAGAAGAACAGCAGTTGTTTTGTGTATCATAAACAACTACTCAAAAATGTATAAAAAAATGTATTGTTTAACAATACAGTGTTTTCTACTCTATAACTACCCCTGCAACCTCCACTGGAATGCATATATTCTCGAGAACAATAGTACGACGGCATTAAATTGAGTACAAGTTTTTTTTTTAGTTTGAGATCCTTGCACTTAAGAGACTAGTGTCGTGGTAGGCGACGTCGTTCGGTGATTGTTTGCCAGGTCGTCATGTTGTGACGTCTGTGCAAGGCACACACGCACAGTCGCACGCGTCACTCCCTGTATAACGCTTGATAAAGAGATTACCTATATGTCAAAATAACTAATCTGCAAACAAATCAACTCTTCTAAAGTAATATGTTTTTTTTATAAGGATACTGTTCAATAGACTTCGTAAATAATAAAATATATTTCTCTGGGTGTATTTCCATGTTTGTGATGTGCTTGCCTTGTTATCATAGCAGAGGGCATCCTAGTTTAGTATCAGTTATCGTGTTGTGTGAACAGTGAAAGCTACGAGTAAGTAAGTAACTCAGTCTATATTTGTCAGGTGCATTTAAACGGCTAAGCCGTTGAACAGATTTCGGTAAAACTTGGCAAGGAGATAGATTGCATCCTGAGGAAGACAGAAATGTAACCAACATTTCTGTCTAAAAAAATCGAATCCTACAAAAACGAAGTCTCGATGCCATTAAAACATAAAACTGTAATTTGCTAAAAAATAACCTCAGATACTAGACTGACGTTCTATCAGGCACACTACTAAATAAGTACACTTTTCGAAAAACGACCGATACCTAAGTACCTATCTAATACTGAGAGTGTAATTTAGTCACAAAGCTAGGTGTTCTACATTTCATCCAGATTGTTCGAGTGACAGTGCTATTCATTTTCCCGTCGTTACAAATTAAGTCTGTCAAAGATACCCGCGGACAATGGCGCGGGCGCCAAAATAGATGACTTCGTCTGCATCGGTGGCACAGTAGGGAGGCGCTTGGCACTACCGGAAATAGCAGGTAGGTATTCAGACCGTTCATCGCCATATGACCGCAGGCCGCGGGGAAAATTTTCCTTCTTGTTTTGATTACTATGAATAATGTCAAATGGCCATTGTGCCTCAAAATTATATTGGAGTGACATCCTATTTATACCATTAAAGTAATAGAAAAACACGCAAAAAATTAAAGTACAGTTCTCTAGAATTACAGGCCACAAGAAATGCGAAAGTCTCTGTAATAATAAAAATCTCATTAGAATCAAATTAATTCTAATCGTTCTCTAATAAGGATGAAGACACATAAAAACACTTAACGTGATTACTCAAATATTGAAAAGGTAAGGCATCACTACAACTTGAGACTTTGACGGTTTGCGCCCGATTTGTAAAGAGCGGTCATGTACCACGTGACTAGAATACCTTTTTGAGAGGTTCTTGATCTTGTAATGATTTTTCAATATTAATATTTTTTTCACTTCTAAGGCAAATTAAGCTTAAAAGAAGGTACTCAAGTGAAGATTGTAGAACAACATGATAAAATGTGGTAAACGACAAACTCTTATTAACGTGTATCGGGAATGGCGAATTTTAACACCTTCTATTGATTTAGAGCATGCTCAATACGAAAACAGAGAAAAGAATTAAAGAAAAGGTCACTCTTATTATCGAAATAGAGAAAGCGGCGGCTTAAGGAGAGATCGAGTCGGACATAGCATTATGGGATCCTTCTTAACCACAGAATTATTTATCAGCCGAAAAATAAAGATTTGCTGACTTCTCGGAGATTTATAAACATATATTCGAAATTACCCGTTATCGGCCAAAAGTGACGGGAACTAATATGAGCATTATACAAAGACAATATTTCTTCAGTGATAAGTTCATTTCACGAACATTATTTATTGGGGCAGCAATTTGAAAGCAGGTGCTTGGGTTTATAGGAAATATAAAGTGAGTCTTTTTTTAATTTTCCACTTATCTATTAAAAACAAAATTACAGAGAAATAATCATTATTTCTTTATTGATAGTTTTTAAACATACAAACACAGTTATTATTATTTATTTGTGCGGAATACAAAGTTCCATTAAATTATTCATAACATTAAAACTATAATAACGATACAAAACAAGCTTAAAATTCTACCATGCAACAAATGATAATACTTAATCAATTTAATTTAATGTACAAATAATTGTGACAACATTCTAGGGACTCTAAAATTCACGACGACATCGTGGCGCAGCGGTAGTGCATCTGCATACCATGCGAGAGGTCCCGGGTTTGAATCCCAGCTGGGGACAAAAAAGAAACCCCATGTCTTGGATGTTTACATGTTTGTGATGTCGTTGTTTCTGGTTCCCACGACACAGGGTATCCTATTGTGGGGCCAAAAGCAATGTATGTACCTGTATGTAAATGTTTATGTTTATATTATTATTGACTTCTAAAACACTTGGATTCGATATTCGAAGTGTTTGTTATTTATGTACATCTGCATTCGTGCCTAGCACCACTACTGCCACTTAGGTAGACTTGAAACAATATCTCTAGCATTTAAAGTAGAACCCTCAGGTTGAGAGGCCCACGGTTCTTGCATACAATAAGAAGTCGTAACCCGTCCTACCGGTCGGGCACACGTGTCTGAGTACTGAGCACAATACACACAAGACAATATGCCGCGACATAGAAGGGTATTTCTTAGTCCTCTCGGCAAGTGTTGAATTTGTTTTAATAAATGGGAGTAGCCTTAAAGCTGTTACATAATTAGGTTAGGTTAGGATAGGTCCATCTCTATAACAACGTAGAACTATTTCACCCCGAAATCATGCAAATAATAAGACAGAATTTGCCTATAGATACCAAAAGGTAATTTCTCACGAAGGTGTAGATATACGTTATAACTCGTGGAGAGAGTAGAATTACTTGGAAAGCTTTATCTGTTTTAATGTATCAAGCTAGATACTAAGCAACTAACGTAGAGAGCAGACAAGAAAAACTCGGTATAAAATTACGAGCGTCCCATTGGAGTACATGCCGCCATAAATACTAGTCAGCATTTAATGTCGCCAACAATTTGTCTCCGCGAAGATTATGGACAAGTAATGTTGGAAAAAAGTAGCCTACGTCTTTGGCTGAGAAGCGCACAGCACAGACTGAAAAGAAAACAAAGACACGAAAGGCTCACTTGGCTGCCTGTGTGTCACTAAAAACAGTTTGAGGCAAAACTAATCTTGGTTATCTGGGCAAGATCTAAAGTGCAAGTGCTCCAATTTTTAGCTAAAAAATTCACAAATTTCGTGCCTTACACATTGGAAATGAATCGAGTCATAAATGTCATGTGAAAAATGTTGTTCTGACTTTTTCACTTTTTTCAAAAGGTTAGGCTACAGGGCAAACCTTTAACCCGATCGTCTTTGGCTCAAATTGTAGCTGACTAAATGTCCAGAGAAGCTTTTCTCAAATTTTTGATATAATTCTTCGTTTCCAAAATATCGTGCGCCAAAATCAAAAATTCGGAAAAAAAAAAATTTTTCTTTCACTATATTTCAGCCAAAACTTCGTTCGTTTTTGACTTTCTCGAATTATTCCTTTTGTACCTCGTCATTTTCACAACTCTCTGAGATTGGATCGCACTTTCTCATGAAATCGGAGCCTACACTGGAGCGAACGAAAGACATTTCCAATGTCATAATATTTCATGGTGGTAACTTCTAATTTTGGTCGTTCACTCAGAAATTCTATATAATAGGCACCCGCAATATTTTTATTTAGTATATTTTTTCGAGTACATATTACAATACCATTTATTAGTATTTTTTATCTACAATTGTCTTTCACATAAACGTATTGTTAAGCTCGATATATTTATTGATATAGAGTCACGCCAACTCTCTCTCGTTTTGCTGCACAATTGCATGATCGCAGAGGGATGTATCAAGCTAGACGTATTTTTGCTGGAGCCACAAGAGTAGCTTCACTCGTCAAGAGTACTACACGGTGGCGCCATCACGAGTCCGTCTCGTCTGCCTAGTCCTATTTTCTTTATTTTTATTTCCACTTACTGGCAAGACATTAGTGGTAAAACAAAACGCCTTTCGATAGATTGTTGTTATTTATTAGACAAGAACAGAGAAGTAGCTATGTGACCTAATTAAATAAGATTCTTATCATAATTACGAGTAGAATGCAAAATTAGTTATCAATGACTAAGCATTTATAGAACCAGGAATCCAATAAAATTTGGCGATTTCTCATTTTGTGATTCAAGATGTTCACTTTTCTCGAATCTGTTTCCCAGTATTTTTTAGCTTGATGTCCTCAGTTTACTTTACTAGAACGTAAACAAACTAGGCTCTCCTCTAAAACATTTTTGTTGATTTTTGATAATTTGATATTTTAGTTTTGATGTATTTTATGCATTTTTTTCTTTTTTTTATAGATTGAACATGAAGTTTGCTTTCACTTCTGGCTTCCGTCTTCCTTTTACATTCTGGGATTGTAAAAAAGTAAAACACTTTTTACAATGGCCTATCGCGGCCCGAATTTCAATTGTAATTCCTGTAGTATAGTAAAAAATATTTTTCATCCCCCAATCTCGAAAAGAGTATTTTTGCTCTTCGATATCTGAGTGCAAAAGCTGTTTTAGAACATCGTGTGCACTAAATTTGTAAATTCAAACCATAATTGAACCTATTTACTTCTACCTCCATGGTGCCGAATTTATCATAAAACTTTTTTTTAATTTGTTAACAACTCAGACTCGGAACCTCATTTGTGTTTTTTTTTTTGCATTTAGGCATAGCTGAGGTAGGATGAAAAGTACGTGTTGCACTCGAGTGCAAAGATTTTTCACCTCGTGCTCTTTTGATTCCCTCGCTAACGCTCAGGATTCAAATTTTTTAATCACTCGCTGCGGCCGTGATATAATTTTAGAATTCTTCGCTTGCTCGGTTATCAAAATTGAGCACGCGGTTAAAAAGCAACTTCGCACTCTTGTATAACAAATATGTAACTATTAACTTACTACGAGGAATGGGAATGGAGAATGTGAATGATTACGGTAATGTTAAATAATAAACTTTATTTCTAAGCTACTCCAAATTATCATCAGAGTCGGACCGTTCCGAATCTTGATTAGATTCACCATCTGCTTTATTTAATGATATAATTAACATTATAATGGTATTTTGTGAAAATAATATGATAATAAATTTACTTTATAATACACTAATACAAAACTCAATGGAAGACTTAATTAAAATGTTTCAAATTAACAAACATCACCTGCACTTTTTTGGGCGGAAAAAACTTAGATCATCATAATTATATACAGAAATAAAATGTCCTCCATCTGTATTAGTGTATTAAATCTCCGCTATCGTTGTGCCTACATGGCTGTCTAGGTCATACGTCATGATGCTCTAAGTATCAGGTCAGGAAAAGATTAGGACGTACATATACACACACGGCTATCTTCACTGATCTGATAAAGCTACGATACCGGGAAATCCTACTAAGTTGTAAAGATTATCGCGCATGATGTGTTATATAATCGCGTAACAGGACTTCGTTATAATGTCCGGGGTAAATGGAGTTATATAAAAAAAAAATATATGCGTTGGCGACTGCAGAGACTTGAATGTATCTGTTTATACACGACTTTATAGAACGTGAACAATCCAAAAGCTACGCATATTGCTTAGAAAACAAACTACTTTATCCATAAAATTAGAGAAATTAATAATATTCTTAGCATTATTAGCTTAATTCCGGATTCACTTTCCGACCAGGTTTCGCTCTGATTCGCAGAGCATTAACTCGACCATTAGGTCGGACTCTTCCGACAAAAAAATCAAGTAAGTGAGCCTGGAATTAAGCTAATAATATGTAAGTAGTGCTTACGAAATTATAGTGCAAATATAATACTCTTTAGTTCATTAATATAAAAACCGGCCAAGTGTGAGTCGGACTCGCGCACGAAGGATTCCATAGCATTATCTATACAACATTAGACACAAAGATCGAGAAAAAACGGCAAATAATCACGTTAGTTGTATGGGAGCCCCCATAAATATTTATTTTATTTTAATTTAATTATTTATTTTTGAAGCGAATATATAACAAAATATTCAGTGAAATTACATTATTAATATCGAGCAAAAAACGGCAAAAAATACGTTTGTTGTATCGGAGCCCCCCTTAAATATTTATTTTATTCCGTTTTTAGTATTTTTTTTGTTATAGCGGCGACAGAAATACATGATCTGTGAAAATTTCAACTGCCTAGCTATCACGGTTCATGAGATACAGCCTGGTGACAGACAGACAAGCAGACAGAGAGACAGACGGACAGTCAAGTCTTAGTAATAGGGTCCCGTTTGGCACCCTTCGGGTACGGAACCCTAAAAACGCTAGTACGCAATAAACACGTAACTTTTAGAGGTCCTCTGGCACGGAGCGTAAAAATG
The DNA here is from genome assembly GCA_947308005.1 of Yponomeuta malinellus. Classification (NCBI taxonomy): domain Eukaryota; kingdom Metazoa; phylum Arthropoda; class Insecta; order Lepidoptera; family Yponomeutidae; genus Yponomeuta; species Yponomeuta malinellus. Next base: position 12,122,044 of record OX371007.1, on the reverse strand, counting down.
TTGTGAAGGTTCCTTAGGAAGATATTTTCGGTACAATGTATTGCTGAAAAAAAAACAATAAAAGTTGCGAGTTTGATTCTCAATATCTCCTAAGACATTGCCTAAACCATTTCCCACGCATTAGAAATAAAGTATTCGATATCGTGGTTTCGGGAAGACCGTAAGTAAATTAACACCCGATATTTATAGACAGATAGTGCAAATAAAGACTAGGTATCAAGGTACTACATCTAAATAAAAAAATATAATATTCGAAAACTTTCAACTCACATGCTCGTATTACTTGTACAGTCGACATTTTTGTTGTAAAGTCAACTTAACGTAACTGACTAGTGTGCATAATGTAAAAGTTGATGTGCTGTCGACTGTACTATAAAAATGTAGAGATCAGACAGCGTAATTAACATTATTATGATATTAATAAAAATATTATTATTATGAGTTATTTAAAAAAAGAGGACCCGCGTTCAGAGCGTGAATATAAATTCGACTACAGTGTGTACAAATCATTCATCAATATAATTTGAACAGGTGCTGTAAATAAAACAAACTTACATAAACGAAAAATGTTTTCCACACAGCCGCCACTGTTGGCACGCGGAAACAGTCTTCTCATTAAAATCATTTTCATTTATAGGTACTTACAATTGAAAAGAAACTAGGACACCAACAGAGGCACTTACGGCGCTGGACCACGCTAACAAGCAATTAAACTCGCTGCCAATAAAAACAAAAGTCGGTAACCCTTGGAAAACCATTCAAAATTACACTCGTTAGTCATCTCCGACGAGATAATGGAGAGCCAGTCGAGTCTCTTTGTTCCCGTCGTAAATGCATTAACAAGGATCCCATAAACACGGTGATATGCGCCGGCGCCACGTGAGCCTCCCGAAAGGGACCATAGACAAAAACAAACGAACTTGTCGAGTGTCCGTGATGACTGGCGCCCGCCTTATCAAGCGAGCACGTGGCATTTTTTTTCTAGGACTGTCTTTTATGAATTTATACTAAGCAGGCTTCAAAATTAACGTGTACAAAATTGGCGATTCCGTGAGTGTCATATTTATGTCACTATCATTAATGAAACGTTTAAATTACCAAGCGAAAAAACACATAAATCACGACATTAGTCAAGTATTTATTGAAAATCTGTGTCTATAATAAATAATGCTCATTTTATATGGGAACGAAGCGTTTATGGTACAAAGTTGTGAGACGCGATCGAGCGAGCCGCCTGTCAATCATTCCCGTTTTGGCGCAAATCGACAGAAGAAAGCTTCGCCTTTTACAGAAAAATGTCGTCAGCTATTCGATGCGTTGCGATCCGAGACAGGCAGTTGTTATTACAGGGTATTAATTCCTTTTCAAAACTTTGTTTTAGTAATAAGTTTAAATATAAATCTCTTCAGACATCAACAGCTCGTTGTGAAGTTTTACGCCCCCAATTTTCATATTTCATTTCGTAATCAATCTAATTCTAACATCCTATCCTAGGCAAAACACGTAAACAGCTAGTGTCATATTCATCACAATAATTCTTACTCAATGTTTAACGAGATGTGTTATCTGGAGAGGAGGAAATAAAACTCAAAAGATAAGTGAACAAATTGGATGGGTCTATTTGGGAACAGATTAGAGATGAAGAGATTACGCAACTCAGTACGGTGCCACTTTCGCCACAGGTTGAACGGGTGTTGATAGTGTGCTTGGGATTGGAATAAAAAAATTGCAGTTATTTTTATTGCTAATATTTTCGTTTGTTCGTACGCAGTTTGAGACACAAATGAAAGGTATTTTTTCAGTAAAGTAGCATTTTTCTGATTGCTATTTTGAAACTAGAGACACTGCCTGCCTAATTAAATGTTGACAATTTTATCGGAAGAAAGTGATAGAGACGCTTTTTTTGTTTTCTCCTTTTCAGAGCGTTTATCAGGATTTTTCGCACATTATACAAAATAGCTTTTCTTTTTGTTTCAGGTCCACTAACATGAAAATTCATCAGGGGAGACGACAACTTTATCCTCTATCAATATCCAATTACAAACACAAAATATCGTAACTGTTTAAGCGTTGCTTGAAAACCCCAAGTACGTTATAAGCAACATGCGACGGTAATAGTGTTGCCATGCTAATATCTTAGCATCTATTTCAAGGACTTATAAAAAAAAGCAGGGCTTATCCTTTTAAATGCGTGGAAGTGACTTTCGAGTGCTAAGGAAAATGGATGTGAGGTGTTCTATATTTAAACTGATTCTATTCCAAATTCTGGTGGCGTGGTGTGGCGCGGAGAGAATTCAACCAGACAGCATGCCGAGGGTTGAGTTGCAAACGAACGTGGAACCTGAGGTCCAGAGTAGCATAAGAAATATTGTACATAATGGTGAGTAATATTTAATTTCATATTAAGTAGTGGTTGACTGACAAGACTGTAAAATTTGTAAAAAATATAACAGCGTGAAGAATTAAATATGACATTTGAGAAGGGTCACCGGTCTGCCTAATTTGTGATATTTTGCGAAGCAGAGTTTTTTTGTAGATGCCATTCAGTTTGATGCGTCCATAATTAGATGTGCCTTAACTTAATTGATGCTTATCGGGGATGATATTTTGTGATAAGTTACCATTCTGGATTGATTTGGGTAAATAATACGCTTTTATTGTCATAAGTACCTATCCACATTCATAAAAATTCAGATGAAACTTAATTTTAGAATTTAACATCTAGTAAAACATTAAATCACGCTTCTGTGTGGACGTTGGATAGTCGCTAGACGCGCAGTGCATTTTATATTGATTTTATGCGTCGCACCACACGTGGTTTAGCAAATAAGACAGTAGGTTAGTAATGTACGGTATATTCTGATAATTGACAATTTTATTGTAAAATAAACAAAAAAAAGCGGGCATGTACCTATGACTTTGTTTTCTAAGTTATGTACATTTGTGAAGTTTTAGTAGCAATACCACTCGCCAACCGTGAAGGAAAACATCGTGAGGAAACCTGAGTGTCTGAGGTGTTCACATACCTCAGCGCTTGAAATCGCCAATCCGCTGTGGGCACGCGTGGTGATTAAGTCCATACTCTCTCCATGAGAGGCCTGTGCCCTACAGTGGGACCTATATAGGCTGCTTATGCTATGTAAACAAAAAACTCTACTGCTAAAACTATAAAAGGCCTTAGAAGAGTCCACTGCATTTTCAATCTCAGCAGGCAGAACCCAACTTAAGGTTCCGCTCCGGTTAAAAAGGCAAATAGACACAATTTTGTCGTAAATTCAATATCCAGTGAGACTCACGGCCGCCTGTAGGTTTCGTCAGTTTCATTTACCATGTTTACTGTTACAATTTAAAATTATATCCTTCCAAATTATCTGACACAAATGAAATTCTTTCAGCACACATTACACACATTGACCCTCTTGGCTCAAAAAAAACTGGCACACAAAATACAATAAATCTATCCACTGTGGAATAATAAACAAACACTCGAAAATTGTCCTGTTACGAAACAACTGGCTTTACCATTACGAAAAAACAACACTTGCTTCAGAACATTGCAAACACGAAGTTTTCGCTGTTGTGTAAAGAGTAAGAATACCCGCAGACAGAGGATTTTCGAGGTTATAAATTCGTCTATAAAAAGAAAACTGGCTTCAGTCAGAATGTCCCACGGCAACGCAGCGGTCGTGTAAACGATGAAGTAATCGCCCCTCGGCTGCAACAACTCCTATTTGCAGATCTAATAACAAGCCAAAAATAGAGCATCGGATAGCGTTATGTAAGTGAAACTGGAAGCATACAAATGATGCATAAAGCTGGCCGAAAGCAATCAACGATTGCTTAGTGGATTTATTAAACCAAACCCTTTCCGGCTTAATTTACCCGTGATCGATGAACCTTTGTTCTAAAATTGGGTTTAGTACTCAATCGCGCCCGCTCAATTATTCCTGTGACCATAGGTACAATACAGTTTTAGAATCAAACTATTATGTTCTCCCTGAAGAACTCTCGTTTCATATTTTTTTATCTGCAAAATTATACGATTTTAACTTCTCTCCAGTCTCAAAATGAAGCGGACCTTATCTATCGCGGGAAAGTGTAAAGTGTAACGATCTGATTCCTTTATCGCTCACGTCGGCAAATATTTGCGGAGGCAAACTTATCACTATCGGAGACGCTCCGCTCGTATCGTGAGGTGTGACGTGACCGATGACGTCAGTGTGTCACGCGAGAGTGTGTTTTACTACCTTTGATCGGTAATAAACAATTAATTAAGGCTAAGAAATAGGTAATAACAGTCTAAAAGGCTCTGAACCATGCAATTGTCTAGTCTTATTGTTATTTTTCCGAACTTCGTAACAGAGCTAGACAGACTCTCCTTTTTCTGCGCTTTCCTAAGAAAACGATGCGAGAAAAAGAGATATCTTTGCGACAAGCACAGAAAAAAATCCCTTCCATACTAAGTACTGACTAAATTACCTATAATTATGGAGAAAAAACATCAATAGCGTGTAGTGATTGGGAAATATTTAGTTCGAAAATTGTCTAGTCTGTTTAATTTAATACACTGAAAGCAGTAAGGTAGACGCTGTGTGATTTAAATCGATGATGATATGGGCAGTAAAATAATTAAGGGTTCTACTATAATCCGCTTTAGTCATGGCGAGCACCATAGAATAAATTAGAATCACAATATTACGCTAGTGTTTGTCACACGGCAAACATCCGCTGCATCAGAACACGTTACATCAGAAAAAACAACTTTGTACTTACTTACATACGAGTCTTTTGTTTTCCTAAGATAAGACGAAAAAGGCGACACTGAGTTTTTATAAGATCTAAAATTAAACAACGATAGTAACAAAATTATGAAATGAAGTCACATTGATAAGATGAAGACGTGATGTGTCTGTCAGCCAAATTATCTTTTGCCGTATCGTTTAGATAGAAATACAAATTTCGCAGTACGATACATGACTACCAGCCACTGCCTTGGAATTAAATTCATGAATTTTAATGGTATGAATGTTTTGCCGAGAAGTGGTCTTTCAGTGGCATGCGCGCGGAATGGGACAAGGATCATTCGTGCGACTTTATCGCGCGATTTGAGGTGGGCTTAATAGAAAGTGTCGATTAACTTTCATCATTCAGGGTTCTGAAAAACATTAACTGTGTGACTCGGACTAATTCACAGACACTTAAAGCCTGCTACTGGGCAGGAGACCTACACCTATCATATTATAGCTACAGGGGGCCGCCAGTCACGATGGAAACTAATCAATTGAATTAAATAAACCACTAATTATGCTTCACGGCCTTGGCGGGACGCCCTACAGTGCGAAATTACTTAATAACGAGAATTAAATAAGTAGCTTCGCTTGTCCAAAATAGCATCTATATTTACACCTGTTTCTAATGCTGATATATCAAACGTGCTGCTTTTGGACACACGATTTATAATTATAGGAGGTACGATAAGATGGATTTGTAAAACATTAGCGTATTTTGCTAAACCAACATCCATTTGTAATGCATTTTAAATTTATTATAGTTCCTATTCAGAAATGATTAAGATCTATATTTTAAGAAGTGTAATTTATTTTAACTTGTGTGGCCATAAAAGTCAGGGTGTCATATTTCTACCGGGCCTACGCTGCGTCAGGCTGGGTTTCCTATGAAATGGGTCATTTGATGTAACAGTATCATAGATAAGTCAAAATTCTGGGAACTCGGTCACTAACTATGTAACTATGGGGAAGAATGCACATACTAACATAAATAATTTGATTGAATTTATGCTTTGTATATGTATATCGTAGGTTTCTATTCCAATACAGTTAGGCTAAATAAGATAAGATAAGAATATTCTTTATTGTGCACTAGAACACATGACATAAAAATTTGAAAAATACACAGTACAAAAATAAGGTTCATGAAGGTCAAATTACATAACCATACAACAATGGAACAAACGTTAGTTCCACCAAATATGACTCGATATACAAACCAATCAAAGTCACGTACAATATGTATGTAATTTTAGAAATAGAGGGCTATGCTGTGTAGTAATCAAGACAATAACGACTATGAAAATAACAAAGTTTACCCGTGGGCTGTTCCTACCCGACCTTATCTTGTAAGTACCATACTCAGAAATAGATTGGTCAGAAGAGCTTATCTAGCGATGTATCGGGCGGCAGTATTGCGCCTGCGGCAATATTCCCGTTATTACTGAAAGTGGCAATAATGGGAAATATGCTATCATTGCCAACAACAATGGTAATATGTATTGCCAACTAAGTTTCACCACTTTTTCTGTTTTTCTCTTTGTCTGTTTACTACGCTATGATATTGTTTTATATTCTATTACAAAAAATATTCCTAAAATAATATTTCAACCCAATAATTTTCGCTTTTGGCAATTTTGCCGGCAACGGCAAGTATGTTTGTCAACCATTTTTTTTAATTTGATAAGAATAAATTGACATTAAACCTGTGACATTTTAATTTGTATCTTAAAATATTACTAATAAAATAAAATTATCGGCAAAACATAAAAGACAAGCAATTTTTTGAGAATTTTGTGGTATGAAACTTTAAAATGTAAGCAAACATTGTATCAAAATTAGACCAAACATGAAAGCAAACCCATCAGTTCAGAGATGGCCGGGTACTGCGCCGGCGCCAGTGGCCTGGCGCCATCTGCAGGGCTGCGCGTGACATTGACCCGTAGCAGCGTACCGCCCCCGCCGCGTCACTCTACCACTGATTACATTAGGAGTTTGACGTGACATTCGCGTGATTTGGAAAAGGATTTATGGGATGATTACTGTCTGGCTAGATAACATGACCCTTTTACAAATAAACATAATGGTTTGCCGTGATAAGACTTTGTTGGCGGGTGTATAAAGAAGCACTGTTTAAAAAACACGAGCAAACAACATAGGTTGTAAGTGGGATTGTCTATTATGCAAATTTAAAAATATTACACAGTTCACCAGCTCAGCACATGAAATCAGGACACTTCTTTGTGTTTTAACATTTACCGATTATAGTAATTAAAAACATCTGTAACAATTCGTAAGTAAGTCGGTGTCGGATGACAGTTATCATACGATTCATGATCTTACGTCATATCTCGCACCACGTGCGGGGCGCTAGTATTTACTAACATCAGCACTGTTAGAAATCAGATGGACAACCACAATTAATGAAATGCTGGTCGAAACCATCCTCTAAAATTACATTCTTGCATTACTGAAATTTTACTTGTCATCAGAATGGTAGTGCTCAATTGGGTTTTAGATAACTTTGCAGTAACATTTACATTATAACTCTGCAATAAATATTCTAATCGTGTGGTTGTCCATCTAAGGCGTTTCTGTTGTCGTATTGTTTTACTTGCTTCCGCTATTCCGAGAAAGCTTCAGGTGCATTTAAAGTGAACTGATGGCGAGATTCTTTTTATTTGCTCTATGTTAGCTGTTATCTCTTTGCGTGTCAGGAAAGCCAAGAGAAGACGCACGCGACTTCGTCTGGATTAGTACTTCGAGTAGCTTATTTTCTTCTCCAAGGTTCCATCTATTTTTATACCGAAATTCATCAAAATTGGTTCTGCGGTTTAGTCGTGAAGGCCTAACAGACTGTGACGGTCCGCACTGCCTTTGCAATTCGACCGCCACTTATTCACAAATGTAGGGGAACATAATAATCCTTTGCGTTGTACAATAATGAATAAAATTAAACAAATTTTGCTGAAATATTAGATATTCGCTAGATGGCGCCTTTTTTGCAATAAATAATAATAAATATTTATTATTTCAGGCAATAATATCCATTACTTTCACATTACAAAATAAAGAAATAAAACGTTGGTTTCTCAACTAATAAACTATTTATTTTTTTTACCACAATTTAACAACGTTTGCTCAATTGGTTCTAAAACGAACAAAACCACGTTCATAAAAGTTGGCTGTATGCAAAGTTGTCTATGCCAATGTATCGGCAGGAAAAAAGTAAAGAAGAAAGTCAGGTCAAGGGCAATCTGTAGATAGAACAAGGAGGGGCCCGTAAGAGTCTGATAATGTTATCCATCAAAAACCTAATAATACTTCAATGAATATTTTGGAAAGGCTTAATTTAGCAAAACTATTAAATAAAGTTTCAGTAAAGAATTCAAAATGCTTATTTTACAGAAAGAAAATATTTAAAATTATGTAAAGTATTCCTGAAAGGGTTTCATTGAAAAGACAAGGGAATCCAAGAGGGGTGGATGGCAACGGGGTGCGGGGGCGAGGGGAAAGGAAGAGACGCGCACTTGGACTGGGGACTTTGGCGGGAATGGGGCGGTGGTTTTCTTTCTTGGGAATCTTTTCTTGCGGGTCTGACCGGCCGGTCTAAATTAGGATTAGGGTGAGTTAGCAAACTGTTTATCAAACTAAAGTATTCTACAGTGTGTCGGTAATGTGGCTACAGCAGCAAATATTGAGTAGTTCAGCTGTGAGAGTGATATCTATAGCTTGAGAAACGTTTTGGTGAGATGGCTTGGGCAAATCATGGCTGAAGCAATGCGGGCCGTGGTACGATTCATACCAGTGGATTGGATCTGACTACATCGATTTGGTCAAGGTAGCTCTCTAGATCATTCTCAGGTCTTAGCAGTAAATGTGGTAAAGTCTGATTTGCATCTTGGAATGTTGCTGTAGTCTACAGAACCATACTTCGGTGTAGGCTTCACCTACATACTTGTGTTTCAAGGTTGATTAGAGTTTGTGTTTGCATTTGTTCTTGATAAATCAACTGGCTTGCATCAATTTCAAACGTTTAATCAATTTGATGGAATAGGTCTATATCTGATCGAACGGTGAGTTTCTTTGCCATGTTCTTTTCTCACTATGGGTCAGGTCTTGAACATGGCACGCACATTTGTTAGGAACTGATGTTTGGCGTGGTAGAAAACCAGCAAACAGACAGTTTAGCAGTAGTATTTGCAAGCAGTTGAAGTCATTTACATAATAAAGTAAATTGTTAGGTAGAGTCTAAAGCAACCAATTAAAAACAAATCCAAAATAAACCAAACTAATGAAAACTTGAATCTATCTAATAAAAAAATAACCGGGCACAGAGCCTAACTAAAATTGTGAGTGTAAAATCTACATACAAAACTATGTACAAAAATAAACTAAAACCATATTTGTCTCAAATATTGACTAAACCAAACTAAGATTAACAATTACTGTTAATATTCTAATCTGTGTTAAACTGTGCTCACTAAAATCTGTTTTAAATCTCAAATGTTAATATTTCTACAAATCTTGATAAATAAATAGATTATTTTTTTAACTCTTTCTAGTTGTTTAATTGCTTTGGAAATCCTGACTCCCTGAAAAGATCCTGGTTACTATTTCACAACAAAGTGTCCTGTTAGGCTTTCTAGACGATCACATTTTGGCCAAAGATTTAAATTTTCTGTGATTTTAGGTACCTACTCATAATTTGCTCTTTTACATAGTACACACTTAACTTACACTGAGCTAAAATAGTAGGTAGGAAGCCTAGGTACTCATACTTTACTTAGTAATCTCCTGTGGAAGAACCATTTCTTGGACATTCTATGGAGGCATAGATGGAGCGCTGCAGAGGACTTCTTCTTCAGGAACCAGCGGGCATCAGTGGCAGGAGCAGTATTAAAGGGGACTTAGGGATCAGTGTAATCAGTGTAAGTAAGCAGTAGCAGAGTGGAGTAGAGGGTAAAGGGGGTGCGCGTTACAAGACGTACAGAGTTACTTTGAGAGACCCTTGTTCGATATTGTGTAATGTAAGTAAATTGAAACACTAAGTATTTTTGATGATGATCTCACTAATAGGTATTGTAAACGCTAAAGTAAAAGTATTTATTTTGATATAAGGATCAATTTGTTACCACCAAATGTGCATTAGAAATAGATTATAATTTTTTATTGTATTGATGGTTCACTATTTTGGCGATACGTTTCTATTGTACATTATATACGTGTAACTCTATCGGTTTTTGCAGTGCGCGCCAGAATAGCTCGCTGATGGCAGAATGTTTTTCTACTTACTCGACACTTATCGCTATATTTTGGACAATTCACACATTATCTTTATAAATTATAGCCTATGTGTTATTCTGATATATAAGCTATATAATTGTAAAGTTTTATTAAAATCCATTCAGTACTTTTTGCGTGAAAGAGTAACAAATATCCATATGTACATACAAACTTTCGCCTTCATAATATTAGTAGGATAACACTATGAACCTAAACATGAACCACAATTTTACAATCTACAATTTAACGACAAAAGATCAACAAAACTGATCAAACTAGGGGTACCAAAAGCAAACTCAAACAGAACTAATCGTTGTCCACGGCATCGTCCGTTCCCGCTCATTCCCTTATATCTGTGTATACTTAGTCAAAATTCTTGCTTCCCAGGTATATATTCCCACCGACACCTCGACACGACGAAGGCGCAGGTCGTCACCCCCGTCAAGGTGTCGCGCGACGGAGAACTGATCTCCCATACCCTGGAACACGACCATGGCCACGGACACTCACGTGCCAGACGCGACCTCCACCTCAAAGACCACACTTTGGACCACATGCTGCATTACAATCTGACTGTCGACGGCAAGGACCTAAGGCTCGATTTGCGGTGAGTTTTTATTCATTTACTAGATTGTCAGCAAAGAGTTTGTATCTTGGTGCCACCTACATGAATGGAATGTCACTTTTCGTAAGTTTACATGGCAACCATTTTGTTTTATTCCGTCTTTTCCAAATGTCTCACGAGCAAGCATTGCAGTTTTCTGTTACCATGAAGTTTTAATGCTGACAACTCTTTTTGGACTGTGTTTCTATAACATGTAGTTATATTTTTAGTTGCTATGGAATAGATAGTATAATCAAGAGTATAATGTATGAGTCAGTAGTACGTCTGGAGCACCCTGACTGTCCACTGCAGTATCTAGGCATAAAAAATGAGGCCGAGGTGTACATTGTAATCTATAGTGAATCAAAGAAGTCAATACCAATAAGACCATATTAAGAACCAGCAACAGCTCCCACAAGGTTATTTTCTGTCTTGCAATAACACGTTGGTTCATTTAAAATACGTCGCACTAATCTTAGACAGTCGTTAACATTTAATTCTGTGTCACAATGTAGGTAGCTTCTATTCATGAAAGTTTTTATTAGGGGTTAAAGTATGAAATTGCCGTTTTATTGCAATAGGTTCTTTGAACTGACATAGAATCTTCATGGTTTGAGGTTTTCGAATGAAACTTTTTTCAAATGGTTTCTATGATGTTCTTTTTTTAAAAAATGTGAAACATTTGAATATCGAATATTGAATATCAACAAGGCAACACAAGTTTCAACACGCGTTTCTTTCTGCAGATCAGTCAAATCATGAGGCATCCATTTTTCGTATTTTTTTATTTTATTGATTTGACGCAAGTGAGTCAATATTGTGGGTAACGTAACGTTAAACCATGCCGCTAATTCCTGGGTAGTTTGACTAGGGTCGGCTTCCACTATCTCTCTTAATTCATCGTTATTCACCTGTGTGGGCGGTCTTCCTCGTGGCTCGTTCTTTAAGTCGAAATTTCCATCACGAAAGCGTTTAAACCAAAATCGCACGGTGCGTTCATTAGTAGACCCCTCTCCAAACGCAGCATTGATATTGCGGGCTGTTTCTGCCGCGTTAGTTCCGCGTCGGAACTCGTATTCAAAAACCACTCGAATTTTCGCAGTATCCATCTTTCTCGTCTAAATTGAATAACAAAAACAATTGAAAGTCGATATTCAAATGTTTCACATTTTTTAAAAAAAGAACATCATAGAAACCATTTGAAAAAAGTTTCATTCGAAAACCTCAAACCATGAAGATTCTATGTCAATTCAAAGAACCTATTGGAATAAAACGGCAATTTCATACTTTAACCCCTATTATTTATCGTGCTTTGATCAGGTTATAAGTAAATGTGTGTATCAAACAGGTTCAAAGGGTAATATTGTTACATGACAAGTAATGAAAAACCGAAGTGCAATACAATCACTTATCAAAAACTCAGTGTTCAGATTTAAATTCATTGAGGAAAAGGCTGCTAAATCAATATGTTTTTATTTGCAAAGTGAAAAAAGGCAAACTGTGCTTTGTACTTGCCGACACGCAAAAAGATCGATTGTTGATTCTTCGTGTGTTATCGACCGACACAATTAAGAGTGTGATTCGCGGGCGGCGTCGACCTTCGCAAATATTTGAACTTGTCTACACACTGGGGCACATCGGTCCTTATCTCTATGCTTCTAGCATTAATAACCTTGTGAGTCCGTATCTACCTTATCTTCTGCGATAAGTTAAGTACTTTCCTTGAACTTCAAAAACTGTACCAATTATATATTACAATCTGACCACTTTCGACCAAAGCTGGACTCGGGGCACACCATTTTTTCTGTAATGCCTTAATCTTAGCTGCTACCGACATCAGTTGGTAAACTGATGCTGCATTTGCATTTGCTATGAACCGCCAATAAAATGTTAGAGATATAAACAGTACACTGATAGATTACGCTTGGCAGCGCACATAGTGTCTATTTTTTATTGCAGAAATTCTGATCGATATCGCTGCCCCAGCGCATTTAATTTTGTTCCCCGGAATATTTCCTACTAACCGCGCCTGGAACCAAAATTTTTAAATGTGATTTCATCTTTGAAAATATCGATTCCCGTTGTCGTATTTTCGTAGTGTGCCTATGGGTTTCTCGACTTGCTAATTTTATAGAGGCCTTTGTAATTTGACGGAGCACCTAAATCTGTGTTGTTGCGTTCATAACTCTTTTACGATAGTTGGTACCGACTGGTTCCTAATTAGCGTACAAAAATAACGCCTGGCGCCTGGTCATGTCAGCAACCTAATGATCTTGATGTCACTTCTCGTCCTTTGACACCATATGTTTTTCAGTTCAAAACTCACCATACCTAATTATCATTCCACAGCCAATGAATAGGTACTCTTTTGCATAAATCACGAATGTTTCAAGGTTAATACAATACTAATAGACACGTGCCCGAAAACGTAACTGAAAACGTAAAATATATCTATTATGTCTGAGGGGCGCCGACGCCAATAGAAAATATATATATTACTAGCTGACTCGGCAAACGTTGTTTTGCCGTATTAATTAGCTTACGACCTATTCTCAGACCTACCAAATATACACAAAAAACAATCATAAAAATCGGTGAAGCCATTTAGGAGGAGCTCGATAACCAACACTGTGCCACGAGATTTTTATATATACGAGCTATGTTAACAGCGAGTTTCAAAAACACGCAAAGTACTGATATTATTACCTAGGTAGTGTTTTATTAAGTATTGTTTCGTAGTGTCACGATGTATGAAGTCGTGAGTATGTTTCATGTTTTGTATAAATGTTGTTGTAATCTTTCTTTAAAAGGAATATAGTTATACTGATCCCCCCTTTCAGACCAAGATTTTCGGTCATTTACAACCTCTGACCACTCCGGCAAGAATTTGTCGAGATCATCCCACCGTCGTCTTCTCGGCTGCCTCCGTTTGCGATGACCGCTGCGCGGTACCCACTCGGTAGCAAGTCCGTGGAACTGGACAACCACATCCGCTATGCGCGTTTTAGAGCGCAGTGTGGTATTCCGGACACGATCTATCCTCCGGACGCCCAATATACTGCGCTCCGTCGCTCTTACGGTGAAAATTATATGAAATAAATAAAAGTTAAAGGGGTCCAGTAATTGGTAGGCGGTTCATAATACCGAGTAGCTGAACTGGTTAACTCAACAGCAAACGGCTCAGCTAATTATGTCATTCATTATTTCGTTAGATACAAGACGATATTAATTCCGGACACAGCGTTGGCCGCACGCCTAAAACTTGGCTCTCTACTGCAGCTAATAAATTCTGCTTATCTATTTCCGTACCGGCTTCATGGTTCTGCCGTGATATCCTGGAAACCGTCAATGTTTGATAGTTTGTATTGCATTCTCTGTTGCCAACTGTTTTGATTTAGGTTTCGTCTTCATCTTTTACCGCACTTGTTTTATTTGGCAAAACGTTGTATGAGAGATGGGGATACCTTTAAGGAAAAGTCATGCACAGAGATTTCCGTAGTCATTAGCTCAAATAATGAAAAAAATGCTAATCACTACACATTATTAAACTTAAAGAAAAACAAAAACCACATTATAAGAACCAAAATGAAATTAAGCGTCAAATTTAATATGCATATCACATTCTTAAATATCAATTTCAATTAATATACAATTGCTTTGTACAATTTCTTTAAGTACAATAAAAGTATCAAATAATAAATATTAACTGCCGTAACTATTGGATAAACAAAAACATTCTCCGGACTCGGTGAATTATGTTAGCCCAGAAACTGAACATGCACCATTCAAACCCGTAGACACCGGGTTAAACCCGTAGATGTGGCAGCCCTTGTTACAGAACAGCTCACACTGTCTCGATAGTCTGACGGTTAACACGCTGTACTACCAAAGCAGAGATCGTGGATTCGATTCCGATTAAGATCTCCGTACTTGATTTGTAATGGCCTCAGTCTAGGCGTATTTTCGTGGTTGTGATATCTTTGCCCGGTTACCATAGCACAGGTATACTAGTTTGGGACAAGTACGTGTGACTGTGTTATGTGGAACTTATTATTGCAGTTATTTTATTATTATTACCTAGAAACACACAAAGAGGGACACCGAAATTCAATACATACTTACACTAAAAGAAATATAGACTGAATCCAAGAGATCGCGTAAAGATGATTGTTGCCCGGGCCCCATTTCATAGAACTACAGTTCATGGTTTACTATGACAATTCACTGTATTTACATATCCGATTAACCGGTAGAAGCCTAATAATTTATTGTACTAATCGGCTACGCAATGTACATCGAATTGTCATAACAAACTATGAATTATATTCTTTTTGTTGCACTAACCTGTGCTGAGGAATAGGTTTTTAAAACTATGAATTGTAGTCTCACGAAACGCGGCCCTCGTGGAACATGTTTACACGCAGAGTAACAAACGTGCAAAATCTACGGGCCCACCGATCAGCAAGAACAATTTACTATGTATACATATAAACGATTCTTAACTGATTCACTCTACCACTTATCGATCAAGGTAACTCCCGACGTAAGTATGTTTTTTTTGCAGTGGAATATCTAGATTGGTTTCCAGGCTAAATACACATTCAAAAAACATATTCATTTTAAGAACAAAACGTTCACTCAACGAACATCATTAGTTCAGAGATCTTTCTCGATTTTCGGACTTGACTTTCTTATTGCACAACCCGAAAGACTTGGGGCCGATTTCTGAATTGAGAATTTCACTAAGTAAATACTTAAGTCACATTCTCTCACGCTCTTTTCTGAGAAATTTGAAGAGACAGCAGTACAGTTAACTATTTACTCAGCGAAATTCTCAATTCAGAAAGTGGCCTTTAATCATTGGATTCTGAATTGAGAATTTCACTAAGGAAATACTTAAGTAACGTTCTGTCACGCCTTTTCTGAGAAATTTGAAGAGGCAGCACTATAGTTAAACATTTACTTAGCGAAATTCTCAATTCAGAAACTGCCCATAATATAAGATAAGAATATTCTTTATTGTACACACCAGAAAACAATTTCAGAGACAACAGTTACAAAACCCAAATATGCTTACTTATGAAGATATGGGTATTTAAAACTCGTGATCTATTCGTAGAGTCGTGAAACAGAAAAATTATTATTCCTTAGCCAAAATATTACGTGCAAATAGAGACTTCGTATTAGCCCCAGATAATGTGAAGCATCATCCAGTAATTTAGGTACTCTTATTTGGCACTGGGGTGTTATCTTCTACTACTTAAAATGATAAATTATTTTGGTTATTTCAATAAATCACTATAACAACAATAAACCCCTGTGCTAAAAAGTCTTAAACAAAATCTGGATGACTCTATTGACATTTCAACCTTATCAGGTTCGATCTCTCATAATAAAAGGTAGGTTAAATTAAAATGTTCCTGCCTACAGCTAAGTTTGACAATTCAACAGACTCATGTCGATCATTTTAAGCCGGGTTTTTTTATTACTGTTTTTTTATTTTATTTTACAGTATGACAGATCCGTCATTTTATTTTTTTCGTGACGTTTTCGGTGACACTCGCGTTATCGATACCTTTAAAGTGTCCAAATCGGATCAGCCACTTGGTTATCCGCGATGGGTTACGGTTGCGCTTAATGCTACTAAGCATTATCTACCAGCTAACCTAAGTTTTGAAGACATAATCAGCACGTAGTGCAACTTATTATATCAAAATATACTAACTACTAATTACTTATTTGGACCTACATACATTCTTATATAAAAATGTTATATAGAGGGGGAATATTACATAAATACAGCATAATATAGTATATGTGCCTACGGGTACGTATTGCAATGTCGAAAATAAAAAAAACTAACGTAAAATAACCTTTGTTCAAAAACCCTAAAATACCTAATGATTGTTTTACTTATATTAAAAAAATAGCAAAACCTTAAAATGTTAAATGGATATGTTACTGAAGTTGATAAAGCTAAAACTAGAAATTTCTATGTACAAAATTCCTAACATTGGTTTATCTCACAGTTAATTGACCAAAATGAAAACTACCGATCTAAGTACCAGCATAAGCAGTAGTATGAGCGGTAGAAGGCTCGACATTGCAATACGTACCATACCCTCCGTTAAGTAAAAAAATAAACCGAAAAAAGGCCATGGTTCTGAATGGTTTATTTCAATAAACAGGGGGTGCAGACGGGGCGCAGTCTCCCGCAAGAGGGGTTCGGGGGCCGAAGCCCCCGCCATAAAAAAAAAAAAACTTCGTCCCAAAACCTGTAGTTAGGTTATGTTAGGTTGCTTGTGAGCTCACGTAGCGGAACGAGCGAAGCGAGCGGAGCACTATATTAATTACTTTTACATACTACTGTCGAAATCAATTTGGTCACAGGTTATACATTTATTATTTGTTTTGGAAACTTGCAGCTTTTATTATAAAATAGACAGAGACTTAGAATAACTACACATAAGCTAAGAATAAGATTCCGCATATAGTAACTAAGTGGCAAACATTGCAAGTGAATGAAAAATTTAAAGTAAGTTTACACCACAGTACACACTACAACACCGAGGGCGCGTCGTTGAATGTTCACAAATTGGAAAAAGAAAAAGAAAGTTCACCACTGCCATTAGACAAAATAAAATACCTAGGTATCTCCAAGGAGAATACTTCTTGTTCACGCATCAGAAAGGGAACCGAAATGATTTTGCTTTACTGTGGCTATGTTTGAATTAAATAGGTTAAATAGATTACGTACCTATACTTTTTAGGTATTTTGACCATTTGGTATTTCAAATGTTGGTTTATCTAACTTGGGTTTAATAACTGTTGATATTTTAATCATTAGAATTTTAGTCCAATCGGTATTTTAAACTTAGGTACTCCGTAGGTAGGTATTAGTTGCTTAGGTATTTAAAATCATTACTTATTTAGATTTTAGGGATTTGAAACTTAGTTTATTTTAGGTTAGTTTTATTTTTTATTTTCGACAATACGTACCCGTGCCTACACACAGATGTTATTAGTACAACGCTTATTCAAAACGGCCGCAAATTATCAAAGTAATTATAAGTTATCGTTCAGCGAAACTACCGTAAAGAAGGCTTCTTGTCCATAATTTACAACGTGAAACGCCTAATCTAATGGCAATAACAGCATTCTTGGGCCAAATGGTGCGAATAATTTTGCAAACGACAAGCGGGACACTATCGATCTGGTACACAACGCAGTAACGCAGGTACTAGAGCAAAGAAAAGTGACTGAGAACAGAGATTTTAAAAACACATCTCTGTTTAACAATCTTTCGTTGACAAAAAAATCATTCATAGCTAAACGACAACAACCAGTAGAAATGCTCCTGAAAAGCTCGGAAAAAGTAGAAATTTGTTTTTGTTTATTTAAACTTACATTGGAATACACTTTTCTTTGCCTCTGTAGGTAAAGCGGAGATTTGGCGACGCGAGTAAATTAAATTAGATAAAGCAACCCACTGGAATTTGATAAATGTGGCGATTAGATGGTTACTCGCTGATTATAGAGCCCTCCGTTTTAGTTGAACAAAGGGTCGAAGAGGTAATATAATTAGTCATTCGACAAAAGGTATGGACCTTAAGACCTTACTTTAACAGACTTTAATATTATCTTTAATCCGAACGACAGATTCTTTAAAAAAAACGCACTTACACTTATTGATTCGAGAAGAGAGAAATCAGTCAATCTTAGACTCTCTTAATGGCTTCATTGGAAGTACAGAAAGTACTTACCATAAAAGGTGCTAAACGCACCATTAGACAGTACAGAGCCATGTTTAGCATTGCAATATCAGTAAAACAAGTGTTAGCCAAATGACGTAGATGTGGAAATTCGTAGTCCAAAATTGGTCTCTTCCATAAACGGCCTGAGAGAACTAAGATTCTTAAAGATTTTTTGTCGATATTACGACAAAAAATCTGTAGATAATCTATGCAGTCACCTCTATTTCATCTATTTTTTTGTCTTCTTCCTTTCATGCCTTTCTACTATGAACTAACATTATTAGGCACGTCTTACTAAATATTTTTGTAGAGTACTAGCCTGTCGCTCTAAAGTAAAGCGGTCGTGAGAGCAAATTGCAACGTGTGTATGTTGACACCAGTCCATCCTGTCTGCGAGATGCAAGTGATCAAAGCGCTGCTGCCGAGGAAGTAGCTGCAGACAATCGCTTCTGAGAACACGCTCTATCTCTCTACGCGTGTGAATATCCCCCTTGCTCGTATGTACTGAGAACACTGTCCGTGCAGTTTTTACGACTGTACACAATAATAACACTCGGGCTTGTAAACGGCTGGTGAGGTTTTCTTTCTCTTGACAAACACTTGTTTACTCAAAGAGGTTGAGATCTTGAACGCTTTCAGCTGTTAAACTTCAAAGTTGTGGTCTGACTGCAATGGCCAAGCAGTACGCATCTCTAACATGTTCCTCAGTACTGTGTTTAACAGACTTCTAAGAAGTTCTCAATTCTACGCTGTTACGATTTTTAAAATTTGTTCGAAAGGTTTAGGTACGTACCGCCTGATTAGTCTCATTTAATTTGGCTGATCTCTGATGAAGACCTTTGGAGATTGAAAAGGGAGCTTATCAATGGGCAATTGCCATAACATCCACATATCAAAATGACATCGATAAATTTGTTAGTTCTGTAAAGCTGATAAAAACAACCCTCTTTCTACGGAACCCTACATTGCGCGTGGCCGGTTTTTTTCTTGATCTTTGTGTCTAATGTTGTATCGACTCGCACTTGGCCGGTTTTTTAAGACGGTTTTATACTTATTATTAAAAAAATATGGATTTTATTCTTAACCTTCAGACAATCATGAGGAGTTGGGAAGAACGTTCTAGTTCCCTTCTTTTTTTTTCTCTCTTAGGATTCACGCACGGCACATTCAGTTCACGCCGGTTGCCTTCCATTTATTGCATCCGTCCACCTAACATATCTACCCATGTTCAAGTTTGTCGTAGCGCAACGGATGTTAAACTGACAAGCTGTTTAAATACCGCAAAATTATTGTCACCGTAACTTATGACGTGACGTGACGGCAAATGGTCCACATGTGTAGGTATCTGTGTCGCAGGCGCGACAATAAAATTATTTGTTAACGATACCATTTACGAGATTGTCACTTGGAGAAATGACTCTGTGGACAGTTGTCCCTCGGTTTAAAGGACACCGCCGTCACAGCCGTTTCGCGTGTCAACAGCGAAAAGCGAGGGAACTAGGACACGTATCTTATGCATTTATAATGGACGAACCGGGACAAAAAGCCAATGGAAAGCGGTGTGCTCTCCTGAGTTCATCTCATACATATTTATGGGGCAATTTATTGTAATACAATGACCGATGAATATTGCAATGATTGCGCAACGCAACTCCATAGCGGGAACGCCTTGCGATGAATAAGGAATGCTAAATTTTTTACACAAATTGGTTTGTGATTGTCGAGTGCGGGTTGACGAAATGTAGGACTTCCTGCTCGGCTATAAAAGGGCGAGGACACGAGGTTTTTGTCTTGCGATATTAAAACATTTTCTTTTCGGACGTTGCATCAATTGGCCTCTTCTCTTAAATAAGACTTTAAATTATTCCATGACGTCTGCGATCTTAGTTGAAATGCAGACATAGCATGTCAGACGAATACATACATTCAGCTGATTACGATCCTATTATATTGTATGATTTTTGAATCTATTCAAATTGTACAAGATCGCTATGTTGTCAAGACAACACAGGCATTTAAGCACAGTCAGCTACTGCACTAAAGGTGAAGAAAGATATATTTTTTTTTAAATAGGACTGGTTGACACTTGACCCCAGTGACGCCTGATGGTAAACGAAGATGGGGTCTAAGATGATATATTTTGGATATTAGTACCTATACCGCGCACGACGATAGCTAATGTCTGGTAGCTCAGTCTGTTCATTGTACGTATCGTATTCAAATGATGCTTAATTCCTAATTTATATTCGATTCATCAACCTCATGAGGTACGCTATTATAAAAGCGTATAAGGAGCGAATTTCGTCTGAAATAGCATTTCATAATATGCTAAAACAACTCCTCTTAAGGGGCTCCATGAGGTTCACTAGCGCTAACAATAAAAAATCATTCTTTTAGATACCATTTTTGCAAAAAGTGGCAGCGGTTTTTGTCATAGATGCTATGTACCTAGTACCAGGTTCTGGATTCTGAATGCCTGTTATGAACAACTGGTGGACATTATTTTATTATTTTGATGTATTATTTTACATTTAAAATGTTAACTGATTAGTATAGACTAATAAATAAAATAAATAATAAATAATAACTTTATTGACAATAACTAAAATTTATTTATTTAAAAAAATTCTGTCTGACGATTGAGGTAACACCAACTGAATAAATTATTACGTCTATGATTTATTTAATTAAAGACTTCAAAGACACTTTTTGCGAAAAGGACATGTAAAAGAAGTTATGAGCCTCTTAACAGTGTTAATCGTCAGATATGCATTTAAACGCACCAACCGATGCCAGGTATTTTAGGAAGCTTGTAAGCAGAAGAAATAAAAAAGTTGCACGCTCCTTCACACTCTCAAAGCTTGCTTCTTCATTTTTAGGGTTCGTCCTCGAAGGGTGCCCTTAATATGCATACGACGACATCTGTCCGTGCGTCCGTCGTACATACTTCATTAATTGAACCGTAATTCCAAAATTCATGCAATATGCGATATTGATATGCTGATAAAAAATATAAAATACAAACAAATTAAAGGGGGGGCCCCTTACATGAAACGTAAAACACGTAAGGAACGTTTGTTTTTACAATTGTAAAACGGCAATATGAGGTATATACATATCTAGGTCTCATAACAAATAATAATAAAACCCGGCCAAGTGTTCCGTACCATTATCTATACAACATTAGACAAAGATCGAATTTGAGAACAGAGCTATCTATAGAAACCAACAAAAAGCGTGTAACATTGTCATTTAACGACATGACATCGGCGCTGTGAAGGTTACATAGATGGGTGCTACATGGCGAGCGCTGTCTTTGGACAACGTTTGTTGTATGGGAGCTCCCCTTAAATATGTATGTTATTCTGTTTTGTAGTATTTGTTGTAATAGCGGTAACAGAAATACATCATCTGTGAAAATTTCAACTGCCTAGGTATCACGGTTCATGAGATATATCCTGGTGACAGACAGACTAACAGACAGACAGACAGACAGGCGGACGGAAGGACGGACGGACGGACGGACGGACGGACGGACGGACGGACGGACGGACGAACGGACAGACAGTGAAGTCTTAGTAATAGGGTCCCGTTACACAAAGACCAAATGTTCAAATTGAACCAAAAACATCGTAAGGATACCTGAGTATCTGAGGTATTCACATAACTCAGCGCTTGAAATTGCAAATATGCGGTGGCCGCGCGTGGTAATTAAGCTCATACTCTCTCTGAGAGAAGGCATTGAAGTGGGACGTGTTCAGCAATAATTTTGGGTGGTTTGAAACACAAGAAAATATACGTGTGCCTGGCAACAGCTATATTATTATGTTTTTTTTTAAAAACGCACATTTCAAAAATATCTCGACACAAACTCGAATCTATTAGAACAATTAGTAGCCATTCAGAGCGGTGCGTGCGTGCCGCGAGTCCGCGGGTCATTGTGCTGTTAGACGGAGAGGAGGAACTAACTGTTGGCGTTTTTTTAAGCTTCCTCAACATTTTTTTTTACGTCTATAATTTACGTGTCTATACTACTATAAAAGTAGTTGTCTAAATAGATGCAATTTTTTATTACTAATTGCATAACCGCGGCTTCCAAACCACCCAGAAACGAGCGCGTATAAGCTACATCTGTGAGCTGGACTGTCGCTAAGGGTGCCTAACTGAATGAAACATTTTTGCTAAGTAGGATAAACATAAATATGAAGTACAGAACCTTCGGTGCGCCACACACTTGGCCGGTTTTTGTTTCAAGCTCCAGTTTGTTTATTTTTTAATTCGACATACACAATTTGCTCGCCCACTTTTGACTACAGCCTTGAAACCACCATGTTTGAAACTTTTAATAGTCCAATTATTGATTTCATTGTCTTTTTATTATTCTCTGGTTGTTATGCAACAATTATAAAGATACATCAATGACATGTTAAAAATCGTAATTAGTAATAACCGAAACGCATTACCTATACTTACTAAACATGCTGTTTTATGAATTGTAATATTTTACTGCGTTATTTTATGAAGGGGAAGAGTTACGTCTTCAAAGAAGTGCACTAAAATGTTTTTGTTTAAAGCACGCAAGTTCAAAAACCCCATATAATATTGGAATAATTAAAACGAAAGGATCTTGATTTATTGTACGGTCCTAAGTTTATATTGTGTGCAGCATAAGACAGCCTACTGTGACCAATATTAATTTCGTTAGTATCTCTTAAATACCTCTTCAACTACGTATTTACCCAAAAGCAGTTTTGGGTAAATAGTTGGATACGTTTATCGGGTCTAATCACGATTGTTTATTATGTAAACTGAAGTGCCGACGTTAAACCGTATAATAATTTATTCGCGATTAGACCCATTAAATGTATGAGCACCGCGAGTTATTAAAAAACTGTTTTGAGTCGACCGTAAAACTCATGAGTAATGGACCTTTTAGACGAGGCCAATAGACGAGACAATCGAGTAAGCCAGGCGAATATTGGCTTCGTGTGAATGGAACCAGGCGAATGCATTGGATTGTCCCAAGCTAATAGCTTATGCCAGTCGAGTGAATTAGAACGATTTCGAATTTGCTGGCGCTAGTGCTTCCCCCACTACTTTCCCATTGGATTGGCTTGTGTATTGGCTTCATGTGAAACGTGTTTCCGTCCCGGGTGAGTAAGCCAGTCCAATACATGTCATGTCGTACGTGTTGTTTTATTGAAGAGATTTTGCATATCCAAAATCTCTTCATGCATTAGCTTAATAACATTTTTGAACGTAGCTCTTAAAGCAATTTTACGTCTGTCCATCGTTAATAGAAATGAATTTTATTTACTTTACTTATTTATATCGGTATCGACTGGCTTGTGTGTGAACGACATGAAGAAAATTTTGCGTTTTTCACTGGATTGGCTTACTGGACTCGCTTATTGGATTGTCTCGCCTATTGGCCTCGTCTAAAAGGTCCATAAGACAGATCTGCTCGGCTTGCTCATCACTTATCTTAAATTACTTTTGAGATCAGTCACACCACTCACACCACACCCGCAAAGCCGAGCTCAGCGTACGACGACACCCGGGGGTTGAGTCTCTAAAATGCATAATTGATGAATAGGTACCTAATGGTAATACCAATAAGCCGAATGCACCCGAATAGGTGGGCGAGACTTGCCACCGAGTGGGTACCGCGCAGCGGTCATCACAAACGGGGGCGGCCGAGAAGACGATGGCGGGATGATCTCGACAAATTCTTGCTGGAGGGGTCAGAGGTTGTAAATGACCGAAAATCTTGGTCGGAAACCCCTTGCCCTGCCCCCGGAGGCCTTTGCCTTGCAGTGGGACAACCATATTGTGGAGGCTACCCAAAAAAAGTAATCTTTGTTTCGCTTGTTAGTCTAGTAACCAATCGCATTTCAATGGTATAACCCGTGCAACTGAACACGGCGCCTCGCGCGATTGAATCTTCTTCACGAGAGATGACTATGGAATGACGTTGTACTGCTATTGCTTAATAGACTGCCAAACATCAACAAACAACAGCTATTGTAGTGTTTATATAATTGTATATTGAAAAACTATGTGTGTATCTCCAGGGCCTGGAGTGTCTAGCGATACTAGCGCAGGACTAGGGGCTGAACCCACGGGCATCAGTGAAGGTTAGGTTAGATAGGAGCTAGGGACGTAGGGACCTCAGGACCTAGTTTTGGTGTAATTTCACTATCTAGATTCTCAATCAATAGTTTGACCGGTCCAGTTACCATGACCATGATCAAGCCTTTAAGAACTGGCAGTAAAAAACTGTACAATTACCATAAAGTTATTAATAAAATTACTGACTATAATCGTAACGCCTGACTGTGTCAGCTAAAGCTAAATATGGTGGTAAATTGTACATTTAACAACTATAATATATTCAAATTCTCTTGCAAAACGTGATCTAACTAATTACTCAGCATTTTATTACACTTTACTTAAAATCTTTAAGAATAGTGGCTATTTAAATCAATGGTTAGAAAGCAATAGTTAAAAAACATTCACAATAATTTAGTCAATTAGCAAATCCAAATAAAACGTACAAAAATAAAAGACCGTCAAATAAATAGCCCCAAAAAACACCTGACCCAAAGAATTCCATAATGCTGGCATGAGTTATGCCCAAAAGCCACGACCACCAAAACCACGGCTCCTCACGCGTCGCCCTATTAACTCTATTAACTTCAGTGTCACTGGGAATTAAAGACAAATCTTTCTCGGGATCCGATAGTAAATTAATTTTATATTATCAATGTGGAAAAGACTGCAGGAAATACGAATGACGAAATAATAGTGGCCAATCACTAGCTCTGCACTATACAGGGGCTCGTACAAAACGGACATTTGTGTGAACACGCGTGTATCTGGGGCGACGCTGTTTACCTCCGCTAATTGCCGTAATGAGCCTTATCTGTGTGCTTAGTCGTCACTCGAACTGTTTGTCCACCGATCAGGCCCCTACTACCATTGCTTACTATAAATTGTGATTGTTTTAGACGCGAAAACGTTAGGCAGACAAAATACTGCAGTATAATTGTATAAAACGGTTATCTATCCTACAACCGTACGTAGGTATACCGAGTAGAACCCCTAGACACAGTACAAATACCCTAGATCTGGGCTTCCCAAACTTATTGAGACTCTGACGCCATTGGGAATTTCCCATATTTTTGCGACGCCCTCCCCCCGCCCCTATCTGGGCCAAAAAGGACAGTGGGTTGTTCAACGATCTTATTTATAAAACACGATT
Source organism: Yponomeuta malinellus (assembly GCA_947308005.1). NCBI lineage: Eukaryota > Metazoa > Arthropoda > Insecta > Lepidoptera > Yponomeutidae > Yponomeuta > Yponomeuta malinellus. The sequence goes on along the minus strand of OX371007.1, from coordinate 12,096,349 downwards.
CCTCTAATATAGATAGATAGAGAACACTTTATTGGACATAAAAGAGGAAACAGAAGCAAACATACATACAAACATATGTGGTTATATTTAATTTATTTATCAAAAAACCGATACATTCATATTGAAAAAAATTAAAAATTAATTAAGTGGCACACGTGTGATGCAAAAGCGCAGCTGGTATACAAATATTAAAATATCGACTTAAATACTGATATTATACAACTTATTTACATATATATGCACACAAAATAAAAAATGAAGAATTTAATATCAACCCGAGATTACAGTAAAATGTCATAAATAAAAATTACAATGCAAAAAATTCATTCATTGAGTATATAGGCTATTGGACCAACCATTTATACAGAGTAGAGATAAACTGTTTTTTTGTGGAAGAGATCTAATGCTATTAGGTAGTTTATTCAATATTTTTATTAACATGTACCAGCTATTGCGTTCAAATAGCTCTAGATTAGGATGGGGGAAATTGTGGGAAGTTGGTGTTGTGGTGATCATTTGTTTGTGTTGTCTCGTATTTCAAACAATTGGATGTTCCTTTTGACAAATTTACTGACCTCATAAATGTACAAAGTGTAGAAAGTTAAAATACTGTGCTTCTGAAAATTCTGAGATTTTTCCCTTTTCCACAGACAATTTAAACTGCATCTAAGGAGTGTTCTAGGAATCGTGTTTTTAAAAATAAGACTGTTAGCCTAGTAACCTACTATAGGTTACATAAAAACTCCAAATAACATTTAAATTTTTTAATACAGACGGACTAAGAACCTTACAGATAAATAAAAATTAAAAATACATTGATTGTACTTTACTAGCTGGAGAAGGATACAGTACTTGCTTTTCTGAGCATAGCTTTGCAAAACGGGGCTCAGGTTAGGAAATTGCCACTCTCATCTCTTTCTCTACATTTATTTGCGATCTACACTTGTTCTTTATTACTACAACCTGGCAATCTGTGTGGACTGCTTCGCGACGCCTCCGGGATAGTGCTGCGACGCCGCAGGACATCGTGACGCAGTTTGGGAACCCCTGCCCTAGATCAAGGCTGATTGTTTTCAACTTATGCCAGTCTGTTGTACAAATCGAACATGCGTTTACATTGAATTGGACAAATACGTATTGGAATACGTAATTGCTTGGAACAAAGCAAAATAATCTTTTTAATATTGTTGTTATGGCGTGCCGTGCCCGATATTGATTGTTATTACTAATAATATAGTCATAGTCTCATCAGTTATTTCAAGTCTCACAAACGAATAATAGTAGTGTACTGAGGGCAATATGTTTCGATTCTACAATTTACGAATAATACGTAGATATTACCATTTTGTGACGTTTCTATCGTAAAACTTCTTCATATGCGTATTTAAAGTAAAACTTTAAAAAGCCCGGTTGTTTACTAAAAGCAGACCTACTGATATAAGAGATCTCTCTGAAATTTTATTTCTTGGAGATTATAATCGAACGTGTGGAATTCCGCTCAGCGGACAATATATCCAAGTTGCCAATATCGGAATGGCACAGACATTCTCAGTATCTAAGGCAGGCTGGCACCCGATAAATCTTGACCGTGTACCTCGACATCGACTTTTTATGGAGCTCTCCATAGTAGACTGCAGATTCCTTGGCCGATATGTACTTAAATTGTAATGCCTTCGATTTATCGATAGCACCTCACATTTTTCAAACGTGTGACAGCTTTTTTCCTCTTGTACTAATGTTTCTAGAAACACGCCTGTGGTCTCACGGAAGCGTTTGTTTGAGTCGTTTGATAAAAGAGTGAAAGAAGTAACACTGGCCGGCACGAAGCTAATTAAGAATAGGCTAGATTCTAATTAATCATTATCAATAAACCATTTGAAGATGTTTCGAACGAACGCTGTCTATGAGTTCACAGCATCTCATAGAAACGAAAGTCTTCCCAATAAGCGACCGAATGACACAAGTTGAAGCAATAATTAATTCTGTTAATTAAAACCCCCGCCGTTTATTATATCGACGAAGCTCATAAAACTCCATTACCATTAGCTATAACTTTATGATCTGAAACGAAACTTTCTGGCTTTAATGGCTAGGTTGCAAATGGCAACGGAGTCTATTAAATTTCTAACAAAATATTAGGCTACCTATCAACAAATAATGCCAAACATATTGCTTGGAAATTAATAAACCAGCTATTTCAAATGCCGAGGAGTTAAGGAAATGCCGTGCATAATTTTAACGCAGCCTCTATCACTGTTCCAAGAAACCATAGTATTCTAATCATATCACCCGTTTTAGCCTTATGCAACTATTTTCCATTTTGTTTTTGCGATGCGAATCTGGCAATTTAAATTACGACAGGCACGAGTCTCTTAGGATTCCTAAGAGTTCTCAGTAATGATGCCGAGTGGGGAGCCTACTTGAAGTGGTATGCCATTAATAGGACTTCGAAGAATGCCGCTAAGGATCCGTAGGACTTATCTCGGATTAGGAAACTGTGGCTTTTGTAAAAATATGCATTTTCTGAATTCTTTTGGATATGTGAAAACAAATATTTTAAGCAAATTGCGTATTTATGCTACAATCATCCTGAGCCTCCTCTGAGCATTACAACAGGAATGTCTGTGTTAAGTTCGGCCGCCATCTCCTCCCTGGTCTATCGTCATGATCATCTTGTGGGTCCCAGTAGTTTTAAATAATCCTTATTGTGTTGTCGTGTATGCGAATACAGACACGCCATTTCTGAAACACGTCAATTAGATATTACATTTACGATAAAATATGTTATAAATGACAATCGAAATATTGCTGCAAACCTCACGTGTTAAATAAAATGGTCATTCTTATTCATAGGACAACGATTTACCGAATGCGATATTGCTAGAGAGGGCAAAGCGCGAATTTCATAAACTCATGTAAACCTTGATAGTTCAAAAATATCAATATGAGAAAGAAAGTTATGTTAAACACTTGACAAAATCTAATTGTCGTACATAACATTACATTCTATACACTCAAGCCATTATCCCGGAGGGGTAGGCAGAGAATAGGGTTTGCCACTTGCCACGATCCTGACAAACCTCTTTCATTAGTGAGTGCGCATTTAAAGATAATGCTGTACCTAACATTTAATTGCATAAAATACATTCATTGATACTAATTCCTTTGTCCGCAGGCCGTCGGTGACGTTCATCACGCCAGCCATGGTGATAGAGAGGCACACGGCCAAGGGCCGCAGCCGGGAGCCGCCGCCGACTCACGCAACGGCCTGCCACTACACTGGATCCGTGCGCGGTCAGCCCGGCAGTAGTATTGCCATCTCGGCCTGCGATGGACTGGTGAGTTTGGTTTTCTTCTTTTTAAAGTGCCTTCTAAATGTGCAGGTTGGCAGTCAGCTGTTTACAACGGTCTGTCTTGCTATCGCATCATTGCTATCGCAAACGTCAGGATTCCGACAGGGTATTTAGACCCCAGCCCCTATATTACGCGGACCAAATCCTGAGCGATTCCAAACGCCTGTCAAATTTCATACTAATTGATGTAGGGTATCGACAGGATTTGGTGCGCATAATTAGGCCCCTGTTCAGTACAACTCTGAATAGTCCTTTCGCGGTTTAACACCGGTCCACTTCTTGATGTTGCACAAAAATGACATCCTTCTGCTTCTTGGCCTTCTCTTTCCTTCCACCTTGCCCATCATAATGGTCTGCAGTAACTGGTATCTCTTGCTTCGTAGCATATGACCAAAGAAGGCGAGTTTTGGCTCAAACATAGCATCGAAGAGATTTATGTCCTAGTAGCAATAGCCCACGGCTTCAATTGCATCGAATGGGTTAATCTGTAAGTCCATGGCCAACCAAGAAAGTGGCAGCTGAATTGACACTTAGAATCTTGTCAGTTTCGTTAGCTAACACACTTTTAACCTTTATGAGTAAAATACATTAACATTCAAACGCGAGTGCATGCATACTCAGTTATATTACGGGCGACTTTGCAACAAAAATGTAAAGGTTGACCTGCTGCCGACTGCAAGTGTAAACTTTAGGAAGTAATATCTAAACAAATCTTAGCTAAAATTGCACATCCAGAGCTTTTCTGGGTTATATAAGGGAACTACGGAATACATTTTTTCTTTTGCAAATGCTAAATTTTGAATTGAGAAATACAACATACATTTATAAGCGCACGCTCCGTATTCCGGAAAGGTCGGCAGAGACCAGGCTTTGCCACCTGCCAAGATCCCGAAAAACTTCTTTCACTAGAAAAATACTTGGATTTGATTTAGCATTATAAGCAGGTAATTATAAATTACTGGCATTGTTATGTTATCGTAGTTTTTTTTCTACTAAATAAAATTTAAATAGATGCTAAGTGTTATTGAATCATCTTTAATGAATAAAATTGCTTATTATTGATCTCAACATTTTTAAAAGCCTACCTTTTTGCGTAGCTTAGAAAGCTAACTGATTAGTTTGCTTCTAAGTACATTCTATCTAATTAATTAAGTAACATAGATAGACAGAGATACTTTATTGCACAACCAGGTGAAAGAAGCATTTGCATCAAGTACCTATCAGATTTCTCCCTAATATAACACAGTGAAATCACCGTCTGGCGGCTCTTAAAGAAGAGTTAGATAAATAATTTAGATTAAACAAATTGTGTCTCAAGGCCATGGTTTGTTTCTAGACAGGAACCGATACTACCTAAACTTTGACCAACTACAAGTAGGATAAGATTGAACTCCGTGAAAATAACTATCATAGGTACTATGGATTGCTCCCTGATTGAAATTTAAATTACATCTAAGTACATAATTTCCTTTCAACTTTAGGAACCAGCACCGAGTGGGCTGATAAAAACAATTTGGGTTTGGGTATGAAACTATTACTACCAATGGGGCCAAAGACACGCGATTCTCCGTATCACGTTAACTTACAATAATAATATTTTCTGATTGAGTTGTCGCAGCCACAGAAGGGAGAAAAGTACTGTGGTCGCAGCATAGATAAGAGATCTTTTACAGGCAACTCTACGGAGTATGGCTTTTAAAATACTATAAAAAATTTATAACCGCCTTTTACATGTTTCAAGCAAGTAGTTTCGATTAAGATCACTTTTAGTAAAGTTTGTTTCAATTCCATATTCCACGGAAGTAGGTAAAAGTACATTGTGGAATCAGCGACAAATGCACATATTTGTTTCTTATCTAGAGATACAATTTATTGGAAATGCCTAACCGTTCAATGCCTAACAGTCTACCGAGACCGCGGCACTTGCAAAACTACCGAAACCTCGGAAAATTGTAAAATGGAAACGTAAACGAGTAAATATCCGTTCAAATTCAGTTTTATTATGTCTAGTGCTCGTGTTAACCTCAGAAAATACTAACCGTTACTTTAATAAAATTTGTTTCTTTGAAAAAGGAAAACTATTAATATTAATTTTTACTATTACTAATATTTCGTTTTTATATTTTCAAGGTACATTTTTATTTATATTCTTTTTGTTGCACTAACCCGTGCTGAGGAAAATTTTAAAAACCTATTTAGAGGCTAAAAATTCCACCCATTGCGGGACTTGGCTAACCGTGCCAGCGTTTTTATTTATTCGGGTTTCTTTTTAGTCGGCGTGGGGAATAATAGCCACGAAATCCTTGCCAGCGCTTTTCCAACACGTTTTTGTATCGTCCTTATTTGTAAAATAAACACGGAACTGAAACAACCACTGAGTAGACATTAGACATTTTTACATAGTAGGTGTATCTGCCGCCACAAGAAATTGTTTTAATTGGTTGCATTGCATCTGTATTCACTGGCCTACAGTAATGAGTTTCTGGGCGATTTTATTTCGCTCGGACTCACGTGCTATCTGATCGCACAACTGGTTTTCGAAATGGCAAAATATAATCATCTTGAATCCTATTATGCAAAAAAATATTAATAAAAACGTATCGTCACACCGATTCATAGAGTGAAGAGCCGTGTTTTCTAGTACAATATCTTCTCTAGAGCAATTTTAATGGAGATTGATTCTATTTGTTTTTTGAGACCTGGCAATGCGTGCCTCAACGAATTTTCTCGATCAAATAACTACATAACCTTGTTAGCCATTGGACAGTAGCTAGGTACTACCATTGCAAATGAAGAGCTAGTAACGAGCCGTTTACACCCTTGAGCGTAACAGCAGCACTCAACCGCAGATTGACAGCCCACTGTGGCGTTTAAGTGCTTTTAACTTTTACAAGATAGACGCACAAATGTCACAGGTATTCCATCTAACTGAGTAGAAAAATAACAATGCGAATCGCCGACTAGCGTTAAAAGCCCATTGATTGTTAAATGCCTTTTAAAGTGCAATGTTACTTAAGACGAGTCACGAATTAATTATGTTTGATAAAAGAATGGAAAACAATAAAAACAAATATCCTATTTAGGAAAGCCTTAAAATGTAATCTTTCTTCTTCGATGGTTTACTCCTCCGCAGAGACTGGGGCGGATATTTATTACTTTATTACACGTCTGCTTACCTATGACAAATGATAGCAGTTCTGTTCTTGTCACATTATTCTCTTTTGCCTCGGCGAGAATGGACGTCTTCCAAGTCTGAGTAGGTCTTTGGAAGCTTCTAAGTTTTACACACATAGAGCACTTAGTCCTTTTTTACGTTGGACGTGAATATCCGAAACTTTGTGGTTCCAGAAGTAGTATGCAAGAGGTTTTCCAGAGGTCTATTAGTTGGGCAAAAGGTGGTCTTCCTTAAATGTACTTCTTTGGATGACTCTGTGTTAAAATTCTTTTCATAATTCATAATTCATTTATTGATCGGTGAGACACAAGTACATAAAGATGTTACATTAAAAAATGAGTTGCTATGCGCTCTACCTGATAGGCATACAGATCATGTAAAAAAATAATAATTAATAACTGAGACTTAGGCCGCATTAGAATTACGTTAATTAATTATTTTGTGTGTTCTGTGTGCAACAAATAAACTGTTTCTATTCTATTCTAAATGAAGACGAAGCTTATAGCTACATACCTGCGCTTGATATTTTTTTAAAGCAATTGGATCAAGACATTTCAATAAAAAAATTACTTCGATCGATTTTCTAACGTTCACTTTCGATCATAAACGTCAGCGAAAAATAAATAAGAGTTATTGGATAGTAAAAGTGAAACTTTCATGTAGTCTCTATTATGGGCTTAGTTTCGTAAGCTTATAACCTATTAATTTATTCGAGACCACACCCATAATTACAATTCAATTCAGTGTTATGGGTTCGTTTTTAATTAATTCACTGCTTTTGTTTTTATTAATAAAACGATTTATTAGTTCCAATCTCACGGTCGATTTAATATGATTTTCTTTGCACACATTCACGTCGGAAACAATTCGTCAAATAACGCGTTGGAATATTCTTGATACTTGACAGTGATGTGGTGTAATATTGTTGCAAATTAGCATAATTATATTACTTACATATCTATTCTAACAATAAGTGGGCGTGAGTTACGATATTTTTTGACGCATGGAATCAAGATTTTTGGGTTTATGACCCGTAAGCTGATAACCCACATAGATTTACATTGTGGCAACTGGGTAAGTACTTAAGCATTTAAATTTCTGGGCTTGTTGAACTTTTACTTTATTTTTACTAGCTTACTCGGCAAACGTTGTTAAATTAAATAAAATTAAATAAATTAGCCTACGACCTATTCTTAGACCTATCAAATATACACAAAATCATAAAAATCGGTGAAGCCGTTTCGGAGAATTTCGACAAAAAAATACTGTGACACGAGGTTTTTATACATTAGATTATTAGTGCGTAATGGGTAGCACTGCCAATACAAGCGCCTGTGTTGACTTGGGGATAGGGCTCGGTGTGTCTTTGCGAATATATAAAATCAAAATGTTACTCTACAGGGTGACTTTGAATTCGTTAACCGTATTTTGAGGTAATGTTCTGGTCATTGCGAAAAACAGTATCATTAATGATTTATCAGTAATGGTACAACATATTTATAAATATTTGTGATTTCCGACCTATTTCTCCAAACTGAATCCAAATTCGAAGTGGTAGGAAGGATCGTAACGTTGAAAAATGTGTTCTAATATGTTGAATACTTAAGAGTCTGACGTCCGTTACGCGTAAACAATTTTAAAAAAAATTGAGTTGGCCGTCGCCGACCATAAGACGCTCAAAACACAGTTTTTTGGATTTTTAATATTTTTGTCCTGATATTGTTTGTTTATACTTAAGTGAAGTAATTTAGGCAACAAAAAAAATTTTTTTTGACGCGTATTTTGTTTTCAAATCTAGCCCCATATGTTTCTAAATGCCCTTAAAATACGGTGAACGAATTCAAAGTCAACCCCGTATATAGATTCCGATAAAAATATCATCTACTAAACACTCGTCATCCTACATTTTTAAAAACCTTAAGTGTCAAATAGCTCACACTTGATTTGAACACGCTTGATTTTCAACTTAACTTGCTTATGAATGTCCTCTTTCGTTCTTCTTTCTTTCCTTCTTTCTAATGTAGTTACCGAAGTGTAAAACGGTCTAAACTAATAATTAGTGCTAGTAAAGGACAGGTGAACGAATTATCAATAATTTGTAATAATATTTGCGGTCAAGAACGCCTGTGGGTACGGATTTTGCATTTTGTAAAATAACAATATCTGCCGTAGCGTACCAACATTTTATCTTTTGATAAATTAGTCTAGACACAAAGTTAGAACACAAGAGACTGCTGACAGGTAGGCGTATAAACTTAAATTATATTTAAGGAAGATCAGAGTTCTTCCTTAACTGCCGTTTGTCATTAGTGAAACGGACATTAATTATAGTTCGATATCGATCGATAAGACGTCTTTGAACGTTCAAAAAAATAAATTCGAATACAGCTTGTTTTGATCGGAATGCGATTACTATCGTTTGGGTTAAGCAGGTTGTTTAATTATTTTTAAAACCAAAACAAATCTGTCTAAGCTTGACACATTACAACACAAAATAAAGTACCTATTTAGGTACAGCATGAGAAAACCAGTAACACTTTTTTCTGATGAATGATTAATTTTATCGTTGGTCAACTGTCGGTTGAATAAAAAACATATTTGAAAGGGTTAAAGAAGTAGATATTTTTAAAGCTGATAGATTAATTGAAATTTTAATCAAGCACTAGAATAGCACCGTGACTAAACTATTAAATAAGCTACAAGTTAATTTACCGGTGTAATCAAATACCGACAAGGTTTTTTCTTTACAGAAAAACATTAAACTTTTTTTGCAAAAGCTAAGGATTTCCTAAGTTTTTGTCTAAGCATCAATAACAGTAATTCCTAGTAACGGATAAAAACTTTAAAGCAATGCTACAGAAAAAAAAATCGGAGAATTAATAGCCCCGCTAGATGATTTTGCTACAATGTCAACGAATAGAACCTTTATACGATAGTAGAACCTTCATACGGTTTTGGACCTACAGCTGTCCTTAAGGTAAGGACTATAAACCTCTGTTTCTGATTTAAGAATATAACACTTAGCCCGACTTGCGCCACTTCCTTAGATAAGTGGCATTTAACTGAAATTCTTCATACAAAATCAAATTCAAATGGTGACTTAAATGACATTTAAAAAGTGGTGCTAGCCGGCCTTCATTTTATGCAATCTTTGTATATACAGATTTTTGCACCGTACGTAAATATTTCTTTAATAATTGTACTTTTTAATTACGTAACGTGTTGTCTTAGTGATTTTTTACCACTTCAGCAAATAACTCCGACTCTTCGGTATACATCTGGATTCCCTTTCTGCAACATGAATTCATACCACATTAGCCATGTCGATTAATATCTAGCCTTCTAAGAAACGCATTACAATGGGACAAGCCGAAATGAGATGGTATCTTTGATAAATTGTAGCGAACCAGACATGTATTCGCTTTTTCAATTTGCTACACGCAATGAATCGACAATGGGCTTGTAAAGATGAGAGTAGGTAAGTGGGTTTAAAAGTAGATACAAAGATTTCTAAATGAAATCCGCTTTGAATGTGATGTATGTAACTGATTAAGGAAGATCAGCTTCAGTTCAGTATTCAGAAGTGTTTTTTTTTTCTCTCTTAAAACATGTCAATTCCTTAGAGTTGGCATTTTACAACAACGTTTGTTTCTGAGATAGATATTTTGTATGTTAAATATCAGGGTTTACGTAATTCGCGCCCATAGTAATATCTTCAGTAAATTAGTGTCTTACATATAATAATGACCATTTACCGGTTTTAAGCAATACCTATCAGACAGCGGCGGGGCCCCTTCGAATCATCAAAACCGTAAAAGTACAATAAAATAAAAATTATAACAAAATAAATTCAAAATTACGGTCGAAAATAGTCATTTATTGCCTCACATAGGTAGGTAGGTCCATCGCACCATTATTACATCATATTAAACTAACTATGAGGTGCAATCTGGTAAAATCCAGGGGTCGAATTGTGGTTCCAGGGTCTAATACACACGTAGCTTTTCAATAGAATGTTATAAGCACGACAATAGCTGTTATTTGCCTCTATTTGGTAGTCTACTAAGCAATAGCAGTACCATGTCATTACGATGATATAACCCGCGCAAATTAAATAAGCATCTCTCGGCAAGAAGATCGAATCGCGCGAGATGCCGAGTTAAGTTGCACGGGTTTTACCAATAGAAAGCGTTTAGTTACTAGACTACCAACAGTGTCAATGAAACAACCATTAGCGTAATAATATGACTCTAATGAACAACTACGCATTTTAGTGATTCGCCTCCCTGGTCTGAGCCAGCCGCGGCGCCTATCCGCCTTAAACTGTGGGTGAGCGTTTGATGAATGGAGAATGGCGATCGAAAGGTAATTATTCCGCCATGAGTGGGTGATGTGGCGCGGATCATCGTCCACGCGCGGCCTTGCCCCCGAAGGCCGGCGACTGACGGGCTGCTGCTCACGCCACGCTCGAAGCCGTGTTGAGTTAGTGAATCATAATGCCGTGCTTTCGCATTAGTACTCTCTAGACGTCGATCTTTCGTAACCTTTAGGCATAAACCTCACAAATGGCCAGTTTCTGAATTGAGAAATTCGCTAAGTAAATGGTTAACTGTAGTGCTGTTTCTGCGAATTTCTCAGTAAAGAGCGTGACAGAACGTTACTTAAGTATTTAGTTAGTGAAATTCTCAATTCAGAAACCGGCCCAAAACGACTTTTATGACATGTCGCCATATTTGTAGAAATAAAGAAGTTGGTGTGTTATTATCGTCCTGCTTGAGGATTGGTTGATAACTCTTATGACACGTACGAAAAGTACGCATTCCAATTTTTCTACATGGCCAATATTGTAACGTAAAAATTGGGCACACCCAGCACACCTAACAAGCCGAAAGAAATTACATAGGTAGCTACAACGCAAGCTACTAAAGCGGAGTTTTCTATTTTATTATCTCCTTAGAAACCGGATAAAAGGAATAAATAAATACAGGTGCGGCCGCAGTTTGTATTTCAAAAAGCAAATACTCGAAGCCATCGGTAATCGGGGACAAACACTTGAAAGCCACTTGGAAAACGATTTCTATTTCCACAATGCCTCATTTAGAGTCAACTACTTACTTAATAAATCGTAAAAGTTTTTTTTGTCATTTTTTTAACAGGCATTATATAATGGGCAAGGAGGATGAGTATTTTAACAAAAGCTTATTATTAATGTTATAAGTGTTAAGTAGGAATATCCGTTCATTATCAATCGATTTATCTTCAGCTAAATGGAACGGAGAGCCCTAGTTATGTGTTTAGGCTCTCCGTTCCATTCAGCTGAAGCTCTGGAGTAAACTAGTTTCCTGTTACTGAAACTTACTTTAGAAACGCAGACGGGCAGTTATCATATTTGAATATAAAAAATACGCACATTTACGACCTACTGAGATGAATGAATTTTCCATGGAACAGATTTATATTAATTCCTAACATAGATAACAGATGACATAAGGAAGAAGATAATAAATTCTGATATAATACGCGGCCAATTGACATGGAGTAATAGCGCAGTAACGAGATTACCTACCGAATGGCCACCAGGAAACATAACTTAGCGAGAGATCGTTCGATGGTACAACCGATAAAATCGAGTTGATATCCTGTGCGTGCTAGGAGCAGAAATGCTGCGGCAGACAGGCATCTAGGGCCAATTAACCACATCACTAGGCAGCCACTACCGCAGACTGATATATTCAACTTTACGATCCATCGCCAGGTGATATATTAGAACGCTTCGCATTAGACATAAAGTTGAAAATTTTACTAGTCTCGTTAAAATTTGCGAGATTCAAACTGTCAGACATTGTAAAGTAACCGCGCTGTTTTGCATTTTCTAGTTAGTATTTTCTTGTTTGTGCGGCATTATCTTACCACCTACGTGCAATAACACATTCCGAACAGAACGCAACAACGTCTAGTTCCCGCATGTCGCTTGCCCCATAAAGTTCTCCGAATGTCCTGGAAAACAATTTGGTTTCCATTTTACGGCCAACGTTGGAGACCTTTGTTATTTCTTTGTGCTAACACTGCGGATAAGTTTTGTTGCGTTTTATTGCAATGCATTTTATTTTTCCGTTTGTTCACAGGCTGGCATGTTACGAACAGAACAAGGAGAGTATTGGATCGAGCCGTCCGATCAAAAGCCAAAAAACAACTCTGAAGGACGAGCACACGTGATTTTTAGGCGATTTGCAGTTGATAAAGTAGACGCCTGGCACAGATCGAAGAGATCCGTCGAAAGAAACTACAAATATAATAACAACCAAGACAGAGGAAGCTATAATAATGAAAGGTTGCAAAAATACTCACGAAATTCGAATAGAAGATACGATAGCAAAGAGATCGGGGATAGACGAAGACGCGAGCACCTCGAGGCTAAAAGAAGGCGACTCCAAGAGTTAAAGAAAAACCCGTCTGAGTACAGAAGATACTTACTAAGACAACGCCAAGAACAAAGAGCCCTATTGGCCAACCGCACCAATACGCAGTCATACTCAAATTCAGCTAGCAGTTCCAGTACCTCCTTAGAACTAAACAGGTCATTAGAAAATAACAATGGAAATAAAACAAGGAATAGATCGAACAAAAACCCTAGACGCCGACTGAATAACGGTAAGCGAAGAAGGCGAAGAAGGAACAAGAACTGCGCGACGAAACAACCCGCTTACTTATGGGAGAAGAATAACGAGAGAGAAATAACAGCACAAAGTTATAGGAACAAGGTAAACTTTTAAATTCTTCACAAGTGCCCGAGACTTCGTCCCTTTGCGATTTGGATAAAAGTATCTTAGGGTTACAAAGCTTATAGGTGCGAAAAAGAAATACCTAATATTTTTTTCTACGTTTCAGACTCATCGCCGGTATCCTCACCATCACCAGCTATCCCACCACCCGGATTTTGAAGAGACAAGAAGGTCGACCCGATCCGTTAGCAAGCCTCGTCACGTTGAAGTTCTGCTGGTCGCTGATAAAACCATGACTGACTTCCACGAAGAACGCAGCTTGGAAACCTATTTACTAACTATTATGAACATGGTGAGCATCAAATCGCGCTTATTATACTTTTTTGTCAAGGTGACTGGTTAGTTCATAAGCAAACTATTATCTATTAAATTTGCGTGTATTTAGTCCTTCGGAATGTCGATGTGTCAGTATCATTCCGGATGCCGATTTTGTCATAATAATTACTAATTTAGTTCACAGTGTTTCGACTAGAATGATCTTATGTTTAATTCATTGCATTACCTTAATTATAGCTACATATTATTGTAAGTATATTTATTCAAACAGGTGTCGTCGCTATACATGGACCCGTCGATTGGTAACTACATTAAAGTCGTCGTGGTAAAAATAATAGTGTTGGAAGAAGCTCGCGCAGCTCCTGAACTGAATGTGTCGACTAATGCTGACTCTACGTTGGCTTCATTCTGCCGCTGGCAACACCGACTGAACCCTGACGATGACAGCAACCCTCATCATCACGATGTAGCCATCCTGGTAACCAGGGAAGACATTTGCAGTCAGCAGGACACACCTTGTAGGTAAGCTATTGTAACAATTTTGTTTTACACTTTTCCTTCAGACATGTGGCCTCTTGACCTATATTGAACGGCCAAAAGTGATTTATAGCTTACGTTTATAAAAGTCAATTAACTTAAAGCATCGATTAATCAAGCGCTCCTCAAACGTCAATTCCAACAAGACAGCTAGTAATCTAGCGCGAAAACTGCGTAAACGAATCAATCACCAGCTCGTTCGGATCAAGTTTCACGAGTGTCGGTTACCATCTACTGTTTCACAAGAAAAAAAAAACATTAAAAAGCACCGCTGTATTAGCATTTATTTATTTTTTAAGTCGTATTGAGACAAGGTCAATGGCAGGAGCGGGCGTCTGTTTGCAAAGTAAATAAAGGGGGCGATGAGTAACCGGTTCAAAAATAGAACACTTTCGGATTTGATTGCTAGTCGGTACCTACTAGCAACAGGTGCGCCGACGTCGGCACTTTTGATCCTTCTGGGGTCAATCATGCTGTGTACGCACACACGATCAATTAACATCTAGCGCAAAATATCTGCATTGCAATTAAACGCGTCCAAGGCGTAATTCCGCAGTGTAACTGAAACCCTCAATTATACTCCGCCGAGTCTACAATTAACACGGTTAATATTCACTGGCAATGGCCCAAAATGAACAAGTTTGGGCCACTTGACAGCCATTTCAACGTTGCAGTGTATTATTGTTCACGATTGCATGGGCACACGGTAAGTAACCATCCAACGATGTATGCTGAACAGAAGCTCTGTTGCAACGTTTGTTTAGTCTGTTGCAAGTTTGTGTTTAATTTGAACGGCTTGTTTATTTTTCTGCCAATAGTTCGGTAGTAGGTCGGCTGCGCAGTCAGGCACCGCCATGTCTGACTGAACCAACAAATTACACACGAGAATTCTGCGTGCGTTATCTTCGAATATAAATTAACACGCTGAGAGCCGTTTACATGCGCTGACTTAATTACAGGCTCGTAAAGTGACATTTGCTTATAATTAACACATTCAACGCCGAAATCTACAAGGATCGCGAGATAATTTCGCTGTTCGTTGTAGTCATTACAAAGTAACAACTGTCGCGCTCGCATTTTAAAGATTTCACTGCGGCCAAAAAACGTGTATTGCCTTAATGCAGGGGGACTGTATATAAGTGTGTTTACATCATTATCGTTTTATATTTTCAAATCGCTAACGGCAATGTTCGAGCTACGTTTACATCAAAAGAACCGGCATTAAGGTGAAGGCTGCTTGAAATTTTGGGCATGCATTATTAAAAAAGATGTTTTGCCCATATAGCGTCATGTTATTACGTGCCAAATTAACGGGGATCTCGACACTTAAAATTACACTGATTACGGTTTCACGTAAGGAGTACTCTAAAAAAATGTTTTTAGCCAGCCACTTCAGAGAGGGTAAATCTTTCACACAGGCGTTGCTCCGTATTTAACTACGGTTAGCGGAGTTAGTTACTATCAACAAAACATTGAAGCTGCTTCTACTAACTCGCGTCTGCTCAGCATCACCGTCGTTGCGCACTGGGTCGATGAAATCACTCTACTCTATTTACTTTTTATCTACGTACATATTTTACTGCAAAATCACTACGCCACGTGTAATTTTTTTTTCTTGTAACTATATAGCCGCTCTGGGAAACTTATTTGGTTTATTTGTTAGCGGAGATCATCGTCATCATCAACAGCCATTTGACGCCCACTGCAGGACATAGGCCTTCCCCGTGGTTTTCATAACCATGAGGGGTTTTGCTATAATCGCCACACTTGGCAGACGGGTTGGCGATCGCAGTATGCAGTTGGAATCTCAGGAAGACGCTGCTGCCTGTCTCCTGGTAATTGATTTCCTTAGTCGCCTTCTACGACATCCACGGAAGGAAATGGAGTGACGCTATTCTTAATCCGGCGCACACGGAAGCCATAGCAGAGATCGTTCCATTTTAATTCTATTAGTTACGTTGGTACAATGTAAAAGGCCTACGGCGGAGATGAATTCGCGCAATAAGTAGCGATGACCTGCCAATCCGTGAGTACTGTAATACGCTACTTATTTAAAACGCGGATTACGGGCAATTTATATTTTTATTATAGTCTTTTTCATCGATTCCCTAGCCTAGCTGGGGATCGACTGACATCTAAAACAAAACGTAACGATTCCCTTCAAAATATTCAAAATAAGACGAGAAGGCTCTGCCAGCCAGCTACTATAAAGAGGAATCGTTACAGTACGCACATCAACCTCTATGGCGTTCATTCAGATAGAAAGGTCACTGAAGTAATTTTTCTCGAGACTTACTTTTTGCATTCAAAGCGTTTCAAAGCAAAGCAATCGGCATACTTCTTATTGCAAGTGGGACGGTCGTAAAGCACAACTTCCATATGAGCCCTTCCGAAAACCGATAATAATTCCCATAAGGAAGCGTGCAGCGGTAAACGGTACAAACGGGTAGCCGATATAAACTAACAACGGAATCGTCGGTGACCGACAATTTACATCAGAGATTTTTTGGGGGAAACAAAAAGATATGGAATTTCAGCCAGCACACATAAAAAACATTCGAATTTTAAACGCTCGTTTGCTTTTTACCGAGCGTACTGATTTTGCTTATCGGTCGACAGAAGCACATTCTGAACAACGAAGATACATCCAGGCGGGGCAAGCTATTAGTATGCACAGGGTTATTTCTCAAAGGCGCAGTTCCCGAAATCTGTCGCTTAAGTTTTTCATTGAAAACTTTTGATTTTTTTTTTAATTTTTCATGCTTTGGGTTGGAGTTGTGCTAGATAATGCCATACCATGATGTCTTAAAAAGAGTGGAAATACGTTGAGAGCGTGTAAAGCGCAAATGATTACGCCTGATATCTCAAAAAATCTCAGAATAAAAATTAATAGAACACAAAACAATTCCAGTTGGAGTGTCTCGAGAATCGGGCATTTTAACCCTACAGGCAGCCACCGGCAGAGTTCGCGGAACACGCCAATCCGAAAACAATGAGCGTGTAACGGTCCTGAGGAGCCGCAGGCGCCTGAAAAATACAGCCCTCGATGCCTCGCGTACGTGCGAGGAAGATTAAAAAAGTTCACATGGCGGGGAAAGCTGGTGCGGCGCCGATGTATGTGGAATAATTAATCCACTAGTTACTAGTTTAATAGGTTACTGCTTATATTATTCACTGGTTCAATCAATCTTCAGCTGATGATGCTAAATGTTATGCGTATACAAGTTTGTTTTCACAATTATTTTCACTTTTGGCTAGGTGAAAATAAATCCTACAATCCAATGTAAACCCCAAGTACAATATTTTTTCAAACGATGCCGTTACGTCGTATAAGTCACGGTCTTGCCAATCGCGACGTAGTGCCACACCCTCGGCAATCAATCGCTAAACGGACCGGAGAGAGGGGACTCACGCGCGTACTTGTAAAAATTAAAAAGCGATTCTCAGTACAGCGGACGCCGACAAAAGTCGCTCGTTAAAAATAATGAAGGCGATTAATTTCGATTCGGCTCGGCCTGCGTCGACGCCAAGCGGTCTCGAGTCTCGACTCGACCGTTACGCGCGCATACAGCGCGCGCGGCATAAGGGGCAACTGCTTCCATAAGAGTTTACGCTGAATACGCCGGTTGACCTATTGATAAGAATAGGTCACTCTTGTTTTTTTTTATAATAGAAACAAAAACCAATTGAGTGTGACTCGAACCAACGAAACTCCGCATCGCAGGCTGCACGTTGTGCCACATTATGTGCCAAAGTAGGTACAGTTATTAGCTTTGTGCAAATTTTACTCTCGCTCAGTTCTTGGTCGACCCCGAGATGGCACCGCCAATATTTTTTTGATTATTGAGTTTGACCTAAGAGACCGTCGACTGACCGTAGTCATCAAATCATTTTGTGTTTGGGAAAATGAAAACGAGTAAAAAATAAGTGGGTAGCTAACTTCTGGTAACCAAACTTCAAGTTAAAGTTTTAACCTTAATACTTTTGCTATAAAATTAATTATTACCCAATAATTACCTACTTACTAGGGGCAAAGTATTACCCCTAGAGTATTCACAAAGATTGGCAAATCCTTTCACTACGACGCACGGTGAACGCTTGCCATCGATACACAAAAAAGTACAATACGATTACTTTCAAAGTAACCCGTCTACGCCCAGGGCATCTTGCAGTCGGAGGAGTTGGAGTACAAAAACGCGAAGTGTAATAGTTCCTATTTCGAATATTAAGCACGCCGATGGAGCTTCAAATTAGGATAAAGCTCATTTAGTTGCTTTCATTTCAGTGCGCAATCGAAAAACGTACCAAGTTTATAGCTAAAAGTAACAAGCTGTGGCTTACAAACTGGCAAAGCTATTATTGCGATGTAACTGCAGCTACTTATCGCGCCGTACCGCCTTTTCCGGTGTCAGAGCGGCATCGGCAGGCCTAATGGCCGCGCGGCATGTGACACTGATAATGAAAGTGATTTGGCCAGACCGCTTGGCGCTGGCTTTAGATTGTTTTGTATTGGTTATCTAAACCACTTTCTATAATTCCGCCGTTCCCAACTGCCGCCTAAATATTAACAGTTTATTTGACAGTTCACGGGTTTCATTCATTCATAGTCCCTATATGTATTATGACTGACAAATCTACCCTTTATATAAAGTTCCAGAACAACAATTAGTCAGGATCAACTAAAGTTGACACTTACTCGAAACAAACCATCTAAACAGTAAACAGTTGTGTTAACCTGCGTTCAGTCACAAAGGGCATTAAACTCAGCCACTGCTACCCGAGCTGTAATACCTGTAATGCACGCGCAGGAAATTGCAACCGTGACGCGACATGAGACCCTAAACGGTGTCATGTTCGCGGTCATAATATTCCTCACCCGACACTCCCGAAGTCCTGGCACTGGGCCAACAAAGGGCTACTACTCTATAACCGCTTTATGCCTGAAAACACGCGCTTAAATAAGCACTAAGGTGCTTTAATAAAGTCAATATTAAATTACTTTGGTGTCGTTTGTTTTCAGTAGAGGTCTCCGACGGGCATTCGAAATTTAAATTTTACGAACAGACCACCGTGATCGGACCTCATTTCGAGGCGCGAAAATCACATGAATGGCCAGTAATGCAAATGCGTTTTTAAACGGTGTCTGGGTTAAGACTTTTATTGTAATTACCTATCATAAAGGTAGTTTGAGGTTGTACAAAAACATAAGAATGGGTTTCCAATTCTGACGCAAACAAAAGACATCAACGCGGTGCCTGCTACGTAGTTGCCAGCGACAACTTTTTTGTCACTTTTGTAATTTAATGTTTCAATCTATCACAAAACCCATTAATACTTCTTTCTCAACAAAGGCGACAGCTAATAAATCCATCGAAAATAATTAATTTCTTGGTACATAATATTGAATATTAATGGTAGGTGGTCTCGGTTGCCTATTGTCGTATATTTCGCGCTTAAAATTGCATCTCAAGCTATAAATAAAACTCCTTAATTGTGTCCAAGCGTTCGTGATGCGTAACTTTTGTGAAACGCGTTTATTGAATTTATTACTAAATGGAATTTATATAGACATTTTCCCGAGCTTCCGCGTAGCTTTAGGAGCGTTCCCAAATTAACCCGACCGACCGCTCTCATCAATGTTGACTACTCACCTACTTTAGTTCTATGAACTTTAATTGGGTTACTACAGTTCATTCTTTTGACAAAAACCTAAAACTACTATAGTGACGCAATAAAAAAACCCATATAACATTATAATGTTCTAGGCACAAACATATGCCAAAACCTACCTTTCCACTAACAGCTTTTACGTTACTCTTAGTTAGGTTTGGGTCTGTTTATTTTACTCGGTATTGTAATTTTTCACAAGCAGATGGTCTGGGCATGGGTGGAAACGCCCGAGTCTGAGTCAGCGGCGCATGCGCGTATTCTTAGCGTCCTATTCCCGTCCTCGCAACGTCTGCGGCGACCGCTATGCTGCAGTCAAAGCGCCAATTTTCGCCGTTCAAAGGTTTAACCTTTCAACCGCTTAGGTTAAACAAAAGTTGGTAGATTTGGCAAGGTGAGCACCCTATATCACAATATCTACGTAGACGCTTTTGACTATAACTATAACACGAACTAGAAGACACAGCCTAGGATGCACACCAGCTCGCTGGACCCACGATAAAGCAGATTGCTAGAAACGGCTGGTGGATGGGAACAGAAATAAGTGGAATGCCAATGTCTAGCAGTGGAGGAATATGTGGTGCTGATAGATAGTATTGGATATAAAACTGAATTTGTATGAACATTTGTGTTAGAAAATCTAGTAGGAACTTATCGAAAGACTGAAACTGGCCCAAGTTATGTAACAATAAAGCGGATGTGTTGGTGTTCTTTATCAGATATAATCTTTTATGGTATCCAAACCTGTAACATACCAATTATGTCCAGACAGTACTGAAGATTGAACAGTCAGATCTAGAAAATCCTAAACTTCCACTTTTGACAACAACTTATATATGTATAGACTAAGTATGGAACGTTGTGATCAACAATTTCATGTTAGTTGGTGGTTGCCAAAGCTAACCAGATAGGTAATAATTAGAGTGCACAAAGAATTTATATACCTAACAACTCGATTAGGTACCTACGTACAGTGGATAAGAGGCCTCGTAAAAATTACACTTCAAGGTGCAAACCAGTACGTTTACTCTTAAAGTTTACCATATGAGTGAACTTTTCTACTAGTAAAGTTAGAAAATTTAATTTAATATAATAATAATATCGTAATATTTTTTTTCTCTTCTAATTCTACTCATTTCTAATTTTAGACAGTAGACGGGTTTAAAAGAAACACATAAACAAAATTGTCTAGTTGGCAGCTACCTAGTTATGTCCTTTATAAAAATGAAAATTCGTTTCCTCGTGTAGACGTGACGTTTCTTTTTTTCGAGTCGCGGCGTCTGGGCAGTTGACAGATGTGCTATTTTCTTTGAAGTGTCGCATAAAAATATAGTTACAAATATCTCAACAGCTATTTAGTGTTAAACACCTCTTATTTCAGTCTATAATAGCTGCTAAGAGATAGTATGAAGACAAGCGTGTAGCTAAACACGAAGTTCTAAAGGAAATATCATGCTGAATATTATTGTTATTTGATGCTACTTGCGTGCACTGGGTTGCGAACGAAAACTTGGCTTGTTGCCCTCAACTGTTTAGTTATTTTATTTCGATTCTTTAATAACATAGAATGCTTATTATAGACAGAACCGACTTCTGAATTAGAAATGAAGTAAACTGCACTAAATGAACACTTAAGGATCTGTCTGTATTGGTATTTTACAAGAAATCTAAAGAGTCAGATCCATACTTAGTGAAATTATCACTTCAGAAACACGCGGTAACTTATCAAGGCAGTTTTAAAATTATCAACGTCATAGATGGATGGACAAATAAACGCTCACGAAACGAATAATTCGTTCACGTTTAGTTTATTTATGTGAAATCGTTATGTAATTAATCCTACACATTTATTAAGATATTATTATTATGTGAAGTGTTACATAGTCCACAATGCGTTTATAACAACAGGTATTAGGCTCTTCATTACGCTATAATGACTAAAGAGCAATTTACAAAATTCGTGCCGCAAAAAACTTTATTATGATAATACCTTAAGCATAAAAATAATGTTGCCAGCAATCTAACTTAGGATCAACCTCAAGTTCTGTTGCCCACTTATTACTTATCATCCTAATATTCTTATATGATCAACGCTAGGTCTAGCGTTGGCTGGTCAGCCAACGTTATCCAATTACTGTTGCATGAGCCTTATTTAGTGTCTTAGAATACGTGTTTTTTACGACTCAATTATTTTTTTATGCCCAATCCGAATACCTAGGAAGTAATCAACAGTATGCCAAAAACACAAAAATGATGCTATGCTAATAGTAATGTTGAAGACTGAAATGCTTAAAAAAAATTACTAAGGAATGATTTCATAACATGATTAAAGATGAGAACAGCCTATTCAAAATTGTTCACTGTTTCTTTTTTTTAATGAAATCAAATTGGTTCGAATCGAAATCGAATGGAATTGAAAAAAAGAACCTCGTTGGTTCTTGTTTTTTGTGAAAACAGAAATGATAGAGCCACTGAATGAAAATCGTTTCTCTCCCGTACAGCACACTGGGCGTGGCGCACGTGGCTGGGATGTGTAAGCCGGACCGAAGCTGTTCCGTGAACGAGGACAACGGCATCATGCTAGCTCACACCATCACCCACGAGCTGGGCCATAAGTGAGTATGCACCTTTAAGAAGCTGACACACAAGGCTCAGCTTCATCAGCGGCTTAACTTTGCAATTATGCATCTACGCTTCTGGAAATGGTTTACGCAAGCAAAAGCCTAAAGAAGATGTATTCGTAGAAATATATTTGTACCCCATTATCCTCAATAAATCGACATAGGAAATACATAACAATAAACATTTTACGATCAGCATAAACACAGTTTCAAAGGCGATCAAATGAGAAAGAGTAGATACTATTTTAATGCATTTTACGAACGTCCATTAACATTATAATGCAAAGAGAAGCTAAAATTAATAACTGTTAATAAACATTTTGAATAACGACATGTGTCAAGTCCTACGAATTCTTTAGATAGCTTCTTTGTACACGATAGTCTGTGGAAAGTGGGACATTAAACGACTAATAAAATTGATGACAAAGCGTATTATTACACTAAATCGACTTCGATCACTTATGTCACTTAACTCCAGAAAACACTCAGATCCACTTCTCACCGTAAATCTGTTCAGATCAAGGGCTTTCATAATCCACATATCTAATAATTATTTCATCAAAACAAAATTCTCCCTCCATCTCTTGGCAACGTTGTTAATCTACTCACTTCAAAGCTTACACCGCAGACCTTAAGATTTAGTTTATGATACCCTAAAATACTCAACATCACGAATTATTGTTTGTTTAATTTAACATATTACAAACGATTGAGTTCTTATCGGATGCTGTTGCCTACCGATACTGTTTACGGGCTTACTCATTTCTAAAGCCGAGCTTCGGCAAGGACGGCCGAATGGCTTCGTGAAAACCATCGTAGCACACCAACAACATAGAACTTTGTGTTTCGCGACGAATTGGGTCTTGCGGGCAAAATAAATAATGCGCGTCATACATAATTACTAGTAGCTGTCATCATGAATAGCGTAGTATTTTAGCCATTGATCTACCTAATATTGAATCATCCGGGATCCCCACTGAAGCGTAAAACACACTTGTACAGTTTTAGCACATTAGAGGGCGCAATGGTACTAACAAACAGTGGCTATGCAACCATCTGTTCGCAGGCAAACGAACTTCATTCACTTGTAAGATATGAATGCACTGCCGTTACTCCAGTGCATTGACGTCGTACTATCGGCCCACACATGTCCATTATCCTATTGTTTTTCTGCTTTTATTAAGTTATCTCGCGAGAACAATGAGGTCCAAGTTCATGAAAGATTACGAGATGAGGAACAACATAAGTCATACTATTCTCAATTCACCCATATATTTTGTTATGTAGGCACTGCGATAATTCTTTACCTTCTACTTTAATTCTTTTTTTGTTAGAAAGGTACCTCAAGGGTGTGACCCTTAAATTTGGTCAAGAACTGCTGATGAGATACATAAGAAAATCATCGAGCTCTTCTTTTCAGCGCATGTTTGACTTAAAGACGGGTTTTTTTAATTTAAAAAAGGGTTTTTACTGCACAGTTCACAGCTCATTTGATAAACTAGTATGGTAAATATTTCGTTCCACCGACGTAACTTTTTTGTTTCCAGTACAGCTTAATTCCAGCTAGCCTCTGGTATTGGGACAAGTTAATCAACAGTAACTAAACAGTTATCTAAACACATATCTTTGTGTTCTCTTTCTATCTATCTTACGACCAGAACCAGTTTTAAAACCAATCACGGCTACATTATTCCACGTTTAAGCTAAACAAGCCCTATCTCTAGCATTTAAATTGCCATTAATCACCCACTGTCTGCTTCCTACCAACCTAATCTACCATCAATCTCGAATAGTTCTGGCGCCATAGAGATCACGGGCTGGACGACAATTCCATTAGAATTAATCGATATTATCAAGACTGAGACATTGCCAATAGCAATAAAGCCATTAAGATTACAACGGTCTGCGTACAACGACATGAGCTATGGACAAAAGAAGTTGGTACTAGTACACTTACACACGCTGGACATAAGTTATCACATTCGTGTGATTGTGTGTGAGACGCGCAGGGAACATTGTCCAATTATAACGAATATAACATATTTATCATAACATTGTTTGAAACTCACGAATAGCTCCAAAAGGGTCGCAGATCTAGGTGGTCCCTGAATGATTACTATTTTAATTGTATTTTTCTTATATAACTAAGCGAGACTCGAAATTTGGCCGATGCCTGCACTTGCCCATTAGCTCAGTTGGGATTGGGAAAGCGCTGGCACGGTTAGCCAGAGGTCGCGGGTTCAAGTCCCGGCATGGGTGGAATTTTTAGCCTCTAAATTGGTTTTTTTTTTAACATTTAAAATTATTAAATTATCTGCCTAAACCAATGTTGTATAATAACCAAAAAACATAAGCTTAAAACCATCTAATTTCAATCCGAATTTTAAATGTATTAAAATCCGGATAACAATCCCTGAACACCTAAGGATAGGACTAATGTATTTAGGTAAACTTTCTGATGCACTCTTATTGGTAGAGAATACACCAACCAGTCAGGAAATGGATAGATACTCGTACATGATCATTTCTAGTATGTAGTAAGGCTATTGCATGTTTATTTACGGGGAATTATTATTCTTTGGGCGATAAAATTTAAATCCTATAAATTAACACAAATGCATACAATAAGGAAAAGCTATTTAATGGATTTTTCAACTAATGGCAGGTGTACGAGTAGATAGATTTGTTTCAGAAAACGAACGGACGTTAAATAAATACTCCATGATATTTCTCGGGGTTTGATAACACGATGCCCACTATTTAATAGCACTCGCACTTTTATTATTTTTCAATACAAACACAATGTGAATTATTACTAAACATCGTAAGTGAAATCGCAGTATGCCTAAAATAGCACAAAGCCTATTGGCATAAAAGATTTGTTCAGTCGCACGATGCTCACTTTTACTGTCTGCAATACTTTAAACGCGTGGATTGCCATCGACCTGTACAGTCAAGAACAAAAAACGAAAACTTTTTATAATTATTAAAGTTGGCATGGTGCAATCTAATGTATACAAAGATTTCCACAAGTTGTCATTGGGCTAACGTCTGTATTGAAATGAAATAAAAGTAACGACGTGCGATAGTGGGCATCATGCTATCAAACCTTTCTCGGAAATCAGTTAAAAGTGTAATTGTTTGATGATACCTTTAGAAAATGTATGCAAAGCTGACTTATTAATCTGTCATGCCTGTGCATTTGCATGGTAAATATAAAACGCTGATGTCCTCATAATGAAGCACTTTATCATAACTTGTAGAGGCTTACCTCTTCAGAAATAATAGTACTGACAAGCGTGTCGTGTGATTATTTACTTATTAATGGTTATTTGAATTGAATTATTTTAATTACTTAATAGCCCATATTACAGACAGTAAACAAGTAATCAAATTAATACAACTTCTTAAGGAATTGCAGCAACTAACAACTGTCGAATCGTCGCCCCGCCATACGAAAGCAAACTTATTTTTTTTTAGTCTTTTGGATTTCAGATACGCTCGTTTCTTGTTTTCTTTTCTATGTAAACATTTTTTTGTTCTTAGTTTCGGCCTATACCACGACACGGAAAAGATCGGCTGCCACCGACGAGAGGGCGCGACGTTGCACATCATGACACCCGTGTTCGAGGTCGACACCATCCAAGTGGCCTGGTCACGATGCAGCAAACGCGACGTCACAAACTTCTTAGAGTAAGGGATCTCACACATAAACACGCTACGACGTCGCGTCGTGCTACGACGCCCTAATTTGGCTTTAATTTGACCGAAATTTTGCACCAATATCGAGCTCTCAGATTCGGGATTAGAACTATACTAATCCTGACTGACGCGCTACATTAACGCGTCGTAGCACGACGCGAAGTCGTATCGTGTTTATGTGTGGAAGCCCTTAGTGCTCTTTTATGCTTCTTGATTTGTATAATAATAATAACTTCCACACAACACAATCACCTATCGTGGTCCAGAACTAGAAAAACAAATAGACCCCTTAAGCTTTGGTCACACAGCGACTAATCGCTGCGAATGCCTACTCGCCGCGAGTATTCGCTGTGTGTGACAGGCTATTCGCTGCGACTAGATTTACTCGCCGCGACTAGAATTGAGCATGTTCAATTTTACTCGCTGCGAATGACGGTCGAAATTCTCGTGTAGAACTCGCTGTGTGTGACAGGCAAGCAGCGAATTGTCGCTGCGACTATTATTCGCGGCCTGTGCACTCGCGGCGATTACTCGCTGTGTGTGACCGAAGATATAGCAACGCCACAACACAACGCGCAGACACACATTCCGAGCGGTGTCTTACTTTGGATGTAATTCCTAAAACAGAATATATGAAGAACACTTAAACCAGGCTGTTAAAATTTTATTTTTATGACTCCAGTCAAATTTAAGTTAACCTATATTATTGATACTAGCACTATTTTTACGCGCGACATTTACGCCATTTTCCAAACCCAAGTATGAAAATACGGACGTACAGTCATGGATTCAATAATTGAACAAAGCAAATCAGCCTTGTGTGGGCACCTGTGGTATGAAATATTTTGCATACTATGGAACAAATTGAGGTAGTAAATCTTTATTGTCCACGTGATATTCGCTACGAATCGCATTTAGTATGACAAGAGATATTTCCACGCTCATTGTTCATTGTAATGACGTCAGTTTTAAATCAGTTGGATTCATATTTGCATAGAATTAATGCATATGTTACTATGTGACAGTGACCAAAAAATTGGCAGCTGTTTCATATTTATTGGTGCTGGAAACATAACTAAAACATTCACTATACGTGCATCGGTGATTGAAAGAATACCGATGACAGCTTTAAAAAAATATAGAACGTAACTTATGTACCAAAACTTTTAATAACATTATCTATTTTAAATTTAGTAACACTAATACTAACAACACATTTCTAGTGTTAGCTTTGCATTTAATTTGCTATTTTTATAATTGAAATGAAACGTCATAGGCATTCTTAGGGTGACTGAACTGTAATTTATATTTTCATTACAGCACTGGATCAGGAGAGTGCCTAGGAGACACACCATCACAAGAGGAGTACAAATACCCTGAAGTACCTGCTGGTAAGGAATCTATTTCAATTTAATTAGACATGTAAGATTGAACTTATATGGAAATTATTTTCCAGTCAGCCTTCGATATTTTCGTGGAGTTTAATATCATGACTCAATAGTCTAGTGACCATGGCGGCTGAGGCTTTATTGAAACGTGTTCCTGCCGTCCATATTTGTCCACAAGTCACCAGTCAATATGTTCGATGTTTCCAGGAGTAACATTCGATGCAGCCACTCAATGCCACCTGCAATTCGGCCCGGATGCCGTAGTATGCGCCGAGCCGGCAGACCTTTGCGAACATCTGTGGTGTTCAGAAAACAAGACCTGCAAAACTATGCTGCGGCCAGCCGCACCAGGAACTACGTGTGGGGAGAATATGGTAAGGCTTTCTATAGTCCTAGCTGATAGAACATCTATGTTTACCGAGTGCAATTGCAGCCCCATAAAACAAGATGACTGATATTTTCACTTTATTTCGTATTTAAAATAAAGTAAGTCCTTCTTCCATTTAACGGTGAACGCATCCGCACTAAATCGACCGGACCAGTCAAACCAAAATTCTACAATTATTTGTATCCTTGCTCACCAAGCCGCGCCGCATAGAGAAACTTTGGAATTCTGATTTGAATTTGACAATTCAGAAAGCTCTCAATGACGTGCGGTCGATCTGTTCGTTTCGGGTAAGTGCGCGTTCTACTTAAGGCGGCCCCTCAAGGAGCCATTCCCATACAAAGTAGTTTGGTTTTTATTAACAAACGACATACCGGATCGCAATGAAACTTTACCAATAATAAATAAATAAATACGTTTTGACGACACAAATCCAGGTTTCATCGTGCTTAGTGTCATTGAGATTTGAGTTTGTGAATTAAAAAATTACGTTTGTATGGCAATTGCTCCTTGAGGGCCCCCCGCCTTACGGTACCTACATTACCACCATTAAGGGTTAGTAAATAGCTCTAGCTTAAAAAAAGAACTTTAAAAATCAAAATCAATCCATTAGCTTGAGCACATCGAAGGCAACGCCGTGAAAGCAAACCTGAATTTCTCTATGCGGTGTTAACACCCGGGTCGATAAAGTATTTGAAATGTCCGAGGCTAACAAATCTTTTTATTTCAGTGGTGCCAAAAACTAAAGTGCGTGCCTCGGGGACCGAAGCCGCAACCCCAAGACGGGGGCTGGGGCGACTGGAGCGAATGGAGCGAGTGCTCGAGGACTTGCGGCGCGGGTGTCTCGACCATTACGCGGGAGTGCAACAACCCTGAGCCCACCAACAACGGGAAGTACTGTATTGGGGAGAGAAGCAGGTAAGACACTTTTGGAATTCTACACTTTCTATGAACGTTATCTATTTCTCCAGTTATCCAGTCCATCAGCGCATTCGTCCACCGCTGAACAAAGGCCTTAAATACCCGAAAATCTCCATCTAAAATCTACTGATTCTATGGTTGTATAAGTGTTTATTGGAAAAATCTAATGGACTAACTGGGTAAAGCAAAGTTAGTTTATCTTAGGGTAGACAGGTTCACTGCGTAAGTGATCAACGCATTCACTGCGGCATCGGCAGTTTCTAATTAAAAAAAAAACTAGTTTCGATTCGACTACGATTATTGAGTGAAAGTACAGAAATTGTACGCGTCGTTGATCGACCTTGTATAACAGTGAAACATTCTGGACCTGTATCATTTCATCAAAACAGACGTGAAACCTGTAACAAGTTATTTCCTTACCTTAGCTTTTTTGAATTAACAGATACAAAATATGCAACACGGATCCCTGCCCAATAAATGAACCAAGCTTCAGAGAAGTCCAATGCCACCATTACCAGAACGAAACTAACGCTGACTGGACACCATACTTCGATCAAGGTTTGTTCCTCTTTCTTAATAAGAAAAGTTATGATATACCTGGGAATACATACTAGAGCCCACGCAAACCTCATAATCACTTTAATCTTTCAGACAAACCCTGCGAACTCTTGTGTGTACCACGCACCGGAAACGATCTCGAAATTGGCGGATTCGTGGCTGATGGAACGCCTTGCCGACAGACCGATGGAGCCAGAGATATGTGTATTGCAGGTAAATACCCGGTTTAACTAAGACCTACTTTCAAAAATACTTACTCATATACATAAACTCACACCTGCATCCCGGAGGGCCGTATCAATCTCGTATCGATATCATAGTGATGAATTAGAAGAAGATATTTGATATCGATAGCCGTATCGATATCAAATATCTTCTTCTAATTCATCACTATACCAGCACATAACTGGATTTGGAATGAAAAGCTGACATGATGCGCAATATATGCTAGTTATCATCAGCATCGCAATCACGCAGACCGATTTGCACCACTTGGTAAATGTTACTAAAAAGCCGTTTAAATTAAGTTTTGTAGGAAGAATTTTAGTTAAACGCTGCTTAAGCCACATTTAAGAAAGTGGTACAATTCGGCTTGTCATGAGCACAACTTTCAGTAACCTCTGAGCAAGAAACCGTTTCATAAGAGACCGTCTATTCACAGGGGTATGTCACAAAGTGGGATGCGACTGGGTAGTCGATTCGGAGGCCGAAGAAGACGCTTGTGGAGTGTGCGGGGGCGACGGGTCGGCTTGCAAGACGGTCCAGGGCATCTACAACAAGGGAACCACGAAGCAATCGGGTTTCAGCGAAGTAGCAGTCATCCCCGCTGGCTCGAGAAACGTGAAGATAAAGGAGAAAGTTAATCCAGGAAACTTCATCTCAATTGGAAGCGCTAAGTCGAGGAAATTATACATCCATGGAGCTAGGTAAGACATCTTTCCTACAGAAAATAAAATAAGTGTTTTCCGGTGATCCTGGTACTAATACAGCTCTTGTTTTGCAGAAATGAAGCTCTAACGGAATACTTTGTGGCTGGATCCCAGGCGATCTACGAGCGAGATCGCGATTGGGAGAAAGTCCGTATTCCAGGACCGATCGAAGAGGACATCAGGGTTTACGTAAGCTACTTCTTTAATATCATGATCCGGCAAAAAGAAAATTGCAGAAATAAGAGAATAGCGTGATCCTCTTTGTAAGCAGGTTTTTTTTATTTCAATCGTGCGCTCTATTCCATAACATCTATTACAGTAAAGATTAGAATTTCTTTAGTGTGTAGACGTTAAGTCATCCACTAACTAGTCAATTTTCTTACAGCAACACATTTACCGCGGCAAGAATCGAAATCCGGTGGTGACTTACAAGTACACAGTAGACAAGCCGAGAAGTCAACGAAAACGGTTCCACTATAGACTGTCGGAGTGGTCACCCTGCTCTGTCACTTGTGGCATCGGCAGGATTCGCCGACATCTGCAGTGTTACGATGAAAATATACGTAAGAATAGTGTTTAGTCATCGTTCATGGTTATGGGTCCCCCTTTTGGCACCAACAAATATCGTTATTGCGTCGGTCATGTATTAAAACTAATTAAAATTTTACATTCTTTTCTCTTATCGGACGAACTATACTTCAAACTTATGAAGACGACATGAAGAAGCCCTGTGTTTCTAAACGCGTCCTTTGATGCATTGTCAACCTGACCGTGAGATTGCAAAAGTTCCAAGATGCATGATGTAATTATCAGTTCATAACACACACTATTGCCATTTAATAATGCTCAAGAGTCCCATCCACTATATAGGCCTCTTCATCTCCAATAATGCCACCACTGTTTAATTACTGACTAGAATTTGTCGTAAGAGGCACGGGCCTGCTGCTATTAATACAGGCTACCTTGTAACCTAGCTATAGCAGCAGATACCAACCAGTTTCGTTCACGTTTTTCTATTTATATTTAAACGGTTAAGTGAATGTACATCCACCCTGTTAACTATCAATAAAGTTATTATTATTATTATTATTATTATTATTATCCTTAGGTACATCGACATTGTACGGGCCTAGGCAACAACTTTCCGTCCACGCTTTTTTAATTTATCAAATTCGTGTAATTATCTTTAACCCACTTTCCTTGGTCAGGTCTGGTAGACCAGTCACAGTGCTACCATATAGAGCCGCCGCGCAATGAAGCAATGATGGAGCGATGCCAAATGCCGGCGTGCCCGCCGCCAGTCGCGGTAGAGTCGCAGACGCACTGGTGGGTCGGCGGCTGGAACACATGCTCGAGGTCGTGTCGCATGCCGGTTAGTATAAACGGACACCAAACACATGGTGTCTATGGAGACACAAAACATGCGGCGGGGCACGTGGAAAAATAAGGGGGGAATTATTTCGCGTTTGTGGAGTGATAAAAACCAGAGTGGATGCATGCTGGTTAATATAAGCAAGGCGGTGGGGACTACAGTATGATTGGTCGTTCATTTGTAAGCGATCAAAATTGGACGGTCTAACGATAGCCTCGGTAGACTCCTTGTATGCTAAAATACCCAAGTCATTACAACTTTACTATTGCAAGCAGAAGGGTAAAGGGGAATATAAACCCAGCCGACCCACGTGCTGTGGCACATTTAGCTGACGTGTCGTTGTGAGATAACTGAACTAAGTTAACGTTTGACTTTTTTTTTTCAGGGAGAAGAGCCAATGAAGCAGCGGAGCGTATACTGCGTCGACAAGAAGCTAAACTCGATCATAAGCGATACCGCTTGCGACCCCATGACCAGGCCTTTCAGTAGCATCAAATGCGTCGACGTACCACCATGCTAAAGAAGGCAAAGGAAAATCTATTTTCAAGGAAAAGTTACCAAGAGAAAGAACTTCCAAATTCTTTCCTACCGAATTCGACAGCGAACGAAACTCATCTGAAATTTCCTTTATGAGATCAATCGTATATCGAACAAAGAGATTCGGAGACAACCGAGATGTGCATGAATAGAAACAAGTGCTTTTGAGTGTATTAGTGACACAGACACAAAATGGGACGGTTTAGTTCGTCGGACGAACGCAGATTAGACTCTTCAGGAGGCAATTATGTGCTTGTTTTGATGTTGATGTTTAAATAACCCATCGAATAGATGTTATTTACTTATGCGGTGCATAGGTACTCGAATAGTGTCACTGTATGAGTAGTGACGGGCGAATCTCGCAAGTACATTCAATGCTCTACAAATTACCACTTACTGCCATATTACTTAAGTAATGCCTAGTTTTTTTACTATAGTCCCGCTAAGCTTTTACATCTGATTTAATTTAACGTAATAAACCTATATAACACGAGTATTAAAAAGTGGTGTATGTAATTATTGAAAATTATTCGCACGACAATGTGAATGTGTTTGATAAGAAAATTTGGACCAAAAATAATGTTTAGAGAAATCAAATTCGCGTTGCCATAATCACTGTACTGCCAATATGACACGTATTATTTAAGTAATTTAAACAAAAATATTCAACCTACTTAGTTGTATGTAGTATTCTAATAAAAAATGCAAAACGTAAGATCAATCTGGCCATAACTGGAGTATGTAAAATTATAATATTTGCAATTAAAACGGCTAGTCACAGGAACAATGTTAGATTGAGCGAAGTTGTTTTACCCAATCAGATATTTCAAGGAAGATAAACATCGCACCCTGCTACGCTTTATAAAATCTAACATGTCTAGTATTATAAAATTTAGTAGTATCGTATAGGAAAATATTGATATAAGTTACTATGCATTTCTAATGTCCCAGCCTAAGAGGACAAATAAATGTACATTTATTTAAAACCCGGAACAAAACTCATTAACAATTATTTATATATTTAAGTTTCCTTTTGCAAGTGACTACGCATAATGTAAAACTGTAGACGTGTAGGTAATTGTCTTGTGCCTATTTTTTATATAATTTTATATAATAGTTTAATAAATTTAAATAGATAAACACTATAGGAATCCTAATGGGTCAGTTCTAAGATCCTTCATGGATGTTTTCAACAGGTTTATACACAATTTTAGGGTTTGTTTTAATTTGGTCTTTATTAATATTTATAAAACTTTTATAAAAGCTTAAAAATATTTTCATAAAATTGTGTATGGAATTTGAGAAATCAAATAAATTGTCCATTGTTTAAAAAGAAACTCGTTTTATTTATTTTTTTAAACTTATAGAATTTCAAACAATTTATACTTTTTGTATGACATCCGGCACGGAATTTTTTTGCGAATAATTTAAACAATATCCAATGAATGTGGTTGATCCGGACCACGGATCAAGATCTACTTTATTAGTTCTACTGGTTCCATGAAAACAAAATATTCGTAATAAATGCCCACTTAAGAAACTTTAAATGCCTATGAGATGTCTATTTCTGGGCAACTCAAAGGTTTCATACAAATGCAACTTATAAATCATACACCTAGAATATTTAAGTATTTAAGTAAGACTTAGCATCTAAGTCATAGACAAAATAAACAAATTCTCTTTCTTGCCAAAAATAAAATTTACTATTTTATTTATTAATAGACGGATTTTTTCAAACTTAGACAGGAACAAATACTTTGTGACATGCTTAAAACCTAAACGTAAAAAAACCGAAATCATGTTTTTGGGAGTATCGTTACAACGACGACGTAATGATTCATGTTTAAATATCACATACTAATCTTAATTATTACGTATCTTACACATAGAATATAATAAACTTCGTATCTGTTATCGTAAATTGACTTTCTTAAATCAAAATGAGAATGTTTATGTTCTATGTCCCATTCAATAACTAAATCTAGTTTTCCTTAAAAGCTACTTGTCCTTGTCACTGTTTCCAGCCTTTTTCTTCTGGAATTTAAAAACAATGTGAAATTTTATTATACCAAACATTTAAATTATTAAACTTAGTAAAAAGCAGACAATGAAAGCGTTGTTACCATGGATATGTTACTGAAGATTTATAATGAGTCCCATCCCATGGTAAAAGCAACCAAAACTTAAAATAAATTAAAATCAATTTAATATATAAGCAGATACTTTATTCTTGTAGTTTTGTTATTTAAATACCCAAACACAATGTTTTGCGAGAATAAATTTAATTGTTCATCAATGTTTCAGAAGCAACGTCAAAACGTATATGTGTACCTCTTTTTCGAAATGTACATTTCTGGAAAAAAAATGTTTTCTATAGTTTTAAGACCAATTTTTTTCGGGAAACGTAATAACATATATTTTCTGTAATATTTTTAGATAGCTTATCATATCACCAACAACGCAAAGCAATGAAAAGTTTATAACACCAAACAAAGCCCTTAATGAAAAGTTTATAACGCTAAACAAAGCCCTTAATGAAAACAGATACATCGCAGAAAACAGATAAAAAATAATAAAAAAACCCACATCGCAATTTCTAAGTATAATAACCAAACATACAGACAACAAAATCTAATAACCCTTTTTTTAAGAAAGCGAGACTCTGTGAACGAGTTTGTTAATAACTAGACAACTTCCTTCTGGTACAGAATACACAGATCACGGTGAAGCAAAAGTAAAACACATAAGCCAAAAGGTGCACTCAGACATAGATAGATAGAGAACACTTTATTGCACAATCAGCGAATTGTAATCGCAATAAAGAAATAATTCGGTCGGTCGGACGGTCGGTCAGTCGGTCGGCGAAGGAGATGCAATGCGTGCGCGTAGTTCATATTTAATTCGCACTGCCATTTGACGACATTGAAATGACAAAGTCTATTAAGGGGTCCAGGGAGTAACACCTAGCGCCACCGAGGAAAAATAAATCATATCTTTTTTTTTCAGATCAAATTTGCAAAATGTGTCAGTACGATCTCTCAATCACGACCAAGAACCTTGGATCACGAACCTGGGACTAGATAGCATTTATGCCAAAACGGCCCTTTCTGGCGTCAATGCTGTCTAGTCCTACGTTTTTTGACTTAGGTTCAGGGCCATGGGTCCTAAAAATCACTATTAGAGAGAGAGAGAGGATATTTATTTAAATTGTCACAGAAACACAAAGTGATTAACATGATTGAGAGATTGTACTGACACTTTTTGCAAATTTGATCTGTAACAAGATGTTTTTTTTTTCCTCGCCGGCGCTAGTGTTAGGTACTCCTTGGAACCCTTAGACAAGTGCCGTGTCGAGTGAAACACTGCGTCTGAATGCACCTTCGAGGCGAAATCAGCAGATCCACCCGGATAAACGTTCTGTCGAGTTCATTTTCTCTTTCATTGCTCAACCACATGGCATGGTAAAAAATAAACGTGCATTTTTTTTAACATTGTCAAATAAAAAAAAAGTTATAAACGAAACAGATATTATACAATTCATACGGGAGGAAAATAGAATGTCGTAATCCAATTGTACGTTCATTCTGTTTTAGTACATTTTCTTTCATTCTGGAAAAATGTACCGAATGAACCGAATGATTGTTGGACCTTTTTAGGGTTCCGTAGTCAACAAGGAACCCTTATAGTTTCGCCATGTCCGTCCGTCTGTCCGCGGCTTAGCACAGAGACGATAAGTACTAGAAAGCTAAAATTTGGCATAGTTATACATATTTATTACGTGGACGTACAATAAAATCTCAAAAAGAAGTCTTGGTACCCAAATTAGCGATGCAATTTTTTTTTCTGATTGGTTCAGATTAGTCGTTTAAAAATAGGGTGTAGGAAGACCATTTTTCGATTCGAGTTTGTGAATTGTTAAGCTTTAAAGCGCAATTTTTTGTCAGAGTAGGGCGTCGTCGTCCCCCCTCTCCTGGCTAAACGATTGATTGTAGGAACGTGAAAAAATTCAAGGCAGTAGCACATATAATGAACTTAAAAGGAAAACTATCATGGCTAAGGCTTTACAAGTTAACGAGTAATAGGCGACCAACTTATAAAAGGAAAACTTCATAGAAAATCCATTGAAAATTACTTTGATGAAGTTGTTAGTTTTGTAAAGCAGACAAAAAACCCTCTTTCTACGGAACCCTGCACTGCGCGTTTTACTAATTCATTTATTTGTCATTCGAAGTTCATTCTGTGTTTAAATGATTCATTTAGAGTGAAAGACGCGGAATGAAAGACAGAAACGAATGAAACGTGAATCTTCTGATTTCACCTTTACTCATCAAAAACGGGTCCAGCCAGGCACACTGACAGAGTCGAAGCATTAGTCAGGTCCTGACGTGTGTCGGATACAATAGAAAGTGACGTGTGGGAACGCGCGCGAAGACGAGCACATGCGCGCACATCTTACAGTATTTGACTCTTTGTTTTGACTCGACTCTGCATCAGTATTCCTTGCCTATGCCTTGGCCCTAAGACTTACCTTGTCTTTAGCCCGGGGGTCTGCATTCTTGGAGCGCTCCCGCTCTAGTTCAGTGTGCAGGGCCGACACCTCAGCTGTGAGCTCTGCTTGCACGCCGCGCAGCCTCTCTACCTCTACCAGAACTTCCGCTTTGTCCTTCACTGCAAGAAAGATACACGAAGGTTATTAATCTACAGATTTGCACTTAATAGTACAAACAGATTTGCAAGAATCTCTATCTCAAAATGGTGGTTCTACATGTAATTTGAACAACTTCTACTATGGGGAAAAATTCAAAATTGCGAAAATAATCCACTGTTCGCCTGTTCCGTACATTTTACCGCAAGCCGAAGTTGGTAACTTCCTTTAGTTTAAAACAGCTAAACTTAGTAGTGAAGTTCGTATTGATGAGTAGAAAGAAACCCTAATTTTCGGATTTTATGGCAATTTTGTTACACCCTGTAAAGGTATGTGCCTGCTCCAGCAAGTCAAGTTACTGCATACATGCACTGTGGTTCGGATTGATATGCCATCGCTTATCTGGGGCGAACACTTTCCTCCTTGAAATATAACTGTAGATACGCCAATGGCTTTGTCCTTCTTTGCTAGGATGGAGATTTATCAAGTAGCTAGGGTCAAAGCGGAGCGTTTTTGAGCCCCATGCTGCATGACACCAGGGAAAATGAACGGTATTTTCGACCACTCCTGCTATTATGAACTTCTACAGCAACAGCTTCAGCTTAAAACATGTGGTTAATGTTAAAATATGTAGGCCAATGATTTACTGAAGGCTGCGACATTGATAGAGCACGTAAATCGCGAATGTAATAAATGATCAGCCGTTTGACGCCCACTGCAGGACATAGGCCTCCCTCATCTCTAGGCCTCTCGAATCTCAGGAAGACTCAAGAAAATTATAATTAAAAAAAAAGTCATAGTACAAAAGTTGTTGTAAAGCACAAACTCTAGTTGGGGTGTCTCAGGAAATGCGCATTTTCGTAATAACCCTGAACATACATGTATAATATTAGCAAGTGGTACTTACTTTCGCCTTGGCCAAGAATATTGCAAAGCTTCCGATTTCTGGATTTCACCGTGAGGAGGTCTTCCTTCAAACTATCAATTTCGTGCCTGAGCATGGCTATTTCTTTATTCTTCTTCTCTAGAGCGTCTGCAAACTGCACTCTTGTCATTACTTCATTAGACAGTTGCTTCCGATTCTTCACTCTATCAATGATCTGGTCCTTTATGAGTTCATCCCGGGCCTCATCTTTGACTCTCTCAAAGAACTCTGTGTCTTTGTCTGTGGACTTTGACGATGTGGTGGATTCTTTCTCATCTTCGTGGCTGCCTTTAGAGGTGAAAAATTTGGATTGGGTATTAACAACATAAATA
Organism: Yponomeuta malinellus; assembly: GCA_947308005.1. Taxonomy (NCBI): domain Eukaryota; kingdom Metazoa; phylum Arthropoda; class Insecta; order Lepidoptera; family Yponomeutidae; genus Yponomeuta; species Yponomeuta malinellus. Next base: position 12,058,244 of record OX371007.1, on the reverse strand, counting down.
GTAACATTTGTTAAATCCATCGAACCAGCTCATATTTTTTTTTAATGTATGTTTTGGTTTCAAATAAACAAATTATTATTATATTATTATTACTATTATATATAATGAGAGCCCATGGTTGGTTATGCTTCATATTTTTATAGCCTGTGTTAATGTGTTCCACTGCCATCAGCGGTTGCAAAGGTCTCGTTATTGATATATTTAATGTTGATACTTGCAAAAAAAAAACCACAAACTTTCAACTCACTGTACTCTTTAGTGTCGAACTATTTATAACACCTCAAACCTTTACAGTCTTGAATGGAATAAGATCTATTCTGAGGTTTTCTCTGTGGAATTAGCTGTTATTTATAGACATTTAATTTTCGCGTTTCCACTAGAAGACACCTAACCACCTAACGTAACCATTGAAGACAAATTAATTTAAATACCATCACTTATCAGAAACCATCGACAGGTACCTTTGCCATCTTCACCAGACACCATACTATTGAACTGGTCCAAGCTCATAACATTTTTCTTCTTTTGCTTCTTGCTGCCAGACTTGGAGGGATCAGGGGTTTTCTTCTCTACTTCTGCTTCCTTCTTGTGTAGTTTGTAGACATCTTTCTTCTCTTCATAGTCCAGTTTTGATAGCATAATAGCCTGTGGAGATTAGTGAACTATTTAGTTGCTAGCATAGTAGCCACAGCTGAGAATACTCGTAATTAGTCTTCATTAGAAGTACTTCAGTTATACCCTTAGTATTGGGATTCATTGCTACTTACTTGTTTTAATTTCTTGAGCTTTAGGGGATATCCAGAAATCATATGATATTTTAACAGAATTTTGACCCTCCATCTTGATTAAGATTAAGGCTCTAAATAGGTTCAAGCAGATCCCTGCTCCTCTAATAAGTGTCACCAGATTTTGGGATACCCCCTTAACATTTGCATAGTCCAATAAGTCAGTCAGATAAATTGACAATTCAATGAAATTTACATCTCACTGCAGTAGCCTTATTTCACAGAGAGAGTTTAAGTTTAATCACCATAAATGCCCATAGCAGCAATTTCTGAATGAGTGAATACCAGAGACATTCAGGATTCCTCATGCTGTTTTCCTTCACTGAATGAAGCACTGTTTTTAAAAAAGATTATAATAAGATTTCTCTGGTTAAAATAAGAAGGCACCTGTTGTAACTCATTTTCAAAGTTGCCATCAACCATTTGCTCATCCTTCTGCTTCCACTGTTCCCACTGATCAGAGGTGGTGGCAGTGGCCTTCTGCTTTTTCTTTTTAGGCTGACTGTTAGGCTGGAAATGGGAAGTAAAGTTTACTATAGGTATGTGTAGTTTATAAGAACTTTTTGCAAGACATAGTGACCTGCAAACTATAGAAGTCAGACTCTAACCACACTAGAAGAAGCCAGTTTTCCACAGGTATGTGTAGTTTGCAACTGTTTAAGGCACATAGATACTTCTAAGCCAGTAGAAGTCATACTGAACCTCAGTGTCCACAGCAAGTTGATACTGACCGCTTTATACTAATATTGTATGCTTATTTGGTTTGATGACCATATCATAATAAAATGTAAACAGAGTTATTTATAAAAACATGATTCCTTAACATTTAATAAACGCCAATTAAAATAGTCTGTAGTAGATAGAGATTTTCAAGGAAAAGACATAACCGTCACCACAGATTAAATCAAATGCCTCTGAGAAGTGCTTTAGAGGAATCATGTTCTTATAAATAAGGATGTAAGTTGCTACATCCTGGCTGCCAAGGGAACAGCAGAAAGATTTCTTGTTTCTCTCAGACAGTAGTTATGCACTGGTTAAACATTATGGAAAGTGAAGTGCCCAGTTTTCCACGGGTGTAGTTTACAACTTCATGAAACTGCAGGTAGGTGCCAACTTTACTCACAGATCTAGGTATGTCTTACCTGTGATTTGACACTGTTGGTGGCGTTGGGTTTTGTACTTTTCTTCGGAGGGTCGGGCTTTTTAGCAGCCGCAGCTTTTGCCTTCTTAGCCTTCTGGGGTGTTTGGAATCCGTCGTCATCTTCAATCTTTAGGCCGGCGAAGCGAGATTGAACCACGAGAGCAGCCATTTTCTACCGATGTAAACTGGAAATGTTGAAATGTATTTGAAGTCTGAGAGAGGATGGATTGCTGGAATATCTAAATATAATTTTCAAGGCATGTTTGGTCCCGAAAGTCGATCTAATTGGATGTTGAATAGAAAACATTAACCTTTCGAATGCCGTGACCGCCGAAATTACGTTATAGTTGCGTGCCGAGAAATATCAACATTCACGCGGTCGCGCAACTGCTTTTTCGAAGTCTAATATTTTCTAGATTATAAGTCTTATTCCTACCCAGATTTTTGTTTCGTAAAGGTGGTAAACTAAAGTTTTTATTTGTATTCGATTTAGTAGAACTTCATCAGCTGTGTAATTACTAAAATTCAAAAAATTATACGAGCCATAAAATTTGTCCATACTTTGGAAAATGACACATAAAATAAAGGCAGTGGGTCTATACCAACTTTTTTTCGTTTTATTACACACCTGGGTATATTATAAACTAACTGTCACAATAAAATAACTTAGCGTATTGAAAAAAATCAGGACTACACGAGTTTGAATCCTGCCAAAAAATATAGCATTTCCAAACGTGGATCAGCGTTCCGGCACAGACCGGTAAGCTTATCTACAGGATGTGTATGGTTCAGAAATATTACAAAACCAAAAATCTTGGGCAAAACCAAAAGTAAGTTGTTAGCATTTTATGTATTTATATAACTATATATGTATGAACGGATTTTTATGAAATTAATGGATCAGTTTTTACTGTCTCGGTGACGGATACAAACAAAATATTATAGGGGATTTTACACATATACTTATAATAAAGCTTTTTTCGGAGGGGTAGGGGGAGACGAACTTCCATTTGCTACGACCCTTACTCTTTCGCCAACAATGTATTCGTTGTTCTTTAGGGAGATTTTATACAAAAACCTACGGTTTGGTAATAATGTACCCACCATGTGAAGAGGGATGTAGAATCAGAAATAAAACTCTGGATATGGTATGGAGGGATGAATAATACAACGAGAAAGGATTCGGAAAAAAATTACACGATAAGTAAAGTATTGGAGCTCTAAAAATAAAACGAAAGACTTTTAATAGAAATACTGCTAAAACTTTAATAATAGACATATTTGATTAAGTAGACATTATTAATTCTCTTGATTTGGTGAGGTGTGGTAATCATTCCAGCACTGGCCTACACAAAGAAAGACGTTGCATCCAGTACATTTAATGTTGCTTTCCGTACGTCTCCGATATGCTCTGCACTGGACGCAACCTCGTCTCTTGTATCGGTTTACGCGTTTGTTTGCCCTATCCATGCGGTCGTCTTCTTCATGCGCAGGGAAATGGTTGCCATTATATCGGTCGTGGCCTAAATTGGCAGCAGGCCTAATCCGCTGCACATACGGACTTTCCAATGATAGGGCCGTTGCTAAATTGTATCTGAATTGCCTGTGATTCAGCCTTTTTTCTTCTCCGTCATGGCGTTTGTATATAATGTAGCTGTTTAGAATGCTACAGTTGAGCAGACGCCTAAAAACTTTAATATACCACTTAAGTCCCCTCTTGCGTTCCAATAAATACATGGAGAGCTTCTGATCTTTTAGATCTACGCCCCCCATGTATTTATTGTAGTTATGGACTACAAGTGGTTTATCGAGGTCCTGGCCTGCTCTGCGGCCTGGAGCCATATCATTTTTGTGGAAGGTGGAAATCATTGTGACTAATTTCACATCCTTCCATGACAAAACTGTAAGGTCACCGCAATGTGTCGCCACCACTGCCCCACGTTGCACATTGTGGTCATTTAAGTTCTTAATTTGGGCCGGAGTCTCTATTCTGCGACGGTTGAGGGTCCCTACAACATCTGTACGTTTAGCTTTTAAAAAACGTGCTAAACCTACAGAGTTGTAGAAATTGTCCATATACAGACAATGACCCTTTTCAAGGTAGCCATCAGCGAGTTTTAGGACTACTTTTGCCGTGGCATTTGTAAAGCCCATTTCGGCCTGCCCAGAGTCGTCACCTTTGCCTGCGTAAATTTTCATTTTGATGAGATATCCTGTTTCTGCCTCACAGAGCTCGTATGATTTTATTCCGAACCTTGCCGCTTTAGTTCGGATGCATTGAATCCAAGAAAGGTGGCCTTTCCACAGCAAAAGGGACTCATCAATACTTAGAGCTCTGCGAGGCACGTATATTTCGCCAAACTTCCTATTGCAGTGTTCTACTATGGGAGCAATTTTGAATATTTTTCTTTCATAGCCGCGAATACTATCAGTTAGCTCATCATTGTCTACGAAGTGTAGGAATCTTAACAGGAGTAAGAATCGATTTTTACTCATTATTTTTCTGAACCCTGGCATTCCCAGAACGCCAGTAGTCCAATACTCATCTAGTCTGCCCCTGTGACATAAGGACATGAATATTAGTACGGAGAAAAATTGGTACAATTCTTCCACTGTTGTATCTTCCCAATCGTTGATTCGGGACCCCATTGAAATCCCAGCCCCTCCCGGCGCCGTTGCTTGCGCAATGATGTCCCAAGCATATTTGTTTGTTTGGTGAGCTATAACAGACATTATTTCGCGAGTCCATATATATTTAAATATATTTATTGCAGACGTAGCAGGTATAGTCGGGCCAGAATGTTCTTGATAAACCTCCTCAACTCCTCGGAATTGTTCAAAATTGTTACACCAGTCTAATTCCGCTCCTGGTCTGGGAATGTCTATTTCTTCCTGCTCATGGGCCTCAGTGACTATTTCTTCCTGCTCATGGGCCTCTAAAATCTGTATTATCTCAGATTCGTCGTAATCTTCCCAATCTTCGTCAATTTCACTTCCTGAATCGTTAGCTAAGGCTTCTATTAGTTCGGGAAGTAAATACTCATTGTGATGGATCGCAATCGAAGGTTCTTCCTCATCCTCATTCAAATTGTCTCTGGGTTCTTCAATAATCATTCGTTGCACAGGCGGAGTTGATGATTCACCTTCATCTTCATTATTATAAAGTCTCATGGGCTCTTCTTGAGCTACCCCTCGCACGGTCTGAAAATTGATACTTATGAATATCAAAGTAAAAAAATAATCAAACATGGAAAATTGAAAAAAGGGGATCGAACAGAAAGACATAAGATTCTATAGAAAATTGATACCTCGAGGTTTCCATTTTCGGTTCGGCGTACCAGGACGTGTTCATTAGACGGAACTATTAAAGATCCCCGTGGAGATAATTGTACCGACAAGGCCATAATTAACGGCACACCTCTAGGGGGTGGCGTTCCTGTCCCTCCCTGGTCTCTTTCCCTTGACTCCATCTAAGTTAGAACATAAAAAAAAAACATGCTGTTGGGAGAGCCCACACCAAAGAACCAATTGCACACACCAAAATAAAAGTACAGAAAGTTAGTAAATGTGAATTATTCCATGACTATTTTAGTCACAGTAGTGTGATCATGATTATACATAGCAGTTGGGCTCGTCAAACATATCCCATAGGCAGGCCGGGGCTATTTGGCTTAAATATTTCCTTCCGTCACAATTCTGCTTAAACGTCTAAAAACAGGCAAGCCGGTGGGAGTGGACTTTTATGGACGCGCCGCTACTGGTACATAGACGAGAACATAAAAGATGCACCCGAAAGTTTTCGAAACGAAAAGAAAGCCGAAAGTAATAGAGGATTACCAATCATATAACAGGAAAAGCTTTAAAGCATTGATATAGGTTTTTTTTATTGAAGATGTATTTATTAATTTCTTAATAACAATTTATGTATTTAATATTTTAGAAGTAACATGCTACATAACACAAAATTGGCACTCGTCGCCCGGGTAATGCTCATAAATTGCGAAAGCACAGTTAGAACACCAAAATTTATTAGCAGTGCATAAAATTTGAAAAGTAATGTTTATGTCTGTTCGGCAGAAGAAATGACGAGGCAGATATGGATTGGTCGGCAAGTGACACATAACACAAGCATTTAGTAGCATAAAATGCGTTTCCCTCCAAGGCCATTTTAAGTCGTAAATACACAACCTGTAGTCCTCTTTGTTTAGATAATCGTCAACATCTAGAAAACGGGGCATTGCTGCACGACCTAAAATATACACATTTATTATCATCATCATCATCAGAATCAACCGCCTAGATAAGTTATGTTGTTGAATGTTCAACTCAAACTAAAAAGCATTATCAATAATATTGTGAGTACATAATGCGCAGATCCGCGTTCCGGCATAAGAAAAACAAAACAAATTCTATACACCCTGTGAACAAATATACGAAAAGCCGCGACGCAGATCCGCGTTGAAATCGGTAGGCACAAGTTTCAACGTATATTTCGATAAAACTATAGATATTCATTGCCTTTTTATTACTTCTTCAACATCTTCATAAAATCACTTTCAAATGTGTTTAAAAAACATATACATACTCATATAACAATAACAAGAAATAATATTTTCAAACTGGCACTTATTGCGGTCAACCGTCAGTGGCAAAGTTTACTTAAATTCTTTGGGATGTTTCGTAGTAAATATTAGTAATATTTTTATTCAATTCTAACATGCAATTACTTAGGTAGCATAAAAATAAAGTTTTACTTACTTTTCTCCAAGATAATCCCACCAAAACTATTTATTTCTGCAGTCAACGGGCACTGGGGTACACAGTTGAGCACTGATTGTTTCGAACAGGTTCACACGAGTTGTGAATGTGAATGAATGAAGTTGGTACGATTCGACGATACCTTCACTCATATACAATACTGATTTGCAATTTCTGCCCATGTTGCGACACAAATATTACAGAAAAACTAAAAAAACCGCTTGAGGTCGTCTGAGCGTGGATCCACGTTACGGCAGTTTAATGGGAGTTCGCGGATCCACGTTCCGGCATTCGAAAGGTTAATCTATAGAGGCGAAAAGAAATGGCAGCTTTCAAGAATTGCTCGAGTAACTGTGGATGTTTGTACTAACTTTATAAATATTTACTGAATATCTGCAGTTTTTCAACTGACTCAAGTAAAATTCTATTGTGTTTGGTAAAAAATGCAAAAAAATTGCGGCGACCGACGACAGCAAAGAAGTTTGTTGTTTTTGGTTGACTTTTGAGTATTGGAATACTCTTTAAGTTTTATTTAATTTAGAACCATATTTTGAGCACTATGTATAAATCATAAATTTTTATTGATTTAAATGTATATAATCATGTTATGAACAATAAACTTTTACCTTATTTTATTTAATAAATACCTCAAATTAATTACATCCGGTTTGTGATTTTGAAACGCAACTAGGATGCATACATCAAACATCACAGAGTAGGTACCTACCTACCATTTTTTTTATAAATGGTTAACGGATGATACTACAGATTGCGACAAACTTATCTAACCCGGTGAAGGCGTCACTTTTCTCCTTTGCTTTTCTAGTAAACTTGACGTTTCCGAACCATACTATATTTGAAACCTCTACCGGGTCAGATAACTTTGTGGCAGTTATGCGTGAATGGCATTAGCAACACAGATTAAAAAGAAAAAAAGATAAGGTAGCTGCACCAGTGATGCCAACTTAGCTACTTTATAGCTAGATCTAGCTATTTTTTGGTGTCATGTCAGACAGCTACAATTTAATAAAACTTGTAGCTAAATTTTTTAGCTACTTTTTCTAGCAACATTTCATTTCATTATGAGACGTGTGAACTCCATCCTCTGCATTAGAGACTACCTTACAAAAAGTGGCAAATGCTGCTATGACAGTGTTTTGCCCGAAGATACCTATACTTCATTAAATGGGTACAGCCGAAAAATATTTCAAATCAATGAAAGATTCTGATCCACAGCCATCAACATCTTCTTTTTGATTATTTTTTTTATTAAATTTTCAACGCTCTTGTTAAATTTAATGAAAATAAACGTTATTATCAGAATTTGCAATTTTATTTTGACCTACCAACGTACTGTAACATTTAGCTACTTCTAGCAACTTTTTGGGGTAAACAAAACTGGAAATCTAGCAACATTTTGTAAGATATCTAGCTACTAGGTAAAGCAAGCAGTTGGCAACACTGAGCTGTGAGCTGTATGGTACACACAGGGTACATGTGGGTACAGTACATGCCACAGAGAATATAATGTACATGCCAAAACGCGATTTGTCGTTGTCTTATATAGCTGTTTCAGTTTTTTTGATATTTTCTTGTGTTTTCGCAATGAAACTACAGTGTAACGTGGAAGTTGTAAATAGGCTACACACCAACCTTAATATCCGCTCAGGCGGCAAGTCCCTCAAATCCACGCTAGCCCTCGGAAAGGAGCCCAAGTGTGAAACGGACTACTTCATCATACATTTCTCCACCACAAACAAGACTGGGATTAAATACAAAGTTAAAAGCATAAAACAAGTCTTTGTGAAATGTCTTAATGAAGGGAAATCTACTATCAGATTCGAGGAGCCACCGCATGACTTGTGCATAAAATCTGAACCTATTCAGTTAAAATGCTTCATGAAATTACTCAAATCTTGCATTACTGGTGACACAAAGGACTTAGTGCTCACCAACTTGTCCAACATCAGTGTCACAGCCAAGGATGTGGCCCCAACTAAGCTGGTTATCAAAGACCGCAGTGAATTTCCTTCTAAAGGTTTGCCGAGAACTCTCGAATCTCTGGTTATGAATGGACTGAAGCTGTGTAACTTCCGCAGAGACATCCTGTTGCTTCGTCAATTGGTTGTTCTAGATTTAAGCAACAATGAAGTGGAGAAAATACCTCCTGAATTTGGTAAAGATTGTTTAACATGTTTACAATCTGCTCACATCAACCTTTGCCTATTAACAAATTGAGCAATTGCTTAATTTATTAATAGGCAAACCCAGGACTGTCAATCCCTCTCAAGATTATAGCTGAATGTGACTCTATATGACTATAGAATAAACTTATATTCTTCAATTGTTTCACTCAAACAATGTTATTTACAGGACGGATGCCAAGTTTATCAGAGCTGTATTTGGCAAATAATAAACTTGGAGAAAAAGAAGAGATTGACTGGAGATGGTTATTAGGTCCACAGGTGAGTAACATAATCTATTCAAATTATGTTTGCTAAGACAAATATTCAAGTGCCTCTTAGTTAGACCTGTGATTTCCTAACTTAGCCTAATTATTGGGCCATGGTATATTCAATTAATCAACAGCCTCTTTACAGATCACAAAATCATTGAAACTGTTGGACTTGATTGGGAACCAAGTGAAATACCTACCAAAAGACATTTGGAAATTGCAGAAACTTGTCACATTAAAACTGGATAAGAATTTGTTGAGAAACCTTCCAGCAACTTTAGGCCGTATAAGCACATTAAGGTAAGAAAAACACCATAAGAAGCGATGTCAATTCAAGATTATTATTATAACTTATTTATTGCAGAAAGTAAATTCATAAATAGTAATCATTTGACACCATTTTCTGTACTAGAATTTAAGAAAGTAAATACTGGGAGTATGAATTTGTCCTTTTTTAGGGTTCTGTACCCAAAGGGTAAAGTAGGCTTGATGACGTAGAAAGGAACGAATTTCCAAGTGAAATTTCCGCAGGGACCTCGTACAATCTGGATCTTTTTTAGGGTCCCATACCCAAAGAGTAAAAATAGGACCCTATTACTAAGACTTCGCTGTCTGTCTGTCCGTCCTTCTGTCACCAGGCTGTATCTCAAGAACCGTGAAAGCTAGAGAGTTGAAATTTTAACAGATTATGTATTTCTGTTGCCGCTAAAGCAACAAATATTAAAAACAAAATAAAATAATTATTTAAGGGGTACTCCCATACAACAAACGTGATTTTTTTTATCTTTGTGTCTAAGGTTGTATAGATAATGGTACGGAACCCTTCGTGCGCGAGTCCGACTCGCACTTAGCCGGTTTTTTTTTTATGAGAAAACTGGTGACCATGTTACTCAAGTAAGTATTTACTTAATTCTCATTTCTGAACCAGCAGTTGCTATCTGACTTATTTTACTGAACTCAAGTGTCTTCGTACACCCTCTACTTAGTCAAATTGTCAGTTCTGAACCAGCAGTTAATAATAATAATAAAGCCCTTTATTCTGCAGATTACAGATGATGCACGCGTTTGTATTATTCATATCTTAGAAAATGTCTCTGATCTCAGTGTGCCTCTTGGCATAGGCCTCCCAACAGTTTCCACTGTGGTCTGTCCTGAGTTACCCGTCTCCACCTTGGCAGCAGTTACTATCTGACTTATTTTACTGAACTCAGTGTCTTCCTACACCCTCTCCATTTTTCTACTTTCAGGTACCTGACAATATCCAGCAATCAGCTGTCTTCCCTGCCCTGCAGTCTTATGCAATGTCGCTTAGAATACATTGATCTATCATCCAACACCTTCCATGTCCGAGAAGTGGCAGCGAAAGAAACCTCACACTCTCCATGGGATGTCTACGTCGGCAATCTAGTTCAGATAGTGTCAAAAGTGGTATTGAAACACAAGCTCTTTTACGCACCTAATTTAATCCCATGGACATTGGTTGAGTTTCTTGACAATGCTCATATGTGTGTGTGTGGTGCTCCTGTAGTCAATGATATATTATGTGTAGACAAGGCATTTGACCTTAAAGAGTTCTTCAGAGTTGTAGTATTTGATACAGTGATGTCACAAGCTCTTGCTCTGCCAAGCCCTAGTACAGTAAATTTTGAATGCTACTTCTGTTCTCCCCGGTGTTTTAATGCTTGTGCAAACCACCGATAGAACTGGTCAAAACATTAAATTTGATGTTTGATTCTTTTTGTTGCACTAACCCGTGCTGAAGACAATTTTAAAAACCTATTTGATGTTTGATTTCATGTATTAAAATCTTTTAAAACTATTTGATCAGACTGATTTATTATTAACTTATGATGAAGGATTGAATTATTAAAAAGTCTTATGTCCACAACTTTTTAAATTTTTATTACATGTGCATGTTTTTGCAAATTGTTCTTCGCTTACAGATTTCAACAATCGAAACCTTCTAACTTCCAATTAATGTCTGCAATCACTGGTGCTATCCTTAGGCGCGGTTCTGGAAAAATAAATGTTTCTTTGTTAAGCCTATCATCTGTTGCCCTTTAACTCCTGGGAGAGCATAGGGCCTAAATCAGACTTTCACTTCTGTGATTTCATTCAATTCTGGCCACTAGTTACTTCAAAAACTTATCATACAACATAATTTTGGACCTTGGTTCTACAGCAACCACTAATGAGGGGCCTTAATTATGCGCACCATATCCTGAGCGATGCCAATCGTCTAACTGTCAAATTCCATACTAATTTGAGTTAGACGATTGGAATTGTTCAGAATTTCGTAATATAGGAGCTGGTTAATATTTCTTTTAAGTGAATCTATCTCAGCTGAGCTATCAGGTCTTCAGACATTTCACTTTCTAAATTCGTTCGAGGGGAAATCAGTCGCAACATTTCATGCATGCAGTACTTTGTACAGTTCGGTACCTATCGAAAATTTTATCTCGCTGCGATAGCCGGTGCTGAAGATATTTTTTTTTGTGGTCCTTGGCGGCAAAAGCTACTATGTAAATAATTCGGTAGTTTGTCTTACCCAGTGTAGCAATACCCTGCGGAATAATATGGCACCCTTCTGGTATGTTGCGAGCTTCAATATCCGCGTTGGCTGCCTCCAAGAGCAGTTCGGGCGTCCAGATGTCTCTTAGGCTCTCCTTCATGACCAGCAGGAGTTTTTCTAGGCTTTTCTGTAACAAAAACCCAACGTGTAGGTACTAGATAGGAAGGTACAATTTAGTTGTATAGATACATAACTATATATATTAGTTGTAATAAATGAGATAGAACGCAGCCGTACGCCGCCCCCGGGTCCCGCAACCTCACCCCCGCTAGCGCCCTCTGGGCATACGGTCTGTCAGAAAAACGCAATCGCCGCCGCCCGACTCGCTATTTGTAATTTGTATTAGTTTCTGTGTGAAAACAGGGATATCTGACTTCAGGCCCTGATTTATGTACTCTTACTGTTGTGTGCACAATAAACGAGGACCCAGTGGTGTTCCCCGCAAGAGTGGTTGCAGTTTTCTTCCCCAACACGCCTGGCATAGAAGAACCCCGCATTATAAATGGCCGCCCAAACGTGAGGCGTGAAAGAAAACTGAAACACGAGTGCCCCGCCCTTGTAATATGCCGCGCACACGAGCACAAGGAGAAGTTCGAGGAGAGGAAGATTTTTCGGATGCCGGTGACGCTGAAACAGGTGCCTACGGAAATATATCATTCCCGGCAGATAGCGTGGCCGCGATGATGGCGTCGTTACAACGCGCTCAGCACGAGCAGTTTGAAAAACTGTTGGATCGATTGTTGGAGCAGCGACCGACGTCAACGGCGATGTCGACCCCAGCGCCGCCGATGCCGCCGCCGCCGCCACTCGCGACTGGAAATTTCGCGGGTTGCACCGCGCGCTTTGGAGCCGGTGAGACAGAGTCTGTGGAGACCTTTATAGACGCCGTACAGTGTTACAAGGAGGCGACCGGCGTGCCAGACGCGAACGCCGTCAGAGGAATGTCCATGTTGTTGACAGACGCCGCCGCGGTATGGTGGCACAGCGCTCGTCTGGAGGTGGGTGACAGCTGGGAGCAGACGCTACACCGCCTGCGCGCTGCTTTCGGTGACAGCAGGCCGCCCTATCGCATATACAGAGAACTGTACAGTCATGAACAAGAGGAGAATGAGCGGACAGACATCTTCGTGGCTCGAGCCAGGGCGTTGCTTGCTAGAATACCAGTGGCTGACCTTCCGACAAGGACTCAAATCGACATGATATATGGCTTACTGAACCGGCGGATCCGGAAACGTCTCCGCCGTGACGCCATCACCACATTCGAACAGCTAATCACGCAAGCCCGGAGTATTGAAGAAGCTGCAGCCGAGGCCGCCTGTCGACCACTTCAAGCTACCGATGCCGGTGCCGCCCGTGAAGTGCCGCTTGCGCGCGCGAGCGTGATGATGCCTGCGCCGCTGCCGGCCGCGCCCCCTGCGCGCGCGCGCCCGCAGCCTGCGCCGCGCAGCACTGTGCCTGCTGCGACGCCGCCGCCGCCGGCCTCGCGCCGTGCGACCGGCGCTCCGCCGCCGGCCAGCCGCCGCGCGACTATACAACCGCCGCCTTCCGCGCCGCCGATGAATCGCGGCGCCGATACCGCAACGGAAACACCCCGCTCCCGGTACTGTGTCTATTGTAAGATTTATGGTCATAGCCGAGATAATTGTACGAAGTTAACAAAAGAAGTAGGTAACAAAAGCGGGTACTATTGTTATGGTTGCGGGACGCCGGGCGTGATACGGTCTAATTGCCCTAAATGTAGTGAGATAACATTTTCAGCTTGTGATACCCCCCCAGGCGGGCAGATTGGGTCATGCACGGGGGTGACTGCCTCTCGCCGGCCAATAGTGAGTATAACTATAGGTGGCCTGCGGGGCGTTGCACTCATTGACACAGCTGCCAAGTGTAGTGTGGCTGGCGTGTCACTCTACAGAGCCCTGCAGCAGCTTGGTAAGACATTCACCAAGCGTATGATATTTGTTAAGTTGGCGGATGGTTCTTCCACTGAACGAGAAGTCCTGACAACACAAGTATCTGTGGGTTTGTGCAACTCAGAGTTCCCCACAGAGTTTGTAGTGTTCCCAGAAGCGGTGAGTAGCCAAACTCTTTTGGGTATAGATTTCCTGCAAGCTGCCGGCATGGTCATTGACCTGTCTGCTAGCACCTGGCACCTCTCAAGTACCAATGACAAATTCCCATTGGAATGGGAGACCCCACCGCTGGTTACTGTGGTAAGTACGGTCACACTTGGGGATCATGAAGGGCCTATGTTAGGTATACCCGAGAAGGAGAGACTGCAGGTCCTCTTGACTGACAATTCGGACATCTTTGAGCCAGGGGGAGGACCTACTCCATGGGCAGAGCATTACATAGACACCGGAAACCACTTGCCGGTATCTGTACCTCCCTATCGTCTCACACCAGCTAAGAAGGAGTTAATGCGGGCTGAGATAGAGAAAATGTTGCAAGAGGGAGTGATTTAAGAATGTGAGTCTGCCTGGACCTCACCAGCAGTGTTGGTGCCAAAGAAAAACCAAGAGGTACGTTTTTGTGTTGATTACAGGAAGCTTAATAGCATAACAAAGTCTGATAGTTACCCGCTGCCGGTTATTGATGAACTACTTCAATCCACAAAACAGGACTGCTTCATCAGTGTCATTGACCTGAAAGCAGGTTACTGGCAAGTTAGCGTGGCAGAGAGAGACCGTGACAAGACTGCCTTCACCAGTCCTTTTGGTACGTATCGGTTCGCCCGGATGCCATTCGGCCTTAAGAATGCTCCGGCGACCTTCCAGCGCCTGATGGACCGCTTCAGGTCCAGTGCTGACTTTGCTGACACTACGGTGTTAGCCTATTTAGATGACATCCTCATCATCAGTGATGACTTCCAGAAGCACCTAGATGATCTGCTCCTGGTTTTCCAACGCTTGCGCTTGTTTGGCCTGAGAGCCAATAGGAACAAGTGCCGATTCGCCTGTGAGGAGGTAAAGTACTTGGGACACATTATCACCCCACAAGGAATTAAGGCTGATACCTCCAAAATCGAGGCTGTATTGGACATGAAGGTGCCCACGAATGTGAAGCACCTACGCACCTTCTTGCAAACATGCTCGTGGTTCCGCAAATTTATTCCAAACTTCTCAGACATCTCTCAGCCGCTCACCAGACTGCTGCGCAAGAATGAACCTTGGAGGTGGGGGGAGGAGCAGCTCAGAGCCTTCAACCATTTGAAGGTATGCCTCACCTCGGCGCCGATCCTCGTGCAGGCTGACTACCAACGACCCTTCATCATCCGCACGGATGCCAGCGATTACGCCCTTGGCGGAGTCCTGATGCAAGGATCTCCCAGTGGCCGACTTGTCCGATGGGCCCTTAAGCTACAGTCCTTCGACATAAGGTATGAATATGTCCCCGGAAAATCAAACGTGGTCGCTGACACCTTAAGCCGTCCCAGTTGCAGCCCCGAGACGCTGGATACCTGTGGTATCTGCTCGGTTATAGTTGATATGCCTCGGTACAGCAGCAGCGACCTGCGTAATAAGCAGTTGGAGGATCCAGACATTGCAAAAATCATAAATGATCTTGAGAGCTCTGACGCTCTCTCGTCCACTCGCTGGCTGGAGAGAGGATACCTCCAGTCCCAGGGAGTGCTCTTTCGTTATGATGCCGACTCTGATGGGGAGGAACCACAACTGGTGGTGCCTGCTACTATGCGAGAGACCATCCTTAAAGAGCTGCACGATGCACCCACGGCCGGACACCAAGGAGTGGAACGCACCCTGCAGCGCATCAAGCAGAACTATTATTTCCCAGGTATGCGTAAATATGTTACCGAGTATCTCAAGCAGTGCCTTGACTGTCAACGATACAAGGTCACCAACCAGAAGCCAGCTGGTCTACTTCAGACACCAGTCCAAAACCAGCGTGGAGAGGTCTTGGCCATGGATCTATTTGGTCCTCTCCCGGAAGGAAACCAGGGGGAGAGATGGATCTTCTTGATAGAGGACACCGCTACACGCTGGGTGGAGTTGTACCCACTGAAGGAAGCTACTGCTGAGGTATGTGCATCCCTACTAGTTGAAGAATATTTCCTACGATATGGTTTTCCTCGTAGGATCATTTCCGACAATGGTGTCCAGTTTGTGTCTGCCACTATGCAGCAGTGTATGCATATACTAGGTGTTAAGCAGAGCCTGATACCCCTTCTATCCCCAAGCCAATCCTGCTGAACGCAAGAACAGAGATCTAAAGACCCAACTATCTATATTGGTAAGCACTGAGCACCGTTCTTGGCCGAAGCACTTGCCGCAGATTCGATTCGCTATGAATAGCGCCATTTGCTCCACCACCGGGTGTAGTCCATCCTATCTTATGTTCGCCCGAGAGATGCGAACCCCCTTGGACACCCTAGCTGGCATACGGAGCATTCTCGATAAAGAGACGTTCGTGCCACAAGCTACCCCATACCTACGTGGATTTCTTGCCAGTTTAAAAGATTTGCGAGATCGAATTGAGCGACAGCAAGATCTCCATAAGGAAGCCGCTGATCAACTACGCCGGCCCTCCCCGAGCTACTCAGAAGGTACGATGGTCTTACTTACTACCCATGCTCTGAGCAACGCTCCGAAAGGCATCACAAAGAAATTCATGCCTAGACGGGACGGACCGTATGTAATAACTAAGGTACTTAGTCCTACTACATATGAGGTTGGCGAGGCAGCCGCTCCCCATGCAGTCGTGGGTCGATTTCATTCTTCTCAACTAAGTCCTTGTGGGGATGTAGACAAGGTAGTTCCCATCCAACCACACCGTAGGCGTGGCCGTCCGCGTCGTGGGACCAAGTCGACATCGGGGCGATCTGCCGACTTGGAGGGGGAGTGTGTAATAAATGAGATAGAACGCAGCCGTACGCCGCCCCCGGGTCCCGCAACCTCACCCCCGCTAGCGCCCTCTGGGCATACGGTCTGTCAGAAAAACGCAATCGCCGCCGCCCGACTCGCTATTTGTAATTTGTATTAGTTTCTGTGTGAAAACAGGGATATCTGACTTCAGGCCCTGATTTATGTACTCTTACTGTTGTGTGCACAATAAACGAGGACCCAGTGGTGTTCCCCGCAAGAGTGGTTGCAGTTTTCTTCCCCAACACGCCTGGCATAGAAGAACCCCGCATTATATAGTATAATTATGTAGTCTTAAGCTGATCTCTTAATGTTCATTTGAGCGGTCGTCCTTGACGCTATCGACTACAGGATTTGTACATGTTTAAAAAGTACACGGCGCTTGCGATGCTTGCATCGGCTGGGTAATGTAACTGAACTGATATCGGAAAGAAATATACCTACGCGACGAACTGAGAGCCGCAATGCAAAATGTATTCAGTGCCGCAATCGCTGGAGCCATGAATCTGGATATTACCGAAATCTCTGGCCTGACGATAACTGTATCATTAAGTGTAATTTTAACAACCCAAATACAGGCCATCGCATCGCCAAGACACTGCAAAGCAATGGGGTCCATTTTGAGATACCTACCAAAAGAAAACCACTCGGCAAATTAGGTACCTGAAGTGTAAACGCCTCCTTGTCCCTCCCACAGCAGTTGAGAGTCACACAGAGCTCCCGAACTTGCAGCCGGAAGCCAAACGAGGCCGTGACCAGTCCGTGTAGCGCCATAATGAGAGCCACGTCCTCGTATTGGGAGCCTTCTTTGAGCGAGGCCACTTTGCGTTCGTGCTTACGTCGGTTCTTGCTCGATCGGTGGGTTCGACTGAAAGGTTTGGTATTCCGCTAAGTAAACAGTTGCCTGTAGTGCTGTCTTTTAGAATTTCTCAGAAAAGAGCGTGACAGATCGTTACTTAATTATTTACTTAGTGATATTCTCAATTCAGAAACCGGCCCAAGTCAGTCATCATCAGCCATTTGACGCCCACTGCAGGACGTAAGCCTCCTCCATGGTTTTCTAATCATGAAGGGGTTTGCCATAATCGCCACGCTTGGCAGGCGGGTTGGCGATCGCAGTATGCGTTTGAAATCTCAGGAAGACGCTGCTGCCCGTCTCCTGGTAATTTATTTCCTTAGTCGCCTTCTAAGACATCCACGGAAGAAAATGGAGTGACACTTCTTAATCCGGCGCCACACGGACCAAGTCAGTCGGATCATGGCAACCGGTGGCACACAGGTTTTAGTCGGCAGAGCGCCACTGTCGCCAGGTGACAAGTCGCGCTGTATACATCGAAACGCTTTGCTGCTGCGATGCCGGATTACGGATGTCGGGTCGCGACTGACAGGATCGGAAGGATAGAAATATGCAGTGGCTTATAGCACGCAAGCACTGTTACATTAATGCAACAGCTCAATGAAATCGCGCCATCCCGTTCTTACTTTCTTCGTATCGTTCTACGTCTAACTTGAGAGCTTCCTGTATTTATTGAGTGAATAAAGGGCGTACTGGGTAGCAAGTGGAATCTTAACCACCACTGTGGATAAGATATAATATCTTTCTGAAAGAATGAATGGAATCAGACGTGTTAAAGAATTATCGCAAAACTTACATTAAAAAATATACGGACGAATTAAGGACCTCCTCCTTTTCTTGCCGATGGTTAAAAAGGGGCAGGTGGTGAGTTACTTGCTACATTCATTGTTAGGCTACTTACCTCGAACTTCTAGAGTTAGACGAGGCAATAGTACTACCAGCATCCGAGTACAAATCGCTGTCTTTATTGGCGAACGAATGGTCGTACATCTCGACTGGAGTTTTGGCTTTGTTCTGTCTGACTACTTGCAGTCTCTGTTTGTAGCGCATGAAGGTGGTCCAGTTTGACGAGATAAGCTCTTGCACGTTCGTGTGGTCCCTTAGCAAGGCAGGTATGATGACATCATCTGAAAGGTATGAGACAGCAATTAGAAGTAGGTAGCCACAATAGTTCCTTACACACCTAATTTGATCTGACGTGGAACTTACAATTACATCAGAGCTCCTGAAAGCGGGTGGAGCACCAGTACTTAAAGTCCTTCAGAAGCTCTTCAATTCCGTCGTGCTCGAAGGAAAAACGCCAGAAGCGTGGAACAAAAGCGTGGTGACGCTGTTCTTCAAGAAAGGGGATAACACTGTTAAAGAACTACCGACCCATCTCGCTTCTGAGCCATGTTTAAAAGCTGTTTTCGAGGGTCCTCACGTATCGTCTCAAACGCAGGTTTGAAGACTTCCAGCCTCCCGAACAAGCCGGTTTCCGAAAGGGCTATAGTACCATAGACCACATCCACGCGCTACGGCAAATTATACAGAAGACTGAGGGGTATAATCTGCCATTCTGCTTAGCGTTCGTGGACGTGGTTATTGGTATATCGAGGTGCTGAAGTGCTTGTACAACAACGCCACCATGTCGGTCCGAGTACAGGAGCAGAATTCGGAGGCAATTCCATTGAAAAGGGGCATGAGACAGGGAGACTATCTCTCCGAAACTGTTCACGAACGGACTGGAAGATGCCTTCAAGCTTCTGGAATGGCAGGGACGCGGCATCAATATCAATGGCGAGTACATCACTCACCTTCGATTTGCCGACGATATAGTAGTCATGGCAAAAAAGATAGAAGACCTCGGCATAATGCTCGAAGACCTCAGTCGAGTTTCACAACGTGTGGGCCTTAATATGAACATGGACAAAACGAAGGTCATGTCGAACGCCCGTGTTGTGCCCACCCCAATAACATTGGGGAACTCGACTCTCGAAGTTGTAGACGAGTACGTCTACTAGTTCAACTAGGCCGGTCCAACTTCGTGAAAGAGGTCAATCGTCGAATCCAACTCGGCTGGGCAGCATTCGGGAAATTTAGAAAATTCTTTTCGTCTAATATACCTCAATCGCTCAAGACAAAATTATACAACCAGTGTGTGTTACCAGTGATGACTTATGGCACTGAAACATGGTCTCTCACTATGGGCCTCATAAGAAAGCTCAAGGTCACGCAACGAGCTATGGAAAGGGCTGCTCGAAATTTCTCTACGAGATCGAATCAGAAATGATCAGATCCGTAGACGAACGAAAGCCGTCGACATAGTCCAGCGGATTAGTAAGCTGAAGTGGCATTGGGCGGGACACATAGCACGCAGAACTGATGGCCGATGGGGCCGAAAAGTTCTCGAATGGAGACCACATATCGAGCGCAGCGTAGGACGACCAGCCACAAGATGGACAGATTACCTCATCCAAGTGGCAGGAAGACGCTGGATGCAAGCTGCTTCTAACCGGTCTTTTTGGAAATCCATGGAGGAGGCCTATGTCTAGCAGTGGACTTCTTGTGGCTGAATGATGATGATGATGGAACTTACAAAACTTTAGCCCTTTAATTAGACATGTAAGCCTTTCAATGTATTTTGTTTTCTGGTGTGTACAAAGTGTTCTAATCTATGAACCAAAGTGCAGAATGTTTGTCGAGTTCACGTTACAAGAATACTAGTATTGAAGACGGTTATTTCCTCAAGACCTAAGCTGTGTTACTGCGAATAAGCCCCAATTTCACCATACAGGGCCGGTCGAAATAAAGATTACACCGCTCGATAAATGATCTTCCAATACAGATTAGTGACATTCCACGTTTTAACAAGAATGGGAAATTTAGCAGTAGAACTTACTTCTCAGATCTTCTCTGCCGTGCTGCGAGGAAATTCTAAGGGCGCTTCTAAACTGGCCGGTGTCAACTGCATACGTGATGGCAGCCTCCTTATGACTGCAGTGATGCTCCAATATAGCTAGAGCCTCTTTATGCCGTTTTTCGTCTTGTAGACCTTGGACCAACTCTCTGGAATAGGTTCGATAATAATCATAAAGTATCCTACACAGGCAATTCCCTCTTCAGGGCGCAAGCCTTCTCTCGGAGATGGGCTTTTTCAACACGCGTGCCCACCGCGAAATGCTGAAGTATGCAATTAAGAGACTCCGGTACAAATGTGTGGTTATGTAACGGTGAAGGAAAACATCGTAAGAAAACCTTAGTGTATAGCGTGGTCAGACACCTCAGTACCAGAGTTCGCCTATCCGCGGTTGGCATGGGTGGTGAAATTAAATCTAGGTTCTACGAGCGCACGGATTTGTATGGGACTTATTGCGCTGCGCGAGCGAATAGTTGGGGGAACAGTAGGCAATTAGAAATTACAGTGATAGTCATTTTGGTATTTTTTTTTATTATCCGTAACTCAATATAGCTCAAATAAAACCATATCTAGTGATAATTTAGATTCGTGATCTTTTTTTTTTGATGCTATAATGTTTTAAAATCATAAACATAATGACCGACGGCCCTATATATATTATGTAGAACATTGAAAATTAATGAGTATATTTTAATAACCGCTGATTTAGGGGTAATGTCGAAGAACTTAGTCTTAAGTCCATACCCTCTCTCTGAGATAAGGCCTTTGCCTTTCATTGGAATCTATAGGCTCAAATAGGCTGTTTATGCTTATAATTGCAGGTGTCATATTAGATATGATGATGAGTTAGACAAATGGGGTGTAAAAATATTGTAGCCTCACCTGCACAACTCTTCGAATTTCTCTGCAGGCCATGTATGGGCAAGTTCAATGGCCATCTCCCACTCCAAAGCATCTTTGAAACCTTCCACAGCTTTTTCAGTATTTTTTGCTTTACTATAAATAATACCAGCTTCTGTGTGTTGTTTCTTTAGTTTCAAAAACAAACCGAAATCTTCAGCAATCTGCTTGTAAATTTCTTCCTCCGGTGTGAAGAGCTGTAGTGCTTCTCTGTAGAGGCTATGGTACTTTATGAACGTTTTCAGCTCTCCATACTTCTCTTGACCGCATTTCGCTAAACATTCTACAGCCCTGTCGAATCGTTTTAAATATTTGTTCACAGTAAACCTTTTGAAGTTTTCCTCCATCTTGTTTAGTTCGTTCAGCATGGGGATGTACTCTTTGGGGTCCTTTTGTGACTTATTAGCGACTAATAGGACTAAGTCAAAGTCGTACATTCCCAGGGCAATGTCGAATAGTTGGTTCACTTCAACCATATACAGGAGATACTTCAAAGCCTCATCGGATCCTACGGGCAATTTAGACCCACCGGATTCATGTTCTTTGAGTGTCTTTATAATCGTCAGAGCGTTTTCCAAATCAGTGATAGAGTTTTTCTTGACGAAAGTAGTTAGAAGCGGCAGGATTTTCTGTTCTTTGTCTTCTCTGTTGGACAATTCTTCTCTGATAATATCACATATTCTCTCAATCTTCGATGCACTATCGATTACAGTGGTTCTCTTTGCATAGCTACTCGAGTACATAGTTTTTGTCACATCGACATTTTCCAAATCCGACAGGAAAAGACTTAACCAAGAGTTGTTTTTGATATCATTCAAAAACACGTCGACGTTTTTAACGAATTTACTAGGCGCGTGATCGTATATTAAATTCAAATTTATTCTCTGCTTTCTCATCAAATCAAATGCTTCCCGGTACTTCAGATTATCTATGTATCCTCCTATAATTTTGAGCGACAGTGGTCTAGGTTGGATAGCTTCCAAGTTACCTCTAGGCATTTGGAAGACCGTCCTTGTATCATTGGGTACAGCGATCACAAGCTTTGCGCCTCTTTCAATCTTCCGTTTGTAAACATGAGCTGAATCATTCTTTTGATACTCTTTAATGGCATCTAAACCCTCTTTAGACAATTCTGTGCACAGAAGAAGATGCTTTTGTGTTGTCAGGAGAAGGAAATGGGTATGCACAAAGTATGAGCTTACATTATTCAAGATAAGAGCGTCATCTAAGTAGAGATTTCCCTTGTGAGATAGACCTAAATAGTGTAGTTGGTGATCAATTTCCAAGACACTAAACTTCGGACAAGAAGTTGAGAATGTAATATCCTGAGGTGTAATTTCACTCTCTTCTGAGTTGTACTCTAATATTTCCCCATTATTTAACTGGAGAAATATCATAGTGGCATCAGTAGGGTGGTACTGGATTCTTGTCACAGCTGATGGTATAAAGCATGTGTTCTTCAGTGTAAGTTTATCAGATCTCATGTTGTATTCATGTAAATTAAAAGAACCATTTTCCACTTGAACACAAACAACTGTGTCTTTGTTTATCCATTTCCAACTGTAATAGTTGTAAGGAAAATTGGCGTTTTCATATGAAATAGTCTTCGTCATTTTGTATTGCAGAGGAAACTTATTTATCAGCTCAAAGAAGACCAATTTGGAATCGCTAGTGCTCACAAAGAAAGCATTTGGATTTACGCCTTCGGTCTTATCAGTTTTTGGGGCAAAATGGACAGAGTTTACAAAGGCATTAAGCTCAATTTCCAGTGCAGCCATTGGTGGTGGCACTACCCCCTGCTTAAAACCTGTAAGGAGGACTTTCTTCCCATCAATAACAGCAACAATTGCATTGTCATCATCACTGTTGGTTTCACTATGATCTACAGTCCAAATCCAAGTGTAGGTATAAAATTCCCCAGATTTGAGTATCACATGTAATTTTTTATTACTTGCTACATCAAAATCATTATCCCATAGCAACCTGCTAACCTTTTGGTCAGCTGTAAAGCAAAGCATTTGTTTCATATACCAGTGGTAGTTGTTTGTTGTGAACAGCATGATTTTTTGTGTATTATCTGACTGATCCCAGCAAAGCAATGCAAGTATTTCAGAGTCAGAACTCCATAGTAAATCCTGAACCTGTGTGGTACCATTTACTGGCACAATGAATTCTCCATGTTTAAGCCCATTTTTCTCAAAAAAGGCAACAAGGTACTTATCTGGTAGTCTCTGTGTAGTAGCTATGATATTACCACTAGGTCTCCATGATAGGTTAGACTCCAAACCTTGCTGTTTCTCACTAGTGTATTGCAACTGGCCTTCTCTGTCAAAAACTTTGAATCTTTTAATTCCATCTGCTGTAAAACCTACAGCATACAGCTGACCATCTCCTCTCCACGTTATTTTGACAGAGTTGTCTGTAACATTCGGATCTGAAAAGGGTGTAACTTGCTACAATTTCGAGGTCTCAATATTGTTGATATAATCTGAAGAATATGGTCATTGAAGAAAAAATTATAACTCATGCCATAATAAGATGGTAGAAATAAGAAAAAATGTTCCAACTATATAACCTTTGGGTACTGTTTATTATTAATATGACATAAGTACAGTTTTTATGTTATTGGAAACTTTTTAGTTCTTTCTTTATTCATTAACATTCACTACTTTCTGGTTGGAAGGTGACATCTACAGGTAAGTACCTTTTTTTTATAGAATACTGTACTTACCAGCCCTAACTTCTGTCTTTGATTTAGCAGCCTGTTTCCCCTCAGAGCCATGAAACTGTGTCTCTTTCTTCCCCCAGCCAACTGTAATGAACTCTTGTACTCCAAACTCCTGGCTAAGCAGCTGAACCTCATGAATAGGGTCGAACATACAGGACATCAGTATTGTTTTCATGTCTCTAGTCACCAAGACCAAAAGCTCTTGGTCAGGACTCCACTCCATAGCCTGCGAGTATGTGATGGAAAGTTAATGTTTTGCATTGGTAATAGAGGAGTTTTAAATGTTGTTAAGTAATTTGTGGAGTTTAATTGAAAGTTTTAATATAAATTATTATGAAAGCATAGTTTTTCACCATAAAGTCTAATAAATACTTAGTTGTTGTATAGAGTCATATTAGCACAGCAATATCTGTTATTTGACACTATTTTGAAGTCTACTTAACCATGCATTGCAATGTAAATCAAATTGTAAAACCCGTGCATATTAAAAAGCAATTTGGGTAAAGGAGATCACAGAGCACAAGGTGCCAAGTTGCATGGATTATACTATGGGATTGGTTAGTAGACTACCAACAGTATCAATAAGACAGCTATTAACGAGCTATTACCATTCTATTGAATAACTATGCGTTGACCATTTTTATGCCTCTGTTTGTCAGTTTTTTTAATTTTCAATATTTTGAATGGACCTGCCATACATGATCTTAAGAATAACAATAACTCACCAATAAACCACTGTCACATACTCCAGCTAGTTCGCAGTTGTTGCCACAGTCACTTATAGTGTAAATCTGCCCATTTGATAGCCCTAGGCACATAGCGTTGTTTAACGGCAAAAAAGTCACGTTTACAGGTTGATTCTCGCTGGAACCAAATTCTGGGAGTTCTTTTGTCCACTTTACCTTGCCGACTTCATCAAAATTCTTCACAACGAGGTTATGAGAGCAAACGTACAGCTCCCCAGCTGGATTTTCCTCGTTATGTCCATAACATGTGATGAAATGATCATTCGAATTTACTTCAAGAGCCTTTGAAGACACTTCGTACACGGATAGATTCTTCATTATTATTGGGAATAGTTAAGAAAAACTATAATTCGTGTTTTTTCACTGCATATCTATCCATTCCACGTTTTTTGTTGACAATTGACAATGACATAGATAGATTCGGGTCACTATATTGTACGACCCGATAACGTACAGCCAATAATGCACACCCTGATAATGCGTGCCCAAGGGACACCAATTATTGGGGTGTGCATTATTGCCCGTACGTTATCGGGTCGCGCAATATCGGTACGGACCGATAATGCACGCACGATTTTGTACGACCAATAATTGGCGTCCATGTCGGTGCCCCGTTCACATATGTTAAGCGCATTTTACTTGACATGAAATCCGCTGTTGCGCTTAAGATTCGTTTAGAAATTTATTACATAATCTAGCTTGTTTTTGACATTTATTCATTCAATTAAAAAAACCGAATGTAATTTCTTAACTTCGAAAAGGGTGACGCACAAAGTAATAAATAACAAATCCCTATTAATGGGTACCTATTCTTCTTCAAAGTGATTGACGGCTTTAGCTCAGCTGGTACTCTAAACGAAAGACGCGTTTTTCAGTATGAGAAACATATTACTCGTGGGTGCCGGCGTGTCAGCCATTACAACTGATCGCAATCATCATCATCATCATTATCATTAGCCATTTGACGCCCACTGCAGGACATAGGCCTCCTTCGTGGTTTTCAAAACTATGAGGGGTTTTGCCATAATCGCCACGCTTGGCAGGCGGGTTGGCGATCGCACTATATGGCTGGAATCTCATTTTCCTGGAATCTTATTTCCTTAGTCTTCACCAGTCTATCACGAGCGCTCTGGTTGATGCTTGTCATACTTTCTTATTCATTAACTCTGCTAATAAACTTCATACCATCCTAATAAACAACATATCCTTACATACGAGCCAGATAACAATAATTCGCTTGAGTAGCTATTGTATTAATTTGCTCACAAGCTACTCTTCTAATGTTGACGGAAATCAGAAACTTATCTGAAAATAATCATTTAGATTCCCTTTGTTAAATGTCCAGGTACAATGTGAGCCACTGCCCTATGGTTGAGTTGTAGAGAATAAGGCAGAAAAAGAACGCCAATCTTTTCTCAAATCATACCTATTACATCTAAAACATAACTTGGCATGAGTACAAGAACCCATCATGAGTGCAATCAACAACTAGCAATGCCAAAACATTAGTTACCTACTATTACTACTACATTTGTAAAGAAACCATGGTAATAGTATTTTATACCCTAAGAAAGAAACTAGACTATTTAATAAAGTACAGTGTAATTTAACTACCCTAGAATAGGTGCCAACGGACTATCCTTACTTATAATTTCACAGAGGTTTTCTTTCAACCATTTAGGTACTGATCCATGGAGGTGAGAGCTTACTGGTCAGGCATGAAGCCGAGTAAAGACTAGCTTAGATTTCATCTGAAATTTTGTAAGTTTATAAGATATTTTAACCTAAACATAAAAGTAGTGTACGGTCAGAACAACTTTATCCTCACAGCCTTTTAACTTGTAAAGCCTTTTAGCCGTGATAGTTTTCCTTTTAAGTTTATTATTGTGTGCCACTATTTTACATTTTTTCACGTTTCTAACCCTGTATTCGGGAGATGGGGCGCCCAACTCGAACCAAAATATGAGCTTCAAAGCTAAATATTTAATTTTCGAAAACGAATCCCTAAATCGAAAAAATGTTTTCCCACATTTCCATTGTATGGAAGTGTGTAGGGGCAAAATATTATATACATACCTAATTTAGGTGCAAAGAAGTACGCAAAAAAGAAAATTAAGATTAATTACATCGGCCATTTTTTACGATAGCTTTTATGCATGTAAATGTATTTAAAGTTTTTTTTAGTCTGTACCGTTGTGCCAGCACGTCACCGGCACCGCATTGTAATCACAGATTGTAATATTGATAATCCTTTACGGAACGCTCCCGTTCAAGATGGACCACCACGAGCCTTAGTAGTCACACGAAGGTTAGTCTGAGAACTTGTCTCCAACCATAATCCGGTTGATACTGTTTGTCTTACGCTTACTTATCTCTCAGCTTACGTATAAAAATACTAACTTTAAAATACCGAGTTAATCTGATGCGTAAACAGAAACATGTCTGACAATTATTTTATATTTATTATGAACGCAGCTTTGAAAATAAGTAAATCAAAATAGCTTCTGTAAACGAGGCACCACTCTATCAAGTGATTTTCTTGTCTATGGTTGGACACGGATTATTGCCCCGTACCGATTTTGTACAGCCCGATAATGCACACCCCGATAGTGTACAGCCAATAATCCGCGTACATGTGCACGGATTATTGGCTGTACATTATCGGGGTGTGCGTTATCGGGGTGTGCGTTATTGGGACGTGCGTTATTGCCTCCCGAAAAAGAAAAGTGAGAGCTGACACTGACAGTGACACTTTGTTGGCATTGTTTTCTTTTTTCTTTTTTTTTCTTTTAAACGTTTATTGGCTATTGGATACAGAGTCCTTAAGCCTAGCTTAATTAGGTATTAGGGGTTAAAGTATGAAATTGCCGTTTAATTGCAATAGGTTCTTTGAATTGACATAGAATTTTCATGGTTTGAGGTTTTCGAATGAAACTTTTTTCAAATGGTTTCTATGATGTTCTTTTTTTAAAAAATGTGAAACATTTGAATATCGAATTTCAATTGTATTTGTTATTCAATTTAGACAAGAAAGATGGATACTGCGAAAATTCGAGTGATTTTTGAATACGAGTTCCGACGCGGAACTAACGCGGCAGAAACAGCCCGCAATATCAATGCTGCGTTTGGAGAGGGGTCTACTAATGAACGCACCGTGCGATTTTGGTTTAAACGCTTTCGTGATGGAAATTTCGACTTAAAGAACGAGCCACGAGACCGCCACACAGGTGAATAACGATGAATTAAGAGAGATAGTGGAAGCCGACCCTAGTCAAACTACCCAGGAATTAGCGGCATGGTTTAACGTTACCTTACCCACAATATTGACTCACTTGCGTCAAATCAATAAAATAAAAAAATACGAAAAATGGGTGCCTCATAATCACTCGAATTTTCGCAGTATCCATCTTTCTTGTCTAAATTGAATAACAAAAACAATTGAAAGTCGATATTCAAATGTTTCACATTTTTTAAAAAAAGAACATCATAGAAACCATTTGAAAAAAGTTTCATTCGAAAACCTCAAACCATGAAGATTCTATGTCAATTCAAAGAACCTATTGCAATAAAACGGCAATTTCATACTTTAACCCCTATTATTATTACTAACGATGGTTTTCTTTTTTGTACAGATGTTAACAGACTAAAGAGGGAAACCAACCGGAAGCGAACCGGCACACAGGCTATAAAGAGACATTAACACTCACTGGCTCGCTCACACTCGCGACACGACCGACCGTCCTTGATCTTGATCGACTGTCTGACACTGACAGATCGCCGGCTGGACAAGACAGCTGACAGCCTGCCGGTGTTGTGTTCTGTGGCCGGTGTGCGCTCGATTTTTGTTTTTATAATTTCGTTTAACGGCTCTGGGTACAAGCCCTTTTAAGCCTTGCTTCACTAAAATATAGTGAATAATAATATTGAAGTGTGCGCTCGAGACAATGTAGTGGTGCCAACTTGGGGGCTTTCCCCCTAAATTTAAGGGGAGGAAATGTAAAAAGGGGGATTTTTAGGAGCAGGAATTTTATGAACAGTTTTTTTTACCAGCCATCTCAAGTTAAGAAAATTCTCAAATCATTCTCTGTTGCGTTCACTATCGAACAGCACTACTATCTCCTACTCATCAATAATTGAATATCTGCGTCCTCCCGTCGACGTCATCGGGCACCAACACCCCACCAACATGAACACCAGGCAAACACCAGGCCAGTCCTTCGACCTCACGTAGGTACCCTCACGTAGGTAATGTTTTGTTTTATTCGTGTAATTTTATGTGTGCAATAAAGTATAAAGTAAAGTAAAGTACCCGAAAAATCTGACACAAAAAGAGAAACTTGTTGATCACGAACTTTTTCGACTATTTTAACGGGATCTACTCTTCATAATTTTTTTAATCAATCAGATTACCTAAATCTCTATTCCAAACTTAGATCAAAACTTCTGCACTAATTTAGTCGGCTCTAGTAGTCATCGACTAAAAATATCCAGTAGGTATTTGCAAAGCATCATCATCATCAGCGATTTGACGCCCACTGCAAGACATATGCCTCCCTCATGGTTTTCCAAGCTGCCCGGTCTTGTGCCGCCCCGCCACCGTAACCAGGTCGTTAGACCATCTGGTGGGAGGCCTGCCCACGCTGCGTCGTCCGGTCCGCGATTGGTTTCTCAACCTTTTCTCGACCAAGTCTCGCAACTCAGTTTTTGTATCGTAAAAAGTTGTAAGATCCATGTAATACCACCGTTAATTTATTTAGTCCCTGTTTAAGGGTCCTTCTGTCTTAAGTTATTACGTACCTAATTAGCTAACCTAACATCTTATAGTGACCATATGAATATTACAAATATTTTATGTTTTGAATAATAATAATAATGCACATAAAAAAGCAAAAAGTACAGTGCATCGATAGTTTTTTTCCTGATACTCTTATAATAACACAAACTGAATTCCACGCGAGCGAAGCCGCCGGCACTGCTAGTACATAATTGTAATAAATTCGTTCTTTATAAGCAAACGGTTTTGCTTTACAGAAAAGTCATAATAAAAGAGAAACAGCTTCCTTACAGCATTGGCAACAGGGATCCATTTCATTGCAGTGTATCAACTATTAAAGTGCGTTAGTTATTTTAAAGTTATTACTGTTATAATGATTTGCATTGTATTTAAACAGCCTGTAAATCAGTCCCATTATGTAAAATCCAAATGTTTAAATACTTTTCTCGTTCCTATTTTTAGAGTTCCATAACCAAAGCGATAAGGGACCCTATTACTAAGACTCAACTGTCCGTCTGTCTGTCACCAGGCTGTATCTCATGAACCGTGATAGCTAGACAGTTGACATTTTCACAGATGATGTATTTCTGTTGTCGCTATAACAAGTACTAAAAACAGAATAAAATAAATATGGGAGCCCCTCCCATACAACAAACGTTGTCTAAAGATAGCGCTCGCCATCTAGCGGCCTTCTATGTAAACTTCATAGCGCCGATGTAATCTTCGAACGCTTCTTGTTGGTTTCTATAGATGGCGCTGTTTTCAATGTACCTAATCTATCATGTCTAATGTTGTATATAATGGTACGGAACCACAGAACAAAAAAAGAGTAGGAGTAGTGACATGATCTATTAGTATGAGAACCAGTGTGACCAAATTCACACATATAAACCATACTCACACTATGAATGCCAAGCTGCCATTGGTAAATAAAGACAATGCCGAAAAGGTCTACATCACAAAAGTTCCAAGTAAAATATGAACCTTTCGCTCATATAAACAATGACCAAAATCAAATGATAATAATGAAATTAAGTTTGACACTCACTCTTTGTATTTTAGTACCGCTACTCTACACTAGATGGAACTAGCCCCTCGTCTGACCGTCGAGAAGTTTTATGTAATAGGCCATAAAGTCGAAAATTGAGAAACAAGTATCTGCTATGTTGCTACTCAGCCAAGGATGGGACATATTGCGAGTTCTAGTTTGTTTGTCGAAACGAAGCCCAGAAAACTTATCGTGCACAGAGTTTATTTTTTAACATATTTATTTACAATGTCGTTTTCTATTAACGCTTACGCTTCGCTTATGTATGGAGATTACATTTGCCAACGAAAGTGACTTTCCCATACTTAGCATTAATGTGAGGCACGCGGGCACCGCCCACTTACGACTTCTACTCTTTTTTTTTTGTTCTGTGTACGGAACCCTTCGTGCGCGAGTTCGACTCGCACTCGGCCGGTTTTTTATTAACTAGACAAACCTACTTCTTTAGGATTACACAACCCGGGGTAGGTATTGATAATACGAACCCTATAGGTACCTGTGATCTATATCAAACAGAGCTAGTAACAACATGAAAGACGTGGAAAATTATTATTTACGTAACTTAATATAGTTTCATTATTCCATAATTTTACGAGCAAGAATAGTAACTTTGAGGGAAGAAGGATACACCACGAGAGTACTAGCACGCAGACTTGCTATATCCCAATCCTGTGTCGTGGCTACGTTGCAGAGGTACCACGGAATGGGGAATTTAGCTGACCGACCCCGCAGCGGTCGCCTGTTTTGACAGCTGCCCAAAAGCGCTATATTAGATTGCTGGCAGCCCGTGATCCAACAATCAACGCCACTAAAATAAAAGCAGAAGTCAGGGCCGCCTCTGGGCTTGAAGTTAGCACGCAGACCGTTCGCAATTGCTTGCACCACGCTGGATTACGAGCACGGAGGTCTTGGCAAGCTCCGCTCAATTCCCGGCAACGTCAACAACGAAGATTGCAGTGGGCTAGACTTCGGCAAAATGAAGAAGGTGAGGAAGAAAACATTTGGCAAAACTGTCTCTTTCTTCGTTGACGAATCCCGAATCCACTCATCCAGATAACCGACGTGTCCGTGTCTGGAGAAGACCAGGCGACCGTGAAAGACAAAGAACTGCCACTGGAACAGTTCAGCAAGGCGGAAAATCGGTGTCCTTTTGGGGTGGCATTATGATTGGAGCTAGAACGCCTTTGATCCCGTATCGGGGCTACATGACAGCAGACATGTACAAAGCAGTTGTTATTGATGATATCGTCAGACCATTCTGAGTAAACCATGGGCACCAATTTGTACTGGTCGATGGTAATGCGCCCGCACATCGAGCTCAACGAGTCAATGCTGCTCTTCAAGAATACGATATCACACGTTTAGACTGGCCTGCCGGCTCGCCCGACTTAAACCCAATAGAGCACGCGTGGGATGCCCTTAAACGAGCTGTATGGAACCGTGAGCCACGTCCCCAGACAGTTCCAGAGCTCAGGGAAGCCGCTATTGAAGAATGGGATAGGTTACCCCAGGAAATGCTGGATAACTTGATCCTCAGCATGCCCAGGAGGATCTCCGCATGTGTTCGAGCCAGGGGAGGAGTTATTTTATATTGAATTTAACCTTTTAATAATAAATTGTTGTTTAAGTTTAATTAAACAGTATTTTTCTTTCTATGAAATTTCTATCACAATTACATTATGATTAATGGCTCAATTTTTTTTAAATAAATAATAAAAAATAGTTTGATATTTTAATTTCAAACAGGGTATTCCTATTTAAAGAAAGCATACAACATAGATTTTTTCTTGATAAAGTTACATTTAAAGAATTATAGGAGCTTATGCTATTGATCACAAACTTTTTTTGGTATGTGTACTTACTTACAGTTTTTTGACCCCTCGTCGCCTCTCGCTGCTTCGGAGCTAGTCTGTTTTTTAATTCGAAAAAAAGAGGCAGTGTTTTACCATTGTGAAATATAATGTTATACTTACTCGGTAGATTTTCGTTTTACTGTAAAAAAGTATACTCGTGTGACCGAGAATCTTACTGCATCATCCGAATCTTACAGAATCATACCTACTTAGTTGCTCATAAAAGAGAAGTACCTAGGTATTTAAAAAAACACATACAATTTTTGTTTAGAAGTAAAATGGGATTATTAGTTTTTTACGTAAAATCTAAACGCAACACTTGGATGTTGATAACCTTGGGTTTGAGGTTTCACATTCATGAAGATGAAGACGTAATTTATTTTCAAACATAGGAACCGTAATTTTTTTTGTTACGCGAGTGTTGTTTCCCGTCTTCTCTTGTGATTTCGATAATTTTGGCTAGTGTTTCAAGTCCACATGAGTAGATGAAACATGTGAGAGTTTTCTATTATTTAAATAAAATATCTGGTTACTTTTGTTTTGATAACAGAGGGCTAAGTTTTCCAATCTCATCCATTTAGTCCTATGGATAAGAAGTTGAAATATTAAATGCTGGCACCTGAAACTCCTTAGTTTTAGAGATAAAAGTTTTTGTAAATCCAATATTTCTCACGTATTTACACCATTTTGACAACTTTTACGTTTCGGAACGGACGCCGCATTTCGTTTCACGTATTGGGTGCACCTTACTTCTGTCGAAACTTTATTACAACTTACCAAAACTTTATTAGAACTTAGTCAAAAATATTTGATATCGGTTTTAAGAGTAATTAAATCATAAAAAAAATTAAATATAGTTAAAAACATTAAATTCACAAGTAATATTATGTGAAATGGAGCGTTGTATTTTAGCATCCGCCATCTTTATCATCAACCCATTATGTCCCCACCCACCGAGGGGCACGGGTCTCTTCCCTGTGGAAGGTATAGGCCATACTCCACCACGGGGGCCAAGTCCGGATTGGTGGAGGCTTGTAGACTAGTGGCTCGTCTACTGTCAGAAGTTGTCAAGCCGCCCTAAGCCCTCTGACTTGGCTTAACGACTGCCATCTATCGACGGTAGCCGGCACCAACAGCTTAACGTGCCTTGCGAAGCACGGAACCGCTCGGAAAAATGCCACTAGCGTTAGGCATAGACGGCGATCCATGCACTGAACGCGCCCTGTGTTGCTTAACCTTCGTGATCGTTGATCGTGAGTGAGGCAGCCGGGGCTACGAGCGCCATCTTGTTGTTTGTCAATGTCAAAAAATCCGTTTTCGCGGTGTATAGTTTTACCAAAGTTTTACCTATTACTCAGTACAGCCAACTCTCGTTATGCCTAAACGTCATTAACCGACTTCAAAAAAGGAGGAGGTTATCAATTCGACGCGTATATTTTTATTTTATTTGGCTATGTTCCTCCATAACTCCGTCAAATCTTACCGATTTCGACAATTCTTTTTTTGTTTGAACAGGTGTAACGTCCCATTGGTCCCATTTTAATTTGGTGAAGATCTGATGGAGAACGGAACTCTTCAATGGACAGCAGTAAATAAGTTCTATTGGGGCCCATCCTTTAGTAATATCCGTATGTTTCATAAAATAGCGTAAAAGTAGTCCCAAGTTAATTTGGTGATGTTCTGGTGAGGACTTTCGGAGATGGTAGAACATAAAATTTTAAAGCAACGAATTAAGTAGGGTAAATTATGGTTATAAGGGACTTATTTATTTTTCTCCCGCTCCCCCACTAAAAATTGAAAAATAAAAATTTTTAAATAAAAAAAACCGACTTTGAAACACTACAGCACTAAAAAGTTAGAAATAATTAAAAGTAGAAGTATTTATACATGTAGGTATTGTAGAAGTATAATTTGGAGCCGGTGCCCAAAATATATGTGCTGGTCTTGAAACTGGGCACCGACTACAAATTATACTTCTACAATACCTACATGTATAAATACTTCTACTTCTAATTATTTAAATAATTTCTAACTTTTTAGTGCTGTAGTGTTTCGAAGTCGGTTTTTATTTTTTATTAATTTTTTTTAAGCTATCTTTCGGCCTTATTATCGGTTTGCCTGAGTTTCTATAGGACTGCTCTGCTCAGCTTAAGAACAACTTCGCTATAAACCTAGATCTTACATAGCCCACATCGCACACACATACACTGTAAATACAGTAAGTGATGTGCAAACGACCTGTGACTATGTTCTCCTTACCGCCAAAAATATCTGTGCGGATTATACCCCCATACACTACATGACGAACCGCAACGGACTATGCTGATTGATTCTGTAACGTAGCCGGCCGGAAATTTATTTTTTCAGAAATTATTCGGTTCTTAATGTTGGCAACAACATTGCTGATCACAGACTTTTCCTTTTTTTTCTGATGCGCTTAAAATAGTGTAAATATATTTGGCAATTTTACTGTATCTAGTTTTAAACGAGGAGTAAAAGCACATTTTACATAATTATAATTAATTTACTGTGAGCATTACTAATCTACACAATTTATCGATGTAAGCTATCGTCTAAACATCAGGGTAATATGTTGTCTCAAACTTCTTCCTACTCTTAGGATACGGTCTCAACACCTTCGGAATATATGGAGGAAGATGGTCACTCAATTTCCTGTGAAACTCATTCACTCCAAGCTCAAATGGCCTTCTCTTAGCCTCGAAGAACCTAGTTTTATGCTGAATCTTGTAAATGTACTCCCAATGGTATATTTCCGGCGTTAAATAATGTTTCGGTCTATTCGACACTAGATGCTTGTACGTATCTTCGAGCCAGCAGCGTCTATTGTCGTCTTCAATATCGGCTACAATTTGTTCCTCTTGTCCCAAGTATGGTTTCATATCATTCTCGCGTTCTTCAGGCGCGTTCAAGTAAAGCTGGACTATCATTTTGAGAACTTCTTCGTTCAGTCCATTGACTTTGCCATTTTCAATGCTCTCATAAAGCTGAAGTGGCTTGGTGCCAAAGCAGACATTGTGTTTCGGGTTCGTATCTACTTCGTCGTTGTGCATGACAATGGTGTTCAACTGATAGGCATATAAAGACCAGAGTTTGCCATTGGTTATAAGTGTTTGCGTTGCTAGTGGGTATGTGATATCGTTGTATGTTGTAAAGCCCTGATAATTCGCTTGAGCTAGGAGCCATCCAAAACTGGCCTTCATGGCTTGGCAGTGCAGTGCCTCTATATTGTCTTCTTCACCAAACGACGCCTTTCTGTCGAGTATATGACCGCGGCCATGGATCGAGAGAAGCCCGTATTCGTCTCGATCACCTGGCCAGTATCCTGAAATAGAAAAAAAAGGTTTGCTTTACTAATGCCATAAATTACGTCGCACTTTCAGGGGGAGGAAGGGAGTCAAAAAAAGTAAATTAAAACTCTAAATAAAAACTTTAAAATATTACCAATAATCAATATAAAGTTGAAAGTTCTTATGAATTTGAAAAAAAAAATTATGTTTTTTTCTGTAAAAAATGTCTAATTTAGTTATTGTTGTCTTTATAAAACATTTTAATATTTTTTTTATTTTTCAACATCATAAGCAAAGCGACGCTATATTCCCCCTAACGTAAGAAACACAGGCAAGAAAGGAAGGAACATCGCACGTATCGCGCGGTGCATCTCACTGTGTTGTCAACATATTTTAGAAGTTTTGCCGAGTTCGCTACTACGTAAGTCCTCCACTGTATGGAGTTGTCTGATTTAACCTACCCCGGACAGTCAAATAAATACATATTTTAACGCTTTGGAGTCGTCAAAATGCTTAACCCGATATATTTATTTTATTTGGTGTACAAAACAGATCACAATCATTATATAATATAAAAGTAATCATATGAGCTACGTACTAAGTTGTGGTCTAAAGCATGCACAGACAACATGGTCACATGTAATTTTGAGTATCTTAATAAAGTATTAAATCTTAGGAATAAGCGTTTTTGAGAAATCATACATCTCGATGAATTCAGGATTTTGGCTGAGCACTTAAACTTCAGTGGGCTCAGTGGCGTGTCTTGGGAGAGGCCTATGTCCAGCAGTGGACTGACACTGGCTGATTATGATGAAAAGTTACGTGATAGAAGGGCTGGTCCCAAAAATAGAATACCCTGTGCTGTGGTAACCAGGCAAGGACATCACAAACATGGAAATACATATACCCAAACTGAAGCCATTTGTATAAATTAAATACCACAGTCTTCAGTGAGTATCGAAACCACAAACCACAACCTCTGTTTTGGTAGACAAAGGTGTTAACGCTTAACCAACAAGGCAGTCACATAAGGATTATACATTACTATTCACAGCAGTGCGGCCAGTTTCTGAATTGAGATTTTCGCTAAGTAAATAGTTAACTGTAGTGCTGTCTGTTTTATTTTCTCAGAAAAGAGCGTGTCAGAACCTTACTTAAGTATATACTTAGTGAAATTCTCAATTCAGAAACCGGCCCATATTCTCTCAAGATACAGGTAAGCAAGCAAATTAGCACCAAGTCGGTTCTGGGAGAATCTAGCAGTGGATGGAAAACCTGGGGCCTGACTTATACTAATTTTCCGTATCTTTGGAAATCCCTTCCTTTCCTACATTCAAAAAGATCAGAAAAGACTATGACTATGAATGCGTAACACAGTGCTGTCAACCTAACCAGAAAATAAATTGAAATCAGAATAATTATTGAGGAGGTACAACAAATGCGTTTAATGTACGAAAATTCGGAAAAAGTATTAAGCCTCAAAAAATCCGTAACCTATCTATTATCTGTTATCTTTTCCCATTTTACACAACCTGAATGAGCTAAATCGGCCAGGTAGTTAAGTTGGCAACACTGAGCATGCATTCTTTTTGCACAAGATGTAGCGCATCCAGCAGCGCCTGCGTCGCGTAAACTTGTTTGTAACACTACTTGGAGTTAGACACCCCTATCCACAGTACAAATAAAGAAGTAATCTTCGGGCCCGCGCGAAGCATAATAGCCTAAAGTGGCAGGGGCTGTCGCTCAGCGACTGGCGAGCGCGCGAATGCGAGGGGCTTCACAAGGTGGAATGTCCATGCAGCGAAAGCAGCGCAAGGCAGATCAAGTATACGTCGGCAGCCACCCCGTTCATCCTTCGTTATCAAATTAGTTATATAATTTAATAATATAATGCAATGTAAAAGTTATGTTGTACTTTTTACGGAATACCAAGATGTCAATATCATGGCGTTGTTCACTCAATAATATTAAAGGTAGGTTTCATTCACGTGTCGAACGAACGTTAAATAGATAATAATTTTTACTTTAGAAGGTCGAATTAGTCACACGCTTATTCATAAAAATACAAGAAATCAGTGAATATTATTAATTGGGGATGCAGTTTTTTTTATGATTGGATTTTATTTTATATTCTGATAGTAGACGTAATTTTAAGAAACTAATTCCATTTTTTTCGTGATTAATCGAGTGTATCATTGTTAATAAAATAAATATTATTCGGCGTGACGTCATATGTTACTTACTGTGTGTGTAGGTAAAGTTCGCGATTGGATTTGCGTGTGAATTGGCCAAACCATCTAGATTGTCTGTGGTTAAGGGCCAATTTTTCAATAGTCAGATAAAAGTTAATTAGAGAATAAATTGCATGTTATCACTGTCTAAATCATACGACAAGAGAGTGACAACATCAGTTTTATTCTCCAGTTATGTTTTATCTGACTATTGAAAAATCAGCTCTTAGTGTAAAAAAAACAATGGTGGGAATCGAATGACACCTATGTGTTTGACAGATGAAGTTGAGAGGCCATTGGTAGTTTTTCCACAGAATAACTATACTACAGACGATATAACATTAACGTCACCATAGAGGTCAAATGAAGGGCATTTAAATATTGCTATTTACTCAAAATAAGGCTCATCTTTTAAGATAAAAATCTCTTACATTAAAGATACTGTAGTTTGGATGCTAAGCTCGAAATGGTTTTCGATTCAGGCAGTTCACTTTTTTTTTTGTATCCCGAATTTACTAGCTTACTCGGCAAACGTCGTTTGGCCGTATTGATTACTACGACCTATTCTGAGCCCTGCCAACATAAAAAAAATCATAAAAATCGACGAATGAAGCCATTTCGGAGTTCGATAACAAACACTGCGACACGAGATTTCAATATATTAGATAATTGCAGCGTTATATTCACTGACTTTAAAAATAAAGTATCATTTGTAACTATTGTCAATATTTGCTGGCCGGGCGCTTTGGGCGACCCGTCTCAATACCTCCTGTACCGGTCGACATTTGCCTGTGTGTGCGTTTGGCGGCGTGTACAAACGCGGAACGGAATGAGGCTGTGTGTGTGCGGCTGCGCTCGCACATTTCTATGGAGATTACCTAGCGTGCCCCTATCTATCGGTATATATTTTATCGCTAGTATGTCACTTGCTGCACACAATAATTTGGTTACCTGGAATATTGGTGCCATGTCTGAACTCAGTAGTGTAGCCAGCAGATTCTGGGTGGTAGGTGAACTTGGGCACTCTAAACTCTGGGTTTTCTGCCTCGCTGTACGGTATGATTGGTCTTAGAGGCAGATTGTTTCTGATGGCTAACAGTGGTGACCCTGGAAATGGAATATAAAACAAGTATTAGTATGAAAAACCAGCCAAGTGCATGACGGGCCACGTGCACTGCAGAGTTCCATAGTTGGCCCTCAGAATAGGTGGCCATTTTTATTGATATTACGAACATATTAATTATTGAGTTCACAGTTTAGCTAATAATGTTCACTGCATCAAATAATAAGTAATTCAATCTGTACTAAGTTTTCCGCTTGCAATGACTGAACTAGTATTATTTAATGATCGTATTCCGTTCTGTGCATAGTTACAGAGTGCACGCGCGTTAAATTGAGCGAAACCAGTGTTTCCCAACCTACGAAGCCCGAGTTGTGTTTTCTACCTTACTAATAAGTAACATGTTTGTGTGCGGTGGTTGTGACAATGAAACCGAAGATGGAAATCAGTGTGAGCTATTCTTTGACTATGGTTGCGCTGGAATTACTGAGGCTGGTTACAGGAGACTCGGCGAAAAGAAGCGTAACATGTGGCGTTGTCACAAATGCAAGATAATTGGATACCCATCCGCTTCCACAAATACTGACTTGGCCAGTTCTGCTTCTGTAACCACCGACGACACTACAATATCTCTTGCACCGCAAGTTCCGCATACGTTGGAGCACGTTATGAAACGACTAGATGGCTTGTCCCAACAATTGGCACCGCTCAAAAGCCTTGAAACCGGTGTAAAGTACATTAAGAGTGACATGGCGAATCTTAAAACCTCAGTAGAAGGCATCTACAC
Source organism: Yponomeuta malinellus (assembly GCA_947308005.1). Taxonomy (NCBI): domain Eukaryota; kingdom Metazoa; phylum Arthropoda; class Insecta; order Lepidoptera; family Yponomeutidae; genus Yponomeuta; species Yponomeuta malinellus. The sequence continues at coordinate 12,018,466 of OX371007.1, read as the reverse complement.
TAAGGTTGAAGATCTCGACAAAAGAGTAACTAAAATTTAAGAAATTAATCAACAAGGTTCGACACCACTGCTAGACAAGATGTCCCAACTCGAGGAAGCCTTCGAATCTAAGCAACAGTGGCTAAGATAGAATATTCACCATACTGTTTAAAGTGGCCAATGTGATTCAGTATCCAGTCACCAAGGATAAAGTAAATTTCATCGCTAGGGTACCCATTCGTGATGGAGGTCAGACTAGTATCAAACCGATAACAGTATCCTTCACAAGTCGCTATGACGAGGAATACTTTATAGCTGCCAGTAAGACATTTAAGAACCTATCAACCACTGACGTAGGGTTACAGGGTTCCAGTCGGATTTACATAAATGATCACCTTACCGTCAAACAGAAACAGCTGCCATATCACTGGCTAAGAAGAAGGATTTCTCAGTTTGTATGGGTGAGCTATGGAAAAATCCAGATGCGACGACATCAAACATCTCCAAAGATCCTGATCAAGTCTTCCGACGACCTTGCGATCTTCAATGACCGAAGTGCTTTTAACGTTCTATTTTTCTTAAAAAGTTTGAGAACCAGTGTACTCTCCTATCAAATGGCAAATACATTGTCAACGCTATTCATCAACTTGTTTATTGCGAAGAATAACTATAGACAAAGCAGCTTCTTTGCGTAAGCGAGTCAGTTTAGACATTGATCTATTTAATTCAAACATAGCCCCAGTAAAGCAAAAGATCGTCAAACATAATTTCGGTTCCCTTTCTGATGTGTGAACAAGAAGTATTCTCCTTGGAGATACCTAGTTTTTTATTTTTTATAATGGCAGTGGTGAATAGGGGTTGCAATTACCGGCCATTTTGATTACCGGTAAGTTTACCGGTCTCTAAATATTTTTTACCGGTAAACCGGTATTACCGGTAAAAATCAAATTTTTGTAAAGATGCTTCAAAATCGTTCTATTTTTAGTTCTTTTAATTTTTAGGGAAATAAAACCAACTTTACACGCACGACGTTAAAACATCAATTAAGCAAAAGTTTTTTTAAAAATATTTTCTTTATTAACCTTTAGCAAAATTAACAAATCACGATCACATGGGATAACAAAATTTTATGTATTTCTTTAAATTAATCAGTTTAACAAAGTTAGTCTTTCTTCTTAGTTATTAATTAAAATATAAAAAATTGTAACATAACGTTAGGTCTTACTTTATTGCCTAGCATACATTAGAAGGCTGCAAGCTGCAAGGTATAACTGAATAGTTACGAGGGGCGTTCAAAGTATCGGTATAGATATGAAAGAAAAGATAGAAAAACCTGAAATAATTTAATTTTTCTATGTAGTCCCCTGCGATTTTAATACACTTACTAGATCGCGAAATCATCTTTATCATACCCCCCAAAAAATAATTTTCGTCCTTCTGTGAAAAATGATCATTTATGGCCGCTTTGAGGTCTTCATCGTCCGAAAATCGCTTTCCACGAAGCTCTTTTTCAGGTTAGGGAACAAAAAATAGTCGCTAGGTGCCAGGTCTGGGCTGTACAGTGAATGATTAATTTCTTGGAAACCACACTCCTGAATAGCAGCCTTGGCCACACACGCTGAATGAATGGACGCGTCGTCGTGGAGCAGTAAGGTCAACATTTTTGCGTCCGCCATTTTGTTGCACTCGAAGCAAGATTGTGAAAAAACGTATTATGATAAACCGCCGAAAATTTTAAGTTGTCACCTTGGATAATGTCATAAGAGAACCATAGACAACAACTATCCTCATAGTAATTTGTTAGTAAACAAAAGCGAGTAACGAGTAGCGAACTCACTGCGCGCGCATGTATCGGAACCCCACCCTCCGCCTGCACGTTCCCGATATCGCGGTCGCGGGCACTTTTCCCCGCGAAGTTTTGTTTTATTTTTGTATAAATCAGATGGATTTATTTAGATAAATTCTGAAATAACTATATTGAATATATTTGAATTGAATTGTTAGACATTTCTTACACAGACTAACGGTGCACACAGTCAAAATAAACTTTAATAAGCTGAACAATTTCAACGGTAATGTACCGGTTTTTGGTTTCATTACCGGTAATTTACCGGCTGCCAAAATTGACGGTTTACCGGTAAAAATTAAAACCGGTAAACCGGTACTACATGCCTTAGTGGTGAACTTTCATTTTCCAATTTATGAACATTCAAGGACGCATTCTCAGTGTTGTAGCGGCGTGATGTAAACTAACTTTAAATTTTTTATTCACTTGCACATGTCTGACACTTAGTTACTATATGCAGAAACTTATTGTCAGCTTATATGTAGTTACTCTAAGTCTGTCCATTTATAATGTTAGCTGCAAATTTCTCAAACAAATAATAATAAATAATAATAAAAAAAATTGCCAGTTGTCAAACAATTTATCCTTATGAATCCATATCTAAAAATGCATAGGCATGTATGTATATTAACAAAAATAATAGAAATACCAACCAATATACTGCACAGTTCTGTCGATAGGCTCCTCTGCCCGATCTTCCAGCCATTTCACTGATTTTCTCCAGTTGACTACACGCTTGGGGGGGTCCACACCACCCACCATCCAGAAAGCTTCATGACGGGGGTCATAGTCTACCTGTAAATAAAGAAATAAAACAATATTGCAGCAAATTAAAAAATTACTCACAGATGACGGCACAGTGCTTGTAAAGATAAGTGGGTTTGGGCAAGGAGTATTAAAATACTCCTTGGTTTGTGTAACATAAATCACAGTAAAGTTTGGTAGGCATAAAGAAGCATACCTGTGCCGATAAAATGTGAGACAGTTTGTCCGCTAGATTGTTAGTGACCGCTCTGTTAATTTGCCTCACTATAGATTTACTAAGGGCATCTTCTTTCTGGTGAGCCTCACGCTTTCCAAGAGCTGTCTTGAATTCTCTCCTGAAAATAAATTATTGTAAGCACACAAAGAACTTCAGTGTTACACAATTTGTTATTTATTCACACATCATTGTAATTTTAAACAAATTGATGACGACTACAAAGATAACTTTGTTGTGTATTAAAATGTTGGCGTATGTTTATAGAACTTAATACATTCCCACCATTATGATACACATAATTAATTTGTCTGCTATTAGCTTAAAGAGGATGAGATATTAAAGTATAAAGTAAAGTATAAGTATAAAAGTTTCTATCAATAGAGTAGGGTAAGTAACAAATAAGTAGGGTAAGTAACAACACAGTAACAAATAACATTTTAGCTTTAAGAGTAACTTACAGAGAATTAACAGGTTTGTCACTTTGATACACTAACTTGCACACTAGGATACCCTGTGTTGTGCAAGCTAGTCAGTTCCAAGAATGGAACTGAAGACTTTAAAACTACAAAAAGGGGAAAAAGAAAACAAAACATACAATTCTTATTTTGGAGGAAATTCATCTGCTTTAAGCTCTGTAAAGATCTATATGTAGCCATACAATTATTATGAGTTTGAGGTAATATTGTAAGTTAAAATCAATAATAACTTGTTTGTTTAAGTTATTCATCAGTAAAAAAAAAATTATACTTGTGCCAACCATAGTAACAATTTAACAGGCTACATTGGAAAATACTTACTCAACACCTTCATGTTCAATCAATATTAAATCTTCAATATTCGACTTTATTTCCTTGACCACAAGATCTGCAGTCGGTGCGGTCTCTGCGTAGATCTCCGGTAACTTGTCCGTCGAAATAAAATGGGTTCTTGTATAAAACTGGACCAGAGGCATGGCATTGTATGGTACTTTGTTTTCGTTCAACATGATACACTTCCAGCCATAATATCTTGGCATATTTAAGGCAATCTGTTTCTCCTCAACAGTGTTGACTTTTTTAATCTTTTCCCGTACTGATTCCCGTTCCCTGAACTTCCTGGCCTGCAGTGACAAGTCTACAATCGGTGGATACTCGGGAGTTTCGGTGTATTCATTCTGATCGAGAGCTGGCTGTGAGTATGGTCGCACTGATAGATTCTTTAATTTGGGTAAAGTCCTGTGGACTCTTACCAAATTCATCTTCGGTTGAAAATAAATTACCTATAATAATTATTCCTAGATTCAGCGACGGAATTCAAGCACAGGTTACAATTTTTTTTTTAATTTTTTTGACAGCTGTAGTAGGTATGTTCACTTTCGGGTGTTCACAGAGCATGGCAATGCGTTTCAAAATCGTTAAACAATATTTCGCAATTCGCATCATTCACATGATCCGTATTGAAAACAAACTTGTTTTTTGCTTCTAATGTTGCCCAACCTGAAAAAAGCTGATGCAACTTTTTGACATGACATTTACGAAGGTCCTCATGCTAAAATTATAACCAATTTAATTTTGTTGAAAGCGAATTATTAGCTAAATTATTACAAATCATGGACGACGACATGATATTTGACCCTTCGCTGAAGAAGAAGAAGAAGACCAAGACAGGCTTTGACATGGAAGCCGCACTAGCCGGTGAGCCGAGCAAATCTTCAAGCAAGGAGGCACCCGTTGACACAGGTGACGTCGACGTCGACGTTCTTGTGGACGAGAACCTCGACTTGGACAACTTTGGCACGAAGAAGAAGAAGTCGAAAAAGAAGCCGTTCTTTAACTTGGAGGAGCTTGAGAATGCGCTGCCCGAGACAAAGGAAGCCAAGCCTCCCGCGGAGGAGCCCGAGCCCCTGGAGGAGGAAGTGGTCGACGACCTGGACCTCGAAATAGACTTTTCAAGGACGAAAAAGAAGAAGAAGAAGAAGAACATCGACGAGCTCGTCGCCGAAGACGATAACAAGGACGAAGACAAAGAGAACGCAGAGGATGTGCACGGCGATTGGGTCGGCAGCGATCGTGACTATACCTACGACGAGCTGCTCGAGCGCGTCTTCGACATCATGCGCGAGAAGAACCCCAGCATGGTCTCCGGCAAAAAGCAAAAGTTTATCATGAGGCCGCCCCAGGTCGTCAGGATCGGCACCAAAAAGACCTCCTTCGCCAACTTCACAGAAATCTGCAAGACACTACATCGGCAGCCTAAACATTTACTAGACTTCCTTTTAGCAGAGTTGGGTACCAGTGGCTCCGTCGATGGCAACGCTCAGCTCATCATCAAGGGACGGTTCCAGCAGAAACAAATAGAGAATGTGCTACGTAGATACATCAAAGAATATGTCACTTGTCACACGTGCCGCTCACCCGATACAATTCTGCAGAAAGACACACGGTTGTTCTTCCTTCAGTGCGAAACCTGTGGTTCCCGATGCTCAGTGGCCAGCATCAAGTCTGGTTTCCAGGCTGTCACTGGCAAACGTGCTGCTATCCGTGCAAAGACTGCCTAAAGTATTAGTTAATAGTGTAAAACCAATTTGTCATGAAATTGGGGTACATGCAGACATTTCAGCTTTTCTACATCTGTAGAAATAATAATATATATAGTATGGTGTAAGAAAGATCTGTTCACTTGGTGCTGAATGTTGTAAAAACAATACAGAGTTGTGCAACATGGTACTTACAACAATAGGTAGCAATGTCGGTCCGCATGATAGTTTTTCTACTACAATATTTTGTAACAACAGTTAATTTATTGTCGTTGTAGTATATAGCTGATTCTAAACATTTGTACATAATGGCGGGACCGAAGGCTACAACGTCTGACACTATGCTGTGAAAAGGATAAGAATTACGCAATTGCTTTACTATGGGATATCCTCTGAGTGTACCCCTTTTTAGCCCCTATATTTATGTATAGCTCACTTCTGTATTATCCACATTACACAATGTTTTTATAAGTGGTGTTTCATTACACATTTTTCTGGCAAATTTTATATTACCAATTTGGGGCAGTTTAATTAAAACGCTGACAACATTTTATTATTTTTTATATAATTACAAGGCATGATACAGTTATACAGTTACAATTATAAAATTTGGAAACATAAAATATAAGCTTAACAATGCTTTATGACACATTACATAAACACATGCTTGTATCCCAGATGGGTAAGCAGAGACAAAGGTTTAAGTCCCTATAACTACCTCAATTATTGTGTACAATTTGTGGCTCATAATCATCCTTCACCACTTTGTTCAGACTCTTAGCATAAAGATCCAAGCGCTGGGTCATTGTAAAACCCCACTTATCCTTAATTTGTCGGCACAGGTTTAAATCCATCTCGGTAATAAGCAGGCCATCTTTAGTCCGAGACAAACCAGGGGTTCTACAACCATCTGGAGCAGTAACATAACTTGAGCCATAGAAATGTCTAAACTCCTTGTGAGCAGGTTTACCATCACCTGACGTAAATTCATTGGGGAACTCCTCAGTTCCCACCCTGTTTATGGCACAGGTGAAATAACTGTTTGCTATAGCAGCATTCCTAGCTTCTACAGCCCAAAGGTGCTCACTCAAGCCATCAACTGTAGCAGAAGGGTTGAACACAATCTCTGCCCCATTTATACTGAACATCATCCAATTCAGAGGATGGTGACGGCCATAGCAAATGTTAATGGCAATCCTACCGTACTTGGTTTCAAAGACTGGATGGCCCGTGTTACCCTCAAAGTAGTATGTTGACTCATTGAAATCCCCGACCCGGGGTATATGGTTCTTTCTATGTTTACCAATGACCTTCCCTACTTCATTTATGACAACAGCAGTGTTCCAAATAGTGTCGCCATGTAGCTCATCTCTTTCCAATATTGGTGAGATGATAACCATGTTGTATTTCACGGCCAACTCCTTAACAAACTGTGTGCTTGGTCCATTAGCAGCTGACTCGGCAAATTCACACCATGGTTGTTTCTCTCTGGTGCAGAAAGCAAATGGCATGCTCCAGGCTTCTTGAAGACACAAAATATTGACTCCTTCATCACCTGCAGCATTCATTATCTTCTCTAGTTTATTGAATATAGCTTGCCTTTGCTCGGTTACAGGCTTATCAGTAGGGATAGCAATGGAATGCTGAATGATTCCAACCCGGACGATACGTGGGGCCCTGGTTTCTTCCTTCTTAGCTGGGAGAGCGTACGTGGATATTTCGAAGTTGTTTGCCGTCGCATTATCTTGGTTGGCCTTTTTTATTTTTAGTTGATGATGGTCAGTCCTTCCGTAGTGGATTCTGTTAAACTCTTGCAGGTCTTTCCCCGATAAGGTGCTTGCAACCAGCTGGTCTAAGCTGGTTAATTGGTTGGAAGCCGCCATAATTATACAGAGTCACAGATTAAAGAGAGGTTGTCCTCGTTTAGGCAATAAAGGCAATTTTTTTTTTTTTTTTTTTTTTTTTTTTAATAATCTTTATTAAAAGGTTTTGTCGCACAGATAAAATTGTAATTCCAATTCTGCCGCATAGTGTTGGCCGATCGGACCAACTTCATCTTGGCCGCACCCTACAAAAAGTAATCGATAACTTTTTTAAATAACTGGTAATTATCGTTTTTTTTAAACCAGTTATTTTTCGGTTTTCTCGGAAAATAGTCATCACTAATAGATTGCATTCATTCACAGATTAAAAAAACAAACGTTCAATGACAATCATTGAATGGTACGTTACGCTATTTGACAACTGTTTGGAAAATATTATATTTTGTACATCAAAAAACTATTGAATTGAGCTGATTTGAGCTACATATCGAGTACAGAATTTGTGATTGGAAAGGCACGAAAATGAACGTGCTTCCAGCTCAACCTATTGGAATACAAAGTACTGCCGGGGCTGTACCAGTTCGCAATGAAAAAGGTTAGTTTAGTTAGGTACAGGTTAGTTTCGGTAAGTTATTAACTTCTTACCTCAATAGAATCAAGAAATCTTTACAATTTTACTTCCAAATCATGAATGACGAATTTTCTCACCGTCTCCTATAAAACATGCTATCAATTGCGAACTTTATTTAGATTGCCAAAACTTAACATTCTGAACTTCTAAATTTCCAGGTGAAATTTCTATGAAAAAAGTGAAGGTTCAGAGGTATATATCGGGAAAGAAACCAGACTATGCGCAAGGAGCTTCTTCATCAGACGATTCCGACAATGAGGACTTTATAGAACAGCAAAGGCCTGAGAGGAGACACCACCATCTGCCACAGATTATTAGCAAAGAAGATGAGCTACAAAGCGACAATGAAGCTGATGTAAGCATACTGGCTCTAAGATAGTCTCAAGATCATTGGGTGGCTTAGAGGGGAACTCCCTTCGCTCTCGCCCTCCTTGTTCTAAAACTCATTCATATGTTGCATTTGGTTATATAATAACCATCATCAAAATCAGCCATTTGAAGCCCACTGCAGGACATAGGCCTCCCTAATGGTTTTCCAAGCTATAATAACCTACATAATAATAAAGGCCTTTTACATTTATGATAGTTGAACACACTGTGTCTAGTAGCAATTCCTACCTGCACTAGATAACTGAAGTGACCACTCAGATGCTGTAGTGTCTGGGACATGTTAGATGGAGTAGAGTAAAGCCAGCACCTACACCATCCTCTCAGTTTATTCTAGAGGAAATGCAAATGCAAGTAGATTAGTGATTCAGTAATCAGTGCTCCCTTAGTGAAATCAATTAAAAACAGAGTTGAGAAACATTTTACAAGGGCACAAACGTGATATAGGTTAATAACTTTCCTGTCCCCATACAATCAATTTTGCAAATGTCCCACATCCATAATTAGAAATTTGTATATCTAAAATTGTATTCAAAAGAGCCACATGTGACACCTGAACTTATTTCAATATGCTGCTCTCAGTCATGTACGACTCACAAAAGTTGTTAAACCTGCCTATATAGGCCAGTCATTATAAAGATTGTACGATGCAAAAGGTGGTGCAGTAGTTTTAGTTTTTTGTCTTGTATATATGGTTGCAACTAGGTAAATATAAAAATGGTAACACAACATATCTTGGAACCACATTTGGCAGCCACGAAACCTCAAACTTTTTTTGTTTCACCCTCATAACTTCTATACGGTGTATCTTAGCATAAAGTTACGTTCTAACAAATTAGAGAGCATAACATTTTCCGTTTAATGAATATAAATACTTAATCATTTGGTCATGAAATATGGTAGAAAACTATGACCAAAAAACGAAGTGTTTGAATTTACCTATAACCAACTTACAATGACTCAATGGTATGAAAATAAGAAAATAATTAGAGAGTTACAATTATTAAAGGATATTCTTCTTATCTTAATTAGTATCATCAAATAATAATCTGAAAGTGTGAATCAGGGAGAAAAAAATAAGCAAACACAAGTTATTGAAGTTAATTACTACATACATAATTACAAATTAGTTTTCAAGACAACAAATATGATATAAAATTAGTTTTGTACTGTTTTCTAGTTAATAGGCTACTAATTTAATTTACTTTGAAAAAAAGAAGTTTAACTAATGGTTATGAACCAAATCCACATGGTAAAATCTAAAGTAATTTGAGCATGTCACATGCACTCGCTCATATATTCGCAGTGCGGGTGTCTGTATACAATACATGTATTTGACGGTGTTTAGTTAAATTTTTACCAAATTGCTAGACTACTGCAATTATTCCAGTAAGTTGAGCAAAAATCGGCAATGTGTGTTGGTCACACGGTTGCTCCCATTGTTGTATCACTGTCATTTCTGTATTAAAATCCTTTAGTGAGAGATATTTAAATAGTTTCTGGTCCAAAATCTTATGTTCCATGATTCCTTATTAGTATGCCAACGTCCAAAAAGAAATACTTTATGACTAAAAGAAAAAAGGAAAAAAAGACATTTATTGGAACAAATTAACACATCACAAGAAAAAAAGGCAAAAAGGCATTGACTAGATGCAATGAAAAATAATAATTTCAAAATAAGAACCAAGTAAATAATTTCCTAAGACAAAAATTTTCTACTCAGTCAGTTAACAATTTTTGTTTCTACTGTTTTGTTTTGTTTCTTTGTTTATTGGTTACGTGGCAATCTGTTTACAGCAATGGGCCATTTTGTTGTCAGTTCAATGTCTTTTTCGTCAGAGAAAATGTATCCAGTGAGCCTCTCTTATATGCTGCTTTCGAATCTAATCTTCAGGTTGGGTATACTGTGTCTTCTCAATCGCGTGAATTCTACACTTCCCGTGCCTTCAAGATCGACCAGTTCGTTGACGTGTTTCGAGAGCCTAGTTTTGTGTTTTTCGCTGTATTATGCTATCTCTTGTCTGATTGATGTATTTGTTAAAGTATGGAATGTTGAACATTTTCCTGATGGTCTTGTTTTGGAATCGCTCCAAGATTTCGATATTGCTATTGCTGGCGATACCCCAGAGCTGGATTCCGTAGGTCCAAATAGGCTTTAGTATGGTTTTATAGATTGCGATTTTATTCCGTTTGCGAAATATTAAGCTTTACAGCGCAAATTGTCAGAGTAGGGCGTCACCCCTCTCCTGGCTAATCGGTTGATTGTAGAAACGTGAAAAAAATCAGGGTGGTAGCACATATAATGAACTTAAAAGGAAAAGTATCACGGCTAAGTAGGCCTTACTAGTTAACGAGTAATAGGCAACCAACTTAAAATCCATTGAAAATGACTTCGATGAAGTTGTTAGTTCTGTAAAGCAGATAAAAAACCCTCTTTCTACGGAACCCTATATTGCGCGTGGCCCGATACGCACCTGGCCGGTTTTTGATATTTACTTAGTTCTACCCATATTTACGCGATAAGAACACTAAAACTACTGCACCACCTTTCGCATTGTAAAAAAAAAAATTAACCATCCTGCATTATTTCAGGTGGACGACCCTCGACTGCGTCGTCTCCGTTCAGCGGCGAGGTCTCCGCCTCGACGTTCAGAGCACCGACCAGAGGTCATTGATGCTGAGCCCGAGCCTTCAGAACCAAGTGCCGATGAGGCTCGGAGCAGTTCTGAGAGTGAAGATGAGCTCGATGAGGAGGAGATTAGTAGGAGACGTGAAGCGCTTCGGGCTAAACTTATGGCTAGGTTTGTGATTAACCCATAACTCAGTTTTTTGTGGGCAAAGGCCATTGTCGTGTTTTTTTATGTAGTCCTATTTTGTCCCACTGGTGGGCAAAGGCCTCCCCTTTAGCTCCACTTCCACTTCTCCCTTTTAATGGCCACCTCCTACCAACCCGGTAGGAAGGGAATTAATTCCTAAAAATGCATTCATCTGAATATAATTCTGCTCAGCAGGCATCTTTCGACAGGGAATTCTTTTAAAACGCTTTCTTTTTCTAGGGAGGCTGAAAAAGAAGCACTTGGGAGAGATGATGATGAAGAAATGGATGCTGCGAAAGAGGAGACTGAATCCTCTGATACTGAATACACAGACAGCGAGGAAGACACAGGTGATTAGCTAATAAATTGTGTCTAGAAATTCAGGTAAGGTTCCTGCTTAAGCTTGCTGTTACACCTGACATGCTGTATCGCTCGCACAATCTAACATTAATATTTTATTAAAATGAATAAACTTTTGAGAAATGTCCTCTGAGGGTTTGAGAGATAATAAAATTGCGAACATTCAAGGCATATGTTTCTTATTCTCTAAGTTTTTGATTGAGAAAACTTTTCTTAAAATTCAAAATTACAGATAGGAAAACAAAAATATATTTAAATTGTTCGTAATTAATTATGCATCATACCCTCAGAGCGCATTTCTTAAAAGTTAACTTATATTATTACAATATTAAAAAATGTTCAATTGTGGTTAAGATCCTTCTCCAATGTTTTAGTCCAGTCCATCGAAAGGTTGTCTGGAACAGATCACTTTTAGTGATAAGGCCGCCATCAGTACACTTAGGTTAAGAAATATCTGTGTCATTTCGATTTTTATGTACAATAAAGTGTTCTCTATTTCTATGTATATATCTATGAAATGTGGCCAAGAAGTGCTAAGTTTTTACTTTGCCCCAGGGCCTCGAGTGAAGCCGGTGTTTGTGCGAGCCTCTGAGCGCATGACGGTGGCTGAGCGCGAGCGCAAAATTAAGCAACAGAAGCGGGAAGAGGCCGACGCCCGCAAGGAGAAGGAGGAGCGGCGGCGGGAGGCGCTCAAGCTCGTTGAGGACACGATCAGAGCGGAGCAGAGGAACACACAGGTTTACTTATTTACTTAAGACTGTTCTTAAGTGGGGCATGCTCTTTCGCTCGCACAATTTAACATTTTCAGGGTTCCGTACCCGAAGGGTGCCAAACGGGACCCTTTTACTAAGACTTCACTGTCCCTCTGTCTGTCTGTCTGTCTGTCACCAGGCTGTATCTCGTGAAACGTGATAGCTAGGCAGTTGAAATTTTCACAGATTATGTATTTCTATCGCCGCTATAGCAACGAATACTAAAAACAGAATAAAATAAATATTTAAGGGGGCTCCCATACAACAAACGTTGTCTAAAGTCAGCGCTCGCCATCTAGCGGCCATCTATATAACCTTCACAGCGTCGATGTCATGTCGTTAAATGTCAATCGCTGTATTTTGGTTTCTATAGATGGCGCTGTTCTCAAATTCGGTATTTGTCTAATGTTGTATAGATAATGGTACTGAACCCTTCGTGCGCGAGTCCGACTCGCACTTGGCCGGTTTTTTAATATTGTAATAATATGAGTAAACTTTGGATAAATGTGGGCTGAGGGTTTGATGGATATTGCGGATATTCAAGGCATGTTTTTCTTATCCTGTAGGTACTAAGTTTTTCAGTGAGAAAATTTGGTTCCAAAACTTTTCTTGATTAAAAACTGCGTATAGGAAAACAAAATATATATTTTAAATGTCCGTAATTTAATTATCCATCAAACCCTCAGACCACATTCAACAAAAATATATTCATCTTATTACAATAACTAAAATATTAAATTGTGCGAGTATACTCCACGTAAGAACAGTCTTAAGCCGGCCCCTCAAAGAGCAATTCACATACAAACGTAGTCTGGTTTTTATTTACAAACGACATATGGGATCGCAATGAAAATCTGCCAATACTTTTAGAGGACACAATTTGAGGTTTGGTCGTGCTTTATATATAACGTTTATCTCTATCCAAAGCAACCCTCGGAGGCAGTTTATTTAATCTGGGATTGCGTCTTTTTCTTGTTTGTCTAGTGTTTTAAGGAATCATGTTTGTATAAATAAGAGCGAAGATCTTTAAGGCGGCTCCTCAAGGAGCAATTCCCATACAAACATAGTTTGGTTTTATTCTAAGCACGGTAAGGTTTCATTGCAATCGGCATGTAGTTTGTAAATAAAAAACCAAACTACTTTTGTATGGGAATTGCTCCTTGAGGGGCCGCAGCCCAGAGCACATTTATCAAAAGTATACTCATTATTTTAGAATGTGCGAGCGAGACGGATGTCAGACGTTACAGCAGCCGGCGAATAGTTATTAATTCGCGAACAAAACCATGTGCTTATGGCATTAAGTCCGCCGCATTGTACGATTACTTTAAGTGCAATAAAAGTATCAATAAATAAATATTTACTTAATTAATTAAATGGATCGTTTTGTCTTAGGGAGAACAAAAGGAAGGCAATATCAACGACGTCTGCACGGACGACGAGAATGACGAATTGGAGTACGAGGCGTGGAAGCTGCGTGAGATGAAGAGGATTAAACGGGACAAGGAGGAGCGGGAAGCGTGAGTATTGCATCCCCACGACACAAACACTTTTCAAACATTGTAAAACTATTAACATTCACTAAAACTTGCCAAGTTTGGTCTGTAAGTTTAAGTCACACAAATTTAAGTCATTTTTCTAGCCGTGTCAAGCACTGCTAATTCTGCGGAGACAACGGACTTGGCAAGTTATTACACGCCATGTATTTTTGTTGAGTCGAGAAGTTGGACGGTTTTTTTTACATTTATGTGCCTAGCCATTGTTTTATATTTGATATTCTCCTTGATGAAGTGAAATAATTAATTATGTATTTTTATTCACTTTCACTGGCCAGAAAGTGTTTAGGTTAACCGTCAAGGTTTTAGTACGCTCGGACCGTGTGCACGTACGTAGTACTTACGCACACGGTTCGAGCGTAGAACTCCTTGTGGAAAAGGAATTTGTACATTTTAAATTCTGAACTTTTTTTCCAGAATCGAGAAGGAGTTGCTCTCAATCGAACGCTTACGTAATATGACCGAGGAGGAGCGACGAGTGGACGCGCGCCTCAACCCCAAGCTCGTCACCAACAAATCCGTCAAGGGAAAGTACAAGTTCCTGCAGAAGTACTACCACAGGTGCGTACTTACCTTTGTCGGTATTTCTCAAACTGCATGTATCAAAATCCCCTTATATACCTGGAAGGAACGGTTAGCATGACTTTTGTGGTGGTATAATGTCAGAGTTAGACAACGGGCACTGTCCTAAATATTGACATTAGTTACAACATGTTTTTATGAATAAGTGTGTGACTAATTCGATCTTTTAACGTTCGTTTCACTCGTAAATAAAAGTAGTTTTAATATTTTTTAATAACAAACGCCAAGATATTGACATATCAGTATTCTGTAAAAAAATATATATCTTTTACATTTGCAGAGGAGTCTTTAGTTTTGTTTATTTAAAGAGTTCTGGTATCGAGTCATGCTATTACTAAGAACTGGCAGCCCTAGGATCTCAGTTGATGACGTATTTCCGTGCATGACGTGCTTCCGGTTTCGTAGACTCTGGTTCTTTTCTTTCATTTTAAAAAAACAGCCCAAATCGAAATATTCAGACCAAGCTCTCAAAATTACTTATTTTCTCGAAAATAAAAAAGGAGAACTTATTTTTTTTAGGGCAATACCTATTCTTGTCCTGGAAAATCGAGACTTTTATCATTTGATTATCGTCTTCAAGCTACCTGTGTCGTCAATATAAACAACTTTTGCTGCTACTTCAAATTCTTGAATAGACTGTTCTACACAGTTTGGTGTTTAGATACTGAAATGCTGTGAAACTGTTTATTTCCGATTTGTGAAATATGTAACAGCGAATCTTGCGAAGAACCCTCCTTACTGGGAAAACAAGAGGATCGTGATACCCATTGGGATACAAGGTGTATCATGATCCCAATAGGATACAAGGTATCATGATTCCAATGGGATACGAGGTGTATCATAATCTCCTTGTCTTCCCAATATAAAGATATTGTTGCACATTCGCACTAACGTTCGCATGCACTTACCCCGATAAGATCTACAGTGTGGTCTTCTTTTATACATTAGATAATTTTTATTTTGACAAATTGATAATTACTATTTTTCGTTTCAGAGGTGCCTTCTACTTGGACAAAGAGGAAGAGGTTTTCAAGCAAGATTTCTCTGGCGCTACGTTGGATGATCACTTCGATAAGACTGTTCTGCCAAAGGTAACGACTATTTCCTTCATTCTCACTGTAAACTGCTAGTTTCAAAACTGCTCTGTAGGGAAAATCTTTCGAGTACATTAGTTCTCTAATTCTCTCATTTTAGCGCCACAAAACGCGCGACTCTTGCCGTATATCTCGTCCATTTGTCTCCGGATTTTTGTAGTAATATATTTTATTTTCTTTTCTCATTTATTTTGTGTTCTCGCTAACTGTGAACGAAAACATCGTGAGGTAACCCTGAGGTCCCACATACTTCAGCGTTTAAATCACCAATCCGCGGTGGGCACGCGTAGTGATTAAGCCAATACTCTCTCACTGAGACAAGGCCTGTGTCCTACTGTGGGACGTGTAGGCTGCATTATTTTTTATTTTATTTCTCAGGTGATGCAAGTGAAGAAATTCGGCCGCTCCGGCCGCACTAAGTACACGCACTTAGTCGACCAAGACACCACGGAGTTCGACTCGGCATGGAGCAACGAGGGTTCGGCTGCCAGACTCGCCAACTTCCGCGGCGGCATGAAGCAGGTGTTCGACAAGCCGTCCGCTAAAAGGAAGCATAGTTCGTAAGCGACCGTCCTGTCTGCTGAGGTACTTATTCTTTGTCTGAGGGCTCATACGTACTGTCGATGATTTGCCGCGCGAAAATGTATGTGTGTTAAACTGACACCCTGTTTCTCGTACACTAACAATCTGTGTATTGTTGACAGCGGTAATTTTTTTTGTATGCACAAGGTACAACTGACAATTTGTTAACAGTAGATTGACAGATTTGCATATTATTCGTATGTGAAACCGGAGGTAAGTCTTATATTTTCGTTTGGGGAAAAATATTTGTGTGGCAATTGTTGACAAATTGTCGTTGTGCGTTTTACCGTAACGGCGATTGTTAGGTTCGGGAGGAAAACGACTATATGCTTTTGATGGGTTTATTACACTGGCTCGATACTGAGACGCAGCTCAGGTAAAAACACACGCGACTACCCAACATCCCTCCACCTTTAATTCTTAAACTTAAGTATCTAGTTACTATATTATTAATAGAATGGTTTGTAATCAACCCTAGGCAGATCGCGAAGATTTTGGCGCCTTCTGGTAAGATCGCAAGTTGGTTCTGTGCGTGTCACGTCCATGTTACCTGGTCCAGGTTGCGAAGAAACATCGTTTGTGGTCGCCTGTGACTCAGACATCGAGGATGATGACTGTTCACCAACGTTTATTGAATGCTGTGTTTCAGGGGCTAAGCACCACTCATCTTCCCCCTCATCCACTCTCCCTTGGGATGGGCCTGGTAGTGAACTGTCAAAATCATTATCTGATGCAATGATGG
Source organism: Yponomeuta malinellus (assembly GCA_947308005.1). Lineage (NCBI taxonomy): Eukaryota > Metazoa > Arthropoda > Insecta > Lepidoptera > Yponomeutidae > Yponomeuta > Yponomeuta malinellus. Next base: position 12,001,822 of record OX371007.1, on the reverse strand, counting down.
ACATTTCTTCTTCACCGTCTTCGTCTGATGATCTGTCCTTGTATAATTGATTTGTATGTTTCTTAATTATAGTGTTCGTTTCCTTTAATTTTATATTGTATAAGCTGTTCCCTAATTGTGACAATACAGTGCCTTTTATCCATTTGTTTTCGTTTGGAACTTTAACCAAAACCCTATCATTAATTTTGAATCGTATTTTCCGGTTACCTCCATAGTTTTTACACTGCAAACACTGTTTGATTTTAATATTTTTTTCTAAGTCGGACGAATTTGACGGTGACTTATCTGAGTGACTTCGCCTTAATAAATCGAATCTTGTACACAGCTGCCGACCGAACATCAGTTCTGCCGGCGAGCAATCAGTTGTCGAGTGTTTGGAGTTTCGATACCTAAACAAAAATTCTAATAAACCCGCTTGTATACCGCTATTAGTCGTTTTTCCTGACATTAACAGCGCCTTAATATGCCTTTTTAATAACTTCACGTAAATCTCTGCTTGCCCGTTACTCGCTGGCGAATATGTGGGCGACGTCAAATGAAGTATTCCATTTAGTTTGCAGAAATCTTGGAACTCCCGTGACGTAAAGGAAGTTCCGTTATCTGATACCAACGTGTTCATAATACCAAAACGGGAAATCAGTTCTTGCAGCTTTTCAATCACGGATGCCGATGAATAATTATTTGTCATTTGAAAACATTCAACCCACTTGGAGAAACTATCTACGACTATTAAAAACATCCTACCTTGCAGCGGCCCGAAAAAATCCAAATGGACTCTGTACCACGGTCGCGGCGGGAATGGCCACGGTGTGAGCGCCGCGCGCGGTGGAGCGGGTTTTAGTTGAGTGCAAATGTTACACTGAGCCGCCCTACGTTCTATATCCTTATCTAAGCTAGGCCACCAGAATCTTGATCGCGCTTCCGCCTTTGTTTTCACTAGACCTAAATGTGGCCTATGTAATTCATCTAGCACCCTCGACCTCAAGCTTGCAGGTATAACTATTTTATGGCCCCTCATTACACAACCCTTTTCAAATGACAAATCAAAACGGCACTTAAGAAACGGTTTTAATTCGGCGCTTTCAATATTCCTTGGCCACCCTGTACTTACGAATTGTTTTACCGGCCGTAAAACCAAATCTTTTTCCGTAGCCTGCCTTACTTCTTCCAAAGTGATAGGTAAATCACCTTCCGTCACAAAAGAAATATACGTCGCATGGTCCTCTCGCAATGTGTCACTGCCTTTACCCGCTTCCGATGTTGACGGCGCATCAGCTGTGTCTGTGCCGCCAAACCGGTCCTGCACGGTGCGACTCAAATAGTCAGCGCAGTTATTAGCACTCTTTACATATTCTATTGTATAGTTGTAACCGGAAAGAAATAAAGCGTATCGTTGAAGTCGGTTTGCCGTTACTTCCGGTATACTTTTGTGTGGGTGAAAAATCGTTAAAAGTGGCTTGTGGTCTGTGCGGAGGATAAAAGGTTCCGATTTACCATACAAATACTGATGGAAACGGCGCACTCCGAACACTATGGCTGTCGCTTCCTTCTGTATTTGACCGTACTTTCTCTCTGCCGCATTTAGCGAGCGTGACGCATAAGCAATGGGTCGTTCAATACCGCTCTCCATTTGAGATAATACGGCACCTAAACCTGTCGATGAGGCGTCCACCGTCAAAATTAAAACTGCCGATGGATCAAAATGTGCTAGAATTTTTTCAGAAGCCAGCTCCTTTTTTATAGTACTTACAGCCGCCTCCTGCTCGGGCGACCAGTGCCACTTTGCCTCTTTTTGCAACAGCGTGTGCAAGGGACTTAATATTGCAGAGGCTTGCGGAACAAACATTCTATAGTAATTTACCAACCCCAAGAAAGATTTTAATTCCTTTATATTAGTCGGTACCTTAGCGTTTATTATGGCCTTCACCTTATCAGGCGATTTATGTATGCCATGCTTGTCAATCACGAACCCCAAGTAAGTGACCGATTGTTGAAATAGATGGCATTTTTCTTTACCTAAGACCAACCCTGCTTGTTCTAATCTTTTAAAAACTATTTCTAGCCTTTCACAATGTTGTTCCTTTGTATGCCCCGTAATTAATATATCATCTAGAAAACATAAAACCCCGTCTAGCCCCGATAATAAACTTTCCATCGTCCTTTGGAATATGGCTGGTGCATTCGACAAACCATAGACTAATCTTGTGAACTTGAAAAGTCCTTTATGTGTATTTATGGTTGTCAACTTCTGAGAGCCTTCGTCCAATTTAAGTTGCAAATAAGCTTTGGAAAGATCTAGCTTTGTAAACTCCTGTCCACCATGTAATTTTGAGAAAAGTTCTTCTACCTTCGGTAAAGGGTATTTCTCAATCTGGAGGACTTTATTAAGTGTGGCCGAGAAATCTGCGCATAGTCTGATCTCTCCATTTTGTTTTAATATTGGTACAATTGGACTTGCAAATTCTGAAAACTCTACTGGCTTTAAAACCTCACTATCGATCAGTCGATCGATTTCCTTTTCAATTTTTTCTTTAAGAGCGAAAGGCACCGGCCGAGATTTAAAATAAATTGGTTTACTATCTGGCTTGACTGTTAGTTTTACTGTGACTTTTTCCATGCATCCTAATTTATCCGCAAATAAGTCTTTATATTTTCTCATAAAATAATTCATATCCGTGCGACTCTCAGAGCAAAAATTTACCTTCGACAGTTGTAATTTAAATGCTGATAAAAAATTTCTACCCAACAGTGCCGGACCACATCCTTTAACAATAAAAATATCTATTTTCTTTGTTTCCTTATCGTAGGTGACCGATGCTTCCATAATACCTACTGTGTTAATTTGTTCTCCGGTGTACGACTTCAAGATAGTAGTTGTGTTTTTTAAGGGTGTGCTAGTGAAAAGCTTTTCATACAAACTAAATGGAATTGCTGTGGCAAATGAACCGCTGTCTACTTCAAAACTGACTGGCGTACCGTTCACTCCCACGGACAACTTCATAGCTTCGCCTCGACAACTGCGTACGTTGCAAATTAAAACACTCTTACCGTCATCATCGTCACTTCCCTCCGACACTGCATCCACATAATTTAGGTTTTTATTCACTTTGTTACTCGGACACATCCTTCTGAAGTGGCCTCTTTTTCCGCACTTTTTACATTTATAATTTTTGAACCGGCAATTAGCCTGACTATGACTACGATAACCGCATCCTTCACACTGTGGCCGATCCGAACGCTCCGCCACCCGGAACATGTCACCCTGCACCTGCGCCATGACTCCCAACGAAGCCGCCATCGAAACCGATTGCCGTGAAGCTTGTCTTGCGCTGTGCACATTATTAGCAATCTCTAATGCTTTTGTCATAGTAAGACCCGGCGAGTCCTCTAGGAACAGTTTGTCCCTTTCTGCTCCAGCCCGCATTCCCAACACAAAACGATCTCGCAGTGTTTCGTCGAGCGATGTTGTAAATTGGCAATCCGCTGCTAGGCTCCTGACTCGCGATGCCCATTCCCTATGACTTTCCTCTATGCCTTGTGCGGCACTGTGAAACCGATGTCTCTCGGCTAATACAAATTTCTTGGGCGAATAATGTTTGTTAAACTCGCCAACAACATCTTTATACGATAATGTGTCCAAAGTTTTTGGGTATATCAAATTACGCACCAACTTATACGCCTCGATACTGAGTGCCCCCAACAAAATGGCGCGTCGTCTCTTGCCATCTTTGTCCGTTTCTGACGTAATTTCATTCGCCAAAAACCACTGATCCAAACGTTCCTTGAAGATATTCCAGTCTGCATCACTGTCGAAGACTGGCACGCTCCCGATACTTGACATTATTTTCGCGTGGATAATATAATTTAGTCGAACTCGTCGTCACTGTTAGGTTCGGGAGGAAAACGACTATATGCTTTTGATGGGTTTATTACACTGGCTCGATACTGAGACGCAGCTCAGGTAAAAACACACGCGACTACCCAACACCGTTAACCAGTTAGCGTTCACACACAGATGTTTACTTGACAAAATTTTGATTTTACATAATATGTCATTGCGATTAGTTGGCTGACAGTAACAGCTGTCACTGGCGCTGCAGTCGCCTTAGTTCGTTTGTTCGTCTGTTTGCTAGTGACCGCAGGTAAAATGGTAAAGGTAAAATATACTCCGCTCCACAGGAAAAAAAAACTTTCCAAAAATCTTGTTATCTATTGTCACTAAAGCCGGTAAAAAACGACAATCATGCGGGAAACAAATCATTGCTCTGTCTTTCGTCGCGTCGAGTAAACATCTGTGTCGGAATGCAACTTTAGCAAAAAAGGCATTCAGAATGTGTGTGATGCCCGTACAAGAAAGTATTTGCTGTTGCCACTTTGTGATAGCGATTACTTACACCTCGAAAAGAAAGGACACATGGTAAAACCGATTTAAAATGCATGCATAAAATAAAGTCACTGCCTGATTTCTATGTCTTAGTACAGTCGAGAGCATATCAACCTTTATATCCGTGGACTCTACTCAGTTACGTCACGGGTGACTTTACAAAGCAAAGATTAAGTTTGACTTGCTGTCGACTGTAGGTTCTGGTAATAAAAACACGTATTCTCAACACAACTGAATTAGTCCAACCGGCGATACCTATTACTCTATGATTCACTTTGGTTACAATGCATTTGAAGTCCACATAATGGTCTGATATGAACTAAAGTTGTATGTTGCGTGCAGGTTAATTAACAAACAACCTATATGTAAATAGCCTGTAAATATTGTATGACGAAACATCGATTGTATCGTAATAACGTCGTTAGTACCTATGTAAGAGTTTCTGAAAGACTTATTGCGTTTTAAGCATTACCTGGGGGTTAACTTAGGCGTCAAAATACTGTACAATACAATAAATTTCTAAAATACAAGCCGGATTGGAATGAAACTTTGTAAATTTATATATTACAATGATACATATCGAGTCATAGACGTTTGCAAAGAGTTCTTTTAGAAGAGAAAAAAAAATGAAAAGAATTTGTCTTTTTGTCAAAAATCTGTAATGCGTTGGCTACATTAACGGGAAATGGCATTAATTATCGCGTTGTTGGGCGTTGAACGTATAAATGCCGTTGTCAATGACGTTCAACGTCAGGCGATAGCTAGGGTAGCGGTCTCTTTCGACACATCAAAGGGATTATCGCGTTTCTTGCTCCGTTGATGTGGCGTGGGTTTGTCATCTGTCTTTCGAGAATTTATAAGGGTTTTATTGCGTTTCGGCATGAAGTTTTTAAGATTAATATCGCGTTTGTGTGGGGATTGCTTCGCGAGTGCAGGATTTCCCATTCTAACATTTTTAATGCCAGTAAAAGAATGAATGTACTTTAACGATACAAAAGTAGATTTTCTACATTTGCCAGCCAAAAGTGATTTGATTTGCAATAAAGAATATACATAAAAGTATACAATTAAAATTCGAACCTGTGTGCGAGAGGAAAACCCCGCACTAGAAACTAGTGTAATACCACAGATAATTAGATATCGACACATCAAAGACTTGAGGCATTTATGCATAGGAACTTGAAGTGGAAATGGAATATAAAGTAGTAGTTTATACAACTGTCATATAAGAGAGATTCTTAGAATTCGAGTGTGGGTTTACGAGGCGAAGCCGTGTATTCTAATATAATTTTATATGCAGTTGCATACAATACTTTATCTGCACTCATTTATAAATAAATCTAAAGTAAACAAGAAAGGCAATTATTTTCAATTTTTTTAGCCGCACAGTAAACGAATCGAAACTGCGCAGGTCCGCTTTCTTTTTCTTATTTGTTCCATTTGGGATAGGCAAAGGAGTCATACCTACGTACAGCCATGTGCTCAGTATGGATGAATCAGACCAAAAATTCACAGAAAAGTTTACTGTAAGGAGAATTTTAACCGGAAGTGTATGAGCAAGGAGAATTTTATCCGGAACTGTATCGTAATAACAAATAAAGTTATTTTACGATACAGGTTGGCAGAAATTCTCATACAAAAGTATCGTTATTAATTTTTTTAATTTTTACAGTTTGAAATAACACTAAGCCTTATGTATCAACTTTTAAGATCATCTATTCGAATCTTACGACATGAGTGTAGATGTTATAGGCAAACTCCGAAGCTCCGGCGCTCCTAGGTTGGACTGGTCAATCCTCAGGTCAGACTGAATGACTTAGTCAAAGCCCAAACAAATGTAAATTTTCGGCCTTTGACTAAACAATTTTCGTCAAACCTGGGAGAGACTAATTTGGTCAGGCAAACGTCAAAACACAATTTTATTAAATCGGGGTTTGACGAGTAAGTTTAAGTTTGACACAAAACTAAGTTTTTTAGTGAAATATTTTTTTTCGCTTTTATATAAAAAAAAAGAACTAACACCCGAAGTTTCAGAATGGAGCGTCGCTGCGCTCCGCTCCATCCTGGAACTTCGAACCTATTTTTGCTTATGTGTACTGACCTAACAAACAAAATGCGAAATATAAATTTAATCAAACAATTATTTGCTATATAACACTTGCCAAAATAAAACGTTAGCATAATAAACGTTTGTCTTAATAAAACTCGACGCAGTAAAATTATGCGAAACATGTTCAGATCAACGTTTGACCGAGTTTTGCAGTCGCTTCTAGGATTGACTAGGCCAAAACCGAAACAGAATAATTTACTTTCGACGTTTGACTGAAAAGTTAGGAGTTCCTGGGTTTGACTAAAAATACTTCAGGCAAAGGGCGAAATTTAAATGTATTTCGGGGATTGCCTGATGGCTTTGGCCAAACCTAGGATAAACCAGTCCTTCCGCGAAGAGACTGTGTATCGGACTTTGACTATAACATAGATAAAAATTATTATTTGGTGAAGACAGTGGCCTGAGAGTGGTTTATTTCACTTTGCATTAGGGAAGGATCTAGGATTATATAATACGGACTCAAGATAAGATACGGGTGATTTTGTATTAATCTGTAGAATTCTAAATGACTCGATCGGGGCACCATAACAATGGTTTTTAATTGTTCTTTTCAAGGTCATAATGTAACAGGTTAATACCACAAAATACACATATAAAACTATTTTATTTTATTTTACCAGTAAAAAAAAATACGACAGATCAAGTTACTCCAGTAATAAAAAAATATGTAGTTTTCCAATAAATTCTAAACGTTTTCTAATAAGGACTATTTATTCATTTTTTCTCAAGTATTTTTTACGCATTTTATTTCTGATATTTGGATAAACGTTGGATAATTTTGCCATTTTTTGCCTAACACGTGACATTAGCGAAATTGTACTGGATAATTAGTGCAGTGAGTGCATAAAGCAGAATTGAATTGAATTGACTTCATTTATTAAGTAAGACAATATAGGGGCAGGAGGTCCGAACAAGTCTTACTTTTTCATTGGGATTGAAAAAAGGCTGATTAAATAGTTACATAATATTAAACGGGTCTAATCGCGATTATTTATTAGGTAGTTAAAATTTTACCTAATAAATAATCTCGATTAGACCCGTTTAATATATAACTATGTATGAGCATCGCAAGTCATTAACAAATACTAAGGCTTATTTTGTTTTACTTAGGCGGGAAGGAACGACGCATGTTTGGTCTTAATTGTCTTACTTAATAAATGAACAGTCCCAGGATACATAAAAACACAATTTTACGGAGTAACTTAAATATTCTTTTAAGATTCATACCTACATTCTAAGGCGACACTCGCAGCTTGTGATGTCACGAGCTTGTGAGAAGTACATAGTTGTAATGAAAAATCTATCAGGATTATTTATCATTTAACATGGCCTCACGAATGAGAGCAAAATATATTTTTGTCAACTAGCCTATTGTACGGCGTTACGACGAATACAATTGTGTGTTGCAAATGCAAGCATTAGCGAGTAAGGTTGGTCTGTGAATTAAATAAAGAAAAACTTAATTCGGTTTGCGGTTTTCATTGTTTCACAAGCGGGAGAGAGCACAAAGTAGATTTACCCAAGATAAAAAGCAGCGCTTGCTGGAAAGCTAAGCGAAATAGAAAAGAACGAATTCATATGATGTTCTTCTTGGAATGAAATTTTTATCTTATTTCTTAGGGGTCATTTCTCTTTGATTGTTCAGTCCTTTAGCATGCCAGGATATTTTTTCTTTTATTTTCACTGCTATTGGGATCTTATAGAGCAGGGGGACGAGTCTATAGAGCTATATTAGCATGGTGTTGGCTGTCTTATTAACACTAGCTTACTAACCACTTGCATTTCGATGGTACAACCCGTGCAACTTTGCACCTCACGCTTCGTGCGATTTGAATGACATTGCAATACTGATATAATTTATACATAATATAAATATTGTCAAAACAAATATTGCGGTGCTATTTTCACTTTAGTGGACTTAAGTTAACTCTACGGCCGGATTTATTGTAAAAGAAACGTGAAATGACTGACCATTCTAATATTTACATCTTGTGCGTCAAGAGTTAGGACCATACGATTTTTGTTAAGCGGATTAGATAAAGCAGGGTAAAGCAAACCAACACTCACCAAAAATTTTTTTTCCATTCTAAGAGCCAAGAGCAAAAAGGCGTCTGGGAATTGTCTTAAGAAATCTTGTTTTTATAAAGTTAAATAAGACTTATAAAATATAACATATAGTTATTTTTCTTTTTCCGTGTGGCGCCGGATTAAGAATAGCGTCACTCCATCTCCTTCCTAACCGTCAGCTAACTTTCGCAGAAGGAAGGCGCTGCTGTCTGTCATACAGTTTTATAACTAGTACAGACATCATCGTTCTAATCCTATCATTAGTTAAATAAAATTACATTCTCTCCAACTATGCTAAAATAGGATATGTAAATTGTTAAACTTTTCTGAATAAATCAATTTCAATTTCCGTGGATGTCGTAGAGGAGAGTTGTCGTAAGGAAATAAATTACCAGGAGACGGGCAGCAGCGTCTTACTGAGAATCCAACCACATACTGCGATCGCCAACCCGCCTGCCAATCGTGGCGATTATGGCAAAACCCCTCAGGGTTATGAAAACCACGAGGGAGGTCTCTGCCCTGCAGTGGGCGTCAAATGGCTGACGATGATGATAGGTTATAAGTTTGTGTCACTTAGTAATTTCCTTTATAAATGTGTATTTTTTTGTAAATTTTATTATTGTTATATAATAATTAGGTTCTAAAATAAGTGTAACGTCACACGAACGGAGGGTGGTCGCACAAATAGGTGTGTCAAGGTCGGCGACGAAGTCGGATTTCGCGATTTCGTGAAATTCGTAGAAAAGTAATGGTATAACCAAACTTATGATCCTCCTCTGAAGAACATAGTGACTTTATCAGTTCGTATTATTTTGTGAGGATTCCGCATTATCCCATATTTATTATTTTTTAACAATACAAGAACGATTAGGGAACCTCATTTTTCTTCATAACCTTTAGAGGCTTACCGAGTTGAAAAAAACGGATGTCTTAACCGTACTAACCTTGGACGGGACCCTAAAAATATACAACATAATGTAAACTTCATTACCAAGACTATCCAAGCTACGACGTACAGAGCGAGATAAAATCGCACGATATTTGCATGCATTTATGCGGAGATTTCTTTGCAGTTGCTGTGCAATGCGGGCCTCATCTCGAGCCAAGTGGCTTACTCTGTCTTCTCCCAACTTCGGCATGGCTTACAGTTAGATTTAAGAAGTTCTATCGTTACGCCAACTTTTCTATAAAGCGCCGCGGCGACGCAAGACGTAGATCTCAGTTGATTTATGGGTAACCTAGTCAATCGAGAGACGGATGCGTTATTGCTCAATCATGCATCGCTGATTAGCTGTGATAATACGTGATTTGACTAAGGTAATATTGGCAGCAGCGAATTCGCGCATTGTGTAGCTGCAAATAACAAAAACCGGCCAATTGCGATTCGGTCTCGCGCACGAAGGGTTCCGTACCATATCTATACAACATTAGTCACAAAGTTCGGGAAAAAAACTGCATAAATCACGTTTGTTGTATGGGAGCTCCCCGTTAATATTTATTTTATTTTAATTGAATGGTTTGTTTTGAATCGAATATAGAACTAAATATTCTGTGAATGTTTCAAGCGTCTACCTGTTGCCGTTATTAATATCGAGAAAACAACGTCAAAAAATTACGTTTGTTGTATGGGAGCCCCCTTTAATATTTATTTGTTCTGTTTTTAGTAATTGTTATAATTTCACAGATGAGGTATTTCTGCGGCAACAGAAATACATCATCTGTGAAAATTTCAACTGTCAAGCTATCACGGTTCATGAAATACAGCCTGGTGACAGACAGACAGACAGACAGAAAGACGGACAGTGTAGTCTTAGTAATAGGGTCCCGTTTGGCACCCTACGGGTACGGAACCCTAGAGATTAAAATGAAAATGTATTTTGAAAATTGTTATCCTAATAATATGGATGATCGTGAATGGTTGCTGCTCGTATGTGTGGCTGGTCGCAACGTTGACTTTATATAGATAGAATAGATAGATAGATAGCATATTCTTTATTGTATGTACACCAGGAATTACATATGAGAATTTAACAATAATATAGTACAGGACTTTATTGTTTAGTGTAGAAGATACCACCAGAAATTAAATGTGACAAAACGCGCCAACTTCTAGTCTAAAAGTGCAAATTTCTAGTCTAAAAAACTGCAGACTTACTTGCGTACACTGGGTTAGTAACACCACTAACGGGTGTTTTAATAAATAGGTACGGAAAAATATTTTGTGAATGACTACTAATTGAGCTACATTCGATTTGAAGTACATACCCTAGAATTTTGATGATCTGTCAGTGCGTGTGTGTGTCAGTGAGGAAGGGAGGGATGCATAAAATTTATAGGAACCTGCAAATTTTCAGGGGGGCGGGGTGAAAGTAGGTACATGCACAGATACAGCAGAAAAATTGGCCTGGTTGGAGCCATCATCAACAGAGCACGAAAGTTCTTAGTAGATCTGCACAATTTGTCGACAACCCGGTCAAATGTAATATCGCAGTTTTCGCATCGAGCGACAGTATCTTTACACCGTATAACGTAAACATATTTCGTCCACCGATTCACCGTGTTCAGGGTTCATAAACTGAAATGAATGGAATACATTTCGGCACCTACGGCTCGGCATTTATCGTGAATACAATGGCCCGCAACAAATGTAGGTCGCGTAAGTAATTGTTTTGTTCATCGGGCTTAACAATCACAATACATACTTATTACGAAATTGTTAGGCGCTAGACATTTTATGTTGGTAGGCACTTAAATAGGTACACTCCGTGCACTTACACTCCGTACACTTTTCCTGGATAATAACAATTTAATGGAGCCGATATTATATCCTTATGTTAGGCACAGGCCTTTTCTCAGAAACGAATAATAATAATAATAACAACTTCCACACAATACAATCACTTGACCTGGTCCCAAACTAGGATATCCTGTGCTATGGTAGCCAGGCAAGGACATTACAAACATGGAAATACACCCAGACAGGCCATTTGTACAAATGTACGGCGGCTTCCAGTGGGAATCGAACCCACGACCTCTATCTTGTTAGTAAGCGCCTTAACGGCTAGTATAACGAGGCAGTCAAATTCGCTTATTGGCGATTGCAGGCGCTGTGGTATGTGAACACCGCAGAATGTCAGGTTTCCTCACGATGTTTTCCTTCGCAGTTATTAGTGGCATTTCCAGGTACTTCAAATTCATAAACAGTCGTATTTTGGAAACAAAGTCGGTACATAAGGTATATACTCTAATTATGGAATTCCGTACCCGAGGGCTGTCGACGGGACTACACCCTTATCGATCCTTTGGGGAAGAAATATAGTAAAAGCCATTTTACGAATTTTATAGGAGAGCAAAAACAATCAAAAAGTCGAAAAAAATGCTTTATATCTCTTTTCTTTCAAACACCGTGTTAATATGTACAATGATTACAGATATACTAAAAATGTTACAAGTCTTATAGATATTTAATTTAACTTTAAATTCAATATCTTTGGTAGTTTAGAAGTTAGCATGGCTTATACAAAAAAAAATCTGCATCCAATGGCATCCAATAACATAAAAAATACACAGATTAAAAGCGCTCGAAAACCTGAGTAAGACTGCATTCAAAGTCCATTTTCACCAAAAATGGCTTTTACGTCATTTCATCCTCAAAGGGTTATATTAATATTAGCTATGCCTAAAACTAACCATACTTTACGTGTGGAACGAACGTTTCAACAAATGATGGCGTTTCTATTCAAGTCTCTGCAACGCTCAGTTTTAAAGATCTCCGCAGCAGCGCAGTTCTCCGCGATTCCATGGCGCGGCCACGTTCAAACCCTTCATATCTTTTAAACCATTGATTGCTTTGAGAAATTCACGGTTTTGTGATTCGACTTGGACAATTTTTTACAAAATCTTGGCACATAACTTTTTTTGTAGGTAAATACGCCGTGGCCGAGTCGAAACGCACACCCCTAAGCGTCCTCGCAATCGGGACCGCTTAGTAACGTTAGTACCTAACGATACAGACAATTTCCAGTTTGCTTAGGATTCCTATTGCTTGTCGACCTTTGAAGCCCCTCAACCTCTTGTGGCCACTGAAGGCATTATTAAAACTCTGTGCCTGCCTACATAAGGGGTGTGGATTTGGTATTTTTAGGGCTGATGGTAAGTATCTATAGGCACTCGACAGTCTCAAAGTAAAAAAAAAATTATTGAAAACATCAGTGACATCTGGTACATCATACTCTGACATGGTTCTTTTTATGTAGCTTATATACGCCCCACTGCACGGCACAGGCCTTCTCTCGGAGAGAGAAAGTGCGGGCTTAATCACCACGCGTGCTGCGGATACGAGAGGTCTTGGGTTCGATTCTGGCGTCTGCCAATGCCTTTGTGTTGTCTTATAAATTATGTGCAGTTGTAAAATTATGGTAGCAAAACTCAGTACCCAGTCGTAAGCAGCCACTCACGTCCCACTGCGGGGCACATACCGTCTCTCAGAGAGAGAGACCTACTTACTCATCATCATCATCATCTAGGCCTCCCTCCAGGGCAAGCCACTTCTATCTGTTCTTCCTTACTCGCTAACGGTGAAATTGTTCTGAATTAGTAGTTCACAAACTTTTTAAGGCCAAGTTCTCCAAACGCACGATTTCGTGTTGTATTTATTGCGCAACGCGAGCGAATAGTTGGGGGGAAAAGTAGGCATGTACACAGAAATGCACATCTAATTAATACAATTTTGACGACCGACGTCTCTAACACATTCAGTGACAATCATTTTGGTATATTTTTTACTATTCAAATCTCGGTGTAGCTCAAAGAAAACCATATTTAGTTATAATTTAGACTGACGTTCGCGAAGTTTTTGACGCAGCAATGTAAAAATCATAAAAATAATGACCGACGGTCCTTGATAGGACATCGAAAAGTAATATTTGTTTCAGATTTTTCAAACACGTGTGTTAGGGGTGCGGTCGGAGAAGCCTGCCTTAAGCGTCAATATTTCTTCACAGCGATGTAGGTACTGTTACGGCCTGAATAAATTTATTTACATTCTTACTCTATGTATATTACCAAAATTTGTCTACGAAATTAAACAGCGCTAAGGCCTGGAGGTACAAGCTGACCAGGGCATACTTGACGGCGGCAAACAGGGCTAATGGCCACCGGGGTTGGAACTTTGGCCCTCGACGGCCGAGCACGGAGTTTACGACATTCAAAACTTTTATTTTATAGGCCTTTTGGCGAGATGTGAGCTGGAGTGCGAAAGTCATCTTTTGTATATTTGAGCCAATGTGATGAGCCACTACCTACTGGTCTTCTAAGACTAGAATCTAGAGGCTCATCCGCGTCTGCTAGTAGCTGTACTTCTACGGTCTTATTTATCAAAACACGATTTCTGCTCAGATGCTCAGATTTAAATAATCCGCTGTTACGTCTTTCCCTTTACTACTGACTATTGAAGCTGCATCTGAGGAGTGCTTTAAGGAATCGTGTTTTTATAAATAAGACTGTTGGTCTAGCGACAGATTCTATATAAGTGGAACAAAAAATTTGTTAAAAACCCAGGCGACCGAGATTTGCTCTTTTAGGTTTTTTCTTAAACACCTACATGTCGTGTTGCGCCATCCGTTGTTGGTGTACGAAACAGTACATCAAGAAGGTGCATGGCACGTTGTAAAATAGTTATTTGTTATGCAAGGCTGCAAAGTTAATTTTTGGCGCGAGTACCTTGTATTGAAACCTGAGTAAGCGAAAGCGAGACGCTAAATAACTTTGCTGCCGAGCGCAACACACAACTTTTCACCTCACTAAAGCGAGGAGGTGCAAGAAAAACAGTTTTAATAAATATTAATTTTTTTAAAAAAATTCTTGCCGGCCAGTGCGATTCTTTAAATGAGGCTGGCGCATAACATGAAATAAGTATTTGCATTTCAATCATCAATGGACTGGCTGCAGAGAATATAAACTATTACGAAACCAATGAGGTTCTATATATATGTAATTTATTGTACGAAACCTTTATTGAATAAAAATATTCGAATTTTAAAAACACTTTCCACGCTAGCGGATAAAGTGCGATTTTCCACGCAGATTTCGAATGATAAACAGAGCTTTTACGAGCTAGTGAGGTGAAAAGGTTATTTTTATGTTAAAGAGTTGTCTTTGGTTAATTTTCACTACGCATCTTCACCCATTACTAGAAGGTTGTGTCAGTCATTTTTCTATTTCTATAATAATTAATACAGTCCACTTATACAATAATTTCTTATGTTTGATTGCGACCCAAACAGTTGGTCTACGAAGAAATAAAATAGAATTCCCATTTAATTACCATTGGTAATTTTTGTATTTAAATAACTAAATGAAAGGATAAAAAAATAATATAAATGAAAAGAAAAAAGAACAAAAATAAAGTCGTTTTATTTTTTTTAAATAAGGTACATAACTGAACGGGATTCGAGTAAAAAAGTACTAGCAGCTACCGGTCAGCGACCATGGTGCTCAGTGACACAAACTCACCTCGTCCAAAGCATGGGCTCACTACTCGGCAAACACCACCTCCTTCCTACTCTCTGTACAGCGCTGTCCGCACAGCCTATTAGGGTTTAACTAAACCGCTCCGCGCTGTTCCCTAATTATAAACAGGCCTTGGTAGATGATTTATTTCCTACTGGCCTTCTAACGGCACTTTTTTTAAGCACCAGCTGGCTGAATTGAGGCCAGCGTAGCCTTTTCTCTTCTTGTTGTCAATTAGTGCGTGTATTTCACTCGAGTTAGCGCTATGCTTTATACAATTTTGAGCGACCTCGGTATAAACAAAATAGGTAAAAAAACCGGCCAAGTGAGAGTCGGACTCGCGCACGAAGTGTTCCGTGCAATTATCTATACAACATTAGACAAAGATCGAGTTTCAGAACAGCGCCATCTATAGAAACCAACAGGAACCGTTTAACATTGACATTTAACAACATGACATCGATGCTGTGAGGGTTACATAGATTACATAGATGGCCGCTAGACAGCGAGCGCTGTCTTTAGACAAAGTTTGTTGTATGAGATATTTATTTTATTCTATTTGTAGTATTTTGTTGTTATAGCGGCAACAGAAATACAACATCTGTGAAAATTTCCACTGCCTAGCTATCACGGTTCATGAGATACAGCCTGGTGACAGACAGACAGACACACAGACAGACAGACAGACATATGGACAGTGAAGTCTCAGTAGGAAATAGGGTCCCGTTTGGCACCCTTCGGGTACGGAATCCTAAAAACACGACTACTAAAAACACAAACAAGGACTAACTGCATCTGTTGAACTATAAACCTAAGCAGGCGGGACATCTCTTTCAATTACTTAGAGGCAAGGTCTCATGGCAGGTTCGGAAAACGTAGGATAACCGGAGTCAATTTTAAGTGGGAATTAATTTAATCCACTTGTGTGAGAAAGCATTGAGGTGTTATTTCTTGTGCATACTTTTCTTCTGCGACGCAAAGCATTCTCAGGGCTCTGAATTTTGAAACTGGACATGGGCCCCTTTACCTCAGTCTTAGTAACATCCTTTACCTCAATCTTAGTACCTAACGTCCTCGATTCGAGTAGAGTTTTTCAGCAATAATATTTTTTCAATCTTTTCCTTGTTTTTCTCAAACAAGCGTGTTGCATTTTTACGCTGTGCGTGGACGACGGCTAGCTCCTTCGCCAGTTTTCTAGATAAGTACTTATTACATATGGAGATTTGTTATAACGAAATAAATATAAATAAATAGGTCAATAAAATAAATCTTTGTTGTGTTAAATAGACGCCAAAATTAAGTACATGTAGAAAATATCTTATTCTGTGAGTTATCTACCATTATTTCTGCTTTTATTTTGGGGTTTAAGACCTACAAATTACGAGGAGTAGAAAAGTTTGAAGATTATACCGCCTCTGCAAGAACCAAACAAAAACACGCTTTATGAAATAGTTTTAATTTATTTTTATTACAAAATGTCAAGTCTTTTAAACTTAAGTACGAGTAAGTATACCTATTTAAAATACCTACCTAGTTTGTCTAACAAAATGTACACTTATAATTGAGCCTCTTCCTATACTTTTCTCCTCAAGTTCCTTCATCCGAAAGCTCTCTCGTTTGCTTTCGGGTTCACTTTGGCGTCACCAACTGGGCTACCTTCTCCCAATCTCTTAGAAATCGACTCGATCATTTGCGGAGTCGCTTCACGCAGGTCAGTGGCCCATCCTATGTAGCTGAAGAAGCGGATTAGCTTTGTGGCCACGTTCAGATAGTCGTACTTCTCCTCTGCCTTGTAGTCGAAGGGGAAGGCGTGGTGGTAGTTGTGCCAGCCCTCCCCTAGTGTGCATGTGGCGACGAAACGGTTCTCCGCCGGTATTATGTTTCTGAAAAGATTTAAACAGTATTTTTGAATAAAAATGAGTAGGTACTTAAGTTCGAAGATCGAAACAATGAGGTATGAAATGACGAATACTCAAATTACGCCTCAATTGAATGCAATACGAGTATGTTAGAAATCATCATAAGCAGCCTATATACGTCCCACTGTAGGGCACAGGCCTTCTCTCAGAGAGAGAGTATGGGCTTAATCACCACGCGTGCCCACCGTGGATTGGCAAGGAAAACAGGACAAGCGATTTCTAAAATATGAGAACGAAACTTCAGTATAGTACTTATGTATTTGCTAAAAAACTGACAACTATGATATAGTAACTTGTACAAATCCAAAATCCACGACCTCAGATTTGGCATTCAAGCGTGTTACCGCTAGCCCAACGAGCCAGTCAGTATATCAGTCAGGCAGTCAGTTCTTACTTGTTGTAAGGCCTATAACCGAACGTGTGCGCCAGGCTGTTCACAGTCAGCTCGCTGTGGAAGACCCCAAGGTATCTGATGAAGCACTGCCACGCTACGGCGCACCGCCAGCTCTCGCCCCAAAGCCACACCCCAGCCAGGGTTGGGACAATCCAGCAGAGCGTCAGCTTGAGTGGCCCGAAGTATCTGGCAGGAATTACAATTAACATTTTTTAATAAAAAAATTGAGGTAAGTATTTATATATAGTTTATATACTGCTCAAAACAATTAGGGGAATAACATTTCAAAGTAGAATTAAAAAAAAACCGGCCAAGTGCGAGTCGGACTCGTGCACGAAGGGTTCCGTACCATTATCTATACAAAATTAGATACAAAGATCGACAAAAAAACGGCAATAAATCAGACAGAAAGGCATTGTAGGAATAGTAATGGGGTGCCGATCGTTTTAATTACTTCTGTGCGTTCCAAGACCTTCCTAGTAACCCTCCGGGCTTTTCTGATGAATCTTAACTACTTGTGTTTGGTTCAAGTAATAACCTTAAAGTTGCTTTTGGACTTGCATCATTTTACATCTTTCCTCAAAACCAGATGCTGTTACACTCTGAACTAAAATCATAATGGGCTCCCAGATGTCCAATATGATCAACTCACCTATCATACGTCTTCAGTACAGGATCATCCGTAATATCGCTCATGTCGATCTCCCGGCCCCTTCTTAGCACCTCCTCGTTCTTCTTCATGAGTAACCAGCCGATATGCGAGAAGAACAATCCTCGGTTCGCGTTGTGGGGATCCGCGTTTGTGTCCGAATACTTGTGGTGAACTCTATGGTCCCTGACCCATTGCTGCAGGGAGTTCTAGTGAGATAAAATTCATGAACGAGTTGAGCTATGACTCCGAAATTACCTATAGTATGAGATTAACCTGTCGACATACTCGACATACTGATTATTTACTGATTTGATGTTCCGCGGAAAAGTGAAAGAGAATTTTATCGGCAGATCAG
The DNA here is from genome assembly GCA_947308005.1 of Yponomeuta malinellus. Taxonomy (NCBI): domain Eukaryota; kingdom Metazoa; phylum Arthropoda; class Insecta; order Lepidoptera; family Yponomeutidae; genus Yponomeuta; species Yponomeuta malinellus. The sequence continues at coordinate 11,983,431 of OX371007.1, read as the reverse complement.
CTCTATGTCAGCTCTAGGAGATCACTCATGTGTATGAAAGTTAAAAACCGGCCAAGTGCGAGTCGCACTCACGCACGAAGGGTTCCGTACCACTATCTATACAACATTAGACACAAAGATAAAAAAACAGCAAAAAAATCACGTTTGTTGTATGGGTGCCCCCCTTAAATAATTATTTTATTTGGTTTTTAGTATTTGTTGGTATAGCGGCAAAAGAAATACATAATCTGTGAAAATTTCAACTCTCTAGCTATCACGGTTCTTGAGATACAGCCTGGTGACAGACAGACGGACGGACGGACGGACAGACAGACAGCGAATTCTTAGTAATAGGGTCCCGTTTTTACCCTTTGGGTACGGAACCCTAAAAAGGGTACGAAAGTACTTAACTAACTTTAGTCTTTCTTACACAATTGAAACCAACCCACCTGTCCAGCGGTAGAGAAACACGTAAGCAGAAAAATTTTCAATGGTAAGTTAGCCTTGTACGCCTTGTGGGTCCAAAGGCGGTGCGCACCGCCGGTCACCCCAAATCCGCTTATTACGTACATGACTGCGGCTGCAAATAGAACCGAGAAGGTAACCAAGCTTTAGTTTATATTTTCGTAGGGTGTTAAAAACCTGATGCCCCACTCAAAAGCTGCACCCAATACTAAGTACACACCAAAATAAACTTCTTAATCTGACTACTTCATCATCTTAATACTAATTACTTCATCAGAATAAACGTAAATGTTAAATCTTTTAGCTTAAGTTACATAAATTATTATTGTAATTTTTCTCAATAGTCCTACTTTAAAGAATTTTTTGTTTTTACCTTAATATTAACGTGTTGTGGTTACCTATAAGTAAGTGCACGTGGCTTTTTAGAATTTAATTTTTTTACTATGTTTAACTCTTGTTGGTGTGGATCTTGAGAATCCTCAATAATATAAATAAAATAATAATTTCTCCATAAATATTTCTTTATATTTTTTTCCATAACATGTATCGACCCTTTGGGGAAGAAATGTAATAAAAGCCATTTTACAAATTTTACAGGGGAGCGAAAACAAAAAAATAATAATAAAAAAATGCTTTATATATCTTTTAAATGCCGTATTATGGCAATGATTACAGATATATTAAAAATGTAACGAGATTTATAAATATCCAACTTAAAATTAAATATTTTTGGTAGTTAGCATAACAAAAAAACCTGCATCCAATGGCTTTTACAGAAAATATATACCTCATCATCATCATCATCATTCAGCCACAAGAAGTCCACTGCTGGACATAGGCCTCCTCCATGGATTTCCAAAAAGACCGGTTGGAAGCGGCCTGCATCCAGCGTCTTCCTGCCACTTGAATGACGTCATCTGTCCATCTTGTGGCTGGTCGTCCCACGCTGCGCTTGCCGATATGTGGTCTCCATTCGAGAACTTTTCGGCCCCATCGGCCATCAGTTCTGCGTGCTATGTGCCCCGCCCACTGCCACTTCAACTTACTAATCCGCTGGGCTATGTCGACGACTTTCGTTCGTCTACGGATCTCATCATTTCTGATTCGATCTCGTAGAGAAATTCCGAGCATAGCCCTTTCCATAGCTCGTTGCGTGACCTTGAGCCTTCTTATGAGGCCCATAGTGAGAGACCACGTTTCAGTGCCATAAGTCATCACTGGTAACACACACTGGTTGTATAATTTTGTCTTGAGCGGTTGAGGTATATTAGACGAAAAGACTTTTCTAAGTTTCCCGAAAGCTGCCCAGCCGAGTTGGATTCGACGATTGACCTCTTTCACGAAGTTGGACCGGCCTAGTTGGACTGTTTGTCCTAAGTAGACGTATTCGTCTACAACTTCGAGAGTCGTGTTCCCCAATGTTATTGGGGTAGGCACAACACGGGCGTTCGACATGACCTTCGTTTTGTCCATATTTATTTTAAGGCCCACACGTTGGGAAACTCGACTGAGGTCGTCGAGCATTATGCCGAGGTCTTCCATCGTTTCTGCCATGACTACTATATCGTCGGCAAATCGAAGGTGCGTGATGTACTCGCCATTGATATTGATGCCGCGTCCCTGCCATTCCAGAAGCTTGAAGGCATCTTCCAGTGCGTTCGTGAACAGTTTCGGAGAGATAACGTCTCCCTGTCTCACGCCTCTTCTCAATGGAATTGCCTCCGAATTCTGCTCCTGTACTCGGACCGACATGGTGGCGCTGTTGTACAAGCACTTCAGCACCTCTATATACCGATAGTCAATACGGCAACGCTGGAGAGACTCGAGCACTGCCCATGTCTCGATCGAATCGAAGGCTTTCTCATAGTCCACAAATGCTAAGCAGAATGGCAAATTATACTCCTCAGTCTTCTGTATAATTTGCCGCAGCGTGTGGATGTGGTCTATGGTACTAAAGCCCTTTCGGAAACCGGCTTGTTCGGGAGGCTGGAAGTCATCAAACCTGCGTTCGAGACGATTCGTGAGGACCCTCGAAAACAGCTTATAAACATGGCTCAGAAGCGAGATGGGTCGGTAGTTCTTCAATATATACCTAATTGCAGTTTATAATGCAAATGGCTTTGTTTTTTCAATTAATCTTAATTTTAAATTAAATCTAAAGTAAATTGTACATATGTATATAATTTTAATGTTCTAATTTTTATAATTTTTAAATGTAATAATGTATAATTTAAATAATGTTTTATGTTTAATGCAATTAATTACGCAATAGTTTTAACTGTAATGTAATTTCTTCTTGCAATAATAAATAAATAAATAATAAATGCCATTGCCATGCCGAATTTCAGGAAACGAAATATACAAATTGAAAGAGCTTGAAAAACTGAGTAAGACGGCATTCAAAGTTCATTTTCACCAATAATGCTCGCCCTCGTATATGTAGCGTCTGAATTGATAAAGCAGTTGTCACTCAGTAAAATTAGTGCTCACGAGGATTGACTAGTCTGAGTACTTACCAAAAAGCACACTCTGCCATTTCACAGGAAAAGCGTAAAAGTAGCACCAGTAAACACCGAAAACATGGTATAAGCCGATTAGGATAACGTTGTCCCATTTTATATCGTTTTTAAAGCCTAGACTTTTTTCGAACTGCCGGAATTTTTCACTGAATGACATAGTTTTGGAGCTTTTCTCCTTGTCCATTTTTATTTTGGTTATTTTTTTGCTTTAAACTTTGGATTGGCGATTGGTCAGTTCACCACGCTAGTGAAATTTTGATTGGAACGTAGCTCGGCTTAGAATAGTTGAATTTCAGATTCTACAAAGCCGGTGTGTCGCAATCAGAAGTGAAGCGTACTTAATAGAACAGTTATAATAACGTACCTGGTATAAAAATAACAGAACATAATATTCTGTTTTAATGGAACCTGAATTCCTGTTATTATATCCCTATTTGTCATTATACTCAAAACTTTTCCCTTAAAACAGTTTCATTAGTATCCATACTATCCATGATTAGAATTTTAAAGTTTTGGAAGTGGTTTAATTATCTGATTATGAACGGCATTCAGATTTCCTCATAGCAATTTCCTTCACCATTAGCGAGAAACCTAACTAGTAAGTATCAGAGTGAAATACCAAATAGAGATAATAGTTTGTTTGTTGATGCCAAAGATACATGGACGGATCAAGAAGAATGCACAATGAACAACGTTATTTGTAACAGGTAACACCTAAAAATAACGCCCACTTATTTTTAACAGGTACCTTTTAGTGACTATTATTTTCTGACAAAGAGAACCGTACCGATTCTACGTTGTGTCACCGTTTGCCTAGTATTTCCCACCTCGAGTCGCAATCCATTCTTCTCTGAAATCAGTATGCATATTGTGGGCTTGATATGTAATTGGTTTGTATAGGTCAGAAAGGATACTAGGTAACAGAGGCACTATTTGGGTTAGTCTTTTGTCTCTACTTACCAACAAATCAGACCTAGTTCTCTTTCATATTTTTGCTCCAGACCGGGTGTTGCAAAATCCCATTGCAACTACATCCTAAAATAAAAAAAAGTTCTGGAAAGAAAAAACGGAACACTTATAGGATCACTTTGTTGTCCGTTCATCCGTCCATCCATCAGTCAGTCCGTCCGTCCGTCCGTCCGTCCCTCCGTCTGTCTGTCTCTTAAGACTCTCTATCTCGGGAACGCGTGGAGGTATTGAATTGAAATTAAAATTATGTATGCACTCAAGTCTAGGTACAGTATCGTGAATCTGTGAAAAGATCAAACTTCTAAGTTATAAAAAAAACGGCCGTTAATGCCACAAAAATCGTATATTTTGACACTCAAGGGAATCAAAATTTATACGGTACTTTCCGTTAACCTAGAACTGTAAACTTTGGCAAGTAATATCGTCGTATACTCGCCACAAGTACAGGGAAAAACCTGAAAACTATACGTTTGTAACTAAATCATAGAAAAATAGTCTTTAAAGTTCGCAAAAGCCCGGAAAAACTGCGAGACTATTCCTGAACTATTTATAATATGCCTACAAATTTTTCGTAACCCTCGGTGGGTGAGTCCGACTTGCACTCGTCCGGTTTTTTGTTATCCTATTCAATTTTAAATGTACCGTTGGCAAGATGAAAATAATACCCTAACTCAATTGCTCCACAATCTAAAAAATATTATCCTTTTGAACTACAAGCTTATTTAACATTCGTAATAAATTAGAAAGATAGGTATTGTATTCTTTCACGTTAAATTCTTTGGCGCACGGTACACAATAAATATGGGTTAGAAAACCGAATGAATTTGTATGAGCAATCATAGTAAACTATGCGCGGGTCAATGATACTCAATTCAACTGATTCATAATGAAGTCTCCGCGGTATTGTCGGACGGACAGCGGAGTCTTAGTAATACCCTTTAGGTACGGAACCCTTAAAATAATTAAAATGGCCGATTTTGATTCGTGCATTACATACTACTCTTCATTTCAAACACGTCACACGTAGCAGATGGGAATGATTGAATAAGTTCTGTCTATTTTCCGCCAGGCGTGGGTTTTTGGATTTTTCGAGTTGACGATGTTTTATTTGTGCCATCGACCTCCGTTGATGGCAGACTAGGGTAGATGGGTATTATTGGATGAGGTAATGCGATTGGCCGAATGTCGCTAATTTCCGCGACTATCTTGACAGCTAGTACTACTATCTAAGGTACGTTCGACGGCTTGGTCAACCTTTATATTCTTGTTGTAAGGTCGACCGTGACGTAACTGACTTGAATAAAGGTAAATATGCTGCCGACGTAAGTACCTTTTTAGCTGCTTGTAGAAGGTTTTGGCTTGAACAATACATTGCAGGATTACAACGTCATATTTTATGCTTTATGTAAGCTTAAGATATCCCAAAATCGCCCTTACATCAGACCTTTCATTTCAATATTACTTTACTCGTCCACTTTTTGTCAGGGCTTTTTCTCAGTCCATTTCATTTTTATAAAGCGGGGGGGCCCCGACAGACCGCCCAGAGAGGTAAGTTTCAATAATCTCGGAAAATTTGTATTAATGCTCGGGGCCGGAAAATAAAAAGCTATTCCTTAAAGTAAGTTATAGCCCCCTGTCGCGTTACTTATAACTTGAGGAAGAAAGTTTGCACGTGAATCGTTGCCTCTTAGCCTTTCTAATGCTTTGTTCTTTGACTTGGTCGGGTGCGGGAAGGGTTGACGTTTATTCGACCGCTTTGTCTTGCGGGTTCTTTTGTACGTTCAATATTTATTGCCAAGGTTTAGTTCCATCTTTTTTTCATCCAACCATAATTGCTCCAAGATTGTTTCCCCCGTAAATGTAAGTGACTACGACGCTGTGGGTGGAGTGTCGGAAGTTTTGTGAAAAAGTGTAAAAGAATAAAATAAAAGAATTTCGGAACTTGTTGAGACATTTTCCTGCACGTCCACTGCGTCCGCAGCATTGAATATTTTTTTATTTTGTTTTACTATCCGTTTGTTGTTCTGTTAAGTCTGTTTTTATCTACAAAGAGAATATTGTTTGAATATTGTTTGAGGTCAACGTAATCCGTTTGTTTGTGGATTTTCTTCCTCTTCCACAAAAGCATTGAAACTTACGTGTCACGAAATTTTCCAGGGAGCAAGTTTTTGATATGTTGATGTATTGTGTTGAGACAGGTCCTAATGGGGCCATTATCGGAAAACGTTTGAGCGCCTTGCTTAAGCTCTAAGGCTGCACTGTTATGTTTTTGCGGACATTTCTCTCTCATTTCGAACCTGAAAGGGACTTAGAGAAGAAGTCTTATTAAGAGTTTTGCAGAGACCCGAGTAGTACAGGAATCCACACACATAACAATCACTTGTCGTGAGAAGGAATCCACACAACACAATCACTTCGGCTGTCCCAAAAATAAACACAGTAAGGTTAATTTTTTTTCCAAACCGAAATATTTCCACTATTGGTTACGGGAACCAACTGGTAACCAATAGGGGTATTTCTCAGTTTGGACAAAAAATGTCCCTTACTGTGTTCATTTTTGGGATAGCCGACGTGTCCTGGGGCAAAGTCGATACGGCCTTTTGAGCTTCTGTGGCACACCCATATATGGCCTAAAAGTGCCATATAACTTTATGTTTATACATATATTAACTATATAAACTATTGTATGCCATCAACTTTTATGTACTTATTGATTTATGTGTGTGTGTCTCTAAGCACAAATAAATGATTTATCTATCTATCGGTCTCTAGTGGGAATCAAACCAGACCTCTGGCATGGTAGTCAATATTATTTATTTTGCGTACCGTATGCAGCGGGTTAAAATACGAAAGGAAGGTTATCATTCCACTGTGTTACCGCTAGACCAACGAGGCAGTCAAACTATTATTATTAATCCACCAGGGCAGAGTTTTACAAAAGTACAATACGTAGTATATTATGATAATTCGATGTACATTGCGTAGCAGATTCTCCCTACTTGTTAAGCTATGGGTTAATCGACTTTGTCATTGTAAACCATCAATTGTTGCTCCATGAAACAGGCCCCAAGAGCTAACTAGCGCCACCAATTGAACGAAATACGTTTTTGAAAAAGTGAACATCATACATCTCAATAATGGTACTTATACCTAATGATACCTATTTACAGGCTAGACTTGAAACCTAGAACCTAGGGCCAAAAATCTAGGACTTTAAGATTTTTTTTTAAAAACCTTTAGCGGAAATCGATTGAAATGATTAGTCCGTCTCTGTACATTTTTACACATGCCTGTAAATATTTAAGTCTTTGTTTTGTGAAATTGTTATGCGATAAGGTGCAAGACATAATTATAGTACATACATACTTATACTTTACTTTACCAGCTACTTTCATCTATTTACCACACTTTATTTTATCTTTAAGAATCCATATAAATATAAATAAGGTACTTTACTCTAATGTTCAACTGTTCAACTCTCAAAACCAATTAATTTTTCAAATAAATTGAGTTAAAAATAATCACTATTTTTTACGCTAACCTTTTTTACGCTAACCTTTCGAATTTAGACAGAATTTCATTCCGCTTATTCAGTTGTTCTCAAAAAATCTTGTGGGAATCTGAAGAAAAACTTGGTTTCCTGATAGCTACTAGGTTTTTACATACGTTTTACATTTTACGCACTCTTATCAGTTACGTTAAGGGCTCCTTTGAAACAAAAATGAAAAGGTTTACCCCTTGGTAAATTACGCCCTTGCGCGTTTCATAAAACTATAATTTATAGTTTACTAGTTGACCGGGCAAACGTTGTTACGTTAAGACCTATTCTCAAACTTACCAAATATATACAAAAAAATTCGTAAAAATCTGTCAAGCCGTATCGGAGGAGTTCGATAACAAACACTGACACGAGATTTTATAAATTAGATTATGACAATTCGATGTAGGTACAATTCGGTTCGAGTGTTCTTGTAGGTGAAATTGAATTCTGTAAATGAATCTGTAGGTAATCGGCTACGAATTGAATTGAACCATGAATTGTAGTACAATAAGATAGGGCCTTGTTGTTTCCGGTGTACAGTGGAAAGTTGGTCATCATCCTCCTTACGAATCCGGGCCTTAACGCAATGTCTATTACGTATTAGTGAACTCTTGTAAAGTCTTACGTGTCGTCGACAGTACTTCTGCGTGTATTTGGTGGACTATTAAGCATATTTCGGTGAAATTTATGAAGCTGTAACCTTTATGGTTTTCCGATAAAGCAAACCGTGAACTGTTTCACATTTTAAAATGGCTCCGTGACGCAAATCAAAACGCCGCGCTCGCCTCGCGCCGCCAATCCCGATACGGTTTCCACGGCGAGCTCAAAGGATCATGTAGTTTACAATGGGGAGAAAATCGCACATTATTTGTTGCTAAGAAGATAAACCGAGCTACAGTGGCATACTAACCGAGCAATAATAATTAGGGTTGCATATTTTCCGCTTTGGAACAATTTTGCGCATGTTTGCCTTCATGGAGAAATTGTATTTCTTATCATTTGAAATCATACAGGCAATTTAAATCCTAGTCTAAAAAAATCGACCCTAGTAGTAAGAGCCGTAAGAATTGATTTAGTTTTCTGCTTCGTTTTCCACTGCTCCATATTGTAATACTGGCAAATCATATCTAAGAATAAAGATTCTTTCATTCATCATTTTGGCCTTAGTTTGGGTGTATTTCCATGTTTGTGATGTTCTTGCCTGGTTTCCATAGTACAGGGTATCCTAGTTCCTATCCTACTTCCGTGTGGCGCCGGATTAAGAATAGCGTCACTCCATTTCCTTCCGTGGATGTCGTAGAAGGCGACTAAGGAAATCAATTACCAGGAGACAGGCAGCAGCGTCTTCCTGAGATTCCAACCGCATACTGCGATCGCCAACCCGCCTGCCAAGCGTGGCGATTATGGCAAAACCCCTCATGGTTATGAAAGCCACGAAGGAGGCCTACGTCTTGCAGTGGGCGTCGAATGGCTGATGATGATGATCGTAGTTTGGGACCAGGTAATGTGATTGTGTTATGTGGAAGTTATTTATTTATTTATCACAAAATCTCTGCAAAAACAGAGCCCTTTCATTTGATAGTTGAAGATCGCTATTAAATGTATCCCAGGCTTCAAATGCGATACTAAACTTCTTGAAAAAAAAATGTAAATACTCCAAATATTTTTTGGCTACAGCCAGTTTCACTGTGGTTATGGCTGGAGCTCAATACCCACTAATCGCCTTACTGTTTGAAGCCATAGATATTGTAGGAACTGCACTGAGCGTTTACACTAAATTAGCCAAGTCAATCAGCCTAGCGATAAAGTCTGTGATAAAAAGTGGATACAAGTATTTGTAAGACTGTTAATTGAAAAAAGGGACAAGCCAACTATTTACCTCTCGCTCAAGCCACATTGTCGTCCTTATTATGTGTAAGAGAGAGGCAAATATTTATTCAATTCCTTTCTTTAATTAATTACCGGTGTTATACAAAATCGGAGTGACGTTATGATCTTTGCATGCACCTGTCTGAATAATGTTAACCGTTAGTATAATGCATATAACTGTTTCATAATCTATTAAAAAGTGACAAAAAAAAAAACTTTGTTGTCATAAATAAGTTTATAGGATCTTCGTATCAGACCACCTTCGGACCAGCATAAGTTCTGTAGGTACGATATTAATAACAATATGAGTGTTCTCCGTAGTCATTTTACACGCACCTAGGCGTGGTTATATGAGCGAAGGTTTTTTCTTATTTGGCCATAAAATACACGTGCCAACCCACGACCCCGTGATCCAAGGCTAGGTGAGCTACAGTTAATATAACAAAGGTTAGATGTTACGTACTCTCGTCTCAATGAATACCGTATAAGGATAGCTAGCCACGAATATAGTAGCGGAAAAGAAATGGAAAGGCACCTGACTGATATTGCAGAAAACGCGATATGAGAGCCTAAATAAGTAAGTATTCTAGCGTATTTTGTTTTATGGTGTGTACAACAGAGAGTTCTAATCTAATCTTAAACGTGGAGTCAACATTTAGCTTGGTTCCGAAGGCACAGATAAACAATTGTGAAGGTCAGGTATAATTATTATATGTAATAATTTCTACACAATTCAATTACTTTTCCTGGTCCCAAACTAGGATATCCTGTGCTATGGTAACCAGGCAAGGGCATCACAAACATGGACATTGGACATACACCCAGATTGAGGGCATTTGTACAAGTACAGCGGGCTCCAGTGGGAACCGATACCACGACTTCTGTTTCGGTAGTCAAGCGTGTTAACAGCTAGACCAGAGAGGCAGTCATTTGGCGTTACCCTCTTGCGCGCGGTATAAGTACGATTAAAGTATAAATGATAAGAACTAAAGTGTATCAACCTATTTGATTATACAGGGTTGTTTATAGTGTTACTTTGAAAATAAACAAAGTCATAGGTATATGTCCGAAATGGGAATCGAACCTGGGTCTCCCGCTTCCTATACCACACGCTAACCATGAATGAAAACATCGTGAGGAAACCCGCCTTGGTTGGCTCGGCACGTATTGACTTGTCTTGCCAGTGGTCTAGGCTGACTAAGCTGTCAGGATGGTGTAGGTGCTGGGCAAGCCTACTCCAGTTAAAAAACAATGTCTCAGGCACTGCAGCGTCCGAGTAGTCCCTTCACCCATCTATTGAGAGTGAAGGTGCCACTGGATGCAAAGGCCAAAGTCTTAAAGTTTTTATAGTGAGGGCATTTAACGAAACACCCCAATTAGAGTTTATGATTTAGAACAACTATTGTTCTACGACTATATTTCTTTACTCAATATCCCATTTTGAAATTTTTATCTTAAACATGTCTACTGGCAGATGACGCTGTTAGCATTAAATTTGCCTCTGTACGTAGTTTATTATAAAAAATTACCCTGTATACTTTATCCTTATTATATGATTTCCTCGTAACACAATAAATTACGCAAGTAGGTAATCTAACGAGAACCTACAGTCCGAGGGCCGGGCACAATGTCTTGCCATCGTAAAATGTTTATTGCCACGGCAGATGTTTATGAATTACGACGGACACTTGAGAGTTAGATAGCATTTTGTTTTTAAGTCGTTGCTCTTTTAACGCCCATGATATTTGTACTAATATAGTAAAGTATTAGAGAGCAGTAGATAATAATCTAATATATAAAAATCTCGTGTCAAAGTGTTTGTTACCGAACTCCTCCAAATTGCTGTTAGAAATAAGGCCGCCCATTGTTCTGTTTCATTGTGACTTTCATATTTTATGTCTCGCTTCTCGTGTGCAATAAAGAATATTCTTATCTTATCCTCCGAAACGGCTTTACCGTTTTCTATGAAATTGTTTGTGTATTTGGTAGGTCTGAGAATAGATCGTAGGCTAAATATGTGGCAAAACAACGTTTGCCGGGTAAGCGAATAATAATAAATTTGGTTATTAAGTCAACTTAGATTGTATGTTGTAAAGCGACCACCAATCTGATTATTTTAATGCACCAATCGACCGATCGCCGACCATAAGACGCTCAAAAGTGTAAAAGCTGATAGTTTTGTTTTGTTTTCGTTTGTTTATACCACACACACACACACACACACACACACACACACACACACACACACACACACACACACACACACACACACACACATACACCACTCACACACACACACATTTTCTATCCTTAATTCTACGAACTAAAATATTAAACTGCATGTTATATTTTAATACTAGGTTGTTTATTCGAATTACTAAATGTATATTTGTGGAAGAGCGGGCCCTCCTGACACAGGTATTTCTATACTTACTAGGAGGGTCCAGCCCCTGTATATTATTTGTAAATTTATTATGAATAAACAATTTGAATTTGAATTTTTTTTTTTGAATTTTTTATGCTTATGTGAAGTAATTTTGGGTAACAAAAAATATTTTGTTTTGACGCGTAATTTTTTTTAAAGCTAGCACCATCATAACCATAAATCATGGTTAGAATGTCGCCTCAAAATACGGTGAATGAATTCAAAGTCACCCTGTAGATTATCTATCTTCTGCTATTAGAGCAAAATATACTTCAGGTGGCTCTATTTTAAACCTCATCAGATTTGGACTTCTATTCGATCTCCTATGCCGTGGAGTTGCAGGAAGGTAATGATTTAGTGGAAACACTCTCGTCAACAACTGAAAACTTTGCCTCAAACGCGCAGGCTTTGCGCGACACAAAGTTTCCAAAACATTTAAACTAAAAGTAGCCGGCTCGAAATTGATAATAACAAGTGAAGCAACAATAACAGTGAGAGTACGCCCCCGGGCTATTGCGACAGAATATTCAAACTTAGAAGGGCCTCTTCGAATTGTCTGCATACCTACTTTCATCTTCATTTTTTAACCCACGTAGAATGAGAAAAAGGTTCTCAATTTGTATTTTTTTTAAACTATCATCATCATCCATTTGACGTCCACTGCAGCAGATAGGCCTCCCTCATGGTTTTCCAAGTTTCCCAGTGTTGTGCCGCCCGCAATTAGCGACTGCCCGCCACCGTAACCAGGTCGTTAGACCATTTGGTGGGGGGCCTGGCTACGCTGCGTCGTCCGGTCCGCGGTCGCCAGGTCAGAACTTTTTCGCCCCAATGGCCATCAGTTCTCCGAGCTACGTGTAAGTGTTTTAAAGTATGTTCAGCGTTAATTCTTTGCCACGTTATCAGATTTTTTTTGTAGTTGGAATTGAGATATCTAAAGGGTGGACCTTAAAAATTAGCTCAAGATCTGTTGATGGAGTGCATGATAAAATCATTGAACTCTTCTATTTGCAAAGGCTTTTTAACTGACTCAAAAAAAAAAGAAGATTTTAAATTCGACACTCATTTTTTGTGAGCGTATAGGCGAATATTGTTTACCACGTCACGTTTCTTCCTTCATGCTCTAAAAATTGAGAAAAAAGTGGCAATGCATGATAAGTGCCATGTTAGTGACAAGGCACGATAAAACATGGAGTAATAAAAAGCGGTAAAACAGTCCGCAACCCTAACATACAAATATGAGCAAAAAACATAAACTTTTGCTTTCACTCTTCAAGTACCTCGTGTGCACGAAAAAGATAATTAATAATTAAACGTTGACAGCTTTGCAGTTACCTGATGATGTGCTGCTGGGAATATTTCCAACTCGCAGAATCGTTTTAAGAGTGGTTTTTGCCTGCTGGTAGAATAAGATGTTTAAGTTCATTTTCTGCCTATATGAAACTAAATAAAAAATAATTATAATAAATTATGGTATTTGTAGCCATTATGAATGTACTCGTATAAAATTATCATGATACTATTCGTGTTTCAAATCCGTAGATTGATTGTCATCTATACATACACTTTGACCTTTGCATTTACGTAATGAGATGATTTATACAGCGTCCAGTGGCACCTCCACTCACACTAGACAGCTGTAGTGCCTGGGACATTGCTTTTTTGATGGCGTAGGCTTGCCCAGCACCTATACCATCCTGACAGTACCATACCACACACTAAAGGAAAAACGAAAAATATCGTAAGGAAACCCGCGGGTTTCGGCTATGGGAGAGCGCTGGCACGGTTAGCTAGAGGTCGCAGATTACGTTGCTTAGCCAGCTGTCATTGTTCCCCACCCTGCTGTGTAGATACTCTACATTGCGCTATCCAGCTCCAGTGCCACGAGGCAAGTTTTAATCGACAAAGTTTACGGGGAGTCGATTTCTGTTGCGGTTGACAACGTGTCAATAGTCGGAATAATGCGCCGTGGCTGTCCCTATTTACATTTCAATGCCGTGCCCTGTTATTGGTTATCACGGAGCTTATGCTGGGTGCGGAAAATTGCCAAAAGCGGTCTGTTCGTATGCAGGGTGTGAAAGAAAGTAACGCCCGACCCGAGAGCCTGGCGTATCCATAGCTGGAATTTATCGTAACTTGCGGCTTCGCCATTAACTGGGCCAAAAAAAAAATAATAGTTTATTAGCCGTTATACAGTAGCCGAATCTTCCTACTTGTTAATCGGTGGGTTAATCGACTTTATAATGTTCCTATATCGAATTGTAAGCCATGAATTGTAGTTCTATGAAACAGGCCCCTGTCTGCCAAGTGCTGTCTTAACTTATAACTCACCAGTCTCCACTCAACGAAGTTTAAACTGGCTCTGAAGGGGTTTTCTCTCATTTATTTGACTGTCAGTCAATGAATCCTTTCTTTATCCAGTGTACGGTGCAATAGTGACAGCCAGGTGACTGGCAATTCCGTAACTATTTGCGCGCTAGTTTTAAATTGGTTCAGTGTTGCTTTGATTAGAAAATGTCTGACCTGCCTTTGTGTTGGTTGTGTATGTGGACAACTGTTTATTCCAGCACAATATTTTGTGGCAGGTGCTCGCTTTTCAAAGATACTTTTCACCGGTTTCTGAATTGCAAATTTCCCTAAGCAAAGACTTATACATAATTTTACCTCTTCAAATCTGTCGAAGAATCTCTTTAAGTCTTCAAATCTGTCTGTTAGATACTTAAGTATATTGGATGTTGAGGGAGTGTTTGTGACGGTCCGCACTGCCTTTGCAATTCGACCGCCACTTATTCACAAATGTAGGGGAACATAATAATCCTTTGCGTTGTACAATAATCAATAAAATTAAACAAATTTTGCTGTACTATTAGAGATTCGCTAGATGGCGCCTTTTTGCAATAAATAATAATAAATATTTATTATTTCGGGCAATAATGTCCATTACTTTCACATTACAAAATAAAGAAATAAAACGTTGGTTTCTCAACCAATAAACTATTTAATTTTTTTTACAACAATTTAACAACGTTTGCTCAATTGGTTCTAAAACAAGCAAAACCACGTTCATAAAAGTTGGCTGTATGCAAAGTTGTCTATGCCAATGTGTCGGCAGGAAAAAAAAGTAAACAAGAAAGTCAGGTCAATGGCAATTTGTAGATAGAACAAGGAGGGATCCGTAAGAGTTTGATAATGTTATCCATCAAAAACCTAATAATACTTCAATAAATATTTTGGAAAGGCTTAATTTAGCAAAACTATTAAATATAGTTTCAGTAAAGAATTCAAAATGCTTATTTTACAGATAGAAAATATTTAAAATTATGTAAAATATTCCTGAAAGGGTTTCATTGAAAAGACAAGGGAATCCAAGAGGGGTGGATGGCAACGAGGTGCGGGGGCGAGGGGAAAGGAAGAGACGCGCACTTGGACTGGGGACTTTGGCGGGAATCGGGCGGTGGTTTTTTTTTGGCACCTTTTCTTTGCGGGGCTGACCGGCCGGTCTAAATTAGGATTAGGGTGAGTTAGCAAACTGTTTATCAAACTAAAGTATTCTACAGTGTGTCGGTAATGTGGCTACAGCAGCAAATATTGAGTAGTTCAGCTGTGAGAGTGATATCTATAGCTTGAGAAACGTTTTGGTGAGATGGCTTGGGCAAATCATGGCTGAAGCAATGCGGGCCGTGGTACGATTCATACCAGTGGATTGGATCTGACTACATCGATTTGGTCAAGGTAGCTCTCTAGATCATTCTCAGGTCTTAGCAGTAAATGTGGTAAAGTCTGATTTGCATCTTGGAATGTTGCTGTAGTCTACAGAACCATACTTCGGTGTAGGCTTCACCTACATACTTGTGTTTCAAGGTTGATTAGAGTTTGTGTTTGCATTTGTTCTTGATAAATCAACTGGCTTGCATCAATTTCAAACATTTAATCAATTTGATGGAATAGGTCTATATCTGATCGAACGGTGAGTTTCTTTGCCATGTTCTTTTCTCACTATGGGTCAGGTCTTGAACATGGCACGCACATTTGTTAGGAACTGGTGTTTGGCGTGGTAGAAAACCAGCAAACAGACAGTTTAGCAGTAGTATTTGCAAGCAGTTGAAGTCATTTACATAATAAAGTAAATTGTTAGGTAGAGTCTAAAACAACCAATTAAAAACAAATCCAAAATAAACCAAACTAATGAAAACTTGAATCTATCTAATAAAACAATAACCGGGCACAGAGCCTAACTAAAATTGTGAGTGTAAAATCTACATACAAAACTATGTACAAAAATAAACTAAAACCACATTTGTCTCAAATATTGACTAAACCAAACTAAGATTAACAATTACTGTTAATATTCTAATCTGTGTTAAACTGTGTTCACAAAAATCTGTTTTAAATCTCAAATGTTAATATTTCTACAAATCTTGATAAATAAATAGATTATTTTTTAACTCTTTCTAGTTGTTTAATTGCTTTTGGAAATCTCGACTCCCTGAAAAGATCCTGGTTACAATTTCACAACAAAGGGTCCTGTTAGGCTATCTAGACGATCACATTTTGGCCAAAGAAGTGAATTTTCTGTGATTTTAGGTACTCACAATTTGCTCTTTTACATAGTACACACTTAACTTACACTGAGCTAAAATAGTAGGTAGGAAGCCTAGGTACTCATACTTTACTTAGTAATCTCCTGTGGAAGAACCATATCTTAGACATTCTATGGAGGCATAGATGGAGCGCTGCAGAGAACTCCAGAGGACTTCTTCTTCGGGAATCGGCGGCTTCTTCGGCGGTCATCAGTGGCAGGAGCAGTATTAAAGGGGATTTAAGGATCAGTGTAAGCAGTGTAAGTAAGTAGCAGAGAGTGGGGTAGAGGTTAAAGGGGTGACCGTTACATGTTGTTTTTCCTGGTACAATAAAAAATATTCTTATCTTATCTTATCTTAAGTATTAATTACTCTAGTAAGCAACTGTTACTGTCTGGTCAACTACATTTGAAGTATAATTACGTTAGGCCTTATAGCGAGCAATCTAAGAAATAGAATCGAAAAATGGAGTCACCTCCACATTAATGTTAATTTGTTCGTCCATAGCCTTTCGGCGAGTCAACTTTGATACGCACAGAAACATATCCTTTAAAATGGTTTATTATTAATTGTTGTTTGCATACCCACGTTAACATTCATAAATCTCTATTACAGAGAGCCAGAAGGGCTCGTGGCGTAACGTAATGCACTGAATCGGAATTAATCATCCATTTTTCATTTTCAGAGAGGCTCCTGTCTTGTTTATGTGTGTTACGGATGAGTCCGCCAATTCTGGCTAATTATACGCTGCCCCGAGTTACATTAAAATGTATAAGCACGTACGTCAGGCTACACTGCAATTTTTCATATGGGAGTGTAACGAGAAATTTCGCCTTACGCGTGTCTCTCTCTGTGTGTGTGTGTGTGTGTGTATCTTTTATAAATTTCTAACGAAGTTATGTTTCATCAATATTCCTTTTTTAGGGTCAAGGAACCCTTATAGTTTCGCCATATCTGTGCGCCTGTCTGTCTGTCTGTCTGCCCATCTGTTCGTCTGTCTGCCCATCTGTCCGTCTGTCAGTCCGCGGCCTGGCTCAGAGAGGATTAGTACGAGAAAGTTGAAATTTAGCATAGAGATACATATTAATCACGCCGATAAAACAGTAGAATACAATCTTAAAAAAAAACATTTAGTCTACCCCGTACACTTAAATTAGGGATGCATTTTTTTTCTCTCGCCTACACCATAGTATGTGGTATCGTTGAATTGTTCGTTTAAAAAATATTGTGGCTTTAGGAAGAAATTTTTTTGATGTAGGGTTCCGTTTGCGAAATATTTAAAGCGCAAATTTTTGTCCGAGTCGGGCGTATCCCCCTCTCCTCCTCGTTAAACGGTTGATTGTAGAAACGTGAAAAAATCTTCAAAATCTCGGGTATATCTTTATATTATATATTATATATCTAATACTTTTAAACGAGCAATTCTTGTATATACCTATAAAGTGAATCTTAAAAACAGCTTCAATGATTTTCAGAAAATGTAGTATGCAGGGGGTTTCGGAAGCGATAAATCGATCTAGCTAGGTTTCATTTTTAGAAAACGTTGTTTTATCCGTGTTTTCGGGCATTGAAAAACTGCTACAATAACATTAGAATACGAATTTCGCCACCATAAACAAGGTTATTGTAGAAAGTCGAAAAATAGCTCAGTTGGAAAATCGGGCGGTCCCGAAACCAGAAGACCCCGGTTCGAGTCCAGACCAGGGGCGTAATTATGCGCACCAAATCCTGTCGGAATCCTGACGTTTACGATAGCAATCACTCAGTATTTGGTGCTCGTAATATAGGGGCAGATTGATGTAATATTGTTGGTAGAAAAATCAGATTTTTGCTAAAACCATTTGTGCCCTGAACAATTTTTTACATATAGTAGGTTATTTGCAACACGTGCCGTAGCAACACGTGCCGTAACTATTGTAGACCGGTGTGAAGTTAGCTGACAAACTTAGCTGACAAACATAGCTGACACTATTACACGACCAAATAAAATGGTCGTTTTTAAAAAAGGCTTTCATAAGCCAGTAGGTACGATAAAATACCTATGGCAATAATAAATTTATAATGGTATTAAACGGTCAAGACCGAAGACCAAATGTTATATTTAGAATTAAGAAATACTGTCCCATCAAAAAATATTCTGAGATAAGCTCCTCACAACTAAGCTATTTTGGGGAACATTCTGACCGTAAGTAATTGTGACAATAAAAGATGTTAAAACATATCTTAATTATGGCTCAATACCGTGGCATAGCAGTGAAAACGTGAAGAAATAAAAAATATTCGCAAAATTTTCAGTACGCGTTTATGTTTCTTATTGGGATACTAAAAAAATTAGAATTTTTAGAAGGCTGGATCTTAGTTATTACGGTTCCTTAGATACTAAGGAAACTGTTAAGGTATAAATAGAAGCATCAAACCCTTCAGTTTTTGTGATAAAGCGGAGCTGACAAATAATTTGTGAGAAAAATCTCTCCAGAGTTTCTTTCTGGGCGTCGTATTGCAGAAAAACGAATTTCTAACACTTTAGCAATGCAAAATTATGATTGCATAGACTCTAAAGTATTTTAAATAAATAAATTTATACCTTCAGACCATTCAGTTTTTCTGAAATCGGGCGATAGACAAAAATAATGGAGAAAATTTAAAATAACCTTTGTGTTTTTCTTGAGATATACAAAAAAAAAACGAATTTCTAACAGGCTGGATTTATGTTATTTCGGTTCCTTAGATACTACTTAAACGACTTAACTATAAATTGAGACATGAAACCATTCAGTTTTTGTGACAAAGCGGAGCTGACAAATAATTTGTGAGAAAAATCTCTCCAGAGTTTCTTTCTGGGCGACGTATTGCAGCAAAACGAATTTCTAACACTTTAGCAATGCAAAATTATAATTGCATAGACTCTAAAGTATTTTAAATAAATCAATTTATACCGTCAGACCATTCAGTTTCTCTGAAATCGGGCGATAGACAAAAATAATGGAGAAAATTTAAAATAACCTTTGTGTTTTTCTTGAGATATAAAAAAAAAACGAATTTCTAACAGGCTGGATTTATGTTATTTCGGTTCCTTAGATACTACTTAAACTACTTAACTATAAATTGAGACATGAAACCATTCAGTTTTTGTGACAAAGCGGAGCTGACAAATAATTTGTGAGAAAAATCTCTCCAGAGTTTCTTTCTGGGCGACGTATTGCAGCAAAACGAATTTCTAACACTTTAGCAATGCAAAATTATGATTGCATAGACTCTAAAGTATTTTAAATAAATCAATTTATACCCTCAGACCATTCAGTTTTTCTGAAATCGGGCGATAGACAAAAATAATGGAGAAAATTTAAAATAACCTTTGTGTTTTTCTTGAGATATAAAAAAAAAAACGAATTTCTAACAGGCTGGATTTATGTTATTTCGGTTCCTTAGATACTACTTAAACTACTTAACTATAAATTGAGACATGAAACCATTCAGTTTTTGTGACAAAGCGGAGCTGACAAATAATTTGTGAGAAAAATCTCTCCAGAGTTTCTTTCTGGGCGACGTATTGCAGCAAAACGAATTTCTAACACTTTAGCAATGCAAAATTATGATTGCATAGACTCTAAAGTATTTTAAATAAATCAATTTATACCCTCAGACCATTCAGTTTTTCTGAAATCGGGCGATAGACAAAAATAATGGAGAAAATTTAAAATAACCTTTGTGTTTTTCTTGAGATATACAAAAAAAACGAATTTCTAACAGGCTGGATTTATGTTATTTCGGTTCCTTAGATACTACTTAAACTACTTAACTATAAATTGAGACATGAAACCATTCAGTTTTTGTGACAAAGCGGAGCTGACAAATAATTTGTGAGAAAAATCTCTCCAGAGTTTCTTTCTGGGCGACGTATTGCAGCAAAACGAATTTCTAACACTTTAGCAATGCAAAATTATGATTGCATAGACTCTAAAGTATTTTAAATAAATCAATTTATACCTTCAGACCATTCAGTTTATCTGAAATCGGGCGATAGACAAAAATAATGGAGAAAATTTAAAATAACCTTTGTGTTTTTCTTGAGATACACAAAAAAAACGAATTTCTAACAGGCTGGATTTATGTTATTTCGGTTCCTTAGATACTACTTAAACTACTTAACTATAAATTGGGACATGAAACCATTCAGTTTTTGTGACAAAGCGGAGCTGACAAATAATTTGTGAGAAAAATCTCTCCAGAGTTTCTTTCTGGGCGACGTATTGCAGCAAAACGAATTTCTAACACTTTAGCAATGCAAAATTATGATTGCATAGACTCTAAAGTATTTTAAATAAATCAATTTATACCTTCAGACCATTCAGTTTTTCTGAACTCGGGCGATAGACAAAAATAACGGAGAAAATTTAAAATAACCTTTGTGTTTTTCTTGAGATATACAAAAAAAACGAATTTCTAACAGGCTGGATTTATATTATTTCGGTTCCTTAGATACTACTTAAACTACTTAACTATAAATTGAGACATGAAACCATTCAGTTTTTGTGACAAAGCGGAGCTGACAAATAATTTGTGAGAAAAATCTCTCCAGAGTTTATTTCTGGGCGACGTATTGCAGCAAAACGAATTTCTAACACTTTAGCAATGCAAAATTATGATTGCATAGACTCTAAAGTATTTTAAATAAATCAATTTATACCCTCAGACCATTCAGTTTTTCTGAAATCGGGCGATAGACAAAAATAATGGAGAAAATTTTAAATAACCTTTGTGTTTTTCTTGAGATATACAAAAAAAACGAATTTCTAACAGGCTGGATTTATGTTATTTCGGTTCCTTAGATACTACTTAAACTACTTAACTATAAATTGAGACATGAAACCATTCAGTTTTTGTGACAAAGCGGAGCTGACAAATAATTTGTGAGAAAAATCTCTCCAGAGTTTCTTTGTGGGCGACGTATTGCAGCAAAACGAATTTCTAACACTTTAGCAATGCAAAATTATGATTGCATAGACTCTAAAGTATTTTAAATAAATCAATTTATACCTTCAGACCATTCAGTTTCTCTGAAATCGGGCGATAGACAAAAATAATGGAGAAAATTTAAAATAACCTTTGTGTTTTTCTTGAGATATAAAAAAAAAACGAATTTCTAACAGGCTGGATTTATGTTATTTCGGTTCCTTAGATACTACTTAAACTACTTAACTATAAATTGAGACATGAAACCATTCAGTTTTTGTGACAAAGCGGAGCTGACAAATAATTTGTGAGAAAAATCTCTCCAGAGTTTCTTTCTGGGCGACGTATTGCAGCAAAACGAATTTCTAACACTTTAGCAATGCAAAATTATGATTGCATAGACAGCTCCGCTTTGTCACAAAAACTGAATGGTTTCATGTCTCAATTTATAGTTAAGTAGTTTAAGTAGTATCTAAGGAACCGAAATAACATAAATCCAGCCTGTTAGAAATTCGTTTTTTTTTTATATCTCAAGAAAAACACAAAGGTTATTTTAAATTTTCTCCATTATTTTTGTCTATCGCCCGATTTCAGAAAAACTGAATGGTCTGAGGGTATAAATTGATTTATTTAAAATACTTTAGAGTCTATGCAATCATAATTTTGCATTGCTAAAGTGTTAGAAATTCGTTTTGCTGCAATACGTCGCCCAGAAAGAAACTCTGGAGAGATTTTTCTCACAAATTATTCGTCAGCTCCGCTTTGTCACAAAAACTGAATGGTTTCATGTCTCAATTTATAGTTAAGTAGTTTAAGTAGTATCTAAGGAACCGAAATAATATAAATCCAGCCTGTTAGAAATTCGTTTTTTTTGTATATCTCAAGAAAAACACAAAGGTTATTTTAAATTTTCTCCGTTATTTTTGTCTATCGCCCGATTTCAGAAAAACTTAACGGTCTGAAGGTATAAATTGATTTATTTAAAATACTTTAGAGTCTATGCAATTATAATTTTGCATTGCTAAAGTGTTAGAAATTCGTTTTGCTGCAATTCGTCGCCCAGAAAGAAACTCTGGAGAGATTTTTCTCACAAATTATTTGTCAGCTCCGCTTTGTCACAAAAACTGAATGGTTTCATGTCCCAATTTATAGTTAAGTAGTTTAAGTAGTATCTAAGGAACCGAAATAACATAAATCCAGCCTGTTAGAAATTAGTTTTTTTTGTGTATCTCAAGAAAAACACAAAGGTTATTTTAAATTTTCTCCATTATTTTTGTCTATCGCCCGATTTCAGAAAAACTGAATGGTCTGAAGGTATAAATTAATTTATTTAAAATACTTTAGAGTCTATGCAATCATAATTTTGCATTGCTAAAGTGTTAGAAATTCGTTTTGCTGCAATAGGTCGCCCAGAAAGAAACTCTGGAGAGATTTTTCTCACAAATTATTTGTCAGCTCCGCTTTGTCACAAAAACTGAATGGTTTCATGTCTCAATTTATAGTTAAGTAGTTTAAGTAGTATCTAAGGAACCGAAATAACATAAATCCAGCCTGTTAGAAATTCGTTTTTTTTTTATATCTCAAGAAAAACACAAAGGTTATTTTAAATTTTCTCCATTATTTTTGTCTATCGCCCGATTTCAGAAAAACTGAATGGTCTGAGGGTATAAATTGATTTATTTAAAATACTTTAGAGTCTATGCAATCATAATTTTGCATTGCTAAAGTGTTAGAAATTCGTTTTGCTGCAATACGTCGCCCAGAAAGAAACTCTGGAGAGATTTTTCTCACAAATTATTCGTCAGCTCCGCTTTGTCACAAAAACTGAATGGTTTCATGTCTCAATTTATAGTTAAGTAGTTTAAGTAGTATCTAAGGAACCGAAATAACATAAATCCAGCCTGTTAGAAATTCGTTTTTTTTTGTATATCTCAAGAAAAACACAAAGGTTATTTTAAATTTTCTCCGTTATTTTTGTCTATCGCCCGATTTCAGAAAAACTTAACGGTCTGAAGGTATAAATTGATTTATTTAAAATACTTTAGAGTCTATGCAATTATAATTTTGCATTGCTAAAGTGTTAGAAATTCGTTTTGCTGCAATACGTCGCCCAGAAAGAAACTCTGGAGAGATTTTTCTCACAAATTATTTGTCAGCTCCGCTTTGTCACAAAAACTGAATGGTTTCATGTCCCAATTTATAGTTAAGTAGTTTAAGTAGTATCTAAGGAACCGAAATAACATAAATCCAGCCTGTTAGAAATTAGTTTTTTTTGTGTATCTCAAGAAAAACACAAAGGTTATTTTAAATTTTCTCCATTATTTTTGTCTATCGCCCGATTTCAGAAAAACTGAATGGTCTGAAGGTATAAATTGATTTATTTAAAATACTTTAGAGTCTATGCAATCATAATTTTGCATTGCTAAAGTGTTAGAAATTCGTTTTGCTGCAATAGGTCGCCCAGAAAGAAACTCTGGAGAGATTTTTCTCACAAATTATTTGTCAGCTCCGCTTTGTCACAAAAACTGAATGGTTTCATGTCTCAATTTATAGTTAAGTAGTTTAAGTAGTATCTAAGGAACCGAAATAACATAAATCCAGCCTGTTAGAAATTCGTTTTTTTTTTATATCTCAAGAAAAACACAAAGGTTATTTTAAATTTTCTCCATTATTTTTGTCTATCGCCCGATTTCAGAAAAACTGAATGGTCTGAGGGTATAAATTGATTTATTTAAAATACTTTAGAGTCTATGCAATCATAATTTTGCATTGCTAAAGTGTTAGAAATTCGTTTTGCTGCAATACGTCGCCCAGAAAGAAACTCTGGAGAGATTTTTCTCACAAATTATTCGTCAGCTCCGCTTTGTCTCAAAAACTGAATGGTTTCATGTCCCAATTTATAGTTAAGTAGTTTAAGTAGTATCTAAGGTACCGAAATAACATAAATCCAGCCTGTTAGAAATTCGTTTTTTTTTTATATCTCAAGAAAAACACAAAGGTTATTTTAAATTTTCTCCATTATTTTTGTCTATCGCCCGATTTCAGAGAAACTGAATGGTCTGAAGGTATAAATTG
Organism: Yponomeuta malinellus; assembly: GCA_947308005.1. NCBI lineage: Eukaryota > Metazoa > Arthropoda > Insecta > Lepidoptera > Yponomeutidae > Yponomeuta > Yponomeuta malinellus. The sequence continues at coordinate 11,959,059 of OX371007.1, read as the reverse complement.
ATTTATTTAAAATACTTTAGAGTCTATGCAATCATAATTTTGCATTGGTAAAGTGTTAGAAATTCGTTTTGCTGCAATACGTCGCCCACAAAGAAACTCTGGAGAGATTTTTCTCACAAATTATTTGTCAGCTCCGCTTTGTCACAAAAACTGAATGGTTTCATGTCTCAATTTATAGTTAAGTAGTTTAAGTAGTATCTAAGGAACCGAAATAACATAAATCCAGCCTGTTAGAAATTCGTTTTTTTTGTATATCTCAAGAAAAACACAAAGGTTATTTTAAATTTTCTCCATTATTTTTGTCTATCGCCCGATTTCAGAAAAACTGAATGGTATGAGGGTATAAATTGATTTATTTAAAATACTTTAGAGTCTATGCAATCATAATTTTGTATTGCTAAAGTGTTAGAAATTCGTTTTGCTGCAATACGTCGCCCAGAAAGAAACTCTGGAGAGATTTTTCTCACAAATTATTTGTCAGCTCCGCTTTGTCACAAAAACTGAATGGTTTCATGTCCCTATTTATAGTTAAGTAGTTTAAGTAGTATCTAAGGAACCGAAATAATATAAATCCAGCCTGTTAGAAATTCGTTTTTTTTGTATATCTCAAGAAAAACACAAAGGTTATTTTAAATTTTCTCCATTATTTTTGTCTATCGCCCGATTTCAGAAAAACTGAATAGTCTGAGGGTATAAATTGATTTATTTAAAATACTTTAGAGTCTATGCAATCATAATTTTTCATTGCTAAAGTGTTAGAAATTCGTTTTGCTGCAATACGTCGCCCACAAAGAAACTCTGGAGAGATTTTTCTCACAAATTATTTGTCAGCTCCGCTTTGTCACAAAAACTGAATGGTTTCATGTCTCAATTTATAGTTAAGTAGTTTAAGTAGTCTCCAAGGAACCGAAATAATATAAATCCAGCCTGTTAGAAATTCGTTTTTTTTTTGTATATCTCAAGAAAAACACAAAGGTTATTTTAAATTTTCTCCGTTATTTTTGTCTATCGCTCGATTTCAGAAAAACTGAATGGTCTGAAGGTATAAATTGATTTATTTAAAATACTTTAGAGTCTATGCAATTATAATTTTGCATTGCTAAAGTGTTAGAAATTCGTTTTGCTGCAATACGTCGCCCAGAAAGAAACTCTGGAGAGATTTTTCTCACAAATTATTTGTCAGCTCCGCTTTGTCACAAAAACTGAATGGTTTCATGTCTCAATTTATAGTTAAGTAGTTTAAGTAGTATCTAAGGAACCGAAATAACATAAATCCAGCCTGTTAGAAATTCGTTTTTTTTGTATATCTCAAGAAAAACACAAAGGTTATTTTAAATTTTCTCCATTATTTTTGTCTATCGCCCGATTTCAGAAAAACTGAATGGTCTGAAGGTATAAATTGATTTATTTAAAATACTTTAGAGTCTATGCAATCATAATTTTGCATTGCTAAAGTGTTAGAAATTCGTTTTGCTGCAATACGTCGCCCAGAAAGAAACTCTGGAGAGATTTTTCTCACAAATTATTTGTCAGCTCCGCTTTGTCACAAAAACTTAATGGTTTCATGTCTCAATTTATAGTTAAGTAGTTTAAGTAGTATCTAAGGAACCGAAATAACATAAATCCAGCCTGTTAGAAATTCGTTTTTTTTTTGTATATCTCAAGAAAAACACAAAGGTTATTTTAAATTTTCTCCATTATTTTTGTCTATCGCCCGATTTCAGAAAAACTGAATGGTCTGAAGGTATAAATTGATTTATTTAAAATACTTTAGAGTCTATGCAATCATAATTTTGCATTGCTAAAGTGTTAGAAATTCGTTTTGCTGCAATAGGTCGCCCAGAAAGAAACTCTGGAGAGATTTTTCTCACAAATTATTTGTCAGCTCCGCTTTGTCACAAAAACTGAATGGTTTCATGTCTCAATTTATAGTTAAGTAGTTTAAGTAGTATCTAAGGAACCGAAATAACATAAATCCAGCCTGTTAGAAATTCGTTTTTTTTGTATATCTCAAGAAAAACACAAAGGTTATTTTAAATTTTCTCCATTATTTTTGTCTATCGCCCGATTTCAGAAAAACTGAATGGTCTGAAGGTATAAATTGATTTATTTAAAATACTTTAGAGTCTATGCAATCATAATTTTGCATTGCTTAAGTGTTAGAAATTCGTTTTGCTGCAATACGTCGCCCAGAAAGAAACTCTGGAGAGATTTTTCTCACAAATTATTTGTCAGCTCCGCTTTGTCACAAAAACTGAATGGTTTCATGTCTCAATTTATAGTTAAGTAGTTTAAGTAGTATCTAAGGTACCGAAATAACATAAATCCAGCCTGTTAGAAATTCGTTTTTTTTTTATATCTCAAGAAAAACACAAAGGTTATTTTAAATTTTCTCCATTATTTTTGTCTATCGCCTGATTTCAGAGAAACTGAATGGTCTGAAGGTATAAATTGATTTATTTAAAATACTTTAGAGTCTATGCAATCATAATTTTGCATTGGTAAAGTGTTAGAAATTCGTTTTGCTGCAATACGTCGCCCACAAAGAAACTCTGGAGAGATTTTTCTCACAAATTATTTGTCAGCTCCGCTTTGTCACAAAAACTGAATGGTTTCATGTCTCAATTTATAGTTAAGTAGTTTAAGTAGTATCTAAGGAACCGAAATAACATAAATCCAGCCTGTTAGAAATTCGTTTTTTTTGTATATCTCAAGAAAAACACAAAGGTTATTTTAAATTTTCTCCATTATTTTTGTCTATCGCCCGATTTCAGAAAAACTGAATGGTATGAGGGTATAAATTGATTTATTTAAAATACTTTAGAGTCTATGCAATCATAATTTTGTATTGCTAAAGTGTTAGAAATTCGTTTTGCTGCAATACGTCGCCCAGAAAGAAACTCTGGAGAGATTTTTCTCACAAATTATTTGTCAGCTCCGCTTTGTCACAAAAACTGAATGGTTTCATGTCTCAATTTATAGTTAAGTAGTTTAAGTAGTATCTAAGGAACCGAAATAATATAAATCCAGCCTGTTAGAAATTCGTTTTTTTTGTATATCTCAAGAAAAACACAAAGGTTATTTTAAATTTTCTCCGTTATTTTTGTCTATCGCCCGATTTCAGAAAAACTGAATGGTCTGAAGGTATAAATTGATTTATTTAAAATACTTTAGAGTCTATGCAATTATAATTTTGCATTGCTAAAGTGTTAGAAATTCGTTTTGCTGCAATACGTCGCCCAGAAAGAAACTCTGGAGAGATTTTTCTCACAAATTATTTGTCAGCTCCGCTTTGTCACAAAAACTGAATGGTTTCATGTCTCAATTTATAGTTAAGTAGTTTAAGTAGTATCTAAGGAACCGAAATAACATAAATCCAGCCTGTTAGAAATTCGTTTTTTTTGTATATCTCAAGAAAAACACAAAGGTTATTTTAAATTTTCTCCATTATTTTTGTCTATCGCCCGATTTCAGAAAAACTGAATGGTCTGAAGGTATAAATTGATTTATTTAAAATACTTTAGAGTCTATGCAATCATAATTTTGCATTGCTAAAGTGTTAGAAATTCGTTTTGCTGCAATAGGTCGCCCAGAAAGAAACTCTGGAGAGATTTTTCTCACAAATTATTTGTCAGCTCCGCTTTGTCACAAAAACTGAATGGTTTCATGTCTCAATTTATAGTTAAGTAGTTTAAGTAGTATCTAAGGAACCGAAATAACATAAATCCAGCCTGTTAGAAATTCGTTTTTTTTATATCTCAAGAAAAACACAAAGGTTATTTTAAATTTTCTCCATTATTTTTGTCTATCGCCCGATTTCAGAAAAACTGAATGGTCTGAGGGTATAAATTGATTTATTTAAAATACTTTAGAGTCTATGCAATCATAATTTTGCATTGCTAAAGTGTTAGAAATTCGTTTTGCTGCAATACGTCGCCCAGAAAGAAACTCTGGAGAGATTTTTCTCACAAATTATTCGTCAGCTCCGCTTTGTCACAAAAACTGAATGGTTTCATGTCCCAATTTATAGTTAAGTAGTTTAAGTAGTATCTAAGGTACCGAAATAACATAAATCCAGCCTGTTAGAAATTCGTTTTTTTTTTATATCTCAAGAAAAACACAAAGGTTATTTTAAATTTTCTCCATTATTTTTGTCTATCGCCCGATTTCAGAGAAACTGAATGGTCTGAAGGTATAAATTGATTTATTTAAAATACTTTAGAGTCTATGCAATCATAATTTTGCATTGGTAAAGTGTTAGAAATTCGTTTTGCTGCAATACGTCGCCCACAAAGAAACTCTGGAGAGATTTTTCTCACAAATTATTTGTCAGCTCCGCTTTGTCACAAAAACTGAATGGTTTCATGTCTCAATTTATAGTTAAGTAGTTTAAGTAGTATCTAAGGAACCGAAATAACATAAATCCAGCCTGTTAGAAATTCGTTTTTTTTGTATATCTCAAGAAAAACACAAAGGTTATTTTAAATTTTCTCCATTATTTTTGTCTATCGCCCGATTTCAGAAAAACTGAATGGTATGAGGGTATAAATTGATTTATTTAAAATACTTTAGAGTCTATGCAATCATAATTTTGTATTGCTAAAGTGTTAGAAATTCGTTTTGCTGCAATACGTCGCCCAGAAAGAAACTCTGGAGAGATTTTTCTCACAAATTATTTGTCAGCTCCGCTTTGTCACAAAAACTGAATGGTTTCATGTCTCAATTTATAGTTAAGTAGTTTAAGTAGTATCTAAGGAACCGAAATAATATAAATCCAGCCTGTTAGAAATTCGTTTTTTTTGTATATCTCAAGAAAAACACAAAGGTTATTTTAAATTTTCTCCGTTATTTTTGTCTATCGCCCGATTTCAGAAAAACTGAATGGTCTGAAGGTATAAATTGATTTATTTAAAATACTTTAGAGTCTATGCAATTATAATTTTGCATTGCTAAAGTGTTAGAAATTCGTTTTGCTGCAATACGTCGCCCAGAAAGAAACTCTGGAGAGATTTTTCTCACAAATTATTTGTCAGCTCCGCTTTGTCACAAAAACTGAATGGTTTCATGTCCCAATTTATAGTTAAGTAGTTTAAGTAGTATCTAAGGAACCGAAATAACATAAATCCAGCCTGTTAGAAATTCGTTTTTTTTGTGTATCTCAAGAAAAACACAAAGGTTATTTTAAATTTTCTCCATTATTTTTGTCTATCGCCCGATTTCAGAAAAACTGAATGGTCTGAAGGTATAAATTGATTTATTTAAAATACTTTAGAGTCTATGCAATCATAATTTTGCATTGCTAAAGTGTTAGAAATTCGTTTTGCTGCAATACGTCGCCCAGAAAGAAACTCTGGAGAGATTTTTCTCACAAATTATTTGTCAGCTCCGCTTTGTCACAAAAACTGAATGGTTTCATGTCTCAATTTATAGTTAAGTAGTTTAAGTAGTATCTAAGGAACCGAAATAACATAAATCCAGCCTGTTAGAAATTCGTTTTTTTTTTATATCTCAAGAAAAACACAAAGGTTATTTTAAATTTTTTCCATTATTTTTGTCTATCGCCCGATTTCAGAAAAACTGAATGGTCTGAAGGTATAAATTGATTTATTTAAAATACTTTAGAGTCTATGCAATCATAATTTTGCATTGCTAAAGTGTTAGAAATTCGTTTTGCTGCAATACTTCGCCCAGAAAGAAACTCTGGAGAGATTTTTCTCACAAATTATTTGTCAGCTCCGCTTTGTCACAAAAACTGAATGGTTTCATGTCTCAATTTATAGTTAAGTAGTTTAAGTAGTATCTAAGGAACCGAAATAACATAAATTCAGCCTGTTAGAAATTAGTTTTTTTTTTATATCTCAAGAAAAACACAAAGGTTATTTTAAATTTTCTCCATTATTTTTGTCTATCGCCCGATTTCAGAAAAACTGAATGGTCTGAAGGTATAAATTGATTTATTTAAAATACTTTAAAGTCTATGCAATCATAATTTTGCATTGCTAAAGTGTTAGAAATTCGTTTTGCTGCAATACGTCGCCCAGAAAGAAACTCTGGAGAGATTTTTCTCACAAATTATTTGTCAGCTCCGCTTTGTCACAAAAACTGAATGGTTTCATGTCTCAATTTATAGTTAAGTAGTTTAAGTAGTATCTAAGGAACCGAAATAACATAAATCCAGCCTGTTAGAAATTCGTTTTTTTTTTATATCTCAAGAAAAACACAAAGGTTATTTAAAATTTTCTCCATTATTTTTGTCTATCGCCTGATTTCAGAAAAACTGAATGGTCTGAAGGTATAAATTGATTTATTTAAAATACTTTAGTGTCTATGCAATCATAATTTTGCATTGCTAAAGTGTTAGAAATTCGTTTTACTGCAATACTTCGCCCAGAAAGAAACTCTGGAGAGATTTTTCTCACAAATTATTTGTCAGCTCCGCTTTGTCACAAAAACTGAATGGTTTCATGTCTCAATTTATAGTTAAGTAGTTTAAGTAGTATCTAAGGAACCGAAATAACATAAATCCAGCCTGTTAGAAATTCGTTTTTTTTTATATCTCAAGAAAAACACAAAGGTTATTTTAAATTTTCTCCATTATTTTTGTCTATCGCCCGATTTCAGAAAAACTGAATGGTCTGAAGGTATAAATTGATTTATTTAAAATACTTTAGAGTCTATGCAATCATAATTTTGCATTGCTGAAGTGTTAGAAATTCGTTTTGCTGCAATACGTCGCCCAGAAAGAAACTCTGGAGAGATTTTTCTCACAAATTATTTGTCAGCTCCGCTTTGTCACAAAAACTTAATGGTTTCATGTCTCAATTTATAGTTAAGTAGTTTAAGTAGTATCTAAGGAACCGAAATAACATAAATCCAGCCTGTTAGAAATTCGTTTTTTTTGTATATCTCAAGAAAAACACAAAGGTTATTTTAAATTTTCTCCATTATTTTTGTCTATCGCCCGATTTCAGAAAAACTGAATGGTCTGAAGGTATAAATTGATTTATTTAAAATACTTTAGAGTCTATGCAATCATAATTTTGCATTGCTAAAGTGTTAGAAATTCGTTTTGCTGCAATAGGTCGCCCAGAAAGAAACTCTGGAGAGATTTTTCTCACAAATTATTTGTCAGCTCCGCTTTGTCACAAAAACTGAATGGTTTCATGTCTCAATTTATAGTTAAGTAGTTTAAGTAGTATCTAAGGAACCGAAATAATATAAATCCAGCCTGTTAGAAATTCGTTTTTTTTGTATATCTCAAGAAAAACACAAAGGTTATTTTAAATTTTCTCCGTTATTTTTGTCTATCGCCCGATTTCAGAAAAACTGAATGGTCTGAAGGTATAAATTGATTTATTTAAAATACTTTAGAGTCTATGCAATTATAATTTTGCATTGCTAAAGTGTTAGAAATTCGTTTTGCTGCAATACGTCGCCCAGAAAGAAACTCTGGAGAGATTTTTCTCACAAATTATTTGTCAGCTCCGCTTTGTCACAAAAACTGAATGGTTTCATGTCCCAATTTATAGTTAAGTAGTTTAAGTAGTATCTAAGGAACCGAAATAACATAAATCCAGCCTGTTAGAAATTCGTTTTTTTTGTGTATCTCAAGAAAAACACAAAGGTTATTTTAAATTTTCTCCATTATTTTTGTCTATCGCCCGATTTCAGAAAAACTGAATGGTCTGAAGGTATAAATTGATTTATTTAAAATACTTTAGAGTCTATGCAATCATAATTTTGCATTGCTGAAGTGTTAGAAATTCGTTTTGCTGCAATACGTCGCCCAGAAAGAAACTCTTGAGAGATTTTTCTCACAAATTATTTGTCAGCTCCGCTTTGTCACAAAAACTTAATGGTTTCATGTCTCAATTTATAGTTAAGTAGTTTAAGTAGTATCTAAGGAACCGAAATAACATAAATCCAGCCTGTTAGAAATTCGTTTTTTTTGTATATCTCAAGAAAAACACAAAGGTTATTTTAAATTTTCTCCATTATTTTTGTCTATCGCCCGATTTCAGAAAAACTGAATGGTCTGAAGGTATAAATTGATTTATTTAAAATACTTTAGAGTCTATGCAATCATAATTTTTCATTGCTAAAGTGTTAGAAATTCGTTTTGCTGCAATAGGTCGCCCAGAAAGAAACTCTGGAGAGATTTTTCTCACAAATTATTTGTCAGCTCCGCTTTGTCACAAAAACTGAATGGTTTCATGTCTCAATTTATAGTTAAGTAGTTTAAGTAGTATCTAAGGAACCGAAATAATATAAATCCAGCCTGTTAGAAATTAGTTTTTTTTGTATATCTCAAGAAAAACACAAAGGTTATTTTAAATTTTCTCCGTTATTTTTGTCTATCGCCCGATTTCAGAAAAACTGAATGGTCTGAAGGTATAAATTGATTTATTTAAAATACTTTAGAGTCTATGCAATTATAATTTTGCATTGCTAAAGTGTTAGAAATTCGTTTTGCTGCAATACGTCGCCCAGAAAGAAACTCTGGAGAGATTTTTCTCACAAATTATTTGTCAGCTCCGCTTTGTCACAAAAACTGAATGGTTTCATGTCCCAATTTATAGTTAAGTAGTTTAAGTAGTATCTAAGGAACCGAAATAACATAAATCCAGCCTGTTAGAAATTCGTTTTTTTTTTGTGTATCTCAAGAAAAACACAAAGGTTATTTTAAATTTTCTCCATTATTTTTGTCTATCGCCCGATTTCAGAAAAACTGAATGGTCTGAAGGTATAAATTGATTTATTTAAAATACTTTAGAGTCTATGCAATCATAATTTTGCATTGCTAAAGTGTTAGAAATTCGTTTTGCTGCAATACGTCGCCCAGAAAGAAACTCTGGAGAGATTTTTCTCACAAATTATTTGTCAGCTCCGCTTTGTCACAAAAACTGAATGGTTTCATGTCTCAATTTATAGTTAAGTAGTTTAAGTAGTATCTAAGGAACCGAAATAACATAAATCCAGCCTGTTAGAAATTCGTTTTTTTTTTATATCTCAAGAAAAACACAAAGGTTATTTTAAATTTTTTCCATTATTTTTGTCTATCGCCCGATTTCAGAAAAACTGAATGGTCTGAAGGTATAAATTGATTTATTTAAAATACTTTAGAGTCTATGCAATCATAATTTTGCATTGCTAAAGTGTTAGAAATTCGTTTTGCTGCAATACTTCGCCCAGAAAGAAACTCTGGAGAGATTTTTCTCACAAATTATTTGTCAGCTCCGCTTTGTCACAAAAACTGAATGGTTTCATGTCTCAATTTATAGTTAAGTAGTTTAAGTAGTATCTAAGGAACCGAAATAACATAAATTCAGCCTGTTAGAAATTAGTTTTTTTTTTATATCTCAAGAAAAACACAAAGGTTATTTTAAATTTTCTCCATTATTTTTGTCTATCGCCCGATTTCAGAAAAACTGAATGGTCTGAAGGTATAAATTGATTTATTTAAAATACTTTAAAGTCTATGCAATCATAATTTTGCATTGCTAAAGTGTTAGAAATTCGTTTTGCTGCAATACGTCGCCCAGAAAGAAACTCTGGAGAGATTTTTCTCACAAATTATTTGTCAGCTCCGCTTTGTCACAAAAACTGAATGGTTTCATGTCTCAATTTATAGTTAAGTAGTTTAAGTAGTATCTAAGGAACCGAAATAACATAAATCCAGCCTGTTAGAAATTCGTTTTTTTTGTATATCTCAAGAAAAACACAAAGGTTATTTTAAATTTTCTCCATTATTTTTGTCTATCGCCCGATTTCAGAAAAACTGAATGGTCTGAGGGTATAAATTGATTTATTTAAAATACTTTAGAGTCTATGCAATCATAATTTTGCATTGCTAAAGTGTTAGAAATTCGTTTTGCTGCAACACGTCGCCCAGAAAGAAACTCTGGAGAGATTTTTCTCACAAATTATTTGTCAGCTCCGCTTTGTCACAAAAACTGAATGGTTTCATGTCTCAATTTATAGTTAAGTAGTTTAAGTAGTATCTAAGGAACCGAAATAATATAAATCCAGCCTGTTAGAAATTCGTTTTTTTTGTATATCTCAAGAAAAACACAAAGGTTATTTTAAATTTTCTCCGTTATTTTTGTCTATCGCCCGATTTCAGAAAAACTGAATGGTCTGAAGGTATAAATTGATTTATTTAAAATACTTTAGAGTCTATGCAATTATAATTTTGCATTGCTAAAGTGTTAGAAATTCGTTTTGCTGCAATACGTCGCCCAGAAAGAAACTCTGGAGAGATTTTTCTCACAAATTATTTGTCAGCTCCGCTTTGTCACAAAAACTGAATGGTTTCATGTCTCAATTTATAGTTAAGTAGTTTAAGTAGTATCTAAGGAACCGAAATAACATAAATCCAGCCTGTTAGAAATTCGTTTTTTTTGTATATCTCAAGAAAAACACAAAGGTTATTTTAAATTTTCTCCATTATTTTTGTCTATCGCCCGATTTCAGAAAAATTGAATGGTCTGAAGGTATAAATTGATTTATTTAAAATACTTTAGAGTCTATGCAATCATAATTTTGCATTGCTAACGTGTTAGAAATTCGTTTTGCTGCAATACGTCGCCCAGAAATAAACTCTGGAGAGATTTTTCTCACAAATTATTTGTCAGCTCCGCTTTGTCACAAAAACTGAATGGTTTCATGTCTCAATTTATAGTTAAGTAGTTCAAGTAGTATCTAAGGAACCGAAATAACATAAATCCAGCCTGTTAGAAATTCGTTTTTTTTTTGTATATCTCAAGAAAAACACAAAGGTTATTTTAAATTTTCTCCATTATTTTTGTCTATCGCCCGATTTCAGAGAAACTGAATGGTCTGAAGTTATAAATTGATTTATTTAAAATACTTTAGTGTCTATGCAATCATAATTTTGCATTGCTAAAGTGTTAGAAATTCGTTTTGCTGCAATACGTCGCCCACAAAGAAACTCTGGAGAGATTTTTCTCACAAATTATTTGTCAGCTCCGCTTTGTCACAAAAACTGAATGTTTTCATTTCTCAATTTATAGTTAAGTAGTTTAAGTAGTATCTAAGGAACCGAAATAACATAAATCCAGCATGTTAGAAATTCGTTATTTTGGTATATCCCAAGAAAAACACAAAGGTTATTTTAAATTTTCTCCATTATTTTTGTCTATCGCCCGATTTCAGAAAAACTGAATGGTCTGAAGGTATAAATTGATTTATTTAAAATACTTTAGAGTCTATGCAATCATAATTTTTCATTGCTAAAGTGTTAGAAATTCGTTTTGCTGCAATACGTCGCCCAGAAAGAAACTCTGGAGAGATTTTTCTCACAAATTATTTGTCAGCTCCGCTTTGTCACAAAAACTGAATGGTTTCATGTCTCAATTTATTATTAAGTAGTTTAAGTAGTATCTAAGGAACCGAAATAACATAAATCCAGCCTGTTAGAAATTCGTTTTTTTTTGTATATCTCAAGAAAAACACAAAGGTTATTTTAAATTTTCTCCATTATTTTTGTCTATCGCCCGATTTCAGAGAAACTGAATGGTCTGAAGGTATAAATTGATTTATTTAAAATACTTTAGTGTCTATGCAATCATAATTTTGCATTGCCAAAGTGTTAGAAATTCGTTTTGCTGCAATACGTCGCCCACAAAGAAACTCTGGAGAGATTTTTCTCACAAATTATTTGTCAGCTCCGCTTTGTCACAAAAACTGAATGGTTTCATGTCTCAATTTATAGTTAAGTAGTTTAAGTAGTATCTAAGGAACCGAAATAACATAAATCCAGCCTGTTAGAAATTCGTTATTTTGGTATATCCCAAGAAAAACACAAAGGTTATTTTAAATTTTCTCTATTATTTTTGTCTATCGCCCGATTTCAGAAAAACTGAATGGTCTGAAGGTATAAATTGATTTATTTAAAATACTTTAGAGTCTATGCAATCATAATTTTGCATTGCTAAAGTGTTAGAAATTCGTTTTGCTGCAATACGACGCCCAGAAAGAAACTCTGGAGAGATTTTTCTCACAAATTATTTGTCAGCTCCGCTTTATCACAAAAACTGAAGGGTTTGATGCTTCTATTTATACCTTAACAGTTTCCTTAGTATCTAAGGAACCGTAATAACTAAGATCCAGCCTTCTAAAAATTCTAATTTTTTTCGTATCCCAATAAGAAACATAAACGCGTACTGAAAATTTTGCGAATATTTTTTATTTCTTCACGTTTTCACTGCTATGCCACGGTATTGTGCCATAATTAAGATATGTTTTAACATCTTTTATTGTCACAATTACTTACGGTCAGAATGTTCCCCAAAATAGCTTAGTTGTGAGGAGCTTATCTCAGAATATTTTTTGATGGGACAGTATTTCTTAATTCTAAATATAACATTTGGTCTTCGGTCTTGACCGTTTAATACCATTATAAATTTATTATTGCCATAGGCATTTTATCGTACCTACTGGCTTATGAAAGCCTTTTTTAAAAACGACCATTTTATTTGGTCGTGTAATAGTGTCAGCTATGTTTGTCAGCTAAGTTTGTCAGCTAACTTCACACCGGTCTATTGTAGTCGTCGGATTTTCTATGAAATTGTATACGGGCCTTGTGCGGAGAATATCGAGGTTTCTATAGAAACTGAATCCGATTACGGAATAAAAGGATTCGCCCGGTTCGGACGGACGTGGTTATTGAGGGTTGTCGCGAGATTTTGGAATTATTATTAAAGGAATGTTGTGCGAAGTTTGATGGATAGTCTTTCAGTTCATATAACGATAAATTCTCCATCAGATTTTTTTTAGTATTTATGGAGAAAAATTCATAAAATATGGATGTATTGGCTTTGCTTATAAGCAGCCCATATTCATCCCACTGCAGGGCGCAGCCCCTCTCTCCAAGAAAGAGAGAATATGAGCTTACTTACTACGAAAGCCCACCACAATTGGCGATTTTAACCGTTGAGATATGTGAACGACTCAGCAATTTTCAAACCTTGAAAGAGGATTAAAATGTGAAAATTACTTTGCTAAATTCCGCCAATATCCCACAAGCACCGTGCGATTAGTTAATGCACCGCCCTCCCTCCCACTTTTTAAGCAGAAGCAAGACAGAAACACACCAAAAGAAAAAGGGTTAAGGGAAGAATGGAAGGGCGTTGCAGTGGGCTGAGACACAGACTACTGCTAAGGCAGCTAATATAATAAGTATGTCGGTACCTACCTAATTAAATATAATGACTATGATGATGAATCTGCATAGATAGCAGCACACTGGTCTCTTAATGGTATTTTCGTTCCCAGTTAGAAAATCATATTGGTACTGAGAATTCGTAAATGTAAGTAACATTAGAAAACAAAGTTACCTCCTATTAATAATTGTCTTCCATAGAAGAATGTCCATTCCACGTAACACGGATTGTTTTCAGCACTATCAAAATTAAATAAATACAAGTCTGAGAAATATTTCTAAGTTTTTGTAAACGACTCAAATTGACATGTTTCAGGAATTGCGCATTTTTGAAGGAACACTATAAAATAAAATAAAAACTACTTCGCATGATTACGCATGGTAATCAGACATGATACCTCTAGACCAAAGAGGCAGTCAAAAGTACAACATTGTGGAGGTGAAGATCAATCTTTGGTTCATTCAATCTGGTTCAATCATTCAAAAGGTGAAGTTTAATCACTTACTACACTTATCACTTCACTTCACTCTCTTTCGTTCGTTTGCACTCGTCCGGCTGCCGCGGATTTCACTCGAGACCCTTTTACCCATCGTTTAATGGTTCTTTAGCGGTCCTGCATGCCCTAGCCTTAAATTTAGTGACCCGATAAGTTATCACATTATTATTTTATTTGCGAATGATGTCGGTGGGTAAAGGCTTTAAATACATTTACCACCTACCTTGCGTGTAGGTTTTGGCCCTTTTTAGGGATCCGTAGTCGACGAGGAACCCTTATAGTTTCTCCATGTCCGTCCGTCTGTCTGTCTGTCCGCCCGTCTGTCCGTCTGTCTGTCTGCGGCCTAACTGAGAGGATTAGTACAATAAAGCTGAAATTTGGTATATACATACCTGAGATACATACATATTAATCATGCCGACAAAATGGTAGAACAAAGTTTGAACGGGTAATAGGCGACCAACTTATAAAAGAACACTTTTTACAAAATCCATTGAAAATTACTTTGATGGAGGGATTAGTTCTGTAAAGCAGATAAAACCCCCCTCTTTCTACGGAACCTTTCACAGCACGTGGCCCGACTCGCACTCGGCCGGTCTTTTTGCTAAACGAATAACGCTCGATTATTTGAACTCAATCCGATTACATGTACAGCTTTTTGCAGAGAGGGCCAGTGAGACTTACGAGGTTATTCCACTCGTTGTTTGTTATAATACAAACAACTTTTGTGATGAGCCTGACTCTTAAATCACCTAAAAAAAAGTGCTGTGCCAAACAACATTTTGATACGTTCTCTAGCGAATGTATATTTGATGTGAATATTTTTTCGTGCTTTCAGAAAAGTTGTTTGTATTGTTGATGAGTAGAATAACCCACTTAAGTTTCACTGGACCTTTCTGTAACACCTTCTATAAGGACTTCTAATGTAAATGTTGTGGTTTTACAACAATCAATCCCATTGAAGTTTTTATTTGCTTTAGCTTGGCGATTGAATCTAAAATTATGAAAAAAAAACAGTGCGAGTAGGACTCATTTCCTTGGGGTTCCGAAGAAACGATTCAAAACTTAACTTTTCAGCCGAAATAAACGTTCTAATGCAAAGGTTTAATCATATATGAATTTAGGTGTAGGTAAATAAAACTTAACAATTCTCTGATTTTTCATCTATCTTGCCAAATTTTACGATCTTAGCTTAATGGGCAGTACATTATGGGCACCGACAGATAGACGGACGGACAGATCCACGAACATAAGAACTGAACCCTAAAAACTGTAAAAACTGAGCCGGGAAACCATTAATGTAGGTTAGGTACCTCTAAAATACCCAACTATTAAAGTTGTCGTATAATGATAAATACTAATTGTCATATTTCAGGAATTTGTGCATTTTAGAATAGCTATTTTTTAGCTATGGGAAGTTCCCGAAAAAAAGTCTAGTAGTAATTCTGTTCTAGCAATTACCTCTGAGAAACATCGAAATAGATTTTCTTTATTTATTTTTGTGTGGGCTCGATTTTATAAAATACGGTAATTAGCAGCTTGCTTAGATAATACCATTGATATAGAGCTAGGTACCTCTAAAATACCCAACTGTTAAAGTTGTCGTAAAAAATACTAATTGTCATATTTCAGGAATTTGTGCATCGTAGAATAGCTATTTTGTAGCTATGGGAAGTTCTCGAGGAAGATTTTGGTACTATTTCTGAGAAACCTCTAAATAGATTTTCATTATTTTTATGCGGGCACGATCTTATAAAATACGGTAATTCACAGCTTGCTTAGATAATTTCATCTTCATTCATATTACTGGGAAAGAGCTTTGCAAAGCTGTGGGTGTGTGAAATCGGTAATTTCAGGGCTCAAAGCGTACGCACCGCGTCCGGTGAGGGTTCGTCCATCGGGAGAACAACTTACCTACGAAGAAATCTTGGTTGGGATTCGGATGTCACTTGCGCATTGCATTCGATACGAATTCGACAATATACAGAGGCCACTGTCTTTCTCTGCCTCACACACGCGGTTTTCCGACCATTCAATATCTTCAATTCATATCTGAATTATCCGAATTGGAGATAATGCATGGTTTCTCGTTAGATGGACACGTAGCAAAACGACATTTTTTCTCGTACATCGTAGCTATAGCTGATATCTTATCGTCCAATGTGAAACCGTTTAATCTCGGATTCGTAAGGAGAAACTGGGAACTCGGAGGAACGCAGTGCGGAAACCCTCATGCAATTAGTACCACGGCTATTTTGTACCGTCTACGTCTCTCGGATTTGGAACGGGTTCAGTGCGTAAGCGTTCTAGGGCGGTGTGCCGTGACGTAATTGCACCGCTACAGGTACCCGCCATTTGTTTGATATCTAATTCCAATTCTAGCCACCTTTACGTTTGTGTATCTATTCCGCTACGAGAGTTGGAGAAACAAAACCGAGGGAAACCGTCGAGACGAGATTGCCACCGCAATCGTGGTTAGTCAAAGAGACAGGCTGTGCCAACACTCACACCCCGTACCCGGGGTACCCCAGTTCGCCGGTCATTCGGAAATACATACAAGGATATTTTAATAAGAGGTGTATTTAAATGTATTTCTAAATAGCGGATTCCATCTATAACTCTAAATTTACAAAGCGGGATTAGACATTGACTTTCTAGTGAAAACCATGTATTTTAAAGTTCTTTATATAATAAAGGTATATAGCGCTGCAAATTATTTTATAGTAAGTACTTAGTTTATATTTTTATTTTAGAAGGCTCAAATAATTTGTGTAATATTAACTCACAGTGCAAAGTCACATTGTTTATTTGAATAATTTTCTAAAAGTATTTTCGGTTATTTTTAAGGAGTCTTTAAACGGGCTCTTTTAATAAGATGTACCTACATATTTGTATTTGTTTTTTCACGATAAATAATTTGTCAAGTTGGCCGTCCACGTGATTAATTGATTATGTTTTCCATCGTCATCACAAGCTATGAAGGCTTGGTTTTGAGTTCTCATTCGCTCTATACCTAGGTAAAATTCATGGCGTCAGGCGTCAATCGAAACGTAGCCATTCTTTTGTATGCTACAGTACAGGCATAAAAATAACCTGTGCTTTATTTGTTCGCGATGCAAAAATGTGTAGCCAGCCATACTGAAGTCGTTAATATTCATTTTCAGGGTTTTTTCCATGACGGGCTACTGTTAAAATCACGAAGGAATTTTCCTGTCGCATAAAAGATATCGCGTTAAATTCGATTAATTGTTACGAGCGACAGAAAAGTGCCGAAGATACTTCGAGCCCTTCACTCTTAGATGCACGATTCTAAGAGAGAAGGGCTCATCGTTCTTTCATCAAAATACTATAAAAATAATTGTCCTAAATCACATAAAGCAATTTATTCGTCACATTTACGAAACTTGAAGACAAAGCGAAAATTTTTAGGGTTCAGTAATCAACAAGGAACCTCTATAACTTCGCCATGTCTGACTGTCTGACCGTCCGCGGCTTAGCACAGATACGATAAGCACAAGAAAGCTGAAATTTGGCATAGATATACATATTAATCACGCCGACAAAATGGTAGGATAAAATGTTTAAAAACCGTTTTTAGGAAATGGATCCCTTCCGGGAATGCATCCCTAATTATAGAATTAGGGATGCATTTTTTTCTCGCCTACACTATAGTGTGGGGTAGGTATCGTTGGATTGCTCAAACTTTTGTTAGAGTGGGGCGTCCCCTCTCTCCTGACTAAACGGTTGATTGTAGAAACGTGAAATAATTCAGGGCATCATCTTTCAAGAAAAACTGTCACGGCTAAGTAGGCTTTACAAGTTACAAGTTAATGAATAATAGGCGACCAACCCATAAAAGGAAAACTTCGTACAAATTCCGTTGAAAATTACTTCTGTAATACCCGTCAATTAGTATATTTATAAGCGACCTTCATTTGTATATCTTTTTGGAAATAAATATTTTTTCACTTTTCACTTTTCTTTTGATGATGTGGTTAACTGTGTAAAGCAGGTAATTACTACGGAACCCTACAATGCGCGACGCCCAACACGCAATTGGCTGGTTTTTTTAAAACCAGTACCTATTGGCGCGACTGTTTTTAAAAATGCGTAAATTCATGTTTACTAGGATATAATCTGATAGGAGATGGAGAGACGCATTTCCTATAAGCGTTATGTGTGTCACATATTCCTAACTCTAGTCTATTGTATTCCTGTGCATGACGGCCGATTCAATTTCAGTGCTCGTATCCCCACCAGCTCGCTAGACCGATGGTCTGAGGCTGATTGCTGGCAACGGCTGGACGAGGATGGCCAAGGACAGGAAGGAATGGCATGCTTGAGGGAGGCTTATGTCCAGCAGTGTCTGATTGAGCCTTTGATTGATTGACTAACAACAAGCTTAAGTTAAAAGTTAAAAGCTGGGGCCAAAAAAATACCCGAGGTCTTGTATGTGATGTCGTTGATTCTGGTTCCCACGACACAGGGTATCCTAGTGTGGGGCCAGAAGCAATGTATGTGCCTGTATGTAAATGTTTATGTTTAAGTTAAAATAAAAAAAAAAAAAAATATTTTTCATTCTAGAAACTTGACACTGTCAATTCGTGTGATGAATTACAAAAAATGTAAGTCTTTATTTGTTTTCTTATTTGAAGTCGTGAAATCGATACTGAAGAAATGGTTTTCGGATTTTTTACGACAAGGCGCCACTGTAGGGCACAGACCTTCTCTCAGGAAGAGAGTATGGGCTTAATCACCACGCGTGCCCACCGCGGATTGGCGATTTCAAGCGCTGAGGTATGTGAATAGCTCAGACACTCAGGTTTCCTCACGATACTTTCCTTCACAGTTAGCGAGTGGTATTGCTACTATAAATTCACAAATGTACATAACTTAGAAAAAAAAAGTCATAGCTACATGCCCGCACTGGGAATCGAACCTGGGTCTCGCACTTAGTGTAGGCGCTAAGAGCCGAATTATTCCTCATCATCGACCCATTATGTCCCCACCGAGGGGCACGGGTCTCTTCCCTGAGGAAGGTATAGGCCATACTCCACCACGGGGGCCAAGTCCGGATTGGTGGAGGCTTGTAGACTAGTGGCTCGTCTACTGTCAGAAGTTGTCAAGCCGCCCTAAGGCCTCTGACTTGGCTTAACGACTGCCATCTATCGACGGCAGCCGGCACCAACAGCTTAACGTGCCTTGCGAAGCACGGAACCGCTCGGAAAAATGCCACTAGCGTTAGGCATAGACGGCGACCCATCCATGCACTGAACGCGCCCTGTGTTGCTTAACCTTCGTGATCGTTTAAGATCACTCAGGCAGCCGGGGCTATGAGCGATTCCGAATTATTCATTTGTGACTAATTGTGACAGTCCGCATTCAAAATGGAAATGATAAATAATCTCAATGATGGAAATATTACAAGCAGAATTCGTTTCGAAGAAATATAATGCGAGTTAAATCGGTTGGATCGAAATTGTAATTTTAATTTGACAACGGTTTCGGTGAAAAGGCCGATGGGATGGTGAATTGGAATTTATAAGTAAGTACTTATTACTTTTTTTTATCCGAGTCTCATAAAACATAAGCATGCCCATACTCTCTCTCGGAGAGAAAGCCTGTGCCACAGTGAGACGTACTATAGTGGGCATTATACTAGGAAAAACCCTTGAAGTTACGAAAAAAACTAGCAGGTTCGAAATTTTTTATGCTGTAGGTGATAATTTTAGTACGGAAAAGCTGCTTTTGTTTACTATTTTGTTTGTTATCTATGCTGAAAACAGCCAGTTTATTCGTACAATACAACCGAGACAGTAAAAATTGCGGATTACTCGTATTTTGTAGAACATCCAAGATCTCATAATTACACATAGTCAGATAGCCTTCCCAGAAACCGGCAGCGCAATTCAATAAGGCTCCAAGCGACCCCCAGAATGACTTGGGCAACGTGTGAGATTGTCAGAAATGATCAACGGGCCACGCGACAACATCGCAATCTATTTAGTGGAAAGTTGTTCAGCTCGGGGCAATGCTCCGCAATCGACCGCCTTTTTCGTACTGAAAATACACTGTTTTAAAACAAAAAAACCAAATCGTAGACCATTAGTTACAAGCTGTCTTTTTTACATAAAAATATATGTAAGTAATATCTAATATCTCGCATTTAAATTTTTACCCTGTTCTCCGTGCCAAGATATCACGCTTGGAAAATAAAAAAAAAATAAAGTCATCGGATACTTCAATCATTTCATTGATGTATTTACAAAAGTATTTAACGAAACTAATGTCTAATGTGTCGTGTTTATGATTCTGTTGTTATTGTAGTTTGAATAAATTGTCTTCCCTATTTACTTATTTAACGTAATTTTAATGTATTATCACATTCTTTATTGTAACAACAGATTCGAAAAATAAATAAATAAAATTGGTTCCAAAGGCGAACTAATCTTTAAGAGAGATCTCTTCCAGCCCACCGTAGCATAGGGTGTTTTGATTGAGATAATTACTTAAATCTTAATTATTTCTAATATTTCTTCACAATTGGCGAAATTGTACGCGACGTAAATCTACAGTAGGGGGCTATAAAACGGAATTGAATTGAAGAAAACAGCGCTTTCAATAACAGCCCAAGAATGAGCATACATTTGAATAAACACTTCGGTCCGGTCTTATTTATAAAAAACACGATTCGCCGATTAAAATACTCTGTGTTGGACATTTTACAATAAAAATTCGTAACCACAGATTAAATAACTGCCTCTTAGAATGCTTTAGAGGCATCGTGGTTTTATAAATAAGACCGTTAGATTGCACTGCAAAATCGAGGTGATCGGGGAACAAACCGTGTAAAGTTGGCCAAGGGACGAAGTTTGGACACTTCGATCACAGTTGTTTGCGGCCCGGTGGGAAATCTCGCCGCCAAGTGATCGCGGAGGGGAAAAGGTGTGTAGTAATAGCAAACCAGTCCGGAGCTGATTTTGTTTGTCATCTTAACACTGAGAAAAGTCACTGCTACTGTCTGGGTTTGTTTACAGAGTGCTCTAAGAAAGATTGAAAGAATTAAAGGCAGGAAGAGAGACCGTGTGTAGAAAAAAAACCCTCCCGAGTGCTAGTCAGTCTCGCATGCCACAACATAAAGTAAGACTAGGGGGCGAGCCCCCTGCGCGCTTACGCGCGCCAACCCCTGGCCGCTTCGCTCTCCGCGGCGCTCGGACTAGGGCCTCGCTACACACTTATGATTGGGACTGGTTGCGTGGGAACATGTATGGTCTCGGCCTTCGGCCTCGGCCTGAACGGAGCTCGGCCATCGGACTCGCCGCGGCGGGGTTCCTCGGGCCCGCTTCGCTGAGCTCGGCCTTCGGCCTCGCAAGTTTTTCCCATCTAGCTTTTGTGTTGTTACTTGTACGCCGGAACCTGTACGGACTCGGCATTCCAAATTTCATCCAAATCGGCCACCATCTTGAAATTCCAAAATATCAGTTTACAGCGTATGCCCAGTTGGCTGCCGACTTTTTCGCCATTTTGAATTTAGAACAGAGTTTTTTTTAAAATTAGAACACAAAAAGACCGCCCATTCCAAATTTCATCGAAATCGGTCCATAAACAAAAAAGTTAGCCCATTCCTCTAAGAGAAGGCGATCGAAATAAAAAAATCGGCTTCATAGGATTTCTGTATAGCATACATTTCCTACAACTTTCTCATACATCACTTTCTCGTAGGTACTATAGTTTCTGAGAAAACTTATAGATGATTAATTAGTCAGGCAATCAGTGAGTATACCGGATTGTATATATATATATATTAGTCATAAGATAAGAATATTCTTTATTGTACACCAACTCAATGCAATAATTAGTAAATAAAATCTGCGGGCTGAGTCTAACACAGTTATTGGTCGCTTTACTGTAGTGCCATACTTAGTGTGATTATAGCGCGGGTCGCACCAAGTTTGAATTGTAGGTATAACCACGGTATAACGTTCTTGCGATGGATCGATGGCAAAAAACTTTCTTGTAAGGAGGAAGAAAGAAGAAAGTTATTTTTTACTCAGAAGAAACTTATCTTTTACATTAGTATTTTTAATGTTAGTTGCTTATCACGCCGCAATAATAAAAACAATTCCATTCCAGAGATCGCTTGTTGAGATAATTTCAACGGGCTCTTAATATCAACCTATAATTGTTTAGGAAAAAATACCTTCATACGTCAGTTTGACAGACAGACAGACATCGCAAGTACAGTAATAAACGGGGGACAGAGAGATATGACCGAGAGAAAGTGCACAATGTCGGTCGATCAAACCGAACTACCCCGAAATCCGTATTTTTATTGGTCTTGTTAGTTTTCAATTGAAATCTAACAGAATATGGTTCACTTTGTTCAGTAATAACAAAGTGTATTCTCAAGATCAAATAAAACGTGGATAGCATCGGGTCAAGAAACCACGTTACTCGATCACAAGAAGAAAAGCCAATATAAGTATGTTAGTAACATGAACACAATTCAGTAAGCCGGAGGATATCGTACCTGTGTGCCGTTAGAGCCCAGCATGCTCTGCAGTGGGGACCCATATAAGCAGTTTGTAAGCCGTATTTTACGCAGTAGGTGGTTCAATACTGCACGGCCAACAATACCGTAGTTTCTAGAGAAACTTCAGCTGTGTGTGTAAAGATACGGTGTCCAGTCTCGTAACCTTTCTTTATTTTCAGTGCGCCGAGGCGTGAAATTCAATACAATGTCTTAATAAGCGGTCTAATGTACTCGAGAGGAATTAGGTACATCTGAGAGAAAAAAAACTTTTTTCGAACTCCTGAGGCGAACTTAACTCATTTAAGACAATTGTTTTTCTTGCTGACGAAACTTCAGTGGGGGCCCTGAAGGCAAAATAATATGATCTAATAACGTTGGAGTCTACTTATCTCTTTAGGGATAATAGAAAAGTTGTTTATGGAGTATTAGTGGTGTGTTGGGCTGTTTTTCTCTACGTTATTTTATGTTGAACAATTTAAGGGGATATCGTTGTAACTCAAACCCTTCGGGCCTTAACAAGGGCTATCTCTCCGAGGCGGAAATGCCCGGGGGACTAATAAATATCCGGAGGGTGATTCAGTTACGAAACTGAACTGACTGATTCGCAACCTGAAGATACAGTTGTTTTCGGTGCTAATAATTCCATTTTCGTTTTTTTTAATTGGAAAAATGGAATTACACTTTTAGTTTTACAATATTTGTGAGGACAACATAGGTAGTGGTTTGGCACAAACAAGTGCATTTATTGCATAGCGAAAACTAGTCTCAACTTTAAACATTAATGCGATTCTTCGCAAACTATCACTTTTCAAGCAACTTTTAAAAAGTCATTTAACAAACAAGCGACGCGAGCTTATGTGGAAGGCTTTTTTGCTCCTATCTCTGTAAAGATTCAACGGAAGAAGTTCTCACAAATACTGGCACCCGGCCAGGATCCAAAGTTTTCTTGCGTCTTACCTCCAGTCTACACTCTGCAGTCAGCTAACTTCTGACCGCGACTCCGCTCTCGAGTAGACAAGTTTGTGACAGTCTTATCTTGACGTGAGCTCGCCCAGACACGTCGTGGTCTGTCTGAGAATCCAGCCGCCGCTGAATGTTACCGCGGTAACGTTTTTACCCTCATATCGCCTAGCGCCTTAAGTAGTGAAATAAAGCGAGATAACGAAATTGTTCTCTATGAAAATGCAGTGTGTGTATCTTTATTTGAGTTTGCAAATTTTATATCTCGTCTTCTGTAGTTTTCTTCCCTTTTCAAGCACCAGTTAATTTTAATTAAACCACAATTAAACAGGCAGTCAGATAAGTAACTACACTTTTAAACTACATACTAATATCCTTGTGACTGGTTTTAGTTCCTTTAGGGGGTTGAAAGTGTGGAGGAGGGTACCTCACGAAATTAGAACACATTTAAAAAAGTCACAGGCACTCGGGGTCGCTCGCAGCTGCAGCGGCGTAAATCAGCGATATCCTGCAATCCTGTAGCTGAGCTTCTAATTGGGTCGGTGACTTGTGACTCGCGACTTATTGTCGCAGTATGGTTTCCTTCATCTAGACTGTGAAATAGCAGGGTTGCTTTGACGTGTCAGTATATTTCGTACTTTGCAATCACTCGAAACTTCAATTATAGCAGCTAAAACCTACGTAGGACCTGTTTTGTTGTAGCAACTATTGAAATATTTTTGTAGAGATACAAAAAAACCATCTTGTAATTATAATGGATACAACATTATTACGAAAAGAATGTTGAAGCGTACGAAAGACATACTAAAGAGAATAACACATCTACGTTTTTATAACAGTAGTTAAGTAGTTTTCTCGCCGACACGAGAGCAGAGGTGTGTAATGTCTGTCCATTATGAGACCTTACCGTCATTCATGTTTGCACGAGGTGCAAGCGGGGAGAAGTGCTAAAGTGACATAAAGCGCCACCGCAGTATGGCTCTACTTTAGTACACCATGAGACTAGTTACGTCAACCATGATTTGAAATATTCTACGCAGAATAGTTGCTTAAAAGCCAGCCGTTGTTGTAACAATACAGAAGAGAACGGGGCTAATTTAAGCGAGTGCCTCGACAGAATACATGGCAGAACTCATGACTGCTTAATATATATTTCTTGAAGCGAAGTCGCCGTCACAATGAAAGTACATATTTTACTTGGCATCATGAGAAGTTGTTTGTATAATGCCCCGTCTTAAAAATGTAAATGATCAATAATTCACAGGCTCTTTCAAGCAGCGTCAAGGGCCTATTCTGTTACCAGGATCCTTCATTAGCTTTATTTTCAGTATCTGTTATCAACATCTCAAGAGAATGGTTATTAGCGGAGAAAATACGCGCCAGAAAGGAAATTTTCTAAGGGTTTCGCTAATAGAATTCAATAACAAAACGATGGGCATCTGTCACCAGGAAATTAAATTCTTAGAGTAACTAATAGCACCGGGCGGGTAGTAACGGCACAGGCAAGAATATTTATGATAATCGAGATTCGTATCCAATTTCCTTTCTTATTAAGAACAGAATTTATCAATAACATCATAAATCTCAGTAAATGAAATTCAACATCAAACAATATCCTTTTCTAAACAAGACTGATATCGTTTACAATATCAATCTGTAACCGTCTGACTAAATGCCATTACCCTTAAATTAGAATTTCATTAACACCATTAATAAAATGAATTCATAAAATTGTTTCAGTAAATGAATTTCGTGAAAAAAAAACATGACAAGTGCGAGACGATCTCGCCCGCCGAGGATTCCGTACAAAATTGCACATATTTAGGAATCAAGTCTCGCAGTTTTTTCCGAGCTTTTCCCGAAATCATCCAAAATTAGTCTTAGTTCAAAGACTAATTTTGGATGATTTAATTACAAATATAACAAACAAAAAAGCAGTGGTAGCCTAGTGGGTAGAACAAAAAGCAGTGGTAGCCTAGTGGGTAGAACATTGGTCTCGGAAGCGGGAGACCCAGGTTCGATTCCCAGTGCGGACATGTAACAATGACTTTTCTTTCTAAGTTATGTACATTTGTGAAGTTATAAGTAGCAATACCACTAGCTAACGGTGAAGGAAAACATCGTGAGGAAACCTGGGTGTCTGAGCTATTCACATACCTCAGCGCTTGAAATCGCCAATCCGCGGTGGGCAATACGTTTTTTTGCGGCATAAACGGCCGTATCCTTTTTTACGTTAACTTACAAGTTTGATTTTTTCACAGCTTCAAGGGACTGTAGACCTAAGTATATAGTTTTAATTTAAACTCGATACCTGCGCGCGTTCCCGAAATAAAGGGTCTTGTCAGACCGACAGACGGACGGACGGACGGAAAAAAAGTGATCCTATAAGGGTTCCGTATTTTCCTTTTGAGTTACGGAACCCTAAAACTACATAGTAACTAAACGAACGAATTTTTAAGCGTGCCCTTAGCTAGAAACCAATAGAATTCCTCAAAGAAAATATCGGTCCACGAACAATACGATAATACTATTGAATAGCGTACCCTATTCATAAGCCCAAGAAAAGATCAGATGCATTGAATATTGCACAGCATAAATACGGGTATGTAAATACTGCCTCACAATAGCCGGACAGCCCCTTGACATCGCTATAGCAGTATTCATATTGGTATTATGCACAGGTAATCTATTTACCCAACAGATAGGTATCGCTCAGTGATGGGCCGGTAACTTGTGTAAAGTTAAACAGAAATTCCGCTCTACATGTAATGTTGCTTAGAAAGTGTAAAAAATTTGAGATTTGGATTGTTGAATTTGAGAGGGGTTAAACTATCATAAAGAAGAAGGTCGGTCTGACGATCTGGAGAAGATTTCCGTTGGCGGCATGGAGATGGCAAACACCAAAAAGCGGCTGTTTATTTATTGCGTAGTAATGACGTAGTATATTATTCATCTTGCAGAAGTGAGCGATCCGATTTATTTGCAAGCTAGGTAGAAAGTTTTAGTATATTCTCTTTGGGGCACTGTATATTGTTTTATAATAAGATTCCTCAAGATATATTAGGGTTACCTCCGACGTGGTTTACAAAGTGTTAAGCACACTCTGTGCTAACATTGAGGATTAAAAAGGCTGCTAACATTGAGGATTATTACTGTATGATTTCTGAAACTGACAATTTAATTATGTAATGAATACAAACATAATTAACTAGAAAATCCCCGTTGCTTTGATTGCGTGAAGTTTGTAGTGTAGTGTAGAACAATGCACTAACAGAATCAAAGCAAAAGCAAAAACTCACCAAGATTGCGATTTAAGCTACGAGTAAATTCGAGCAGCTGGTCTTGGTAGATACCAAAAAATAGTGTAAATCTATCTTGAATTGCAAAATAGTCGCGGAGAATTCCAGTGGATCACTTTAGGTTGTCACTGTTAGTGAGGCATTCAGAGAGACCTTCTATTCTATCCAGTTTTTGGACGGTAGGCCAGTGCACGGGCCGGATCGTTATCGCAATCACACGGGACGCCAGGGAGCAGCTGATTGCGCCGATGCGGGCTCCATTGAATCCAGCCCCGAGGTCTTATTCTATGGAGTGCAAGATTGCTTTTGGGATGATAGAGCAGTGATAAATGGGGCTAATCAATTGGGAATTGCCGCCGAAGTTGAGCAGGAGGAGATGATTAATGTGTCTAAGTCTAACAAGTTGGTGTTTTATCGGTCTGGTTTTTTAACGTCAAGATTGAGCATTTAATTTACGTTTAAAATATTTGAGAGCCCCTGCAGAGGTTTCGACTGAATCACTGGAGTAGTTTCTGTACATTTTGGATGTCACAGTTTATTTGAAACTAGTATCGTGTCATAGCCAACTATTACAACACTATTTGATTTCATTAAATTATTCAGCATGTTTGTTTCGAACAACCAAACGAATAAACAAAGATGGAACAATATGATAGAGTAACAATGTAACACCTATTAACTCGAACATTTTGTTGGACAGTTTATTTGCCGAGGTTGTATCGAATCGGTGCCGTAATTTAGAATCGGGTAACTGTGCTGTTAGGATGCACGTGCACTGGCTTCATTGCTAAGCCGATTGGCCAGCCAATAAGAGCTGGGCAATTTCGCGTTGCGCGGAGTGTGCTCTTTGCGATGCTAAGTTAAGAATTTTTTAAAAATTCTGTGTCGAATGAAGCACGTTTCTTTTAGCGTACCTGTCTAGTACTTCAATAAATTTCGGATTACTTACATACAATGTTGTCAGAACTTTTGACTTTTACGAATTTACCTCTAAAATTGGAGGTGGATTTGTATGGCAAGCGCAAGTGAAAATATTAATAACATAAACTCACGCCTGTATCCCAGAGGGGTAGGCAGAGACCAGGGACTGCGACTTGCTACGATCCTGACAGATCAAATTCGCTTCCTCAACAAATATATCGAGCGAATGTGGATGGAAGGGCCGGTAAGGGACGACCCAGACGGACATACTTCGACCAAATAGGGGATGTATTAGGAAAGGGCAAGATAAAAAGTACCCGAAACCGGCGTGCGTGCATGCAACGACTAATGAAAATGTTAAAAACCTCTTTAGAGGCTAAAAATTCCACCCATGCCGGGACTTGAACCCGCGTGGAATTTTTAGCCTCTAAATAGGTTTTTTAAAACTGTCCTCAGCACGGGTTAGTGCAACAAAAAGAATATAATCATGTAGGTACAGCGATATCATTGCGATGTAAGAACCTAACTGCAAAGTGCGTTACTCGCGGCTGCAAGTGATGTAAATTACTTCTGCCAGATGTCGATGCCTGTACGTGATACAGAGAAGTTTGTAAAGAGGTTCGAAATTTCACCGATGCCTGCATTTGCCCATTAGCTCAGTTGGGAGAGCGCTGGCACGGTTAGCCAGAGGTCGCGGGTTCAAGTCCCGGCGTGGGTGGAATTTTTAGCCTCTAAATAGGTTTCTAGAATTATCCTCAGCACGGGTTAGTGCAACAAAAAGAACATAATCATGTTAATAATAATTTTATAACGAATTAGTAGTAACTTGCTGTTGGATTTGTAATAATGAGTCTTGGTCAAAGCATACAAAAAAAAAATTATCCTGGATACCTTTAAGACTGTATAGGTATGTGTTAGACTAAAATCAGGTGTTATTAATCTCAAGCAAGGGTTTTGTTTGATTTAAAAAAAATGTGCATTTTTGGAGAAATGCACTTAAAACTTTAACAAACTGTCAGTTGTGAAATAGCTCATCCAATAAACATATTAAGGAGGTGCCTTAAGAAACACTTTCAAGACAAAAGTAGGGTTGGTTTTAATATACAGACGACGTGTTGAATCGTAAACGTATCACTATTCTGATATAGAATTTCCCAAAAGTTATCTTTGAAACGTGTAGGTAAAAGGGGAGGCACAATGTCATGTACGCTTATCGAGTTTATTGTGTTCCAAAACATACCTACGGTTAATACTTGTTTGAGCTCTATTGTACGGGCTCCTTCACCAGAGGCAGTGTCATACCGTGTATCTTGTTGGTATAATAAATGTCTTTCTTCTTCTTCTAAACACTATTAGGGGAACTTACATAAAAAATAGAGTGTGAGTGTATATTTATTTATTTATTTACGAATACATGAAAAACCAACAGCTTTAAACTTTCTTAGTAACTTCTAAGTTTATTTCAAAAAAAAAAATTATATATATTACATGGCATGAACTTAACTTCTAATCTTAATAACTGTAAGCTAATTACAGGTTTTCACTTATATACCACTCATTAATACCAGTTTTGAAAAATCTTACGTTACCCACCACCGAAAATTTAACAGGTTTAACTAAATAACATTTCAATTCTTATACTATGGATCTGAATATAAACATGTGTCCTCTGCAAACTGAGACGTGAGAAGTGCTTTGATGGAAGATACACTAGAGTGAAAAATGTCAATGCGGTCATCGCGGCATATTTGATTGAATAGATTGGGAGCTCTAACTAAGTAAGAGTTTTTTCTATAGTTAGTTCCACTGCTAGGCACAAATAGCGGAATATTGTGCCTAGAATTAAAAGATTATACTAATATACAAGGTGTTGATTTGTAAAGTAACCCCCGACTCAGGGTACCATTTTGCTATGGGACCAACTCTAAAATCTTTTAAAAAATCAGCTGATCCATACATTTTGTTCAGTAGGTATCGAATTTTAGTATGGCACAGCTGTTTTTTTTGCGATTTCGAGGTCGACCCGATAACAAAAGTTTCTCGTGTTGATGAGTAAAAAGTACCCTGAGTACTTTTACTCATCAATACTCTAACAATACAAAAAAAGCCAAAACGTTAATCAAATAATAAGTAACCTATCAGATTTAGTTTTTCAATGAATTCTAAACATTTTATAATAAGGGTGTAGATGGCATAAGTCCAATTCATATTGTTCAATGCTTAACACATTATAAGGCGCATATCACAACTAATAAACGGAGATGTAACACATCATGCCACCAATTTGCATTCAACGTTTATGAACGTTCTCTCTTAATAGAATTACTTTTCGACAGGTTATATTATGAAAAGTATTAGAGAAATATCTTCAATTAAATTAAAATATCTCCAATAAAATCAAAATAGGTTGCCAGTTCTCCAGTTGTGAGCGTATTCAACTGTTTGGTTGATATGCACGTAAAAGGTGAACAGTCCGAAACCTAATCGGCTTATGAGAGAGTTGTAATGTTTTCGGTTTTCATCGTATTTAGCGAAGTATCGATTCACGAGTTCGTTTCTTGCAACAACATAGGTACTTATTGACTGAAAATCAAATAGTAAAGAAAAATTACTGAAGTTATTTTCAACGTTCAAACGACTCGTATCAATAAATATTGTTGTTTGAGTTTGTAAGGGATGGGCATACATTCGACGATGAGTGGGATGAGAAACGGGACTTACTTGAGATGAATAATATGGATGCTTTCAGAAATGCAGATAAGTAGATAACATGCTTCCTCTTCTTATTGAGATGAACTGACTAACTGACACTTCACTAGAATGAGTTGATGATTGTCACTTATTCAAGGTCTGGCCAGTATATTGACTGTTTTTACTGTGCGAGAGATTTGGGGGCGCGGAGCGAGGGGCGCAGATATAAAAAGACACATACACACTCTCCAGAGGTCAAAGGGTAACCGTAGACGGCCGCGTCGGCCGCCGGTCGGCGCGCGCGCCCCTCGAATCAAATACTAGAAAATCTTAAGGAGGTTGTCACATCGTCATTAAGGAATCGTCGCGATGGTGCGAACAATATGGTTGTTTATAGTGTGAGATATAGCTTTCCCGCTTTTAGTATAAGTCTTACAGGCGACAGCACATTAATCTTTACGTACGTGCAATCTAATCAATTCCATTAAGGGAGACTTTGCAACAAAAAATGTAACTAACGTAACGTGTCTCACGGAATATAAATCATCGCTATAGGAATTTTTAAATGTCATCTCGCGCATTTATCTTGTAAAGGTAGACCGAGATCAAGATTTACTTTAAAGAAACGGGATCCTGAATCCCGATACTTGTTATGTGTATGTACAGCTACGAGAGTCTTTAAAAGTATTTGTTCCATTTACTACTATTCAACTACTTGCGGGAAGAGCAGTTCTTGGAATTTCTAACATGTCTTGCATATGATGTCTCGAAGATATCGCACTGGCAGATAGTGCCGTACAAATGTGCCACGCGAAAAAGAATAAAACAGAAAATACAATTCAACTGAGTTTTAGCTAGATTAAATTTGCCCAGAATTTGCTTCAGTTCTGTTACTACGTTAGTAGTGGCAACTTTACTATCTGCGTAATATATTAATATTGCCGGGAACGGAACACCGTTAAATGTTATGCTGCGTGGTGACTAATCAAACGAAGTCACTTGCCGATCACGGCATGGAACCGCACATGTCTAATTAAATTGAAATTACATGTAAGTTCAACATGAAAAAATGTAGACCGCTACCGTTGGGGAGAGTTCCCAAGATGCTGGCAGCATTCCCCATCTGGACGACCAGGCTGATGCGCTGGCCGAGGTAGCTAAATTGATTGATGGATTTATTTATTTAGGAACGCCAACAGGCTACATATCCACCAATACGGTAGTAAGACAGTGTCATGTTTAAATCAATATGTTTATTTCAGTTTAAATGCGTCTTCAAGGCGAAGAACTTAATGCATTCTTGCCGGGATGGTGTGAGGTGGCTGGGAACAGGAAGAAATGGAAAGCAAGAGGGCAGAGGGCCTATGCTCAGGGGGCACTAGAGAGGCCAAGAAAAAAAATCGTCCAAGAATTACATAATTATACTGAGGTTATAAACAGGACCAAACTAAAATATTAATTAATGAATGACACACTAAATATTAATAAGACCTACAATTTAAGACGCATCTGTTCAATCTGCCCCATAACAGGACAGTCTGCCTATATCTACACGATGTAACTCTCAGGTGTCAAAAGTACTGTATCGAACCTGGCCGAGCTATGAGGTAGCTCTTTACATCATGATTGCAGAAAACGTTAATGACATGCTGTGCCCTCCGTGTTTACTTTGTGTTTCTGTGAAAATTTAAATAAGGGTCTTCTTTCTTTCTTTCTTTCTTTCTAATACTTATGTTATTATTATCTCTATCTTTATTTTTTTAACACTATTTGAAATTCACTTTTTTTCACCGTTACTTCTATTCTAATTACTTCACTTTTGTTCGGTCGTATTTATTCGGCTATGCAAAGGACTTTTTCTCAAACATGCTTGGAAATTTGAGCATTATTTCAAATTTGAGTAATAAATCGAAAGTGCTGTACTGGCCAATTACACGCGAGCAGCGGCCGTAAAAAGTTCAATGAAAATTCATAACTGTCGTGTTTTGCGGCCAAATAAATTACATACTAAACTCATATCTGTCGTGTTAAAAATGGATTTTACTCCGAACAATGACAACCAAGGAGGTAACTTATCAGAGGTTATATTTAAATTTCGAACTGGCTCGCGATAGAAAGCTGGATATACCTATTGAAAAAAAGAACACTTTAACGCGGCAAAAATTATTGTTGTTCGTTCGTGGTTCGTCTGATTTTGAAAGAACTACTTAGTTTTAATTTCCGCGCATTATTTGAGGAAAATTATATACAAGCCTTGGTCACAACTAGGCATTGATGGACTCACGTAAGTGTGCCTCGGCTTCGCTTCGGCCCACATTTCCACGTTCGTCCACCAATGCCTCTTTTGCACTTTCATTATATCAATTTTAATTAATCCTGTATTAACAATAAAAGACACAAAGAAGGAAAAAAAAAAAAAAAAAAAAAAAAGAGAAACAAAAGAGAAACAAAAGAGAAATAAAAGAGAAACAAAAGAGAAACAAAAGAAAACAAAAGAGAAACAAAAGACATAATATTTAAGATTTAAATTGCTTAATTTTAACCAATCCAGACATGTCTACATCGCACATTCTTAAAGTTTAATGTTCAACCCCGGCGCCTTGCTTGTCACTACTCTCAGGAGTAGTCAGAGACAAGGCGTCGGGGTTTATTAATTATTTATTAATTATTAATTATTAATTCTAAACTCTAACTTCATAATACTGTAAACTTATTATTTCATTGTAATTTTAATATTAAGACATCTCCTTTTATATGTATACTTCTAACTTTTAACATAAGACATCTTACTTGTATAAGTTCAATTGTAATTTTTATCCCAGGACAGTTTTAACAAAATGACTAAAGGACGCCACAAAATAAACAGTGGCGGTACCCTTTTTAAAAAAAAAAAAAAAAAATGCCTCTTTTGCTGGCCGCTGCAGTAATGTACTATATACACCCACTCAGAAAGTATATCATTGACGGGTTACAAAGTTCGTAATTTCTTCCTTATAAACGTGCGGCGGAAAAACTTATATGGAATTTCGTTCCTGTTCTCCATAGCAGGGCAGGACTTGTTTTTTTTAGCAGGAAACATAAAAATGTACAAACGTCTAACCTCAAAAAGGTTTTATATCAAATAATTAGAAAAAGAGGTGGGATTTTTGTACTCGATTTTCAATGAAAGGAGGCTGGCAACCTTTATGTGCACTACGAAAAACAAGCGCGGCAATTTGTTTCGTTTTGTTAAATTTTGTTTTTTACTGAAATAATTTAACAGTACGCTTTTAATTATTCTATTTTCCTCGTAGGTGTAGTATAAAGCACTATGTATCACTCGGGAAAAAAGTTCTATTTACAGATCGTTTTCTCCCCTCGGTGTACAATGTGCTATTTCTGCTAGTACTCTATTTGTAGAACGCTCTATCCCCAGATTAATTGATCGGCTGCATTGCCAATGTCACTGCCTTCCCTGTAACATTTTTCTCGATATAGGTATTTATTTTGTCTGAGCAGTTCCCTAACAAATTGATCTTCTGGTTCTAGTTTCTTTTTATTCCGAGCACATCGGCAGTGGGCTTACAGACAGTTAACCTGTCTAGAATTTAGCCTCAATATTCTCTTCTTGTACATCTGTCATTAGGTCCTATTGTATTATTATTAGACAGTTTTTGGATACGACCTAGCTAAGAATATCAGGTAAGTCGGACGCGATGGTTCTAGATCAGATTGGTTGATCTATATTTTTTCTAAATTAAGGATGTTAATGGTCTAGGAGGACAGAATATTGTAAAAATAAATAAGTAAATCATGCGATATCTTTTAAGCACGAATTTAGCTCCTATATTTGACCACAGCATTGACATTTTATGTGTTAAAAGATCTTGATGGCACGCATATGGTACAATTAAGTTTCTCAGTAATTAAGCAAAAAAAGTTTCTTTTCTCTTCACCCTCCACTACTTTGTATTAGGGGTTAAAGTATGAAATTGCCGTTTTATTGCAATAGGTTCTTTGAATTGACATAGAATCTTCATGGTTTGAGGTTTTCGCATGAAACTTTTTTCAAATGGTTTCTATGATGTTCTTTTTTTAAAAAATGTGAAACATTTGAATATCGACTTTCAATTGTTTTTGTTATTCAATTTAGACAAGAAAGATGGATACTGCGAAAATTCGAGTGATTATGAGGCACCCATTTTTCGTATTTTTTTATTTTATTGATTTGACGCAAGTGAGTCAATATGGTGGGTAAGGTAACGTTAAACCATGCCGCTAATTCTTGGGTAGTTTGACTAGGGTCGGCTTCCACTATCTCTCTTAATTCATCGTTATTCACCTGTGTGGGCGGTCTTCCTCGTGGCTCGTTCTTTAAGTCGAAATTTCCATCACGAAAGCGTTTAAACCAAAATCGCACGGTGCGTTCATTAGTAGACCCCTCTCCAAACGCAGCATTGATATTGCGGGCTTTTTCTGCCGCGTTAGTTCCGCGTCGGAACTCGTATTCAAAAATCACTCGAATTTTCGCAGTATCCATCTTTCTTGTCTAAATTGAATAACAAAAACAATTGAAAGTCGATATTCAAATGTTTCACATTTTTTAAAAAAAGAACATCATAGAAACCATTTGAAAAAAGTTTCATATGAAAACCTCAAACCATGAAGATTCTATGTCAATTCAAAGAACCTATTGCAATAAAACGGCAATTTCATACTTTAACCCCTATTACTTTGACTTTCAGCAAACAAGCTGAATGTATTTTTATTAGGCCATATTAATTAGCCTACGACCTATTTATCAGATCTACCAAATAAACACAAAAAAAAAATGTAAAAATCAGTGAAGCCGTTACAGAGGAGTTCGAAAACAAACATAATGACTTTTATATATTAAATAGTGTGTATTCTAGGTATTTATGTTGATGTCTATGGTATATTATATTATAACTATGAATTTTATTACATTATTATTTTCTACGTAATTTTTTGCTATAACTCTTTCCTGGCACTACACGTTCCACTATCCACACATAAAGATGTGGCATGCTTTGAGGTGGCTTATGCCCAACATGGATATTCAGGCTAGAACGATAGATTAGATTAGACTGCCTAGCTACCCAAACATATTAAATATTTGTACGCACAATCACATATAGTTTTATGCGGCATCGCGCCCTGAGCGACAACGTCGCAAGATCGTGTTATTCTCTAACAGTCAAAAGTGAAGAATTTGTCAGGATTTGGTGCACATTTTAAAGATGTCTTGTATTTTTATGACAAAAACGATCATTCGATAAAAAAAATTGTGATTGCTCGCCATCTCACACACGCTGTTTTGTTTGGATTTGTTAGTTTCCCGTAAGGGTAAGCAAAGGTCTTCAAACGTTGAGTCCGCACCACCACTGAGGTCCATTGAGGTAAGACATTTTCGTTCTTATGTCTCTACAGACAAGGTCTTCTCCATGGGACATGTGTGATGGCGCGTGCTCTACCGCAGGGGTCGGCAACCTTATGCTATAGCCGGGCCACATATGTTGCCAGAGTATCAGTGCGGGCCGCACTTATATTTATATGTTCGGGCATGTATTTTTAATATTTGAAATAAAACGCATATATATTCATACAATTATGTCTTTTTTAATTGAACTACTATACTAACATAAAAGTAAGAACTAGTGAGATTTTTGAGGCTGCATTTGACTTGCAAGTTTTTTAACGTCTGCTTTCATTTTAGTAGTAGACACGCGCAGTATCGCGTCTAAATGTTCATCCGTTAACCGCGAACAATTCTTATTTTTGCGGTAGTTGAGAATTGAAAAAGTCTGCTCACACAAATATGTACTACCAAACATAGTTATTATCTGCTGAGCAAACTTTTTCAATTCTTTGAAGTTTTCAGAACTCAAACCTCCGTAGAACTGTATCAAGTCAGTGCTTTCCTTAAATGCCGTTTTAAGTGTGCTATTACTTTGCAAATCTACTATGTTCATTTGCAAATTGCTTGGTACCTCACTAATATCAATTGCAAAAGGGTTTTGGAATATTTCCATGTTAAGGGAGCTCTTTTTAAAGTCGGTGAATCGATTTACAAACTCAGTTTGTAGTTGTGTTAACACGTTCCTCATTGTAATATTTTGCCACACAAAATTATCTCCAGCTTCTTCCACGGCTTTCTTGCAATTAGGAAAATGGTCAAGCTTTTTTTCATCAGTATGCTTGATAAACAGTTTCAGTTTCATTTCAAATGACTTTACATCTGTATACATATCGCAAATCAATTTATTTTTTCCCTGCAAGCGTTTGTTGAGCTGATTCAGTTCCTTAGTCAAATCAGTCAAAAAACCAAGATCGATAATCCACTGTTTGTTAGTAAGCTCTTCCTTTCCTTTCATCTCCATGAAGTTGCCAATTTCTTTCCTCAAATCAAAAAACCGTTCCAAAACGGCACCTCGACTGAGCCACGTCACTTCACAGTAGTAAACCACGTCACCATGTTCAGCTTCCAGATCTTCCAAAAACTTTTGGAACTGACGGTGTTTGAGCCCATTTCTTCTTATAAAATTAACAGTGGATGTTACAGTATCCATTATTTCTTTCCAGGATATAACTTTGGAGCACAATGCCTCTTGATGGACAATACAGTGAAAAATCAATGGCACAGTAGATCCAGAATCTTTCACTTTGCTGATGATTCTCCCAACAACACCTTTGTTTTGACCGCTCATGTTCTTGCCTCCATCGGTAGTGACACTTGTTAACTTTTCCCAGCTTAATTGCAATGAATCCAGAGCTTGTTCCACATGGTGAAATAAATCTTCTCCCGTAGTTGTACCTTTCAAACTGCACATTTTCACAAGCTCTTCGTAAACAGTAAAGTTTTCGTCAATGCCGCGTACAAATATGAGTAGCTGTGCTGTATCCGACACGTCCGTACTTTCATCCATCGCTAAAGAGAAGCAGTCGAAAGACTGCGCCTTATCCCTGAGTTGTTCACACAAATTAGCACCCAAGTCTTCAGTACGTCGGGTGCAAGTTCTTGCAGAGAGACTAAGACTTTCAAACATTTTTTTCTGCTCTGGGTATATTTCTTCTGCGATAGCTAAGACACACTCTTTTACTAATTCACTATCGGTAAACGGACGTCCACTTTTTGCAAGAATCTCTGCTACCCTGTAACTGGCCCGAACATTCGATTCGCTGTTGTCTGCCACAACCTTAAATATGTTTTGTTGATTTTGTAATGACGATTTCAAAGTGGAAATTTTCCTTTTCCGTATTTCTCCTTCAAGACAGTCAAATTTAGCTTTGTGCTCAGTGTCGTAATGTCGCTTCAGGTTATATTCCTTTACTACAGAAATACTCTTTTGACAAATCAAGCATAACGGTTTTTCTTTAAACTCGATAAAAAAGTATAATTCTGTCCATAATTCGTTAAAAACTCTTTTTTTTTCTTCTATCTTCCTTTTTCTTGCAGCCATGTTTATATAATTATTCTGTAACAATAATGAAAAAAATTAAATTCGTTGTAAAATTATATGTTCCAGTTAGCACCTACAAATTCAACTCCACATTCAAATAATAATTAAAACATGACACACTCGTAACTAACTTCATGTCATGTAACTACTATCCCCGTCCTTATAACATTTACCCATCAATCTGAAGGTTCACATTAACAAGCAGTAAATAAAATAAAACAAAATGCTCGCGAGTGCATACAACTTACCTCATACGTCGTGCGTGAGAAGCTATCAGCGAAGGGAAGAAAGGTGAAACGAAACGCGTAGCTAGCAACCAGATGAGACGTGAGTTTCCGGCGAATTTCCACAACCAAATGTGGCGAGAGCTGCGCGCGGCTGTGATTTTAACTAAAACCGGTCGCTTTGAATTTTTTCGCCGCCGCACACCTGCGTCTAATCAAAGACTGCCGCCCCGCCTATTGTCTCAAAGGAGCCGCCCGCCGCCGCACGTGCGGCGGATAAACGCAAAAGAAATTGCCAAGAATTGAATAAGTACAGCAAATATTTATTTTCGGTAGAAACAATACATAACATCACAGTCTTGATAAACAGTTCTTAAGAAATGAAATAGAGGTACATTTTTATCACCCCGCGTGGGAGCGAGCTTTCAAGAATACTCTCATGGCCCAGCAGCATGGCCGTATAAATTCTAGTGAATTTATATGGCCTTTTGCTTCGGTATTTTTTTCTTACGGACCTCAGGCTTGCGGGCCGCACCGAGATAGTCTACGGGCCGCATGCGGCCCGCGGGCCGCCGGTTGCCGACCCCTGCTCTACCGCCTTTTTTTTTAAATTCAGAAATAAGAAGTTAACATAGCCAACATAACAATACTAATAAAATAAAATAGTTCTGATCACAGTCCCGAAACATAAAAGTTTGACCCCCAGACAAAAAATACAAATTAAAAAATAATGTTTTCTCCAAAATATAAACAATATTGAAACACTTTTCATCTTTTATGCGAATATAAACAAGATATGTGTGATTGTTCGTGGTGGGTGTAACATAGAGATAATGTTTTCTTGTCTCTGAATCTTATTACGTTTCGGAACGCAACTATCGGTAGTTATTTTTTAAGTTTGCGTTGTTATGTTATATTGCATGTTTACTTCGGACACTTTTATTATGAATAATAAATTTGATAGCTCATTCAGTTCTTTTATCATTTTTAAATATGTGCAGTACAGATTTTACTTACATTGTATTAGCAGTTTATTTTTATAATTTTTGTTAGTAATATAATTAAGAGACTTACAATAACAGACACAATTTTGCGCACCATATACCCCGGCGGAATTATTTAGGTAAATCGAAATACATGGTGATTCCCACGGTGACAGATAAAGATATTTCCGACGAGTAGTGCATACACTGACTGGTTCTTCGTAATCTGGTTAAATGTACCTGTCATTGTGGTAAAACCACTGTTCAATGACCTCACAACTTATGGTAATTTTCTTGGACATGGGCTTAAGTTTGATATTATGTAGCCTATATGTTACACGGGAACCTACGCTATAATTCCGTTCAGTGGTTTTTGCGTGATGCGCGTTATATGTATAGAAGATTGGGTTGTTTCCAAAATGAATTGAAGAAATGAACATTTCTGAATTGAATGAATGAATAACCAATAATATGTGTTAAAGATGTGTTACATTTGAACTTACAGACTAATTAAAAACTTAATTGCTCCTATTTTATTTTAAAACAAGTTCCAAAGCAGAAAAAAACTTGGCAATCGCAAAATTTTCAGCGAAGCCCGAAACTTAGTATTGAGTTGGTAGTTTGCCATTTACGTATTGTAAATGACAAACCAAAACCTTTTTCTACTACTTTTCATTTTTTTCTGTTTAATTTATAATTTCTTGACAATAACAAAGAAATGTTGCGGTTTTTCTGCTTTTTAGTGGCTGCTACATTGATACAGCGCGTAAAGCGCGAATAAAGATAGAATAGTGTTATTAATACAAAGGTACCAACCCTAATATATAAATACTAGCTGACCTGGAAAACGTTGTTTTGCCATATTAATTAGCCTATGACCTATTGTAAGACCTACCAAATATACACAAAAAAATCATAAACATCGGTGAATCCGTTTCGGAGAAGTTCGATAACAAACACTGTATATTAAATAACTCTGAAAAAAAATCTAAAGATCAAAAGTTGTGGCAAAACAAAAACTCTAATTACCTAGGGTGTTTCAGGAATTTAGCATTTCACAAATAACCCTGTTATAAGATACAAATTTTTCCTGCGAGCCGCTTCTTTTCAAAGCTAATCCATCCAGCCACCGAATGTGCTTAGTGTTAGACATGCCTTGCCGACCCCTCGGCAGTTGTTGACCCTGCTAATTTGTTTGCCCGCACCGGCTTATTTCGCCTTCTCATTCATTACATTCACAAGCGTCAGAATTATCGAGTAGGTATTGCGTGCATACGCTCGAAAAGGCAGCTTTTGTATCCATTCGGCGTCTGAGGGGTAATTGGCACGGTCGGATCGGGACGTGCCCGCATGCTCGATGTGCCGAAGCGGTTTCTTAGACACTTGTGTAGAAAAGCGAACAAGCTATATAATTGGTGGCTTGTTTTAATATCTGCAACTAGCTGACCCGGCAAAGTTTGATCCGCCTCAAAATCAATAATAATAGTTTTTCGTGATTTTTCCCATGTTTTAATAGTTATTCTGCTATTCGGGGCAGAAACAAATGTAATAAGTCAAAGTTATAAAAATATGTTCATCCTTCCTTGACTTATAGTGGCGTAACTAAGCCAACTTTGTTTTATTATAAAATATATAGAAAATTTATCGTATATCTTTATAATAGATCTTATCGCGGACTCTAAAATTAGTATTGGTAAAACTTTTACATTACTTAATTACGAATTGTACCTTTTCGTTTGTAGCTGTTGTTTTTGTAATTACTTTCTGGTGTAGAATAAAAAAATATTTTTATCTTATTTAACATCACACCTTTATGTTGTATGCATGAACTATTTCCAATAGAGGTACAATGCCCGTTACTGAACTTGGATATTACTATGACTTTGCATGGACGTGTTTCTGAGCTGTATTAAACTGTAGGTATTCCAGATGCCAGAAAAATTCATGTGATAATTTTTCTTAGCAGAACCATCACTCAGGTCTTACTACTTTATTACGGAATTAGAAGCGGAAGTTACGAGCCTAAGTGAATAACTCAGCCAGAGTTTTTGATTTCCGTAAACTTGCCTGTGTTAGTAAACAGTAAATAAGGAAGTTAGAGTGTCATTATATGTTGACGATGATTAATTACACTGAGCAAACTCAACTGTGTAAAGTTTAACTGCGGGCTTTATGAATTAGTACCTAAAAGGGTTGTATAGCAGCACTTAAAGAAAACATTATCCAATTGACAAGTTAATTCACTTTTGGTATGTTTGATGAAAGATTTGACTGATCGATTGGTCTTGGTTATATTCTGAGTATTAAGGAGTTCTTGACAAAGCGTATTTTTTTGTTGTAAAACAAACATATCGGGGAGATTTATAAAGTGGAGAAATAACCCTGTATAATGAAAAAAAAATTTTTCATGCAGTTCGGGCCCTTAGCGGGACTCCGACTCACACTTGACCGGTTTTTATTACTTCTACTTTCCGGAACCTTTTTGAGATATAGCAAAAAAAAATACATTTAAAAAATAATTTCTTGTTTGGGCACTCCATTATTCATTATTTCTGTATTATTTGTGTTTGTGTTATTTTTTACGAGGCAGTAAAAAACATACACTCTGGAAAAAAAACCTTTTATCAGACAGAAAGGTCAGACAGACAAATTGTCGTCATAGGTATAATAATAGGATTTCGTTGCAACCTTCGGGTAAGGAATGTTTACAAGTATGTCACATAAGCATAAGCAGCTAACCAGATTTGGATACAATTGTGGACACAAAGAGACCATATTATATACAAGATAATAACAAAGAATTGAACAGAATAAAACGCAAACGCAGGCGCAGGCGTATCCAGTTTAGTCTATAGTTTAGCGTAGCCTTCGTAGCATTAATGCTACGCCCGTAGCACAGATAATTGTCGTAGCTCTCGTAGCACTAGCATGTTCGTAGCAGATAGCTGCTACGAACATGCTAGTGCTACGAGAGCTACGACAATTATTTACTGCCACCACGGACTGTCATTGAGACCTACCGGTTTATATAGTTCCTTTCAAATCTTAGGACACCAGAACTATTAGTATTCCTTCCTGAGTTTATAACGACCACATTTTCTCAAGAGAGCCAGCGATATGGGTTAACCCAGGATACCTATTAACAAAGGGCATTCACCTAGTTCCTCAATACTCCTGCCCCAGTAAGTAATCACTCAGTAAAATACACCTGCTTTCAAACACATTTCAATTGACGCAAAACGTTATTGAGAATGAGAAATTGGATGTGGAATGAAGCAGTTATATTACCTACCCAACTCACCTTAGTACACAAACAAGCTTTATTTACGGCTTTTTCAAATAAATATTTTCAGTACTATTAGTACTTTTAAGGCCGCCAATTGTTCTATAATCTTAAAAGTGTTGCAATCTTCTCCTGGTGTAATATTCTATTATTCATTGACCCTTATTTATTAAAATTAAAAACATGACATAATCTTATTTTATGCAAAAAAACACTTTTTTTGTTTTGATAGCATTATAATAAGCAATTACGATGTGCCATCCTCTTCTCTTTGCCATTTTGTGGCCATTATTTGACCATAGCATCTCTTAATTACTTCTGACATGGCCATCATTAGTAAACATACAAACTAGAATAGGATAGTTTTTATTTATAGAATAGGTACACAGTTACGCAATTTAACAGTGCAATTGTTTATGTAGACTTTATATGCCCCTCTGCAGAGCACAGGCTCTCAGAGAGAGTATGGGCTTAATTATCACGCGTGCCCATCTCAGACACAGGTTTCCTCACGATATGTTACTTCATAGTAAACGAGTGACACTTAGTGAACAAAGTCATTGGTACCTGCCGGGACTCGAACCCACGACATCCAGAATGTCAGGCCGGCGTTCTACCATTCCGCCATCACTGCTCTAATAGTGCCAAGTATATTCCAACATTTATATACGTATATTAACAACATTTGTATACTTAAAAACCTATTTAGAGGCTACAAAATCCACTCATGCCGGGACTTGAACCCGTGACCTCTGGCCCTCTCTCGTGCCAGCGCTCTCCCAAATGAGTTAATCGGCAAGTGCAGGTTTCGGCGAAATTTCGAACCTCTTACAAACATGGGTGGAATTTTTTGCGTCTAAATAGGTTTTTAAACATTGTCCTCAGCACGGATTAGTGCAACAAAGAATATAAACATTTGTATGGCGCGACGACATCAACACGGCATTAGTAAAGACCTGAACAAGAACAGCGCAAAGCAGAAGCGACGAATAAGCAGAACAGACCCTTGTGGATATCGACGGGCTGAAGATGATGATGATGATATTCCAAAAAAATATTTTGGTCTGTAAATGTGGTTATGTTAGGATATCAGTGATCCTGCGTATGACTGTTTGTTTGAAAACGAGCAAAGTATCACTACTGAGTGATCTACAATTCCTGCAGATAATGAAGCGCCGAGCAAGTACTCGTAGTTATTGCATTTCTTCCATGTTGCCGCACGTTCGCTACAACTTCCCCGAACACTTGCGTCGTTGGAAAACATTGCTATGTAAGGTTTTAGTTCGCAAATAAAAGTTTACTCTTGTCGAGTTCACCACTACACGTTTCATAAGGAAAATGTTACACAGACTTGGCCAACCCCTGCAATTCAGTTTGTTTCCATCTTGAGTTCACTAAGTTTTATTTGGAAAAGGACTAGTCGCTTTTAGCAGAGACTGGTGAAAATTGTCAGGGATGCAGAAAGTAGCTTTTTATTGCGGCTTAAAATGAACATAGGCAGCTCATACAATAATTGGACGCAGAAGCAGCCTATATACGTCCGACTGCAGGGCACATGTTTTCTCTCAGAGAGAGAGAGAGGGGGGGAGAGAGAGAGGGAGAGAGAGGGGGAGAGAGAGGGGGAGAGAGAGGGGGAGAGAGAGGGGGAGAGAGAGGGGGAGAGAGAGAGATACAGAAAGAGAGAGAGAGAGAGAGAGAGAGAGAGAGAGAGAGAGAGAGAGAGAGAGAGAGAGAGAGAGAGAGAGAGAGAGAGAGAGAGAGAGAGAGAGAGAGAGAGAGAGAAAGATAGAGAGAGAGAGAGAAATGTAAAAAAATATATTTTACTTTTTCTGTACTACTAGCTGTACCCGCAACTTCATTCGCACAGGATTAGGATAAAAATAAGCCTTTGTACTTCTCCTCATTTGTCACTGTACCAAAATTTATCAACAAGATTTAATTTCAATAAACTTGAGAGTATTAAATCTCTGCGGTTTTTTAAATAAATACTTACCAAAATAACACGCTACTACAAACTTCTAAAATAGCAGTTTTACAGGAACTCTGTAACACGTTTCTAACTAAATATATTTTTGAGCTCGTTCTAATTTTCTCAGTCACTTATCGTCACCTATTGAGACAGCAGCGGAGGGAGCATGAGATTTTATCGAGGCGGTTTATCTACAAAAAATGGCCGTTTTAACGAGTTTTGACGTCTATAGTAGGTTAACTTATCGTCGCGAGCACAATGCATCGTTTTTATACCAGTGCCGTGAGATAAAAAAACATCTGTCACTATAAGATAAACCCTATCGCAAATGCGAGCATGATGACAACATAAAAAGATATATTATCGACTTTTGACAGATGTTTCATTTAAATTTATCCCACTTTTGAGAGGGGCATATAAACTTATATCTAGCGTTTCTGTCAGTCATTCTACGAATAAAATCATCACATTTGGCAT
The DNA here is from genome assembly GCA_947308005.1 of Yponomeuta malinellus. Taxonomy (NCBI): domain Eukaryota; kingdom Metazoa; phylum Arthropoda; class Insecta; order Lepidoptera; family Yponomeutidae; genus Yponomeuta; species Yponomeuta malinellus. Next base: position 11,914,579 of record OX371007.1, on the reverse strand, counting down.
GATTTGTCCACTGGTGCCTCTTCGCGCCACCTACGCATCCCATTCGTGCCCTTCCTCTGTTTCTGCTCACTGACCGACGTCCAGTGGCCGTCTCCAGGGATTTAAGGACCCGCTCACTGACCTCCGTTCAGCCCTACTCCACGCAACCAAGCACCCTCTGCCGTCCTGCTCAGACCGTCGTCCAGTGCCTATCTCAATTAAAATAATACCAGGTAAAATGTACCAGTCAACAAAAAATTTTAAAATAAGAAACTTCTAAAACAAAGATTTAAACCGACACACTAAAAAGGGCAAAAATTATTTCTTTCTAATGAACTTGCATCCCAAGCCATTTACTCACCCCCACAAATCATACCTAACTTCTACTAAGTACCTAAGTATGTATGGTGTATTTACTACAAATGTATGGTTTCTAGGAAGTTTTCTGGAAAAAGCTTGACACAGACTCCTCCATTTTTGAAGTCCGTTAATAATAAAATGCTTTTGGTTATAAGTAAATCTAATATTTATTTTGTAACTTTAAACAATGAAATAGGTGGTTTACTACATAACTGGGTACCCAATGGAGAAAAGAAGCATGATATGTTTTCTTCTGAAAACGGGAAATTGTTACCAAACAAATTAATATGTTCTTCACCTTTGATGTAATCTGTAACAAAAAAATAAGAAGTAAAAAAAATGTAATGCATTTCCTAGGAGACTCTGGATATGCCTTTGAGCCTGCCTTGGCTGATGACGCCCATCAGAGGAGAGGCCGAGTAGACTCCCGAGGCTCGGTACACACATTGCCATTGTGGAGCCTGAAACCCAGTAGAGGAGGAATGGCCAGCTCAATGGAACATTCCCTAATTATATTTAACCCTTGAATGAATGCTTCTGTGCATGTAATATAAAAAAACTATAGTGGAACTTGGGTAATTAAGCATCCAATTTTGAGTTACTATTTTGAAAAAATACAATTCGTACATACATATTCCTACGTTTTAATATTTGATTTATTTGTAAGATTTGATTGATTGTAGCATAGACCAAATATTATTGTAGTCAGCGCGTTCAAAATATCCTGTAACAAATAAAGAGCATAATTAAAAAGGAGTCCAAAACATTCCAATATGATGTAATAGCTTAAGACGAAAAGAAAAAAGGTAAGACATGTTACGAAAATGATTTTAGATGCCCCTAAGAGCAAAAATTGACGCTATACTGGATAGACCTCTATGGTCTATCTATCCAAATACTGTAGGTATTCACTGAGCATTGCCTAAGTACACATTTGCATTAGTTTGACAAGCATATTATTTACCTATTGTACTCGGTTGGTGATGGTGAGTCAAGTATTGAACTTAATTTAATATATCACTAGATAATAAGTAGGTACTATCAACACTTACATTCCGCCACTGCTCCAGTCGTGTCGGGACCATGCTCCTTCGACAAGGCTCAATGCGCCCCACTCTTTCAACAACCTTTCGCTTCCCATGGGGCCAGAAAACTCATTGTTGGCTAAATTACTGTGGAGCGTCATATACTCGAACGAACCCCAGTTGATTTTGTTTACTGCGCCCTCGAAAACAGAAAAATATTATAGTTCTTGCCGATGAGTGACTTGTATATGATGTGATGTCCGTATGAGCTTGTAGGAAGGATCTCCAACTATTGTAGTATTGTATAAATTAACTGCAATGGCTATAAAGTTTGTACTTACTTCATTTTCGGCATCTAAGCATCTATTGTCCGTTATTTGTTTGTTTATTTACATTTTATTTGATACCTAGCACAGACTAAGTAAAGGAAAGATCACACACAGATCAGATTTCAATCTGTCAAAAAACGCAAATTGAACGAATGAAATAGTGATTTTCGTCACATCCCTATTTGCCGATTCAGTGTTGTCATACCAATAGGTAGATAAAATCTTATCTCCTATCTAAGGAAGATATGTATGTCGAAGAGAAGTCATGCTCGCGGGTGGGATATAATATCGTAATGTTTTAAAATTTTAACCTATCTATCTAGATACGATAAAAATCTCATGCTCCCCCCGCAGATGTTGATATAGGCTAGATGCGTCATTTCCTGTTTTGTACCAATGTCGTACTAATTAATTTAAATCCTTGATCAGAGTTCATTATACGAATCCTGAATATTCAATTATTAAGCTGATAAATTGAATATGAATAAGGGACGAGCATGAAGTTTACGTAGTACCTTATTTACCGAAATCATAGAAATTTGGCGTGGAAAGTATACAATTAATTTTGGACCACAAAAAAAGAAACATCTGATATTCGATCAACGTCAACTATAATTACAAATCCGATTTAATTATTTACATAGCATAATATAAACTCACGCCAGTATCCCGGAGCGGTAGGCAGAGACCAGGGTTTGCTACTTGCCACGATTTTGACAGACCACATTCGCTTCATCAAAATTCATTAGTCGTTGCTTGCTCTCTTAAATTACTCTCTTTGAATTATTGAATTAGTGTTATCTAATTGTAGTTGTAAGTGTAACTTAACCTACATCGTCATATTCTGGTTTGAACCATGGAAAAAAGAGATAACAAAAACGAGTGGAATTACTCGAGATCCCAACGTAATAAAATATTAAATGGATCGAGTCGTCTTTTGGTTTATTCTATCAATAGCGCAGCTATTGAAATGTTATACATTAAAGAGGTATCTAGTTACATCAAAGTATGATTGGATTCAATTTTGAATTTTCTTACTGAACATTTTTATAGACGAGCAATGTAATTTAAAAACATTTTCTTTGTAGCTGAGGCATAGCTTGAATTTAATTGTCATATTGAAATTTATAGTCAATATTGAGTAGCTCAGTCATTTTATGACGGTGAAATAAACAAACATAGCTTTCAAGCTCAGTTGTCCGCTGCCAAGGTTATACACAGTCTTTAGACAGAGAGGTCCTGTAGGCAAAGCTGTTGAACGGCTCTGCTTACACGAAAAAATTAACCATCCTTCAGTGAGTGTTGAATGTTTCGGTAAATCTATCAAAAGAGAAGCTCAAAGTAATTTATTGTCCGTTTAAATGTCTGTAGTGGATAAATAATTTTAGCAAATTAACCGATTCGCAACAAATGGGGAACTTTGTCAAAGGAGCAGTACTAACGCAATTGTGTTCGCGAATACACCAACCCTCTGGGGTCGTCACGAAATTTAATTTGAAGTTTGCACAATCTCTTTAGGCCTCAGTAGACGTTTCTGCTGCTTAATTATTTATTGCTTGCTCGGAATGCCTAAATTATTGTTGTACAAAACTAAATTGCTTAAGAATTTTGGATCGAAAAGTATTTCTGTATTCTGATGATATTATTTAAATGCTAAGATACAATAAAGAACCGGCCAAGTGCGTCTCAGGCCTCGCGTAGTGTAGGGTTCCTTAGTTGGAACTGAATCGGATCGTGAACTCACGACCACTGTATTGGTAAGACCAGCGTCTCAAGAGTATTACCGCGAGGGATTCAATGCAAGTCTATTATGTAAATAGGTATTTAGGGTTCCGTAGATCTGATGACAAAACGGAACTCGTAACTTACTTGTATCTGCCCGTGTCCGTCCTGTGTCAGACGTCCGGTGATCGATTACCTAGTAACGAAAGTACAGCGACAATAAACTAATTTTAATTTTTGGGGTTTCAGTACGGGAGACTAATTACAAAATGATAAATAAACATTTGTGACGTCCATCACGTGACGTGTCAAATCCCCGAGCTCGTTTAGAGTGATACACATAATTGGACATTCCCCAAATCTACTGATGGAGTCTACTGAGTAGAATCAACATTCTCAACAACTCGGTTAGACAGTTGGAGGTGATTTGTCGTTGCGCAATGGCGCGCCGCCTTTTATATTTTGAGGACTCAACAGTTCGTGGTAAGTGCTTTATGAATTATTTCGACTCATAGTCCCGCTCTTCTAATGCAAAGTATATGGAGTGGAGTCAAAGGATAAGCGCTTGAGCTGAGAACTCTATTTCTGCCGTCCTACTGCTAAAAGGACGGTAGAAACACTGACAAAAAATTGCGCTGTAATTTTTTTATATTTCGCAAACGGCACCTTAAATAGAAAAATGTTTTTCCTACACCCACAATGTTTTTTAAAGACCAATTCCACGATAACCCACAACGGTGTAATCGAGAAAAATATGCATCCCTATTAAAGATGGAGAAGGTTCCTCAAAAATTTTTATTGCAAGATTCTATTCTATCATTTTGTTGGCGTAATAAATATTTGAGCTCTCTAGTACCTATAGTCTCTGTGCTAAATCGCGGACAGACAGACATGGCAAAACTATAAGGGTTCCTTGTTGACTACAGAACCCTAAAAAATCATATCATTTTAACAGACCGTTTTTGCAAAAAATTTCAGATCAATCTTTCAATCATATTGATGGTTAATTTTAGGACTCATGGTCGTGAACCTAAGGAAAGAAACATAGGACAAGACAGCATTAACGCCAAAACCGGCAAGGTCTGTAGACCATCAGTTTGCTACTTGATTTCCTTCCTTGGTTATGCCTTCTTTTTCTTGTGACGTGTTAATTTGTCCCAATAAATGTCCTTCTTCTTCTTCTTCTAGTTTGTGTGCATAAGGTCCAACTCGATGAGAGCAAGACTAAAGTATTGACATAAGAATTAACAAAGGATGGAGGAAGTATTGCGCACTCAAGTATATATTTAAAACATATAATAAGCATATTTACATACAAGACGCAAGATCTGCGATGATGTTTAGTGCTCAACACTGGCGGACAAAGGATCCAGGAGGCACAGGAGGCACGGAGGGTTTGCTCCAGTTACCTAAAAAGACGCAGGAAGCCGCGGTATGAATATTTTTTGTATTTTACGACTTTGATAACAAATCAATAGGAACCAATCTTTTTTAACTTAGAGTAAAGTCGCTTGCCAGAGGTAAGTTTACGAGAAGCGAATAAATCTTTAGCCTTATAAAACTAGTGACTGTCGGAGGAAAACACGAACACAACATACTTACTCGAAAGATTCTTATACAGGTACAATTTATGGATGGGCAATTCGGGGAAGTTACTTTTCTATTGGCTTATTTACTTAACACGGGAAGAGATATTTTAGTGGTAAGAATCGATTCAAGGTTCGCTCTTTTCCCTTTTGGTAAAGATTTTATGGAAATAAGTAATAAGTAAGTAATAACTTCCACACAACACAATCCCTTTGCCTTGTTCCAAACTATATCCTAGTTCTATTGTTCTACCCTGTGCTATGGTAACCGGGCAAGGACATCACAAACGTTGAAATACACTCAGAATAAGGTCATGTGTACAAATGTACGGTGGCGCCCAATGGGAATCGGACCGACGACCTCCAGCATGGTAATCAGACGTGATACGGCTAAGCTAACGAGGCAATTGAAATCACCAGTGCACCACCAATGCAAACTTGTAAATACTCAACGTCGGTTAGTCTGGTTGGTATAACTAATGCTAGTTCTAGGATGATATTAACAAATAATTGTACTGATTTTTTCTATAAATAAATAAATCATTTAAGAAAATATAATCCGTCGAACGATGCTACAATGAAAGAAAGAAACAAAGAAAGACATTTATTGTAAGAATTTAGCACTTCACTAGAAAGAAAAGGCATAGACCTCATAGTTATAAGTAAAAGAAGAACAATTTACAGGGACAAGTCAAAGCGTACGTTTTGTTGTGTGTCAATGTTGCCACAAAGGGCATCTGACTCAGCATTATGCTAAGAGTGTGAGCGGTCAGCGCTGGTTCTCAGTAGTGCCCGAGGTGGTGCGTAAGAAATGAAAATAAGGCAATATTTAACAATGACTGACCTTTCGGCTGAGAGAACGGTTCAGTAGAACTGTCGGAACAGTTGGTAACTGTCGATGAGAGCCTCTGAATCGGCCTCAGATTAAAGGTAGGTTTAGGTAGGCGAACAGGGGACAGCGTTGTCCAAACAACAACATGCACACGATGTTTATCCGGCGTGGTCTAAAGAGATTACGGCACGGAAGGTCCGTTACAAGGCATTTAATTTGTTGTGCAAGTTAATAACACGGGATGGTAGGTAATACAGTCTACAAGATGATTAAGGTGCCTTCAAATAGGTAGTAGCAAAGAATTATATGACCCATCTCATTTTATTTAAATGCGTTACCTATAGAATTGAGGATTCTAGGACTTTAACGCAGCACAATTTTAATAATGGTAACGCGACCGATATTTGCCGCGCGATAAAAAAACGAAGATTCCAATAAACTATTATCATCATCATCATCGTATGCTCAGGTCTACAAACCTGAGTATACAGGCGACGGAGGAATATAAAGCTATAACTATAACATGGTCTTAGCCCACAAATAGGATACCCTGTGCTATGGTAACCAGGCAAGGACATAATAAACATGGAAAAGCATCTAGACTGAGGCCATTTGTACAAATGTGCCCCCATTGGGAATTGAACCCACGACCTCCAGCATAGTAATCGGACGTGATACGGCTAGACCAACGAGGCGGTATTTATTATTCATATGCCATTTTTAAGGTTCCGTATCCATATGACTCTCTGAGGACTTTACGATATCGTCCGACCAACACGCTAGGTAAAGCACACTTGTAATAAAACGATTTAATATTTAAGCTAAAATACATTGGATTTTTCTACGTTTTTACATACACATCGGGTACAAACATGGAAAACTCGAGCTGGAGACCCGGTTGTAAAAAAATACAGCCGCGTCTCCAGATCCTTTACCGTCGTTATGCACCCAATGGATATGAAATATTCCACAAAACAGTCAGTTTTCATTGAAATTTTAATCTATTTCGTTTTTATTTCAAAAACAATTATTTATATTTCAGTTTAATTTAACAAATGACTGCATTCTTAATTGATACTACCTAAGTACCTGTGTATTTTTTGCTTTCCGTAGCAACGCAAAATATTTTTTTGCGAATGGATTTTCATTCGTTAATATTTTTTTAGGAAGCGCGCCTTTACATTTACGTACGCTTGTATCTCGAAGGGGTATACAAAACCACTAGGAGAGTATGGGAATATAGAGTAGTGAGTACACAAAGCTATTTAAAAAATGCGTAATTACTGAAACATGTCAATAAGAGTTTTTTATCTATAACACAACTTTTGTTATACGATCTTTTTAGGGTTCGGTGCCCAAAGGGTAAAGGACCCTATTACTAAGACTCTACTGCCCGTATGTCTGTGTCTATCACCAGGCCGTATCTCATGAGGCGTGATAGCTAGACAGTTGAAATTTTCACAAATGATGTATTCTTGTTGCCGCTATAAAAACAATTACTAAAAAAAGAATAAAATAATTATTTAAGGGGGGCTCCTATACCACAAACGTGATGTTATTGCCGTTTTTTGCTCGGTATTAATAACAGCAACAGGTAAACGCTTGAAATATTCAAATGTTGTAGGTAATGGGTACGAAACCCTTGGTGAGCGAGTCCGACTCGCACTTGGCCGTTTTTTTATTTGTTCAATATTACACCTTTTCTACGTTATTTTACAGCTTTTCTGTTTCAGCGCAGTTTGAAAGATAATACTCAAAACTATACGTGTCATATAAAGTGGACGTTATTTTATGTAGGGCAACCATTTACCGTAGGACATTGGTACAGCGTGTAAAGTGCAAATTTAATAAAATAATTATAGACCTGATATTTAAAAAATATTAATCTGAAAAAATATCATCAATAAAAGTTAATTTAATTAACTTTTAAGTAACGATAATTTATTGAGGCTGCTGCTTTAGCTTAAAATAGAAGCAGGGCGGTACGAATAATTCTTATATGAACATAATATTAATTACGAATGGATGCTCCAGCCTGTGCCTGTAGGGATCAAAATAAAGAATTATGTGCACATAACTTATGAAAATTCATGCGCCCCTATTGCGCTCACAAAGCTTCCATTATTTCCATTTTTTAGGAGTTTTGTGGTGACGGAAAACTGTCGAGGAAACGTTAACAAGATTTCCAAGTTCAAATATCTCATTAACAAAGTGCCAATGTTAGAAGGCGCTCCTCGAATAAAGGGGCTTATCACGACAGTGAACTTCAGGATAAGATGGTACATTAAGGCGCGTGACATGAAAACTCGGCTAAGTGCGGGTAAAACCACAGCAAAGGACACTACAGCCCTCGCGACTCATCTCCTTAAGACACCCACTTAAGTGTAATAGACCAAGCGGAAATGCTCGCGGTTCGCGTAAAAGATCTATTAAGAGAAGTCGGAGCTAACGAGACAAAAGAATAAGATAACTTACTTTGGGACCAGGACAAGTGATTGTGTTGTGTGGAATTTATTACTATTACTAGTCCCCACAGAATCCGTTTATACGATTCTTGTTACCATGGCAACGCAATAATCGTTAATTGTTTTCTTGGTTTTCTTTACTTAGTTTAATACTTACTTATTTGAGTAAGGAGAGCTCTTGGATCCGTTTGTAGAAGCTGATCGGGCCACAATTATGTCCTGGTGCGACCGTTCGGCGTAGGGTGTCTTTGATACTTTGCACTCAGTGGTCGTATTTGGTTGTGTGTGGCTTGATGTGCTTTGGCACACGTTAAAGGATATGTAACTAAATTATAAGCTTTCATCATGATATTATAACATGCAATGTTACTTATCTGTTGTGTAATGCAATAAATAAAATAAAATAAAATAAACAAATATCTTAGAGTTTGGCTTGAAAAAAGGTTACGGTAACAATAAAATATTATCCCATCGGCACGCATTACCGGGATATCAATCTTATGTCTCAATTCAGATCTTTGTATATCTGTATGCTAAGTTTCATGTAATTCCGTTCAGCCGTTATAGCGTGATTGGGTGAAAAACATCCAAACATCTTTACAAACCTTCACATTTATATTATTAGTAGGATATTAGGATTATTAGCAAGAAGTCCACCTTTTGTATACTGTCTTTGTGCAATACAGAATTAATAATAATAATTATTATTATTATTATCTACATATCTTATATCTAGTATTGTCTGACTACTCTATAGGTAGTTTTGTTTCTATTATACAACTTGATATTGAAATAACGTAAAAACCTGAAAATTTCTTCAATATCGTAAATTAACTACATACAATAGTATTGTATTAATTTTATCTAATGTTATGCTTATTTGAAGTGGTTATAACAATTTGTAGAAAATAACGAGCTGTTAGTTTCATGTATTGTAATATTTCAAACGTGGGCGCAAATTGTGTACCTATTGCGCGAAGAATTAAATTTTGATGTTAAACAGTCGACATTCTTTAGCACATTATGTGTGCAGTTTTTAAAGGCTTCAAGTGCTTGTTCATTACTCGTAGTCCGTTTTATTCGGCAGCGTTCAGCGACTCGTTTAGCTTAAACGCGACTTTAAGCAGCGCCGGCTGTAAGTTATTTAGCACACAATATTATTTTCATTCGAGATTTCGCGTTCCCTTTGACAATTAAGTAAGTTGAAAATTTGCGTAAGAGTTTCTTAAGCGTTGTTAATTACTTCAAATGCCGGGGTCGCTCAATTAATATTATGAATTATGAGTGACAAGTACATATCAATTACCTACTTCACGAAATTGAAAACGGAGTTAAGAAAATCTCTTTTTGCTCCAATCTGTATTTGAATAACAAATACCTTGTAGCTTCAACACGCAGCTCGCGCTCACACGCTCTAAACAAAGCAAATAACTTTTACATACACGCCTACCTACCTATTACAGAAGTCGCGTAAAGTCGTACGGAACAGGTCAAGTGTATGCAAAGATACGGGCATAAGAACAAGCAAAGCCGAATAGGCGCAAACAAAGAATAGGGAGTAGGTAATTCAATTACACATGAAGTGACAATTTCGCGGGTATTGTTTAAAAAGTTCCCGCTGTGAGAAATGAAACCCCAGCGGCGGCGATCTTGTGGAGCGTAATAATTCACAGAGCTGGTTCAACTTAGCGAAAAAGATTTAGGGAAGTCGATAAGCACATGTTTCGAATGTTAGTTGGAGCAGTAAAGATTTTATAGAGCACAACTATTTTTAAATCCATATAATCATCTCTCAAAAGCACGCATTGTAACCATAGAAGGTCTTTATGAGGGTCTTTGTACAATACGATACAATTCTAACCTCTGGGTCTTAATTAAGCCTTGTGTTGTTAGACTACTTATTTCAAACGCAAAATTCGAAGAGACATAAATGTGACGAAGCGCACTGATAAATTATCAATTTAGTAAAAAACAAAATTTAACAAGACAAAACCAATGGGGGTGGCAACTGTCAAAAAATTCAAAGTGGAGGATGTCTCGTTTTCTTGACTACTTTTATAGGAAACGCACACAATATTTGTAATTATATAAACCCCAGAGATATTTGTAGTGTCTTTAAAAAAAAAACAGTTCCTACGCATTTACTGCTCAGTTTGCGATAGATAAACTGTGGTTCCTAAACCATTTGGAGAAAGTTAATCGATTATCAAGAAGTTTATAGGTTATGATTCTAGTAAACAAATACCAAAAAAATATTTCTATGCAGGTAAATACAAATAATACTAATGAAATACATTCAGAATCATATTTAAAAGTTATGTTTTATCATTCCTGTTTGTTTTTAGGTCCGCATCTTTCACACTGTATAAAAACGGAGGCAGTGTTTAGGTACCTAGACTGTCAAACCCCAAAACTAACTAAAAACGAGAAATGCAAGCCTTGATATTAATGATTTGACCCATTGCTACACTTGTAAGTGAAGTAAAACAATGTTCCTGGGTACTTGTAAACATCGGTTTTATTTAATAAAATCATAATCATACATTGTAACACGCATTTCTTGGGCCTAAGCCCGTATCTCAAAATAGGTAAGCAGCAGCTACCGGGAGTCAGTATGGCATTGAACTGGGCAAATCTGAATAAATATCAATACTTCTGATAGGAAAATTATTTTGTTGGTGATAGGAACCTTCAAGTAGTAGTCCCGCAGCATCATTTTATGCTCATAAAGCTGCTTCGTCTCCAGACTGGAATAAAATTAAGAGAGTTCATGTAGAAATAGTATGATTTTATGAGTAAGTTTATATGGTACATAGTGTGGATAATTTTACAACGATTTTCGATGTTTCTGAGTAACTTTTTTAAGCAAATTTAACATTTTACACTTTATAAACAATAAATCAGCGAGCATTTAATCAAAGGTATGCGATAATTTTTGCAAAAAATGTTTCAAAAATATTTTTGAGGTTACTTTTGTATTACAGTCTGTATTTCTTTCGCGGGATACAAAACTTTGCTTTTTCAGTTTTGGCATAAACTATAGCTTTCCATTTTTTTAGAGCAAAGCGTCTCATAACGTTTTTATGTTGCGTTTCCATGAAAAAATCCGAAAATAGCAACATCAGTGGCGCCATCTGTAATTGGTTTCGTATTGCCCTCCCCACTGTCGCGCTTGTTTTTTTTTTTTCGTAGTGCAGAAAAAGGTTGCCAGCCTCTCATTGAAAATCGAGTACATAAAAAAAATCCCACCCATTTTTTCTAATTACCTTTTTGAGATTTGACATTTGTATTTTTTTATGTTCGCTGCTAAAAAGCAAAAGAACGCTAGCAGGGCAGAAATGGATTTTCATGCAACATTCCATATAACTTTTCCCGCCGCACATTTATAAGGGAGACATGACGAACTTTGTAACCCGGTTTATGTTTATGAACGAGCAATGAGATACTTTCTGAGTGGGTGTGGTATAAATAACGTTTATTTACCGCCACAGAATAGGTCGTAAAAACGAACTAGCTTACTTAGCCAAGATATATTTGTGTGAATGTATGTGTGACCAATAAATCAAATACATTTATTTATTTATTTAATACTTTTATTATACTTAACGTAATGTACAATACGGCGGACTTAATGCCGTTTCATTTAATTTTGGTTCACTTGAATGTTCTTCCGCACTGGAACATTTTTTTCCAGTCCCAAAGCAACTAAATAGCACTGCGCATGGAATCAGTAATTTCCACGTTTTCAAGACCATCGTTATGAATAAAGCGTAGAAACTGTACATATTCAAAGGCCGCGCAGCTCAAGGCACGCGTTTAGGAGTCTTAACATTTTGTTTCGCGGCAATTTCGCCGGGTTGCCCCCGAGACGACCTGTTTATGACTTACGGATCTTGAAATGAGACATTTGCATTGCAAGGGGCTCCCGTAAAATATTTAGTTCTACAATTCAGCTTTGAAAGAATATATTCTTACATTTGAAGCTATAGGCTAACGGCTATTTACGGCTAGATATAGTCTAAAATTTTGCCTACGTTAACAGGTCATAACGTTAAGAGCATGGAGAAACTACTTTGAAAAATAGTTGTCATCTGGAACAGAAAATATTGTGTCTAATTCTACAATCCGCAAACAATAAAAACAGCTAGAAGGCTATGGTGTGACCTCAAACTTTAATCTGTTTTATAGTATTTTGCTTTATATTGACGAAACGATACAGTCTTATTAAAACTTTGTGTGAGTAGTCCGTCTTTAAAATGAACTTGGGAAAAAATAATATTTCATAGGAGAGGCCATGTTAAAAGATAAATAATGGTGGTACAGATTTTCTTTGTTACGGGTACAGCCTGTCAAAAAGCAATTCTAGTCACGTGGTACAAAAATGCACTATATGCGTGGGACACATATCGCACGTTTAAAAATAAACCGAAATAAGTCAAAACTTAAGGATTCCTACTTTTAATAATAAACTGAAGTAACTCCCCTCAAAGAATAGGTACAATCCGGGCGCCGAGCGAAATAAGGCATAATGGCCGATTTGGAAGATCACCCCTCTCTTTTTTACTAAAGCGCGCGACAACCCATTTCGTGAGACAGTGAGTCATTCAGTGATGCGACGAACACGGTGTTAGGTGGACGTACACTTTTTGTAACTACGACGTATTAAGACGAAATAGTTCAGTATATTTGCAAATGCAGGTAAGATTATTCCGTTCCATTTATTACTAAACAAGCACGATTTCGTTTTATTTCACTTTAGTTGAAAACGGTGTTCTATCATTGCATGAAATATTTAGACTTTTTACAGTTTATCTTTAAATTCACTTAAATAGATTATAAAAAAATGTGTTTTAGTTCAGTATAGTTTCAAATTAAAATCAGGGAGCAATACAGTTAATGTCTCTTCACTATGAAATCTATAGTCACCTATGAATAGTATTTGTATTTGATTCTGTTTATTGTTTAAATGATCCAAAAGTCTAAAAGTACTGTTAAGATTATTACAGTATATTACAAAATCCCGTTTTGTTTTATTTTTCAAATTAGTAATAAAATTAATTTATTGTTCAGTTTATAGTTCTGGTTTGAAGATGACGTCTTATGCATTGAGAAAGAAGCGGTGCCTAAATCTTATTACGTTGAGTACTGATAAAAATACGGAGACAGGATTACAAACAAATTGTACGCCAGCTGAAACCAAAGTAAGTAATCATTTTATTAAAAAGTGTTCAAATTATGTTAACGATAAAAAGGTACTTAGGTAAGGTATTTTGTACTATTTCAGAGTTTGTCCAATGAAAAAACTGATGAGCAACATCCTGGACCCGAAAGGTCTCCGCTGAAGGAACCCGTTTCTCCTCACAGAGAGTCTAGATCACCACAACCGCAGTCCAGATCACCCCGCAATGAGTCTAGATCACCCCGCAATGAGTCTAGATCACCCCGCTGGGAGTCTAGATCAACCCGCCGGGAGTCCAGATCACCCCGCAAAGAGTCTAGGTCACCCCGCCGGGAGTCCAGATCACCCCGCAAAGAGTCTAGGTCACCCCGCCGGGAGTCCAGATCACCCCACAAAGAGTCTAGGTCACCCCACCGGGAGTCCAGATCACCCTGCAATGAGTCTAAATCACCCCGCCGGGAGTCTAGATCCACGCATAATAAGTCTTGATCATCTTCAAGCAGTTCTTCGGGTTCATCGTCATCAAGCTCGTCTTCCTCTGGCTCGTCTTCCACTAGCTCCTCTTCTTCTGGCTCGTCCTCTTCAGGCTCATCTGCATCTAATAATAAAATATTTTACCAGCGCGAGATAAATACTAATGAATGTGACGAAACAGATCAAGATAAAAAAGTCACTTTTGAAGACAGATGTGATGATAACTCAAATATTCTCGTCACAGAAGATACCCCTTCAAGCGCTACAAGAATAATTTCCAATGTAAGAAGTACCTACCTACATTATTATTATTGTTACTTTAAGATATTATTACATTAAACTTACCTCGTTATCATCTCAATTCAAGAGTGTTTTCCAGCTTTTCTCGGCATGTTCTCCTCAGCAAACGTCTCTTACTTATTTACTTAACACTTACTTATTATACTTACCTTTATTTACCTTCTATTTCAGAATGAAGAAAATGTAGCATGCACTACTGTATTAAGTACAACTACGAAGAATTTGATAGTGTCATATTCTGATTCTTTTTTTTAAGATTCAGACGATAGCGAAAACCAACAGCTAGCACACCAAAAATCTATAAATCTTCCTGATAAAGAGACTGATTTTGAGGCTATTGTGAGTCCCGAACAACATAATCTCGAAGAAGTTTCGGTTAGTAGGTATATTTGAAATAAGAACAGTTATAACTCTTTTAGTTTTATAACGCATAGCATTGAAACAGCATAGTTTATAGTAAACTTTGTTATTTACAGGATCCATCTAGCTGTCGAGTGAATCTGAATGTTCCAAATTATGTGATTTCTCCTGTATACACAGATGAAAGCGACATAGATCTGAGTGACGATGACCCTAGTTATGTGCAAACGATTGACTCCAGAAACAAACAAAAAAACTTTTTGTTTTCATCGTCATCTGGACCTTCATCCAGTTCCTGTGATTCTGATAGTTCAAATACAAAGATAGTAAGAGGCCGGAAACGACTGAGAGACACTTCAAAATGAAAACAGAACAAAGTCAAACGTTTACGTAACAGCGGTCATTCTTACACCTCTGTATCAAAAACGGGAAAAAAGATTCCAGCTCGCTGCCTTCAGTTAGATACTGAGTTAGATAAAAAAGGCGCTTTTGGCGCTGTACATAGCTATTTTTGCACTGAATCTGATGCAAAGCTTGGAGCTATCGAAATAGGTACGTGCGTTTGGAAATACTTAGAGGAAATTGCCAAAGACGCTGAACGTCCAATAAACATCATATTTTATTCTGATAACTGTGCTGGACAGAATAAAAATAAGTTTATAATGTCAATGTACATGTATGCTGTTTATCAATTTAATTTTCAAAGCATCACTCACAAATTCTTAATCCGAGGCCACACGCAGAACGAGGCCGATAACATACACAGCTTAACAGAAAAAGAAGTCAGTAAAAATCTAAAATCCGGCCCGATATACACCCCACTTCAATACATAACGTTCATAATAAACTCAAAAAAAAAGTAAGCCACTAATTAATGTCCATGAGCTATCGTATGATAGTATTCTGGACTTCAAAAAGCTGCAAGAGGAATGGGGCTTTAATTATGGTACGGATGAAAGCGGCCAAAATGTCAACTGGAATGATATTAAGGTATTAAAGGTTATGCTGATTTTAATTGTGATAATAATTATAATTGTTGTTTGTTACCTTATCTAGTTCAAGTAGTTATGTAAGAAGCTTTCGTTTCATAAATTTTCTAATAAAGTTTAGTAAAGTTAGATCTCAAAAAGCATTCGTGATGCTATTGACTGTTAAGTTTTAATTTGTATTTTTATTATAACATTATTAAAATGTTAATCATATTGATTAGTATGTGCAGTGAAGAACAGTTTACGCTATACTTACCAAATGCCTAAAATATCTTCTTCGACTAGCTTCTGGAGCCTTAGAATACACCCGAAAAAACTCTTCACTGTACTTATTTGTTCAAGTTCCTATTACGACTGATTACTTTAACTGAAACTATTATTAAGATAACCAAAGCAGTTTTGATAAAACTTTAAAACTAAACATTATTAAATATTAAAAAGAATAAAGACTTTTAACAAAATATTTCTGTATTTTAATTTTTACTTTAATACATAAGTGTAATATGCAACAAACTTACAAATAGACTTTATAACTTTTTAATAATAAACTGAATTATTATGGATTAGTTTGCAAAGATTTACAAAATGTATCATTTATTTTTATTCTAAACAGGCATAAGTCGAAACTTTATAAAAAAAATATATTTCTTTATGTTTATATAAATAATTTCATTAAACTGGTTACTCAATTGTGTCCGCTATACATTGCCCTACAATTATAGACCAAAAAAATAATGATAACACCAAAAACACGTAAGATACATCGAAACATGTTCAATAAGGCAGAGACTCAAAAACTTTGACAGCGATTTACCAAAAAACATACTTTTTGACTTATTTCGGTTTATTTTTAAACGAGCGATATGTCAGCGACGCTTTAGGACTTAAATACCTGCCTATTAATAGTGGTTAAACTTTATTGTATTCATAACAACTTAAGAGTATTCAATTTAACTAATTTACTAGTACTGCAATTTGCACCACCATCTAGATAAACATGAAGGTATGAAACCTTCATGTGATGACGTCAGGGAGGCGCCATCTTGGCTTGTCATTTTTAGTGGGAAGGACTTAGTTGTAAATTTGTAAAGTAAATTACTAGAGTAATAATTTAGTTATCTTCTGCGGATTATTTAGTGTAATAATGCTAAGTAATTGACAATGTGAAAAGTATAAAAATCAATGTGAGTTATCTTCGAGTATCTTATTTCAAATAGGGACCTCTGCCACTTTTTCCATAGTCAAACATAGAAAAATACGGGTGGGTCCCGGAAAAGACGCGGCGCCCCATTAATTTACATATTGGTACGAGGTACTGAAGCGATGGGACATAGCCCATACATAATACGACGGGCTGAGGATGCAAACTCTACACAGCGCGTCGCGTCTTTTCCACGCCCTCGTCCCATGACTTTTCTTATATGCCCCCCTTATAAATCAGGCGTAAGTTACGACCTCACAAGGTGCTCATAGCGCCTTATAATATCTGAAGCATTAATAGATATAATTCTCGTAAACAAATGTTTTTATGTATCTAGGGCTTTATTAGAAAATGCTTAGTATTTAATGGAAAAACAAAATAAAAAGTTTCGTATTATTAGAGGCACACGATTTAAAGAAAAATTGAGACCTATCACCGAGAGAAAAATAGTTTCTTAGTTTTCTGTGTCTTCTTCGGATAAATACAGTGTCACTTAAGTCTAATTTAGCGGCAACTTCTCTATTATTATAATCTTACCCACCTAGTTAAGAAGAACGCGCTTTTTTCAGCTTTAATTAGATTGATTAGGATCTCTCAACAATATACATACTTAATTTAAGGGGATAGTCGTTCAATATTCTTTCGACTGTCTTTTATAATGTTTAAAGTATGAAGTTTACATCGTATCTTGATAGCACTTCAAACTAAGCTAGGAATAATAAAGTACTAGCTCAGTATGTCATACTTTTAACTGACAAAGTTGGACGTTTCAATGTGTTTGAGCTGGAATCCCAATTTTATAACCCGTACGTGCTTTGAGTTTACGTGAAACGCGATACGAGAGTTGTGTGACCAATTTATTGAAGACAAAAAAAATATTTACCTCTTGGCAAACTAGAAGCGGCAAATGGAATAGAAGCGAGAATATTATTAGCATCGAACACGGTGGTAGCCTAGTGGGTAGAACATTGGACTTGGAAGAGAGAAACCCAGGTTCGATTCCCAGTGTTTGTTTACTAAGTACATTTGTGAAGTTATAGCAGCAATACCACTCGCTAACGGTGAATGAAAACATTGTGAGGAAACCTGAGTGTCTGAGCTATTCACATACCTCAGCGCTTGAAATCGCCAATTCGCGGTGGGCACGCGTGGTGATTAAGCCCATACTCTCTCCCCGAGAAAAGATCTGTGCCCTACAGTGGGATGTACATAGGCTTGCTTTTTAAGACAGTTGACAGAAAATTGCCTGAAACATTGACACAAAGCATTCCAGCTTAAACATTGTAGAATACTTTAGGGATTCACAAGAAATACTTTGTAGCTTGGCTTGATTTAAGTAGGAGTATCAAGTGAAGGTCCTGGTTTAGTCCTGTCAGTAGAATCACATTGACAACCTATGGTTTGCCAAATACCATAACTGATTCGCCATCTGTTGCACTCTTCAAATTCAAGCTGAAAGAGCACCTGCTATCTCTTTGCTAATATTATTATTTATCTATTATATATTAGTATATATAATTTTATGTAGTTGAATATTCATTATTTATATATAAGTGTAAGTAGGTTATGTAATTTTTTTGGTATTGAATTTTTATGTGTATGTACGTGCAAGTATACCCTCTTATTTACTTTTAAAATTCTTTGATGTGCACACGTTATTCTTTAAAATCATTTTTCACTACGGATCTGGTTGGCTGGAAGAAATATACATATAAATAAGCTCGCCTATGTAATCGTCTATATTAGGCGTACGTTTTTTGTAAATATTTCTTTCTTTGTGTACAATAAAGTGAGCTTAACACATAATATATTCATACGCCGTGCTTTGTCGACCTACGCGAATGAAGTCACTTATTACTGGGACTTTGTGGTTGGTAGATTGTCTTGTTCAGGAGCAATTGCCTACCATCGAAAAAAAATTGCAATGCTTTACGGGTTAAATACTTTACCTGCATTCTCTTTATTTATTTATTTTTTTGCTATCGGGAACACTCAAACATGTTTTGGTTATAGTTTTTTAAAAATGTATTCTTAGAAATGTTTGCTAAAAATGTTACTCAATTTATTTAATAATAAACATGATGTGTACTACTTACCACTAACGGCTAAACCTTGAATGCTTGGCATCTTCTAATTAAGTATATTTCCATTGTACCTACCTATTTGTAAAACTGTGACTGTCTGTTGCCAAAATAGAAATAAATAAAAAAAAAAACTTTCTGCGACGCACTTCGAGTAATTGTGATTTAATTTCACAACAGGTAAGTTAGTTTTATCGTCAAGTACGTGTAGACCGTTGTAAGACCTTTCTATAAGCTAAAATTATCACCTCTACTAAACGGCAAGCTGCCCTGCATTATACACTAATAAGAAAGTAAGGGTAGGTTCAAAGGATGCAATTATGCGTGAGTTAAGGGCATAATCGAGCGGAAGAGGCTGCATCCCTGGTTACGGAGATTAAATATAACATCAATTTACAAAGAAAAGATAACAACACCAACCTTGTTGGAGCTTAGAAAAACCACACGTGTATAAATTACTATTAAGTCGCGCTAAAAGCAACTGCTTTTGCAGTAATCGTGTTGTGTGGAAGATGTTTAAACTTCCACATAACACACAAGAATCACTTGTCCTGGTCCTAAGATAAGACATCCTGTGTTATGGGAACCAGGCCACTGCCTGGTTGTCTTAACAAGCAGGGATGTCTTAACTGCACATCACAAACATAGAATTGTAGTAGTACACAAATCAAGTAAGTACTTCTTATTAAGTCCTAATACTTCAGTTTAGATGGTTTTCGATTCAAGCTGTAGAACTGTCATAAAAAAGTACTGCGCTTTTTGAATCCGAAATTTAGCGTCGTCAAACGGCGGGGCCGCTTTGACAATACACAGCTTTCCACTTAGCCAGCTAATTGTACAGAATGGAGTTTTTAACTTACAATGAGTGTCTTACGAAAAGTTTTCCTTTTATAAATTTGCTTTGTTACGCAGATTCCGTAAAATAGAACTTATCGATCCAATTTACTCTTCAGCTAATTTATTTTTCTACGAAAACTTTTAATGAATATATAAAAAAATATTTGCTCGTACTGACATTGCTGTATGCGCAGGGAAACAATTTCTTCAACAAACGTTTTGAACTCCGATTTATGGTAAATATGATTTAATGAGCAAACAGTCTCCGTTTTTAAGAAAAAGTTTCATACTTGAATAGTAACAGATCTTTTCTCTTTTTTAGTTTTTTTATTCACACTTTATAAAACAATTTTCACTATTTATTAGTACCAAACTGTCAATACAATTTGTTGATACTTTGCTCTCTTAATTTACATTTTAAATACTTGAGATAACTTAATCGAAACTTCCGTACGAACAAGATTAATAGATTAATTGGATTTAATAGAGATATACTATTTTCATGATTCACATTGTACACTCAAAATTAATCTCTTTACATATTGCATCGCGAATGGTACTAATTGTTCAAAGCGTCATTGTGGTATAATTAATTCAAATGTTACTTCTAAAACAGTTATTTCAGTTAGCTTAACACTTCATAATTTAATTAAAAAAGCTGCACTTCTATACAACCGAATAGTTGAAAGGTATATTTAATTAGTTTTCAGTCCATGCAAAAGCACACCTTGGCGCATGCACATAAACTTAATTAGAGCTGTGAGAGCGTGTTTCAAACCGCAGATTTTAATTTTGCCTCCAGTTCATTTAGTTTAAAACACAGACATGAAATGTGAAACACTGCCTAGTTTTTAGTTTTAAAAACAAAGGAAACACAAGTGCGTTCTATTTCTGAAATCACCTAGGTACTTTGTCAAAACAATATTGCTTTTAAAACAATTGAAGAGTTCCATTTTCAAAAACATTGCTTAAAATTTTCTTTGGAGGTTCTATTTTTTCTAGCTTTCATTTTGGTATTGATGCTGCCAGTACCTATTATAGAAAAGCTCATTGTTACACAACAAGTTATAGTCTTGCCCTTTCGTTGCACACCACCGACTTACATAGTTTTAGTATTTCTAAATCATTGTATAGCAGGTCCAAATACCTGGGCCTTTATTAAGAAAAATGCGACATTATCGGAAGTAGCGCGGTGGTCGCAAACCCATATCAAGAACCGTATTTGTCGCTAGATTGTCGGGTTCAAGCGCGTTGACGACCCTTCCGAACATATCGGTGCAAGGGCCCTGGTTGCCTCTATTGCGTGATTCCTGAAACACCTCAATTTCTTTTATAACTATATTCGTTGTTATATGATTTTTTTCTCAGAATAATCCGCCACCGTATGGAGGAGGATATTTTTTTTGTGCGGTACCAGTTTCAAAACAAGCGTTATTTTTCCATGCAATAACCAGTTACGGAAAGTCAGTTACGATGGGGGCCGAAGGGCTTTTGATAATTTTATTGTAGCAGAGTTTTCATAACTTTATTAAAATCGCGCTTTATGCGTTCTACCAGTGTCGAAGCCTCCGGTAAGTCCTCCACAGAAGAATTTTCATTCTATTTATTCAAATAAAATAAATAGAGAATAGATCGTGTCCGGAATACCACACTGCCCTCCAAAACTCGCAGTGGGTGTTCAGACCGCCAAACTGAAGTGGAACTCGGCCGGCCACGTAAGCCGCATGCACCCGAATACTTAGGCGAGACTTGCTACGATGGCGGGATGATCTCGACAAATTCTTGCTGGAGTGGTCAGAGGTTGTCATCATCATCATCAGCCATTGACGTCCACTGCAGGGCGTAAGCCTCCCTCATAGTTTTCCTAACCATAAGGGGTTTTGCTATAATCGCCACGCTTAGCAGGTGGGTTGGTGATCGCAGTATGCGGTTGGAATTTCAGGAAAACGCTGCTGCCCGTCTCCTGGTAACGTATTACCTTAGTCGCCTGCTACGACATCCACGGAAGGAAATGAAGGTTGTAAATGACCCAAAATATTGGTCTGAAAGGGGGGAGGTTACATAAAAAAGCAATTAAATAATATTATAATTTAAAGCATTTCCTATTAGCCAGAACAGTAATAATGTCCCACTGTAAGGCACAGGCCTTCTCTCAATAGCGAAAGTATGGGCTTAATCACCACGTGTGCCCAACGCAGATTGGTTATTTCAAGCGCGGTGTTTTCCTTCATATTGGCGAGTGGTACTGCTACTAAAAATTCGCAAAGGTACGTAACTTAGCGCAACTTAACATGCGGAGACTCCTGGGTTTGAACCTACAACCTCCTGAATATGTGGCATGTATTCTACCAATCGCGCTACCACAAACTAAAACATAGCACAATTTTTTTTATAAAAGTTGTAAATGACCAACTCTAACTGACAACTTTCAGGAATAAAAATGACGAAAAATCAGCAAATCCGTAAGAAAACACATTTTTTTCATTGAACATCGAATAAAATATTTTCAAAGGTCGTAGAACATAATTTATAGGTGACAAACTGTAACTCGCCGTTTTTCAGGAATCGGGTGATTCTTGTCGAATTTTTCGTCGTCACTGTCCTCGTAATTCATCAATAGAGAACTTGAACAAAAAATGACTTAATATAATCGGAGAGGCCATGTTAAAAGTTCTCATAATGTAGCCTGTCGAAATGTAATTCTAGGCACGTGGTACGAAAACGCGCCATACAAATCGGACTCAAACTTTGACGTCACAACTTGCACGTAACACCTTATAA
Source organism: Yponomeuta malinellus (assembly GCA_947308005.1). Lineage (NCBI taxonomy): Eukaryota > Metazoa > Arthropoda > Insecta > Lepidoptera > Yponomeutidae > Yponomeuta > Yponomeuta malinellus. Next base: position 11,892,079 of record OX371007.1, on the reverse strand, counting down.
AGTATGAAGCGTTTATCAACAATCTACTGCACCCTTTTTAGAAAACGTTTAGAATTCAATGAAAAAACGAAACTAATATGTTTTATATTATTAGAGTAACTTCATTTTTCGCATTTTTTGGGACCCCGGAAACCCCGAAAAATATATATATTATCCGCCGCGGTATTTCCGTGTGGCGCCGGATTAAGAATAGCGTCACTCCATTTCCTTCCGTGGAAGGCGACTAAGGAAATGCATTACCAGGAGACGGGCAGCAGCGTCTTCCTGAGATTTCAACAGCATACTGCGATCGCCAACCCGCATGCCAAGCGCGGCGATTATGGCAAAACTCTTCATGGTTAGAAAAACCATGAAGGAGGCCTGTGTCCTGCAGTGGGCGTCGAGTGGCTGATGATGATGATGATCCGCTATCTGTGCCCGTGTGTACGTTCGAATGACATTTGATTAATGTTATACATTTATAATCTGTAATTATTATTATTGTATTGTCCGTAATATGTATTGTATTGTAAATATTATGTATTGTTCCGGGTGCTAAAGAAAAAAAAATCAAACGGTCCCAACTGAAAATCAGTTTTGCTGGTGATGTGTTGTTCACAGCACACGCAAGCAATATCATGCTGAGTCGGTGACCCTTTTTTGTTGCCACCGGGGCACAAGGTCCTCATTTTTTTTTGTTAGATTATTGTTTTTTATTGTTATTCTAATTAGGTACAGATTCTGTTATGTTTTATCTGTGTTCTTTTATGGCGATGAAATTAAATGGTTACTTTTTTTCTATATAAAAGCAATACCACTTCAATCTAAGTTTGTCGCAAGTTTCCCTTTCGTTGTACAAATACAAATACAAATACAAAATCATTTATTTGTGGAATGTAGGTGGATATATAAGTTGGTAAATACATTTATGTACTCTACATTCTGCTAAAAAAAGCATACAAATATTTTCATTACTTATAGTCTAACATGCAATTCTAATAGTTGATCAAATTAATGTCTTTAACAAATTCAAAAGTCTCAATTGAAGTTTATCATACATGTTATAGAAAGTGGCTCAGTGGATCTGTAAAGTTATTTGCAGAATTCCTTGTCATTTAAATATTCAACAATAGAGTAATAACACTTCTCAATCAATATGGATTTAAGTTTTAATTTAAAAGTATTAACATTAAGGCTTTTAATATTATTAGGAATTTTATTGTAAATTTTTGGAGCTAGTCCAATTACGCTTTTACTAAGTAGAGCCGTTTTTGAGGTTACATTTTGAAGCCTATGAGGATTTCTTAATCTATTAGTTTTCTTAAATAATATTGGGTTCGTTTTTACAAATAAAGCTACTTCAAAAATGTACATAGAGGGAAACGTTAGTAACTTCAGTTCTTTAAAATATGGTTTACAGGTGTCTGTTGATTTTAATTTACACATTGCTCTAAGACATCTCTTTTGAGATTTAAATATAATTTCTCTATTTGAACAGTTCCCCCAGAATATGATACCATAACGAAGCGTGGAAGCTACATAGCCGTGATAGGCACATAGCACTGCGTCACGGTTCACAACTTTAGCGAGCTTATATAACGCGTATGAGAATTTATAGAGTTTTTTGCAGATTTCTTCTGATTGTGGCTTCCAAGTCAAGTTTTTATCTATAACTAACCCTAAGAATTTGGTTTGGTTCACTTCTTCAATTGTTTCACCCTTGTAGTTTACATTTGGGTTCAAATATTCTACCTTTTGACTAAAATGCATCACCTTGGTTTTGTCAATATTTATAAGCAGGTTATTATTAGTAAGCCAATCTATGATGTTGCTGAGAGTACTATTAATATCTTTCTCGTAGTCTACATCATTATTCCTTTTTATTAGAACTGTGCTATCATCGGCAAACAGTACCATGGGGTGGTGTACATTATTCGGCATGTCGTTAATGTACAGTAAAAACAAAAGCGGCCCCAATACGCTGCCTTGTGGTACTCCAAAGCAAGTCTTTCTAGGCTCCGATCTAAAACTTATTTCCCGAGCCTTATGCTGACATATTTGGGTTATTTCTGTGTATTGATATCTGTCACTGAGATATGACTTTATAAGATCATGTACGTTACCACGCAAGCCGTATGTATAGAGCTTATCCATTAATATACAATGATCAACACAGTCGAAAGCCTTTGACATGTCCATATAAATGGCACAAATAGGCTTCCTTATGTCCATATTTAACACCGCACATTTTATTAAGTCATAAATTGCCATATTTATAGTCATATTTTTTCTGAATCCTTTTTGTTGATCAGTCAATATTTTATGCTTGTTAATAAAGTTTGTAATGGCATTATATATATATTTTTCAAAGACTTTTGATAGAATAGGTATCAATGCTACAGGTCTATAATTGGATAGCTTAACTTTATCGCCTTTTTTGTGCAATGGTCTAACAATTGTTGGTTTTAGTTTGTCTGGAAATATGCCTTTGGTGATACATTGATTGAATACATGGCTCAGAGGAGATGCTATTTCATTTGATACAAACTTTAAGACTTCTGTGGAAATTTCATCAAAACCAACACTTTTTTTGTTCTTTAGTCCTTTAACAATCTTATTAACTTCATCTGGTGAGATCGGTCTCATAAATATAGAATGAGGGATATTTGCGGAACTGTCAATACGGTTTTTAGTTTTAGGTATATCTCTAACCTGGTCAATAAAAAAATCATTAAAAGCATTAGCTATAGCTATTGGTTCTGTAATATCCGTGTTTAGATTATTAATCTTGGTTATTGATTCCTTAGGATGATTGTCTTTTGTTTTGTTTATAATTTGCCAGGTGGCTTTACATTTGTTGTTTGCTAGTTGTATGTAGTTATTATTTTGAGAGAACTGCGTCTGTTTGAGAACTTTTCTGTATCTTTTTTTGTACGAATTCAGCAATAGTTTGGTTTCACTGCAAGGCTTCAGTCTGTATTGCCAGAGAAGTTCCCTATTTCGCTTGCTACATTTTTTTATTCCCTTGGATATCCATCGTTGCTTTCTTCTTGTACGTATCCTAACATTTTTAATGGGAAAGAATAGGTCATAAAATAGTTTAAATGTTTCGAAAAATAAATTATATGCTTTATTTGGATCAACTGAGTCAAATACGTCACTAAATTTATAACTTGTTAAACATTCTTTAAATTTATGTAGGTTTTCTGTGGAGAAGTCCCGTCTTGTAATTTGCCATGATTTAAGTGTGCAGGTTTTTTTCACAGGACATTTTAAAATTTGCGCTGTATGGTCTGATAAGCCTAATTCCGCGATTTCCCCAGTACATCCTCTAATGCTATGAGCAAAATTATCTATACAGGTTTTACTTGCATATCTCGTTGGCTCTCTGAATTGTAATGTCAGATTATGACTCAACAAAAGATGTTCGAATTCAGTTGATTTACAATTTGTTTTCAATACATCAATGTTAAAATCACCGCATATTATTAGTTGACTTTTTGAGTCATCACATATTTTCCGTAAAATTAGGTCTAGGGTGTCAAAAAATAAATTCATGTCTGATCCTGGTACCCGATAAACACATAATATGTTAATACGATGTTTACTTAACTCTATTGCACAGCATTCTATTACGTTAGGTATAGAGTACTTGGCTATATCACTGAGTGTTCTGAAGTCGTGGTCCATTCTGGTTAGTATACAAGAGCCTCCTCTTTTTTTGTTTCTACATAAACTGGCAGCAATTCTATAATTAGGTAAAAATAGTTGTTCTTCATTAGCGTCAGTCATATTGTGCTCTGTAATACATAACACGTCTATGGTTTTTCTGTTTTTTATCTTCATTTCTTCAAGGCAAACTGTTAGTTCATCAGCTTTGCTTATTAGTCCAGCTATATTCTGATGCATGACATTTATGTGGTTATATACGAATAGTGGCACTTTGGGATCATTAGTTACGAAAAAGCTGAGTCGGTGTGTCAATAGTCCCGTCATTGGTGTTTTTCTGTTTATTTATTTGGACGGACCCTTTTTTTTTAATTGAGTTTATTAGTTTTGCCAAATCATCAAATACTACTTTCGTTCCATAATTGTTTATCTGGCCACTATATCTATGAAACATATTGTTGTCGTATGTTAAATTCAAATTTGTGTCTAATGCATGCGCATGCTTGTGTTCTTGTAAATCCATATATAAAGCACTGTTGAAAGTTTCAATCCTCCAGTTGAATAAGTCTGAATGTTCGTTGCATTTAAACGTTGGCACGCACAGTATTACATTCGTATGTTTTATTTTCTGTAGTTCCTCTCTGATGAGGTATACAAGATCAATATAGTTATTGGTGGTCAAGAAATCTTCTTCTCCAATCATGATGATGCAGTAATCGTCCATCGTAAAATCTTTAACATTTTTTTGAGTCTTTTCTAATAGGTAACTAATTCCAGCTCCAGGTGATGAGTAATGTAATATACTGCTATTTGGCAGGGTATCTTCAGCTGTCCGGAGTATTTTGTTCGTATTGTTGCTACTAATTATACATATTTTACTTTTTTGTTTTGTACTTTTGCTGACGTTATTACTAAGCTTCCCTCGCGCTTTAGGTGATTTTTTCGCTTTGTCAGCGCAATAGGTGTCCATTTCTTTCTATAATACTAGTTGGATTATATTTACTCTTGTGTTAATATATCTATTATTATAACTGTGTAAAATATATTTTAGCACATATCTGCTGAGAACTGTGAAAACTTATTCGAGTGGATTTGCCCAATTACGCATTTTAGAGGTTACCCGTATTCAAGCGTGTAGGTAACAGTTGAAGAGAGAAACTAATAACTTGAGCGAACTTGTATGAAATAGAAGGTCCTGTGACGGTGATCGATCGATGCTAACGTGCTTTGCTTTAGTTGCTTTTTTTCCTACAGGCTCACAAGCTGCGTATACTGCGATTTTGTTATAATAACGATCGGCTGAAGTTGTGGGTAGGTAATAACTGGCGTCGAAATAATTTTTTGTAGGTCGTATTTTTTACATACATTCGGGGACAGTAAACACCTTATGTGTAGTTCGTTTTTAGGAGACTCACCCCCAGTTTCTCGTACACTAACACGCTGTTAATCTACTGTTAACAGCTGTCAATTGACCAAAGTGCATACAAAAAAAACCACTGACAGGCTGTTAACGGTAGATTGAAGCAATTGTTACAAATGTAATGCAGAAAAAGTTTACCTATATATTTAACGAGCCATTAAATCATTAATTTAAGTCCCGGTTCACTTAAATTCTTTTTCTGTTATTTCGGACCAGAGCAAAACCGGGTAGGACTCTTCCGACAAAATTACAAGTTAGTGCATGCAGACTTAAGTTTATAATGTGTGGTGCTTACGAAAGTCTTAGGTCTTCACATTTTCTGATCTAATCACATTATGTTACCTAAAGTCTTAACGTTAAAAAGAATAACCGATTACGATTACAACCTGAGCACCGCGACTCATTAAAAATAGCATAAGATAAGAACAATTCTTCATTGCACACAAGAAACAAAAACACTGAAATATAAACTACAATAGGCGGCTTTATTGCTAAGAGCAATTTCTCCCAGACAACCTTGTGACGGAAAGGTGCCGTGCCAAAGAAGAAAGAGAGACGGGTAGTTGGTGCAAATACGAATACCTAATACTTACATAATTTATAGTTGATAATAAACTTACATAAATCTTGTTACATAAATAAAAGTTTTGCAATTCGTATGTGTCCAATTTAGGCGTTGCGTGGCTTGGTATTGTACCTATACTTTTTATATGCCGACCACAAAGGGGAGTAAAACTCAACCATTGTGTTTAGCAACTTTTTGCCGAGCTCGGCGAAGTTAAAAATCAACAAAGGCGTTTCTAGTATGTGCTCGGTGTCTGCTGTTAATTAATTACGTCGTGTCGGTTAGTTTTCCAATAAAAGTGTTAGTTAACAAATCTTTTTCGGAAGGGTTGTCTTTTTAGCAACTTTTGTTGACTGTCTCGTTGGTCTAGCGGTAAACATGCTTGCCTACCAAAACAGGGCTCACCCAGTGGAGGCCGCCGTTTTTTATTTGTACAGATGGCCTCAGGTTGGGTGTATTATCATGCTTGTGATGTCCTTTTATTTCCATGTCTGAGATATGCCTGGTTTCCATAGCCCAGGGTGTCCTATTTTGAACCAGGACAAGTGATTGTGTTGTGTGGAAGTTGTTTTTATTATTATTATTAACTACCTCCGTTTCAAAAGTTGCATGCCACTTTTCAAATCTGATAAATTGATTGAGCTGTTTCGCACACTTATTTTACGAAGTCGTTGGACCGACTTGTCCATGTGAATCGTGTTGCAGAGTGCTCTGCTTGTTATAATCACAATGATTAATGATCTTCCGTTGATATGTATCAATATTAAGTTAGTAAAGTGGGCAAGTGATTCCGTTATACCCAATAATAAATTGAAATAAAGGTTACAAAAAGTATTCCTGTATTCCTAGTTAAGTTCCACAGTTCAACAAGTAACCCATAGTTTTGGTGATAAGCCCGCGTATACTCTAAGGAAATCAATTACCAGGAGACGGGCAGCAGTGTCTTCCTGAGATTCCAACCGCATACTGCAATCCCCTCCGGACTCGTGGTCCCC